>OX439378.1:25050463-25657280 GCA_949319315.1 Zelleria hepariella | reverse complement strand
CCGTCCACCATGGTCATTTTAAGACTGTGGCTAACCGAGAATTTTTGCCCATTCAGTTCCAATTCCGTGGCTTTTAGGGACTTCACACTGTCCCGAACGTAATTTATTTCATCTTTTGTAATGTCTGTAGACTCTTTTATAAATCTGAATCGTATCGGGCGGCAATATCGTGGTGAAGAAGGAGTCGGGTTTTGCCAAACCATTTTTGTTTTGTCTTCGCCGCAAACAATTTGTAGAGGCACGAATGAGCTCAAAAATATATTTGCATCCGAGTCGGCGTCATTCATTAACTTTTGTTTGTATTGAGCTTGTTGTGAACCATCACAACCCCATTTGCAGATAATCTGCAAGGAATTTCTCTCAGTTTCTGTAAGAGTCATTAGTACTTCTTCGAGGAAAATTGATAATCGCGTGACGGTGTGATCTAACAAAGATTGTAGATCACTTTCAGCACAGGAAGCGGTCACTCGTAGCGTCTCTTTGGGTGGGTAACATTCCTGTTTAGCCTTCAACACTAATTCGTAGCACGGGTAAAAGCTTCTGTTGGTTGCTCGCACAATTTCATATTGACTTCGTGTCAAATCAGCGTCCACGCACATTCGCAGTGCCTCCCGAGGCGTAAGGGGATCTTGTGCCTTTGATTTGGAATGTCTTTTTTTACATTCGTTTGCGGCTGCAGGCGAATTTGTAATATCTTTTAGGACTTGCGAGGCGTTTCTTTTTCCTTCTTTTTGTAAAATTACTTGCGCTGCATGAACTATCACTTCTTTGCCTACAGAGGAGCGAACTTCTTCTGTTTTCCTCCTTTTAGTTCTTTCACTACATTCACTGAATGTTTTGCTAGGTCGTCCTGACTTATTATGCGTTTTTATGGGCATCTCGAACGTTCCTGCTAACCATGCATCATTGCTTATAAGAAATTTTTCTAGCGTGTTGCGTGCTTTGGACCATCTCTTTTTTATTTCTGTTTTAAAATATGAAAATTTATGATTTATATACTTTTTGTCTTCGTCGGAGTCCCCGTAAGACACTAACAAATAATTTTGTAAGTATTCCAATTTGTCGTTTATTGATGGAGAGTTTTCCTCAATCATCTTATCAAAAAGATATCTGCGAGTTACTACCTCCATGCCCGAGTAACTTGATGAACCTAGAACAACGAAAAGGAATTTTAACGCAAAAGAAACAAAAAAGGAATTTTTCTCACTTTCTGCCTAAGTTAATGAATTATTATTTTTCTCGCGAAGTGGTCAAAGGTGGTGGCTATTTTTTTTGTGGTTATCTGCTCAAAGAGCTATACTATTAGAAACCATAAGGAATTTAACTCGGACGGTCTCGGAAGTACAACATTTTTACTATTGAAAATAAAAAAATGATAATATTTTCTATGAAAAAGGGCGATCTTTGATACGTTGTAACTGCACTAAATATTGATATTCCTTATCTTAATTTAAATTATATTTGAAGGAGCTTACCTGAATTTTCGACTTCCATCACTTTCACTTGTAACTGAATAATATCCAATGAAATATTCACTTTAGAATATCGGTTGCGCTAAGAGTGTCGAGAACGAACGCGTACAGCTTGCGCGACGATCAAGTTCCGACTACCTGTGGGGGCGCGCACGCAGTTCTAGGAACTGGGGAGGGGTGGGGTTTGGGCAGTCGGGGTGTCTATTTTTCCGGGAATCAATTAGTTTTGTTATAAGTTAACTTTGAGAAATGGACTTTTGGCCGCCTAAATCGTACAAATCGACCACTGTGCGGCGGGTTAGGGACTGCAAGATTTAGGTTCTAGTATGTGAAATTGCATAAATTTTCATAATATCAAGGTGGCAAGCGGTAACCTTTTATTCTGAATTAAGTGCATTTTTTCGTAACTTTGACCTTAAATATCTCATTGATGCGGCGGGTTAAGAACGGCAAGATTTGGTATTTTGTAGCTCAAATTACGTATTTTATCACAATTTCACAACGGCATGCGGTAACCTTTTAAGTGAATTAACTGCATTTTTGGTGACTTTTGACATACAATTTTACCGGTTAGGGGGGAATTCTTGAAAATTTAAGAATACGTTACTATTTGATTTGGCCGTAGAGTACTTGTACCAATTTACAGAAAAATCGGAGCGAAAATGTGGCCAAAAACTGAAAAAAGGCGTTGCTTTCAATACAATTTCGCGGTTTTTTCGGTTTTTTACATGGTTGCGGTCGGCGCTCGAGATCATAAACTTGGATAATTCATTGGGCCAACATCATAAACAAATCAGCCAAAAGTCAGAACTACCGGATGTAAAGCAAGTTACCCATACATTCATTGCCAAAACGCATTTTTCGATTTTAGACTTAATTTTTTTCATGGATGCGGCGGGTTAGAGACTGAAAGATTTAGGTTCTAGTATGTGGAATTGCATAAATTTTCATAATATCAAGGTGGCAAGCGGTAACCTTTTATTCTGAATTAATTGCATTTTTGCCTACTTTTGGCTTGAATTTTTTCATGTTTGCGGCGGGTCAGGAACGGCAAGATTTGGTTTTTTGTAGCTCAAATTACGTATTTTATCACAATTTCACAACGGCATGCGGTAACCTTTTAAGTAAATTAACTGCATTTTTGGTGACTTTTGAGTCTTTTGACATACAATTTTACCAGCTAGGTAGGAATTCTTGAAAATTTTAAGAATACGTTACTATTTGATTTTGTCGTAGAGTACTTGTATTAAGTTACAGAAAAATCGGAGCAAAAATGTGGCCAAAAACTGAAAAAAAGGCGTTGCTCTCAATACAATTTCGCGGTTTTTTCGGTTTTTTACATGGTTGCGGTCGGCGCTCGAGATCACAAACTTGGATAATTCATTGGGCCAACATCATAAACAAATCAGCCAAAATTCAGAACTACCGGATGTAAAGCAAGGTAACCATACATTCATTGCCAAAACGCATTTTTCGATTTTTGACTTAATTTTTTTCATGGATGCGGCGGGTTAGGGACTGCAAGATTTAGGTTCTAGTATGTGAAATTGCATAAATTTTCATAATATCAAGGTGGCAAGCGGTAACCTTTTATTCTGAATTAAGTGCATTTTTTCGTAACTTTGACCTTAAATATCTCATTGATGCGGCGGGTTAAGAACGGCAAGATTTGGTATTTTGTAGCTCAAATTACGTATTTTATCACAATTTCACAACGGCATGCGGTAACCTTTTAAGTGAATTAACTGCATTTTTGGTGACTTTTGACATACAATTTTACCGGCTAGGGGGGAATTCTTGAAAATTTTAAGAATGTGTTACTATTTGATTTTGTCGAAGAGTACTTGTACTAAGTTACAGAAAAATCGGAGCAAAAATGTGGCCAAAAACTGAAAAAAGGCATTGCTCTCAATACAATTTCGCGGTTTTTTCGGTTTTTGACATGGTTGCGGTCGGCGCTCGAGATCACAAACTTGGATAATTCATTGGGCCAACATCATAAACAAATCAGCCAAAATTCAGAACTACCGGATGTAAAGCAAGGTACCCATACATTCATTGCCAAAACGCATTTTTCGATTTTTGACTTAATTTTTTTCATGGATGCGGCGGGTTAGGGACTGCAAGATTTAGGTTCTAGTATGTGAAATTGCATAAATTTTCACAATATCAAGGTGGCAAGCGGTAACCTTTTACTCTGAATTAAGTGCATTTTTTCGTAACTTTGAACTTAAATATCTCATTGATGCGGCGGGTTAGGAACTTCAAAAATTAAGTGTTTGTACCCAGAATGACGTGTTTTACAACATATCAAAAGGGGAACCGGTAACCTTTTACTCTGAATTAAGTGCATTTTTTCGTAACTTTGACCTTAAATTTCTCATTGATGCGGCGGGTTAGGACCTTCAAAAATTAGATGTTTGTACCCAGAATGACGTGCTTTACAACATATCAAAAGGGGAACCGGTAACCTTTCACGAAAATTAAACGGTCGCTGGCGACTGTACTATTTAGTGGACATAACAATATAAATAATAAGACGTGAAAGTAAGTAGGTATTAGGGTTAATAAAATTAATAAATAAAGATACAAATCTACAATATCTAATATTGCATTAGGTAATCGATAATAATATAATGTCGAACCGATTAGTTAAGTGTCAATGTAGTGAAGGTACATAAAGAAAAGTTCAACAGACTTCCAACATACACAATTGGTTATCTTAAGCACATTTTGCCTAAATACAAAATTACCAAGATATACAATACAAAAATAATCATCATTGCACAGTCTTATCCACTAAGAAAAGATACTAATAATGAAGTGAACCAAATACAGATTGGTTTTGAAGAATAAACAAAATAAATTGTATTGACATTCATGAATCTTAAATACCTACGCTAGCCAAACTATATTATGGAAATCTATAATATTGCACTAGTCAAAGTTTAATCTAGACCCTTTTCACCAAAATGTTTTAGGTTGGCATAAATAGCTGCTGATGAAACTTGGTCTACCACAAACTCTTACATTTTAGTCGTTGGTTCAAATATTAACATACAATTTTAAAATAATTTCTTATTTAAAAATATCTGTGTCCTTATCCAACCGCTTGAGGATAACAGACGTGAGTGTATTTCAATACAAGCCAGAAGGCATATCAGTAACTTTAGGGATGCCCATGAAACTGTGTTTGCTACCAACAGGAGACAAGTTTCTTTTTAAGTCTGCGTGACTATGGGTTCCGTTTATCACTAAGCTGGTCATACTCGCTGGAGCATCCCTCATTATATGATTGCCGGAATAAAATCCCGCATTTGTATTGACTCTCTTTACAATGAAAGAAGAGTTGTTGTAGCTGGAGCTATTGTCAAACGACCCGGAGCTCAATTTAGGATGGGGAAGGTAAAACTTTTGTGGGGAGTCTTTAGTACCTGGTGACCCTTCTTTGTTGCTTGAAGATCTAGAGTCGTACCGCATTTGATGGTAGTTGTTCCTATTAGTTTGAGGGACTGCAATCAATGGGGTCTCTTTACCGGTGTCACTTCTGGATCTCGAGGAAGACCTTTGCCTGTAGGGCCATCCGGTCTTCTTCGGTTCAGTCATCATTACAATATCGACCATAGTGTTCAGGCCTTCGTCGATACGATCTAGACTCTTTGTCAGCTTTTTAGACTCTATCAAGCTTACGATTTCATCTACCCTGCTACTTTTGGATTGCGACCTTTGTAAGTGGTTTTTGACGGAACCAATGAGCGAAGATTCGTTGAAGAAAAGGCTGTCAATGTATTCGCGCTGTCTGTAACCTTTTTCTGAGGTCTGAAAAGACTCGCTTCGTTTCAAAGATGATCGTCTAAATTCGTCTCTAGAACGGGTCATGGAGCGTCTTATATCACTATCCATGTTACCTTCAGCTAAGGTATTGAACAAAGCGCGACATTCTTGAAAGTCAAAGCTCGAAACTGAGGGTTTCTTCGATACTTGATTACGACATCTAGAAGAGCTCAACAAAGAGTCTGATCCCTCATCGCTAGAGTAGAAGTTATCATCGTAAATGTCAGGTGGTTTATTGTAAACTAGACCTTGTTCTACAGTTGGGAAGAGCTGAATTAGGCTTTTAGATTTCCTCGGTGGGTGCGGCAGAATTTTGCATGGTACGATTTCGGTTTCATCTATGTCTTCGTCTCTTACCTCGTTTAAGAACTCTGTGCTGTCAGTAATATGGATACTGTGTCTTGTGCTGGTGATAGAATCTTCCTTGTCTTGGTCTTTATGTTTCTGGCATTCCATTGCTTTAACTGAAACGTTAATTTCTGAAGTCTGATTGCAGCGAGATGATTTGTCATCGTTGTAAGCATTTCTCTCTTTAGCGAACTGTTCTGTTTCAGCATCATTGACAATGTTTCTTAACTCTTGAATGACGTCATCAATCGTTGTCTCTTCTTCTTCGTCAGATGATTTTTTATATTCATTGTTCCTCTTTGCTGTTTCTAGTTTCTTTTGCAAATTTCTTTTGTTTCTCATTAAGTCGTAAGTTTCATTCTTTACATTGAACACTTCGTAGACCATTGATTCTCTTTGCATGTCGCCTTCAGGACTCAGCGATCTTTCTGAAGAGCTTATACCTTCATCTTCTGGGGGTGATGATTCATCTGCAACAATACAAAAAAAAAACTTGAAAATGACTACCAACTTATACCACTTAAATCATACTAAGAACAAAAAAGGTAGAGTATGGCGGAATTTCCAGATGTCAAAATGCAATTGCAATATAGAGATTTATCATAATTAGGTATGTTGAAAAAAAAAATGCTCGGGACAGGACCCGCAACTTCTTGCATACCGTACAGTACCATTGTGTTACCGAGCAGAATAACTGTCGATGCAAATTCAACCCGTACTATCTCGTCTAATGGACGGAAGGTGCCACCTGGTGTGAGAAGTTTGCAAGACGTTGCGGGTTCAAATCTTGTCTCAAGCAAATTTTCTCAACTTTTAATAAGGTGGCCCAGGAAATAAAAGTCTGGACTGAAGTGAGTGAGACCTTTGCCCAGCAGTGGCACACGATCACCGAGCTACGTAAAAAAAAACTTAGAAACTCGGGTTAGTGTTTTAGAAAAAAAAAACGATTCTACACAAAATGTAAGGTCTAATTTGTTAGACACTAGCAAGCTTACATACCTCTATTGTTCATACGGGCAGCGTTCTTCTTCTTGCCTCCAAAAGGTTTCTTGCGATTGGAATTCCCATGTTCGGATCGGAGCGAGGAGACCTCCTCTTGTAGCTCGCAGCACTTCTCTTGGAGACACTTCTCGAGCGAAAGGAGGATGCCTTTCTCTTCTTGGAGGATCTGGAAGACAGTGATCAAGTTTATTTGTGGCAGTTTTCTGTTCTTGCACATAGTATAGGTCACATTTATAAACATTTGACTGGTCAACAAGTATAGGGCAATTTTTGAACAGATTTACTCCCGTTAACTTCTAAATGTGATTTCCAACAACTTTTGTTCTACGACTTTGGTGATGTCGATGCAAAGGCCTTATAGTGAATTGGGAGTGACCTTACCTTGACTCTCTTTTCAAGCAACTCCAGTTTGCTTCTCAAATCATCCTTTTCTTTCAGTGCTTCATTCGCCTTCTCGCTCAGAGTATCGATGTCGATCAGCTGTTTCTCGTAGTTCTCTATCTCTTTCGTAACCTGAACATTCGCGCTTGGCAGTTTTGAGACCATCTGTAATGTGTGCACGAAAGGTTTTGATGGGTTTTACAATAGCTGATGTTGATGGTTAAGAAAAAAACATATCATGAGGTATATTGTATATTATGCATCTAGCGTAATTCATGAAAGGAAATGAAAAATTAAGAACTACAATTTAAAATTTTAGTGGTAGATAATTGTTAAGAGTCATAACTGACACTTATATTTACTACTGAATAAAATAAATTAATGAGCAAAGGATACGAACATGAGTCTCTAGCAAGAAGTGATACAAGATTCTTCTAATCCTCTTAGGGTGGTGAACGCTCATAGATGACAGTTTAAACTCTACTCGCCCAGTCATTCATCAATTTGTGAGATGATTGTGTTTGTTCTGTATAACCACCCTAAAAGTTCTGTTGCTGTTATGCCATGAAACTACGCACTCGCAGTCTAAATCTATCAGTGGGCTAAAATAACTAGTACCTACTGAAGACGATCAAAAGAAAATGTACCTTCTTCAACGTGACAATATCAAAGCCAGCCTGTTCCAATTCGGCCTGGATGTAGAGTTTCCTCTGCGGAGTTGGCGCACTGATGAGCAGAGCATTGATGAAGGACAGGCCAGCCGACTGCAGGTCCCCTGTGCCACCTGTGCTTTGCAGCATGCCTACTAGGAACCTGAAAATGTGTATAACAATTATTTTTTTAAAAATAATTCCTGACATTTAGCTTCAAATTGGAATATCTCACAAACAGCTGAACCGATTTAGTTAATACGTATAACACACGTGAAACTTTACTAATAAAAAAATAAATTGCGGAAGTTTAAACTTCGAATTTAGTAATAAGATATTCTACGGGTCTTTCGTAACAATCAACGGTATTTTCTGCACCAAATGTATGGAACAGCAGATTTTTGACCCAATAGTACCTAAAAGTTATTTGTATTGTTGAGTACATAGGTACACATAGGTTGTTGATAGCATTTGGATGACGAATTAAAATTCACCCCGTAGGTCGAAATTTCTTGAGAATTACCTGAAGCGTACAGGCTCCCCGTAGCGTAAGCGCAGCGTAGACAAGGCTTCGGATACCGCACTGTGGCCGTTGGCAGGCGGGTAGCAGGACTTGGTGAGTAGCTGTAACAGTTTGTCATCGGTTAGTTATACATTTTAGCCAAACTCAATCGAACCAAGTAAGACAGAGCTTGATAAAAGTATCGTGCCAAATTGAGCCCAAGCGAAGTGGACAGGTCCTATGATGCTAAAGGCAAAATGAGAAGAACAAACATTTTGGATGGCTTCGAGAGAGTTTTGGTTAGAGTAGGAGCTTTGAGAGTAAGCGCGGTAGCCAGTCCTCTAGATTGTTAATGCTTCTAGCTTCAATCTTTCCAGGATATCGTATCGATGGCGTCCCAGTAGAAGGTTAAAAACGGGGTTTCCTCGTTTTTCTCCAATAACCAGCGAACAAATCCCCTAGAATTAGAATCAGAGTATTCTTTTCTGTACTACAAAAACATTAAAAGAATCGACAGCATTAATAAATAGTAATTAAAGCCGTCAACTGGGAGCCCATTTTGGCACCATTGTGTTACAGACTCAGGCCCCTGGTAGCTACGGGCTTAAAGCATAAAAAGGCCAAGAAATATCTACTGAAAAAGACCGACCTGTAGCCCCAGAACTCTTGACTTGTTGACGGTGGACATGATGCAGACGGTCAGGGTGTACACCCCGTTGGAGCCGGTGACCAGCCGCCGCACAGACTCCGGGTAGCGACTACAGCAGCTCCAGATGCATTGCCTGGAAGTGGAGACAAAAATACTGACTCCTTCAACTAATCATCCAAGGGAAGGTACCAGGCAGGAGGAGACCTGGAAGACCCAAGATATCATGGCTTGAGAACTTACGCCATTGGTACCAAAAATCCACGAGCTCCTTGTTCCGTTTGGCAGCCTCAAAGGAAGAAATAGCCAAGATGATTGCCAACCTCCGATAGGAGACGGCACTACAAGAAGAAAAAGGAGACAAAAAGTATGTTTGAATATTTAAAAATGTGGTGGCCTTCTTCTTCTTCTTTGATCTCTTTATTCTTCTGTGGAATCTGGGGCTGACACTAGGGCTTTCCATTTATTTTTGTTCATGGCTAGGGAGGGCTGCTCTAGCCAAGTTGCTCCCTTCTCTTTCGTCTCAGAGAGAACGGATCTCTTCCACGTCTGGGACGGTCTTCCGGGTCGTCGTATGCCTCCGCCGGGTTTCTATGTGGTAGTGGTAGCGGGAAATGTGCGGAGACGTTAACCTTTGCCGAGTCGGAACCCTGATAAAATAATTAAGAAGATGGTAGCCCAGTGAGTGCAAAGGTGGACTCTTAAGAGCGTACCTATACTGTAGAGATAATAGATAGTTGACAAATCTGTTGCTGTTTCGCGTGCGCCACGCAGCTTTAGTTGAACCTTAAATGAGAGGTGCTTAGATTAATATGTGATTATATGAATCCCAATGATTTAAACATTTATAATAAGTTGAAAAAATTCACTCGGGACAGGACTTGAACCCGCAACCTCTCGCATACCGTGCACACCAGGTGGCGCCCCCCGTCCAGTTGACGGAGACTAGTTGAAGAAATTCGCATCGACAGTTACTTGACTCGGTAGCTCAATTGGTAGAGCGCCTGCACGGTATGCGAGAGGTTGCGGGTTCAAGTCCTGTCCCGAGTGAATTTTTTCAACTTATTATAAATGTTTAAATTATTCCCTAGCACGGGTTAGTGCTTTAGAAAAAAACAAAAAGTAATCCCAATGATCTGAATGTAGGCTAATAATTGCTTTAATGGTGTTCATTAAAAAGTTCTCCTTTGCCTATCCTTCTACTTGAAAATTTAGTTTATTTTCAAAATCACGCACATTCTTTTTCCTCGTGTCCTGAGAGCTACATTTTGTGCTCTCAGAAGCGGACTAACATGATCACGTGGGGGTCGCCTACACAAGATTTCAGCAGGTGTACTATAGGAGCATCAGGGCAAGCATGAAGAATTGAAGATATGACGTTGATTGTACGTCTTCTTATCGGCACGTAACATCCGCATCCGGATCTTCTGCTGTTATTCTTGGAGCGGGTGACACCATAAGTTAAAAGAAGATCTTGGTATACTTACAGGCAAGCCAACTCGTCCAATAGCGGCCGTCTTCTGACCGCCAAGGGTCCTTTAGCCCCGTCCCCTGATTGGCTGAGCTGGACGTTGCGCAGGAGTTCCAGAAGCAACGTGACGCCATCTAGCGGCTCGCACGCGAACTCTTGCACGAAACTGCAATGTAGGAAATACGTCTATCTGTTATAAATATTTCTTGGTATAAATAACAATTTCACATCAATATAAATAAAAGTGATGATAAATGTTACAGGAAGAATAATAATTTATGATATTTACAGTTTTTTTTTGCAAGAGACGGGCCGCCAATTTTTTACTCTACATAAAAAGGACTTAAGGGTCCGTATAAGGCTAACTAGCGCCACCAATGTTGAAAAAATCATATCTCGCTTCAGAAGAAGTTTCTGACAAAATCCTAAGATGAGCTCATGCGCCATGCTTTTCTAGATTTTTAAGTGTGGGTACCCAACTCAATTTCTAGTCTTAAGCTAAAAAAATTTCGATAACCGCCAAAAACGGCCGTTTTTGGCGGTTATCGAAAATTTTTTAGCTTAAAAGTAAATTTCGAAGAGGGTATCTACACTTAAAAATCTAGAAAAGCATGGCGCATAGGCTCATCTTAGGATTTTTCCAGAAACTTCTTCTAAAGGAAGATATGATTTTTTCAACATTGGTGGCGCTAGTTAGCCTTATACGGACCCTTAAGGCGTGGATCATCAAGAGGCCTTAACTCAGCACGGTGTTAAACTGTGTGTCCTGAGTAGCTACCACAAGTGCGAAAAAGCTGTGCCGGACGTCTGCCGGACGTCTGTCATGTATCCTAATACTATAGTAGTAAGGTTGTTTATCCAACTTATCACTTTCAGTGACAGTGAAAGTAAGCACTCGTGGTAGCGGCTCAGCTGTGGCAACGTACGTAGCTCTTAAACAGGTGAACCGATTTAGATGCGAGTTTTTTATTTGCAAGCAAGTTTTCTAGCGAATATTTTTAAATATGTTTTACGTTGGTCAGACATACTTATTTGAAGCTAAAATGTCGGTGGTATTTTAAAATAGTTATTATTTATGAATATTGCGAACGATAAGCGAATAAAAGCTAAAAGTTAACAAAGTTAAAAGTACCCTGAAATCTCACAAAGTAAATCCAAAACTCAGGAATTCAGGGCATTCAATAATAGACGATCGCTTTTGTCTGCACAAACATCAGACAAACATCTATCTAACGGTTGAAAAAGTTCCTTACTTCGTGTGAGGTCTGTCCCACCCAAGCTGGGCAATAAAACCTCGCAGGTTCGAGACCACAACGTTTTAAGATCAATTTACTGCAAAATAAACTTTTTCAATTGGTTCTCATCTCCTGTTAGGCACAAGAGATGAAGCCGCAGAAGATCTTATTGCAATAGAAGTTAAAAACCCTGTTTAACTTCTAATTTATTTAAAGTTTTTTAGTAAATACAAAAATAATTTTGGACGATCACCTACAGGGTGCACTCTAAGTCGATAGCGGAACTTTAAGTAGGCTGTCTACTGATCAATACAAACAACTTGTACTAGGTGGCGACAAAAATGGAGCGAAAAAATTATCAGCTGTTTCATACATTTGGCGCAGTACTGACTCGACCTTTTGTATGGAACAGCTGATATTTTTTTCGCTCCATTTTTTTCGCCAGCTAGTACAAGATGTTTGTATTGATCATTAGATAGCCTACATACATTTCCGCTATCGACTTAGAGTGCACCCTGTAGAATAATTGAACCAAGGAGGGCAAAACAACACATTTAGGTACACGAGTATTTTGTTCTATTTGTTATGTATGTTGACGCTACACGTCACTAAGTACTAGCACTGCGGTCACACGAACATTTTATTTATTACACCTAGGACACGACACGACAACACTTCAGACTGTACACTTTTGTTGTAAATTCACCCCTAACGTAACCGAGTCAGTGCTAGCGTTTAAGGGTAGACGATAGTAACGTGGCAGGAAATTCAAAATTTTCACAGTTTTTTACATTTTGTAGCTAAACTGAGCTATTTTTGTTCAGCGATTTTTCGTTCGCGGAAATAACAAAGTATTCTTTTCATTATTGTAAACAATGGAACAACAATAATTCAGTCGATTATGTGTTCTGGTCTACGACAAGTTTTTTGGGCAGTGCCACTGCTTCGTAGACCAGAACACATAATCGGCTGAATTATTGTTGTTCTGTTGTTTACAATAATGAAAAGCATACTTTGTTGTTTCCACGAACGAAAAATCGCTGAACAAAAAAAGCTCAGTTTAGCTACAAAATGTAAAAAATGGTGAAAATTTTGAATTTCCCGCCACGTTGCTATCATCCCACCTTAAGGGTCCGTATAAGGCTAACTAGCGCCACCAATGTTGAAAAAATCATATGTCGCTTCAGAAGAAGTTTCTGACAAAATCCTAAGATGAGCTCATGCGCCATGCTTTTCTAGATTTTTAAGTGTGGGTACCCAACTCAATTTCTAGTCTTAAGCTAAAAAATTTACGATAACCGCCAAAAACGGCCGTTTTTGGCGGTTATCGAAAATTTTTTAGCTTAAAAGTAAATTTCGAAGAGGGTATCTACACTTAAAAATCTAGAAAAGCATGGCGCATAGGCTCATCTTAGGATTTTTCCAGAAACTTCTTCTAAAGGAAGATATGATTTTTTCAACATTGGTGGCGCTAGTTAGCCTTATACGGACCCTTAAGCGTCAACGACGTGCTGTCTTGTGTACAATTTCTACTAAATGAAAAATTTTAATACCCCCGACATTTTAGCTTCAAATTAGCATATCTCAGCTGAACCTGTTTAGATAAAAAATATCTAAGAACACTCGTGAAAAACCTTGCTGACTAATAAAAAAACCACATCCGATTCAGTTCACCCATTTAAGAGCACGGTGCCTAGAGCTACGTACAGAAAGACACTAAACACACACACACTTAGCGGTCAAACTTTTAACACCGCTCTTTTTGAGTCGGGGGCTAAAAATGGTGTCCAAAAAACATAAAAACTTTTTTCAAGGAAAATATCTTACTTATTTGCAGTTCGATAACTTTTTTGAAACACTTACTTCTGTTTGAGGCAACCTTCATGCCTCAGTAAAGCTGTACTGTTTCCAAATGTTTTTTTTTTATTCTCAAGATATTGTCAAATTAAGTCTCATGTACACACGACAGGACGTCAGTCGTACAGTCTGACGTGCTGTCGTGTGTACCCTTCTGTTTGCTCATCATATTATTGTGACAGTCATTAAACTAATAAACAACTAACAACCCCTGGCGTCAGAGCAAAATAAAAATAATTCCCATTAGGTGTAGAAGGCTACTGAGAAAGACTGCCGTATAATTTGTAGACATAAAGAAAAATTGCGAGAACACAATTATAGTAAAATTTCGCAGGAAACGTCCTGAGTCCTGGCTTATTTGTTAAAAAGAAATATGGAATTGTTTTTTAATTGTTTGGCCAGGCAATGAGCGTGATTGTGGAGCTTGAAGTAGTTTTGTACGAAAACATAGCTAAAAAATTGGAGACTTGGAAATGGGTTTAAGTTTTTAGACGGGTAATGAGTATTATCAGCAGATAAATACCTATTTGCCTAATTTCGGTAGCATTTTTTATTTATGGTTTTTCAGGGTAGATGATGTACTGTGTACAGATACTCTTTCATAACTGTAACTACAGTAAAATCATATTTCCCGAGTCCCGAGTAAATTTTTTAACTTATTATAAATGTTTAAAAAATAATATTTGCTCTGAAAACCCATAAATAAAAGTACCACCAAAAGTTTTAGGTATTTCTCAGCTTATAATGACCCGCCCCTCTACCCTTGACGCTATTGCGATCCAATTGAAAAAGTTTAAAAATTAATTTCTCTTTGAATTCGCATAGTAAGGCTTTGATTTTAAATATTTTGTAATGTTTATTCAAAGGTAAGGCGGTTTTATTCAATAAAAACACAAAATGCGTCTTAATTTGTAAAATATTAAATTTTGTAAATTGCGCCATATTGCGGCCGCATTGGAAACATGCGTCAAGGGTAGAGGGGCTGGTTTGGTGTTGGGTTCGCAGTAGGTAGAGACATCCAGCCCATGTGTAGAGTCCACTGCTAGGCATAATTTCTATAATGGTCTTTCTGCTGTCCCTATAATACACCGTGGAATTTTAGTGGTTTTAAAGCCGAAGGTATTTAGTTGCTCTCGTGATTCTGAGCCAAATTCCAAAATTTTACTTCAAAACGAGCGAAAAAAAAAACACTTCCCAAAAACGGCTATCGCCAATCGACACCATTTGTATGGAGAAGTGAATTTTTTTTTCGCGAGTTTTGGTTTGAAATTTTGTAATTTGGCTCAGAATCACCTGTGCAACAAAATACCTTCGGCTTTAAAACCACTAAAATTGCACGAAGTATACACGGCCCATCGATCTTTTAGTCTAGTATACATGTAACCACTGACAATCGACCCATTCTAGGCCACTGTTCCGTGACTGCCCACCGTCCATCATCCCGCCTATTCAGATAACGTACCCATCTCCACTTTAGTCGTTTGTCTGCTGGATATAGTAGTATTTTGTCACGAACCTGCATCTTCTTATACAAGGTGTTACAAAAGTACCTAACTCTTTTTACAGGGTAATAGCACCCGGTGATAGGGATCACAATCTAAATATTTTTTTTGCTCTATGACGTTCCGTTAATTTTTAAATTAATAAAATATGAACGATGTGGCGGGAGAGAAGTATTTTTTTAATATTGTTTTCATTGACTTTCAAAATGTTTTAAGAACTCAAAGCTAGGTATGTAAATGCACCTACACGCAAAAACATAATATGCAGCGAACTGGATTCCGCTCGATGATATTATGTTTAAATTTGAGCTAATAACAAAAACAAAAAAGTTATGAAAATTTTTCAATTTTGAGGTTATAAAATAAAAATGTTTTTTTTTTAACTTTTTTTTACAGATTTGACATGCTGTTGACCAGTAGATTACACCCTGTAAAAAAAGAGTAAGGTACTTTTGTAACACCTTGTATAGATACTTAAATTCATACATTATATTTTTCTATAATGGAGCTCAAAACTCATCTTAAAATTGCCGTCCTAAATGCACTATCTTTGAAACGCTCCGCTTACCGCTTCCGCTCGCTCCACCAGCCACATCTCAAAGATAAGTGTAATGCAAAAACGACACTCTGTCACAGCCGCTAACTCAGACTTAATGAGGGTTGAATACTGAATAGTTCTCATATCTACTCGTAAGAAGTACACTCTTTATTTTATTACAAACTCAGTTCTAGGATTCTATAGTATTCGAGTGGGCACTTCATTCAGTGGGAGTCAGTGAATGGTGTGGGAGTGTGTACCTACCTAGAAGTGCTATCGGAGGATGTATAAATTAGCCACAATAACATTGAAATAGCTGTACGGATTTGGATGAAATTTAAAGATAGCTAACTCACAAGAATATTGAATTATTGAATAATAACTGATTAATAAATAAGTAAATAATTGATAGTAATGTGATATGTGAGATGTGAGATATTCATTTGATTATTTTTTAGCATGTCTTTTGCATGTTTCAACTACAAGTTTTAAGTTACCTACGTAAAATAGTAGTTATGTTTAATTTATAACTATATTCAGTAGTAGAATAAAGGCTATTTTTATTTTATTTTATTTATTTTATAACTCACAAGAATGAAATAACCCACAAATTAATAGCTTTTTCATCTTACGAGCTAAGAAAGTATTAATATCATACGATGAGCCAAAAGTAATTTTTGCACGCATCGAAATTTTGATATGAACGCGACGACCTATGGTATAAAGAAATAAAGGAACTAAAATTTGACTCTACAGTCATTTGCAAAGAAGGAACCTCATTTCACTAACCTTTATCTTTCTAGTTGTCTACAGGGTGTTAAAAGACCGCCAACAGACCCAAAAGCTACGCATACTAGGTACCAAAATAAAGTACTTTTTCGATAAAATATTGCTGGGAAATGATTTTGGTTTTTTAAGTTATAATTTTGAAAAATATTTTATCGCGCAATGGACGTGTAACGCACAGAAGTGATATTGTGCAAGCGTAGGTATCAGTTTATGTTACTTAAGCTTGAAGTGCCGATGTTTAGAATACATTGCGGGTTGCAATTTTAACGTTGTTTTTTGTAAGAAATATTCATAATTTTGATATGGCTTCTTGAGAAGGTATGTTAAGAACTAGATACAGAATGCATTTCTGCAAAAAAAAGGTTTTGAAAAGTCCGACTTTGAACCTCATTATCTCGGAAACCGTTGATTTCCCAGGCATAGTTCCTTGGGCAAAAATGTTCCTTATGATGAGGACAATACGTGGTTTCCCGCTTTGTTGGCGGTCTTTTAACACCTTGTATAGTTTTTCTTGCTTCTAACAAACCTCGCTGATGCGAGGTGAAAAGTTGTGTATGCAATATTATTAGCTTGAAGTGCTTATGAATCCCTCTCTACGCGCAGGTTTAATTTTTTGAACCACTCGCTACGGCATTTGAAGCAAACAATTGTTTTGCATCCTCCTATAACAAATAACTATTTCCTGCGACTTTGGCCGCGCTGACATTAATATCGGGGGAAATATAGACAACTTTTTATCTAAAGTCTGCGCTAACAAAGTCGTGGGCAAAAGTTGGCTGAAAATAACTTGACTGAAGATAAGGGTCGCTAATTGACTGGCCTACATCTTACGTGAAGTCGTAAAAATACTATTAAAAAGTTATAATCATCATAAAAGTTCTATTTTTACAACGACTTAATTTAAATTTGTTCGCAATTTTACCTTTTTATAGTTTTTTAAATACAGGCGTTACGCAGCTCAGCCAGAGTCTTATACAAGGTGTTACAAAAGGTCCTAACTCTTTTTACAGGATAGGTAATAGCACCCGGTCATAGGGGTCACAACCCGAATATATTTTTTTGCTCTACGACGTTCCATTGATTTTTAATTAATAAAATATAAGCACTGAAGAAAAGTATTTTTAAAATGTGGTTTATTTATATTGATTTTATCAACCTCATATACTATGTAAATTCACCTACGCACACAAACATGAACTAAACCGAAAAACTAAAAATTCTTGTTTTTTTTTAAATAACCATACAAACCACTCTACATAAATAGTTAGGACCATTTGTAACACGTATTGTATTGTTGAGCCATATCCGCATCCATAGACTAAGTATAATCTGCCGACAACGATCTCGATTTCAGTTCACCTAAAAAATATAATATTGTGAAAGTTCTTACCTAGGAAAGGACAGACGCAAGTCTGCTCTGAGTTTGGTGAGAAGCTCACTCGGCGACCCAAATTGTCTCAGGCTCATCTCCTCGCCCATCTCCAGGCAGGGGTTTCTGAAATACGACCAACAACAAGAGTTAAATACGACCAACAACAAGAGTTAAATACGACCAACAACAATAGTTAAATACGACGATACGAGATAAATACATAGGTACGGTCGGCCACAGTCACAGATACCCCATAGCAGCTCTAACCGCGCGTGGCATAAGGGCGCCAATCGAACAAAAAGGGGTATCCTAGCGTGTGGCCGATTGTACAAGATATTGAGTGGAGAAAACAATGGGTGTTTGTCTGCAGCGCAGAGGAAATCAATAAAATTATACATAAAAAGCATTTATTTGTAACTGCCATCACACACACTTAATACAACGATTAGCACCTTACGAACTACAATACTATTAGTATACAATTTAGACATTATAAGTACTTATAATATTATGTTTTATATGGGTTGTTCTCAGATAATACGTGTCTTTCATGTGGGCTAGGCTGACTAAGCTGTCAGGACGGTATAGGTGCTGGGCAAGCCTACTCCACCTAAAACAATGTCCCAGGCACTGCAGCGCCGTGTCTCTTCACCCATCTAGAGTGAGTGAAGGTTCCACTGGACGCTGTATAAATCATCTCATTACGTAGATGCAAAGGCTTTATTTTTCTCTTCAATGTGCCCATTCCCTCTCACCTGTAATCCTTGCTTCCTGGTATTGGTAATGTTCGTGCCTTGGCGTCCGGTGGTTCTAGCTCGGCGTACAGACCACCGGCCACAGACTTCTTGCCCCATTTCTTGAGCGAGGTGGCGTAGTCCTCCGGGTTATAGATGGGAGGCCTTTGCTTATCCTGCAACAATACAAACAGACATGTTACAGCATTTTGTTTTTCTTAAGCACTAACCCGTGCTAGGGAACATTAATTGAGAGGCCCAGATATCTGGGCCACTTTTGGCAATAAATGATTGCATTCGTAGGTTCTAGGATCTGGAATCTAAACCTTAGGTCCTAAAAATAGTCAAGCCTTGCGTTGAGAACTTACTGAAATTTTTTTAGCAAAAAACGAATCCAAATAGAACATAGGATTTTTTTTCATTGGCGGCGCTAGTTGTGCCTACTACTGGGCCTCAAGAGGAAACGCGGGAAGCCGCTGCTCCATACAAAAAGGGAGACCTGTATAGCTACCACGAGTGCGAAAAAGCTGTGCCCGACGTCCGCCGGACGTCTGTCATGTATCCTAATACTATAGTAGTAAGGTTGTTTATGCAACTTGTCACTTTCAGTGACATTGACAGTAAGCACTCGTGGTACCAGTACTGTTTCCTCCCTCGATAATTATTTTACCTCGAAAAAATATGTTTATGCCATTCAATTTTTAGGTACTTCTGCCATGTCCCTATATTTTCCTTTTTTGGTTATTTTAATTATTTTAATAAATTTAATTGGATGGAGCATCGGCTTCCCGCGTTTCCTCTTAACTAATTCACAGTCATTCTTCTTTTAGTGCCGTCTCCTATCGGAGCACGGCAGTCAACTTGGCTATTTCTTCTTTTGAGGCTGCAAGGAGGTCGTGAAAAACGCAAACTTGAGTATTTTACCGATATATGCGCAACACTCGGAATCTTTCAACATATCATCCAAGGGAAAATATCAGGCACGAGGAGGGCTGGAAGACCCAAGATATTGAGAACTTACGCCATTGGTTCCAACAATTCACAGTCCAAAAAGCTATTTTCGTCCATCTAAACGCCAACAGCTGATTGCAATCAAAACTGAATGAAATCGGTTGTACGGACGTTATAAAGGTTTTCGTCAGAATTAATTACGTATTCTTTGTAATATAATAGGTTATGACTTTGGCGCAATTTTGTGTTTTGTGCGAAAGAGAAAGGTGATGTTTATCGCAACAAGTTAAGCTTGTTTTGACTGTAAATTGTTCTTATTTTTATACCCTGCGAGTTTACCATGAGTGGTCGGTCCCATCCTTTAGCTGGAGGCAACATTCATAGCGTAAAATGAAACTTATCAGGGACTAACAATACCTTTACTTTACGATCTAGAAAGCCTAAACTTCAAACTATTTTCTTGTAAATGAATGCTGTACATATATTTGTGGTGGGTGATGGTCAAGACACATTAGTGCCGCCAATGAAAAAAAAAACATACTATTATCTTCTTTTTGGACGCATTTTTTTATTAAAAACAATCCGTTAAATGAAAATCCCTAGACTTAACAATTTTAAGGACCTAAGGCCTAGATTCCAGATCCTAGAACCTACAAATAAATCCCGCCACCGCCAAAAGTGGCCGTTTTTGTTCTTGTGCGGGATTTGTTCGTAGGTTTTAGGATGTGGAATCTAGCCCTTTGGCCCTAAAAATAGTTAAGCCGAGGGATTCTCAGTAACGGCTCGTTTTTAGCAAAAAACGCATCCGAAAAGAAGATTTTTCTGACTAGATCTAGGTATCTTTAGTCCGAGTTTGCCTAAAAATGTCTCAGGTAGTAAACAATACCAGCAACTTGGCATCTTTCTTGATTTTTCTTTTATTTTAAAGTGTTCTCTCTCTCTCTCTCTCTCTCTCTCTCTATCTCTCTATTTCTGTTATTTTTTAATGGTAGTGGAAAACGCAAAAATGATTTAATCAAAGCGTACAGTGATGATGAGATGAGTCACACAACTCATGGCAACCCTCCTGCTCATAATTTCGGATGATTTATTCTCTAGATAAACACAATAGTTTTAGTCTTACGACCTCTGCGAAATGTGGCGAAACTAACTTATAGTTAGTCGGTTTTTAGGGTTCCGTACCCGAAGGGTGCCAAACGGGACCCTGAATCTCTGCCTACGCTGTCTGTCTTAACTGTAAAGTTGTAAACTGTAAACTTTTACGTTTTACGTTAAACTTTTAACTTAAACATAAAAGGTAGCCAGTTACAATTTTCACTGATTATGTATTATTTGTTGAGTAATGCGTACTCAACAAATGATAAGAATTGAATTATAATTAAACATATTATGGGGGTCCACATACAACAAACGTGTTTTTATACTTTTTGCTCTATCGCTAAAACGGTATAACATACAAGCATGAAACTTAGAATGATTTTAGGGCTTACTATACATATAAAACAACAAAATATAAGAAATTGTCAAGCACGTGTCGGACTCACGCACCGAAGGTCCGTACAGCCAGTTTTTTTTTGTATGGCGGTACGCATTTACGCAACCGTTGGTGTGCGAGTCCGACCCGCACTTGGCCGGTTTTTTTTATATACCTACACTAAAAATACGCTATAAAGTTTAATTTTTGAATTGCTCTTCACACCTTATTTTATGGTTTGGAAACTTTTCTTTACACCTTAAGAGAATACCTTCATCAAGTTTGGTTTAAGTTTCTGAATGTAATTAAGCATAAAAGTTTAATAAATTGAATAATAATTATCTATGTCATGTCTTCGGCTAATTATACGTTGAATAGAAATACCTCTAGCTCGATCAATGTTTTACATAATGTTCTGTGCATATACAAGGTGTTGTTTTGTAAAGCAACAACCGTCTCAGCAGGGGTGATTTTTACACGTTACTGAAGCCAAAAAAAAATATATATTATTCAGTGAAAAATACCCAAAAATCATTATTTAGTGGCCTTCCTTACTATCGCTCGCGGCCGCACTCGCAATATCGGGCGCCACATCGCGCGCTCCACAGACTTTCTGAGCGCGCTCGCATTGAGAAGGCGTGGCCGCTCGTCGCGGTTACTAAACGAGTAGAACAAATAATTAAACAAGGTAATTTGTGAATCAAATAATTTTTTGAACAAAATTAAACTTACTTCTACAGGGTGCACTCTAAGTCGATAGCGGAACTTTAAGTAGGCTGTCTACTGATCACTACAAACAACTTTTACCACGAGGCGAAAAAAATGGAGCACAAAAAATATCAGCTGCTCCATACAAAAGGTCGAGTCAGCCAAATGTATGAAACAGTGGATATTTTTTTCGGTCCATTTTTTTCGCCACCTGGTAAAGTTGTTTGTAGTGATCAGTAGACAGCCTACTTAAAGTTCCGCTATCGACTTAGAGTGCACCCTGTAGTTTCAAGCGTTACCTACTCAAACTATCGTCCCTGAGTTGGGTATCAGTAACCAAAACCACACTCTGTATATGGTTTGAATTTAATTAGAAACCACATCATGATATAATCCGGCCGTCGAAAATTCATTGATTACAATTGTAGAGTTCACACAAGACCAGGTAACACCCATTGCCAATTGATTTCCACTTCTAGAGACCTTTCTGAAGGACTAAACGCTTAGTAACCAAGGTTCACCAAACTATAATCGGTGATTCAGCAAGTGTTAATAATATCAGGTTGTCAACTGAGTTATTCATTATGATAATGAGATCAAAAGTTGAGATAGTTTGCTCGCGAGATGAATAGCGACGAACGAAAGGTTATATCCAACTTTGTTTGAATTAAATTATACTTTTCAGCCTCTACAGGGTGCACTCTAAGTCGATAGCGGAAATTTAAGAAGGCTATCTAATGATCAATACAAACAACTTGTACTAAGTGGCGAAAAAAATGGAGCGATAAAAATATCAGCTGTTCCATACAAAAGGTCGACTCAGTACTGCGCCAAATGTATAAAACAGCTGATATCTTTGTCGCTGCATTTTTGTCGCCACCTAGTACAAGTTGTTTGTAGTGATCAGTAGACAGCCTACTTAAAGTTCCGCTATCGACTTAGAGTGCACCCTGTAGTATGAGTAGATAACCTCATATCATAAGGTACACACGACAGCACGTCAGAGTGTACACTTTTGTTGGAAAGTCGCCCCTAACGTAACTGAGTAGAGTGCTAGCGTGTAAGGGTCGAAATGCTGTCGTGTGTACCTGTACGTACATAGCACAAAGTATTTATAAGCAATTTTAAGATACTCACTGGATCTTATGGTGAGTATTGGTGAGTGCTGCTTTACAAAAAGCTTACTTATAGTAAAAAATGCAACCTCAGTCGTGTATTTTGTAACTATTCTTAGGTATGTAATAAACTAATAACTAAGGCCTTTGCATCTACGTAATGAGATGATTAATACAGCGCGTGCAATGGCACCTTCACACCACACTAGATGGGTGAAAAGGCCACTCGGACGCTGCGGTGCCTGGGAAATTGTTTTAGATGGAGCAGGCTTGCCCAGCACCTATAACATCCTGATAGCTTAGTTGGCCTAGCCTGCAGTAGCATATATTTTTTAGTACGAGTAGCAATACCACTCGCTGACTGTGAAGGAAAACATCGTGAGAAAACTCACGGCTTAGTCGGCTCCGCACGTATTGACATTGTATGTATCAAAGTGGACCAACGATTTTCTCCAGATAGGTACCTAAATGCTTAAATTACGTTCTGTACTTCTGTTATGTTTTCTACTACCTCCAAGCTATGTATGATCAGGCACACTATCTGATCTATTCTTTGCACTATATAATAGTGATGCGATGGGTGGAAGTGCCTTAGTAATGGCATGCTGTATGGATGTGAAAGGATTTCCTGGTATCTTCAAAGCTAAATATTAGAGCACCAGTGACCTCATGTGACTTTTCGTAGGGGTGAATGATCGGTTTAATGTTCGATCGATAATAATTTTAAAGATAGAGATGGCTTACCTATGCTTAATTATATTTTAAGTTTACCGTCAAATTCGTAAGTAATAAGGAAGATTTTCCAAGCGTCAAATTAGTATAATTGTTTAAATCAGTCAATTAGTCTGTGGTTTTCAGAATAACTGTCAAATTTGACACTGTGAAAAATCACCGGCGATATTTGAGTAGGTAGCTGCTTCACTGCGATTGTAACAAAGTAGCATGCAAAAAATATGGTACACTCGACGGCACGTCGACCTTTACACGCTAGCACTCTATTTGGTTACTTTACTAGACTTTACAACCAAAGAGTACAGTCTGACGTGCTGTCGTGTGTACTTTTTATGCGTAAGTTTCTATTCTGGCAGCTTTAATAACAACACAATCATTCTTCGGTGTGATGACATAAATAGACAGCCTATGATTTAAAAATGTAGCAAACTTCTTGGCAAAAACATTGACATAACCACCGTACTTGCGACATACATAACAACTTTTTCCACCATTTCTCTCGAAATGAACGTTGCTCCCAAGTATTTTCTCACATTAAACCGTGCCAAAGATAATTGTAGACTGTCACTAATTCCACTAAAAGGTGGAAACAGAAGACCTACTTAGGGACTACCTATCTAAGTATCTAAGTATGCGGTCACTGTGTCACAGTCTACAGGGTGCACTCTAAATTCGATATCGGAACTTTAAGTAGGCTGTGTACTGATTAATACAAACAACTTGTACTAGTTGGCGAAAAAAATTGTGTATTGAACAGTAGACAGCCTACTCAAAATTCCGCTATCGACTTAGAATGCACCCTGTAGAATAGCAGGACATATTGGGACAATTATTGGAAGGCAGACAGGTGAGACTCGGTGAGAGGCTGAATAACAATGCGCTGGTCTGATTCCCTACAGGGGGATCCATCCAGTATGCATCATGAGTGGAACACCATATCACGATCCTCAAAATTGAGGTTTCTCACCCAAGGAACCCAAAGGGTGATTCAAACTTATAAGAGCTTTTTGACCATAATAATGAATATTGAATAGAATAAAATAATGAAAATAATACTGTTTTATTGCAGTGAAACCAAAATCGCTCAGTTGCGCTACAAAATAGAAAAACTTGTGAAAATTGTGCGCTTCCCGCCACGCTACTTTCGTTGAACCTTAAATTGAACGGGCGAGCGAAGCGAGTGAAGTTGTCCGAGTTTACTGGAACAATCCGGCGTTTGTATGTATGTATGAATGTTCGTTCGACGATACCTTGAGTAAATTTAGTCGAATCGTCATGAAATTTGGTAGGCAGGTAAAGTATTATTATACTTTATTGCACACGAAACACATTACAGGACACGTACAAAGGCGAGCTTATCTCTGTAAGAGATTTCTTCCAGCAAACCTTGAGGGATAGGAATTTAGATTAATAAAACAGGTAAACATACGTGCACAAAATTAAAAATTACTGCATAAACTATAAAATAACCTAATTATGCCTATTAATTATAATAAACTACTTACACTAAATACCTATTAACAATACAAGCTATACATACATACCTACATACAAATATAAAATGGAGGAATTAAGTTAGTGAGAGATAGTGCTCTTTCAACCGCATCAGGTAAATGATGCAAAGATAATTTTTAAGTTCGAACATGAGCCAAATCGGTTGAGGGGTTGCTGAGATATGGGGTCACGAGTTCATAGATCGGGGCGAACCACTGTTATTATGAACTTGTTTTTTTGTGCTGATTTGCTCTGAACGGGATAGTGCGTAACCGTTCACGGCTCTAGCAATGTGCAGGCTATCTGTGCCCGCCTATTATTCTGTTAATTCTTTATGCCATTGTACTACAGAGTTATAGAGCACTTGCGGTTAGTTCTAATGAATTTAATGAACGTATTTGACAAGCCAAAGCCATGAGTAATTACAGGCAAAGTGAGAAGCTTAGGGAAATTTTCGTTATGGATTATTGTGCATGGCTTTGTTCTTTGTGAATGGCCCATTGTGCCTGTTGACTGTTGATATAATGGCATATCGTTGATTGGAGGAAAAACTAGCTTTATCGATCAAAGGTTCATTTTTTACGGGTCGTCAGTAGATAGATAGATAAACATTTTATTGTTCTACCAAGATACACACAGAAAATGAAAGAAAACAGAACGATGAAGTTACATAGGTAAAAAACTTAAACTAACTTACTTTAACAAAACAGATATTTAAACAACATTATTAAACTAAGCCAGTACCAGACTAAAGTAATGTGTGTGAGTGTGTGTCCGGCAATACAATAGGCCACAATTCAGTGCCTGTAGGTACTTCCCAAAAGGCAAAACACTGATATTCAGTTGTTGGTACCGAAGACATAGTTGGGCGAAAATCTTTACTAACTGATGGATTCTACCATGATAATCTGCGGGCGCCGCGGTGGGCCAATCGGTAAATAAGTACCTAAACAGGGAGGCATGGATCTGGCAGAATACCAGCGTTGCGGGTATCCTTAAGGTGCCCCTTAGGGTACACGTAACATTATGCTGAGCCAGATCCCTTCTATGGCCAATTCACGCATGACCTATGAACGTAGCACCTAATAATAATTTATCTATTAACTTTAAATTGTTTATGTGTTTTGGTTTGTTTTGGTTGTGTGTGTGTGTGTGTGTGTGAGTGTGTGTGTGTGTGTGTGTGTGTGAGGGTGTGTCTGTCTGTGTATCTGTCTGTGTCTGTGTGCCTGTCTGTGGCACCGTAGCTATTAAAGGTGGACCTTTTTGGCTGCAGTTTTTTTTTTCAAAGCTGGTTTTTTAACGAGTGTTCTTAGATATATTTTATCAAATTCGGTTCAGCCGTTTATGAGATATGCTAATTTGAAGGTAAAATGGAGGTACCTATTTTTTTTTTTCATTTAGTTCAGTTATTTACGTAATAAATCAATTAATTCATAATGGGTTACTTCGTTTTAGCTGTAAAGCAATCAGTTGCACGCTCTAGATTTTGTCTTGTTATGCTTCTTGCATAGTTTTCATCACGCAATATACCACATGGAGGTAACTGCGATAACCTTTCATGGGAAATAATATTACGCTGATTAAAATAAAGTTGTACCTACTTGTTTTGATATCGCAGACAGTTTACAATCTTACAAAATTTCTTAACTAGGTAGGTAGATGTTATTTTTTAAAATAGTAAATAATATAGGTAGGGAAAATATCGTATGGCAATCTGCGTCAGAGGCATCAAAATGAGAAAATGCCAATCCACAGTGGATCATACACAACTCTTCCGAGCCGCAACATCACGGGCCAAGATAGCCGACCTCCGATTGGAGATGGCACCAAAAGAAGAGAAGAAGAAGTGGATCATTGGGGTGCATTTCCACAGAAGTGGAGCGAATCATCACTTGAAGGTAGCGGAGAGCAGAATTCTCCATTGAGTTCTATCACACGCGATGCAGATCAGCTCGATTAAGGAATTTTCTGACAGCTATACAAAATAAAAAAATTGTCCTAAAAGCTGTGACAGATGGCGTTTAAACGACATGTTGTTATCTATCACAGAGTAAATTAGTGCTTACTACAGCGAAAATACTTCTTCACTTCATTGCCCTGTGACTTCATCTTTCATCGTCGTAGACGTCATTCCATTTTGGTACCTACATGAAAAATTGTGCACGACTTTGATAATATTCTTGTAGAACTGGAATCATTAAATTTTGCTCCACCACTAATACCTACTTAAATGTGTTTGGATTGGACGTATCTGCGATGGTCAACGAGCGCAAACTGGCATAGAAAAAAAAACACGTCTCGTCAGCGATATCTAGTTACAAATTTGGAACTGCAACTTATGAGCTGTCAGAAAATCCCCTTACCGACAGTCCAACGAACTCGCTAGCTAAGGAATGCGCAGCGTGCAATGCAAGTGCTTCTTTTCAATTTTGAGCAGGTGCAAAATCGACCTTTTTCTATACGAGAAATGTCACACGCGATGTAGGTAATTAAACTATTACGTGACAGCCATTTTGTATAATAAAACTTTAGTGCTAGCTTTAATAGTAGCTTTGTTTTATGAATAACATGCTGAACTGAGAATACCACTAATAAGTAGAGGTATTATAAACGCGAAGGTTTTTATATGGATGTCTGATACTATTAAAAAAGTTCAGTGGGCTTATTCTGCAAAAAAAAACCGCACAGTTGCTAATCTTCAAAAACGGGTTTATTTACGGAAACATATAAATAAAATAAAAAATTCAACAAGTTATTTATCGATAAAGAAAAAAAATTTTATTTGGATAGATAAGAGTTATTTTCCCGCAAATTTTAAGGAGTATCAGCTTACTCATCAGAAAAATCACAAAATACTTTATCACATTACCTACTAGAAATATAAATTCATCCGCGTTGATATCTATGTTACAGGCCAAACCCGATTTAAGGATAAACTAGTTTCGCCTAGGCCAAACTAGTTTATCCGAACGTCGTATTACATGGATAAACCGGTATGTCCTAGGCCAAACTAGTCTAGCCGAAGCTCGTAAGGAGAAACCAGTTTAGCCTAGGCCAATCTAGTCTGGCCTAGCAAGAATATGTAAGCTTCAGGATAAACTAGTATGGCCTAGTCCTAACCTATTTAAGTAGGGGTAATACAGATTCTACTTATTTATGCTAGCCTAGTACTTTTTCTTAAAATTAACAAACCCGCCGTAATTATCTGAACAGTAGGGAACGCATTTAGAAGCCGAATTTGAAAAAGTCTACATTCAAAAAGTCTACGGTATGTCCGGTTTTGTCCGGTATAAAGGACCATTCGTAATCAAAAAGAGGTATGTCAGTGTGTCGCCAACCAAACCTACTGACCTAACCTTTGTTTTAAATCTTTTTCGACTGTCTGTCACACTTTCAGGAATACCCTGTATGTTTAACACCCTTTATGTCGGTTTTTAGAACACGTATAGAAGTAAAAGGCTTGGTTCCGGGGTTCTTAAGGGGTTCGAAAATTTCGTTATTTTTGCGCTAAACCTCTTAGTTTACGAGATATGGTAACATTCATACCTAATCATTCGTCAATATCAGCTCGGGCTAGGCCATACTAGTTTATCCTGAAGCTTACATATTCTTGCTAGGCCAGACTAGATTGGCCTAGGCTAAACTGGTTTCTCCTTAAGAGCTTCGGCTAGACTAGTTTGGCCTAGGACATACCGGTTTATCCATACGACGTTCGGATAAACTAGTTTGGCCTAGGCGAAACTAGTTTATCCTTAAATCGGGTTTGGCCGGTAACATCTATAACGCGAAAAAATTGCAACTCTAAGTCTGCGCGGACGACGTCGCGGGCAAAAGCTAGTAGTTAGTCAAACAAAGATAAACGATAGATACCACAAAAAAAAAGTCTGCATTAAAAATAGGCACTAAGTTCCTGGCCAGTATGCAATAGTTGCAGAAAAAAAAAGTAAAAACCGTCACAGATTAACCATAGCATCTTAATTTTATGCAAAATAGAGGTGCGCGAAACGCTTCAGTGAAAAGAAAAGAATGATATAGTTCATTTCCTTCACTGAACTAGTTCACTCTTTTAGTTCATAGTTCACAGCTCATTCATAGTTCATAGTTCATTCATAGTTCATTCACAGTACATTCATAGTTCATAGCTCATTCATAGTTCATAGCTCATTCATAGTTCATAGCTCAGTAGTTCGTTCACGTATCTTTTGACTCACGGTAGTCCGTGACAAAGGTGACAAAGGCGAGACACATGAGTAACAGAATTTTGGTTCTTAGCGTGTTAGATTTAAGAATGTTTCTTGAAGTATGAACTACGTGGACTAGAGTGAATGTGATATATAAAGATTTACAGAATTTTGGTTCTTAGTGTGGTAGATTAAGAATGTTTCTTGAAGAATGAACTACGTGGACTAGAGTGAATGTGATATGTAAAGATTGGTAGTGAATGAATGAATGAATGGTTTCATATAACGAATGCATTCAATCGAAGCATTCATTCGCGAACTACACACCTCTAATGCAAAAACGGTCGGCCTCCTTTGACTGGACGCTCAACGTTGATGTTCCTTTTAATCTGAATTGAGATTAAAATACTCGTTCTAGATTGGATTGAGCTTAAGATGGCTTCTAGGCCGTTTATCTTCTCGATAGTTAGGATTAACTTATTTTTAACTAGGCCGTTAAGACTTCGGTACCTACCTAAGCCGCGTTTTCACAGTCAAAGTACCTACACCACAATGAAGAGCACAATGTACTTTGTGAAGAGCACCGTCCAAGCAAGCTAAAGCTTCTGATTGGTCGGTTCTTCTGATATGTTGACTATGGGCACAAAAACGTCAACTAGAAAGGAGCTCTACTGGTAACTCGTCAAAATTGACTTGGATGGAAATAAAACAAAATGGCCGACCAATCAGAAGCCCCAGCCTACTTGGACGGTGCTCTTCGCGGCTTTAGACGCGAATGTGCGCTTTGATGCACGCACAATATAACCCGTGTCATTAAAGAAAACATTTAGGACGGAGTTAAAAACCTAGCGTTGTCTCGCTTTGACTGTATTAAATAGAGCGAGAGGGCGAGTGTTTTGAAGTCCATCCTAAATGTTTTCTTTAATGACACGAGTTATACAATGATTTTACGCACCGCCGTTCCGGATTGCAATTTCAAAACCTAGCAAGAGACATGTGTGAAAAAAAAAACGGGTTTTTATTTATGCATAATTATGGTGATTGCCCACGAAATTGCATTAACAAAATCTCAAAAACCTGCTTAGAAACCAAACATTTCCTTTGGTGGCTCTAGTTTGACCCCTATAAGCACCTTAATGTGAGCACATTGACTGTTAATCGCAACATTTGGTTAAAAAGTTTGAATACATATATCAGTACTTACTTTAGATACAGGTTCCTCGCTCCACCCGGCGCAGCTCGCCATCCCTTCCACCAGCGTCAGTTCACTGAAACAAACAAACATACGCCGTTAACATCATAATTATCATTACTTGTACGATTTGTGGTTATCCTCAGGCTTTGTGCCCAATGTGGCTATAACCTAACAACTTCTTAGGTGCTGGGCAAGCCTACTCTTAGGTGCTGGGTAAACAATGCCCCATGCACTGCAGCGGCCGAGTGGTCGCTTCACCCATCTAGTGTGAGTAGAAGTGCCACTGGGCACTGTGTAACATTATCTGTGCAAGATGCAACCGACGCGGTGGAGGCCTAGTGGTTAGAACAATGGATTCGGAAGCGCGAGGCTTAGGTTTAATTCCCGGTGCGGGCTTGTACCTACCTATGACTTTGTTAATTTTCCAAGTTACGTACATTTGTGAATTTGTAATAGCAATACCATTCGCTATCTTTGAAGGAAAACCTCGTGAGGAAATCGGAGCGTCTGAGGCATTTAAATACATTAAATACCCTCAACGCGAAAATCGCCAATCCGCAGCTCTCTCTCTGAAAGACAGTACATGTACAATTGTACAGGCTACAACTATTACTTAGATGCAAAAGCTTAAAGCTTAAGTTTAATTATTAGGATCATATAATAGAATAGAATGTTGTTCCGAATAAAGACTTTTTTATTTCTACAAGGTGTTACAAAAGTACCTAACTCTTTTTACAGGGTAATAGCACCTGGTGATAGGGATCACAGCCTAAATATTTTTTTTGCTCTATGACGTACCGTTGATTTTTAAATTAATAAAATGTGAACGCTGTGGCGGGAGAAAAGTATTTATTAAATATTGTTTGCATTGACTTTCACAATGTTTTAACAACTCAAAGCTATGTAAATGCACCTACACACACAAACATATTTTAAAATTTGAGCTAATACCAAAAACAATAAAGTTATGTTTTTTGTTTTCAATTTTGAGGTTATAAAATAAAATTTGTTTTTTTCAACTTTTTTTTTACAGATTTGACATCCTGTTGACCACTAGGTTACACCCTGTAAAAAGAATTAGGATATTTTGTAACACGTTGTATACTAGAATATAAGATGTTTATTCATTTATCAAAGGTAATTAGACGAAAAACAGGGTGTTCCATTTAACCTTTGGCGCAAAAGTGCGTTAATTTTAGCCTGTGGGTTGCAAAATATTTTTAGACAATGAATTGAATTTGTTTACCCCGTTAGGGTTTTGACATTTAGCAAAAAAACTCAACTGACAACCGTTAAAAGCTGATTAACTGCTTGTTATCGCACAAGAAACCGGGGATATGAATGTAATATTCACAGATATACTTGTCGGCTACGTACATTTGTGAATTTGTAGTAGCAATACCACTCGCTAACGGTGAAGGAAAACATCGTGAGGAAACCCGCGGCTCAGTTGGCTCCACACGTATTGACCTGTCTTTCCTGTGGGCTAGGTCGACTAAGCTGTCAGGATGGTATAGGTGCTGGGCAAGCCTACTCCATCTAAAACAATGTCCCAGGCACTGCAGCGCCGAGTGGTCTCATCACCCATCTAGTGTGAGTGAAGGTGCCACTGGACGCTGTATAAATCATCTCATTACGTAGATGCAAAGGCCTTAGTTTTGTCGGCAAAACCATTTGCATTTGAAGGCAAATAAACAAGCCACAAAAACCCCGTAGATGCCTCACCAATCACCATATTCCTCTCACACAATGCCACAAATCCTTCTAGCCCTCAGCATTTGCATGGAACAAGCAGCGCGTATGCAAAACGGCTAAAACTTTAATTCCCAGCGTCAGGAAAATCTATTATCCGTCGACCCGCACAATATTGTTTTAGAACAATAGCCCGAGACTGTTGCTAAAGTCGTGAAACTTAAGTGCTGTTCCACCTCTTTCTCGCGGTTTCATCCCTATTTACACTGAATGGTTTTTTGGCATTAGACCGGCTTGTTTCACTCTACTAAGTTATTTTTGTTAAAATACCTATAAAGTTATTTTTTTGTAAGATATTTAATTTTGTAACAAAAGCGAACGAATAATAAAAAAAAAATATTAAGGATTAAGGACGCACAACTGGCGCTTCCAATGAAAGAAAAAACGTATCTTCGTTTTGGATGCGTTTTTTGCTAAAAACTCTCCTGCGATTTCTCAAAGCGAGGGGTAACTATTTTTAGGACCTTGCAAGGTTTGGATTCAAGATCCTAGAACTTAAGAATGCAATCGATTCTCGCCAAAAGTGGCCACAAACAAACCGTCCTAGTTGACGTCTGGGCTAAGTAATCACAAAAATAATTATCGTGTTGTTGATAAATTATTGACTGAGCGAGCGGGCGAAGTTGCAAATTGGGTTTAAGGTTTTTTTTTATCAATTCAGATTTTCGAAGATTTTCAAAATTATGGCAAACTTATGGGGGTTGAAAACCTAAAATAAACATATTTTAGCCACTTCGGACATTTAAATTGTCCGCGTTGAACTTTTATTTAGTTTTAAGCTATGGTCACGAGCTTACAGAGCCACTAAAAAAAAAAACAATGTCCTAGGCACTGCAGCGTCGAGTGGTCTCTTCATCTATCTAGTGTGAGTGAAGTTGCCACTGGACGCTGTATAAATCATCTCATTACGTAGATACAATGTCCTAAGTTTTTTGAACGACCGAGCGAAGCGAGAGAAGTTCTCCGAGTCTGCTGGAACAATCCGGCGTTTGTATGTTTGTATGTATGTATGTATGTTGATGTTAATGTTCGTTAGACTTGAGTTGTGTAAATTTAGTTGGATCGTCATGAAATTTGGTAGGCGGGTAAATGAGGCAAATTTAGTTTGAACATCGCCAAATCGGTCGAGGGGTTGCTGAGATATGGGGTCGCGAGTACACAGTTCGGGGCGAACCACTAGTTTACAGAGCCACTAGGGATTTCCAAAGGGACGAACACCGCGGGTGTAAGTGGATCGAGGCAGTATTCCCACGAGGTCCCGTTAGTCTTGGGGACACGACCCGCGGCACGCGGCTACGCACGACTTGCCGATTTATTCCTATAAACCATTATTTCGTTAAATAAATTCAATTCAGAAGTTGATGGTTCTGGGATTTTGATGCCGCATTTACTCGGTTCGAGGGAGTGATGCCAGATTATGCTGAGATGGATTTTTTTGGGACCTGATGATCCGCTATCACCACAGGCCTGAAGAGTTCTTAACGAGATTTTTTCAACTTGTTTAAATGTAAGTTGTTCTCTCTCTGAGAGAAGGCTTTTGCCCAGTGGGATATGTACAATAATAATTGTACATGAGGCATGCATGATGCATTTAAATCAAAGAATACAGTAGGTACAGATACTCAAGTGCCAATGTAGGTAACTATATCTCTTATTGATTTGTAATTCACCGTACACCATTGCGTTACAGACTTGAGGCCCTGTTCTAACTCTGATCTAACGTCGCATTCTTAACTCAGTGGTTTACCGGTGCCAGAGGAAGAGACGTAATAATAAAAACTGTTTGTCCGTCGGTGCGCGTAAGTGGAATTACAGATCTGTTGTTGAGAAGTAAGCTTTGCGGCTATGGGCGTGCAACAGCGGCGGAGGTGAATGGCATACCTACCTAAACCTAAATAAGTGTCTTCGTTGCAAACATGTAGAGCTGTTGGTAGAGCGTCGGCTCGGTTTACATGACGTTGCAGGTTTTCAGTGGGAAAAGATACCCAATTTGATCTCGCCTGCTTATTCAGCAGAGTCGCGTAAAAAACAAACAGACTGTGTAATAAGTCTGTTTGTTTTTTACGCGACTCCGATTAAAGCCGCGTTTTCACAGTCTTATAACACTAAAACCAAAAGGGCCATCCAAGGAAATAGACGCTTCTGATTGGTCAATTCAATCCGTGCTTTTACATTTTAGCGAGCTTGTTTCTGGCTCGGACGGAATTGACCAATCAGAGGCGTCTATTTTGTTAAATGGCTCTTTTGGTTTTAGTTTTATAAGATTGTAAAAACGCGGCTTTTGCCTAAAAAGAGGCTTCTTAATTTCGTCATGGACACAATGCAAGGCTCCCTTATCGGTAAAAGATCTAAGGAGGAAAATGCGGATTGCAGCTGGCTGCGTAACGGCTAGGTGTCCGTTTTTTGCGTACCCACTGCTGGGTTTTCATTTTCCACAGCTAAGTGCGATTTCTCAGAAAGTTTTTTCACATGTTTGCACATTGTACTGTAACATTGAAGAAGATACAATTGGTACCAAATCTAAAATATCATGATATCTCTGCACTTATGTGTGTATAGGCACCTAAATTTTCTTGCCATTCGATAGATGGGTAGGTACCTACTTATTTGGCGGATTTTATTTCAGGAAATACCTAAGTGCCACTCTACTCGGTTACGTTACGGGTGACTTTACAACAAAAGTGTACAGTCTGACGTGCTATCGTGTGTACCTGAGCTGTTGTTGATGCTGCCTCCATCCACCTGGTAATGCGCCTGAGTCGCTTCACCCATCTAGCATGAGTGAAGGTGCCACTGGACGCTGCACAAATCATTTCATTACGTAGATGCAATATTCTAAATGATATAGGCACATCCTATCCCTTGACGAAAGAATACAATCACAGAAAGTAGATGAACCACAAAACCTCATTGGACGTAGCACTCAATGGACTGCTAACCGAATAAATACAATACAATAAGTTTACCAACAATAAAACCTCACCTAAACAAAACATGCCTACTCGACGGTCCATCGCACATGCAAATACAATATAAGAAAAAACAACAGTATGCCGAATACCGATATTGGTAGGGTACTTCAGCATCAAGCATCTCAGACTAAGGAAATTGACTTATCTATTCCAACGTACCCGCCTAAACGCTGCAATTCCTCTAAACGTCCGAGTTCTAAAACCAATTGGAAAACACCCGAAGACATTAGCAGTAAACCCCATTCATGTGGTCGGTGTGTCTGTAATTACTGAGCAGTAATCGGCACCACTTAGCTCTGATTGCAACCCTTCATGGCACGTAAGCCGGGAGCTAGGCAGAGTTACGGTAAACTTTTACAACTAACACTTGCGTGTAGCAACGTCTGGTAACTGTACAGAAGTCTCACTGGAACTCTATACTTTAAAAAAAATACTCTTTGTCAACCAAATTGCTCTTAGGGAAATGAACAATCTTTTTTTGTGACATTTTATAATGGAAATATTCACGGTGCCTATTTAAAAGAATGGAAAGGATATCGTGGACGGAAAGGGTGACAAATGAGCAAGTCCTGGAAAGAGTGAAGGAGAGTAGAAAGATAATTAAGAAGATAGAAGACAGGAGAGGAAAGATGTTGGGCCACTTGCTAAGTCACGACAAATTTATAATTAACATAGGTACTTGAAGCAAAGAGCAGCTTGAAGGGAAGATAGAAGGAAAGAGAGATGTAGGAAGGCCTCGGAAAAGCTACTTCGACCAAATTAAAGAGAAGGTGGATGTCGGGACGTACCAGGAGGTGAAGGAACTGGCCTGTGACCGGAGTGTATGGATTTAAGAGAATACAAGGGCTAGTCTTGAACGAAAACTATGTTCAGTGTGAACATTGGAGATGAGTATTTTTTTTTTAAATATTAATCTTCATCTTTATTATCAGCCTGTTAACACCCACTGCTGAGTAAAGGCCTCTTCATGCTGTGCCAGCAGCATCTACTGCTTTCCGGCTACTTGGGCTTTGTTGCCGGACCATCTGGCTGGTAGTCTGCCAACCGATCTCTTCCCTACAATCAAAAGGCACGTCAATAGACTAGTTTTTGTGTCCGAAATTCATAATGGCTTATATCCTAACTTCGGCCATTCTTATACGAGTAATATGCGGATAGGCCACTCGTGAAAGCATTAAAAACTGAATGGTAATTCTGTAATGTTTTTATTTTGTGGACAGCGGTGTAAAGGCCAATTAGGAATCGTAGTAGAGTACGTTCGCACTCGTAGATTGGTCATAGTTATTAGTGTTTTATGACTTGATGGAGTATATCAGAGTGCCCAGCATTACCGCCATGCTAGAGTAGCGGTGCTAGCGGTGGCTGGGGCCTGTGCGCCTCATGGAGCACGCACACTTGCCTAGACGTGTCCTTCTGGGTGAGATTTCGCATGCAAAGTGGCGGGTCGGAAGACCAAACTGCGCCCCAAAAACTGCGCCAATCGGGACATAGTCGTTTTTAACATCTCTGGAAGTACCTGAGAGCAACTCACACCGCGTCGAGTCATCATCAGTCAAGTGGTCATCTGCTACTGCCGCTTGGCCGCGCAGTGGTGCGGGTTTTGAGTTGGCACTCTTTTCCCGTGCGTCTTCTCCGGAGGCATCAGCCCCCGGGTCTTGGGTGTGCATGATGTGGTCAGTGAGGCTCCGAGCTGGGTCTTGCAGCTCGAGGAGCTCCCGCGGGTACGGAAGTCCTTTTTCTGGCCGGTCAAAGTGTAGCTGGGGGCGATATGGTGGAGGTGCCGGTGCGGCCCGTTGTCTGCGCAGTGGAACATACGGCGCGACAGACGACAAACTCCTCCACACTCTCTACGAGTGCAGACGGTCAAGGGGATAAGATTTCACTGTACTTGTGCAGAACCACTCTTATTTCACCGTCATCAAAAACATTTGATCGAACTGTTACACAGATCTCTGTACTTAGGTAGTACTACCTAAGCACACCACATTGTACCTATTCAAATTCAAATTTTTATTGCCAGAAATTACATTATGGTGTTCTTATGTGTAACGTTTCAGTCACTTTGTAGCATTTCTTCTTCAACTCTACCAACGTATTTCTGAAGTTCTATTCTGACGTTTCTGATAAGATCTACATCCTAAATATTGATGTCAATTGGATGCAAAATCTCTTCGCCTCAGGAAATACTCCGCTTTACATAACGCACACAAAATAAAAACACATAAAAATTATAATTGCAATTTATACCGAAAGTAGAGCATCTGAATGATTTAAGAGCAATCTTTATCGTTATCGAATGATATCAATTTCCGGCACGCCACCTGGGGTGTTGAACTTAGTGGTTAAGATTACGAACTAGATCACACAGCTGTTTTAGATTCTGATCACGATCTGAAGGCGATAATTAGACGATAGGCCGGTGCTTTCATTGATGAAATGTTAAGCTAAAGCTACCTATAATACTCCGTGCAAGTTTAGTGGTTTTAAAGCCGAAAGTATTTTGTTGCACTGGTGATTCTGAGCCAAATTACAAAATTTCATTCCAAAACTCGCGAAAAAAAAAACACTTCTCCATACAAAATATGGTGTCGATTGGCGATAGCCGTTTGTATTGGGAAGTGTTTTTTTTTCGCTCGTTTTGAAGTAAAATTTTGTAATAGCCATTTGTATGGACAAGTGAATTTTTTTTTAGCGCGTTTTGGAATGAAATACCTTCGGCTTTAAAACCAATAAAATTGCACGTAGACTTTACGAGATAAAAGTTACAACCGGCAGGTAAGGTGTGAGAAAAAAGTCAGTTTAGATCTTGTTGTACCTACTTCTACTCTATAACTTAAAAGAAAACAATATTAATTTCTCAATTTTCATGATAATTATTAGATATCTATTAAATAAACAAACTAAACCATTTTTTTTTCTTCTTGGCGTGCCTCTCCACTAATGGAGGTTGGCCGTCAGCTCTTCATATTCTTTTCTATTTCTCGGCAAGCGAAACAGTTGTTCAACCATTTTGAGTGGTCGCAAATTGTACTTATCGAAAAATTACCCCTAATGTCTTTGTTTGCCTAGATTCTAGGCCCTAGACAGTGTATAGAACATTACAAATTGATCCTATCAGGGGGGTTACCCTTGACGCTATCGCGATCAAATTGAAAAAGTTTAAAAATTAATTTCTCTTTGAATTTGCTTAATAACGCTTTGATTTTAAATACTTTGTAATGTATATTGAAAGGTAAGGCTGTTTTATTCAATAAAAAAACACAAAATGCGTCTTAATATGTAAAATATTAAATTTTGAAAATTGCGGCATTTTGCGGCCGTATTGGAAAAATGCGTCAAGGGTAGAGGGGCTGCTCATAATAGTAGCTACTTGTGCGACAACGTCGGCATACGAAGAGAGTAATTACACGCTCAATCTAGACCACACATTCGTCCCGATAGGATCTCAATCTTGAAGATTGAACGCGTAACGTGTGCTCGTTTGCTACGGCGGTATCAGAAATCATAGCGCCATCTTTTATTTGTGCGTTCAAGATTATCCCTTGCAGCAGAGAAACTTATTTATTGAACAAGCGAGCGAAGTATTCCGCGTCTACTGGAACAATCAGGCATTTGTACGTTTGTATGTATGTATGAATGTTCGTTCGACGACAACTTGAGTAAATTTAGTCGGATCGTCATGAAATTTGGTACACAGGAAAATGAGGCAAAGAGAATTTTTAACTTCGACCATCAGCCAAATCGGTCGAGGGGTTGCTGAGATAAGGGGTCGCGAGTTCATAGTTCGGGGCGAACCACTAGTTTATTTTGCGTATGGTGTGCTGCAAACATCGGTATGAAGGGAAGGCCATCAATGCACTCTGCCACCCCCGCATCGGCGTCGTAGACATCTTGGATCCCTTCCTCTATAGACCACCGCGGGCAATGGTCCGTGATGTGGAACATGCTCAGCATCTCTCCGCAGAAGAAGTGCAGGTCCGTCCCAAATCCCCATCTGTACATCAGCTCGGTCTATCTTCTGTGCGAAGTTCGGGACCTGTTTATTTGAGTGCAGCCATTTTGTGGTAGATTGCCTTGCATTCGTGCACTAGGGTCGGACAAGTTATTTAGAATTTGAATGCTAGCTTTTACAAAAAAATATACCTGAGATGTGGAGATGTAAGACCCCTGGCGCCCGAAGGTAATGTAGGCCGTAATTTTGTGTAAGCTTAGATAGATAGATAGATGACTCTTTATTCCACACTATACATTATTTACAAGGGAAATTCTTAAAACTAATCAGTAAGCAGTACAATTGGCGGCCTTATCGCTAAAAGCATTGAATGGACAGGACCAAGATAGTAAAATATTCGGTAGATAATAAAATATTCGGCTTAGGAGCAAAGAAACCTTATCAAACTATTATACAGCTTACGGAAAACGGATCAGGGAACATTTGTACTGTGACCAGCACAGTTTGGTTATTGAAAACAGCCGTTAGTCAACATCCGAACTATGTTGATGTGTAGTAAACCAAATAAAGCTCTTTACGACGGGGATCGAACCTGCACCGCTAGAGGTATCGAGGGCGCCCGCAGCACATTTGTCTACGGTCTGTCGAGTCCCGCAAACTCGATTACTGTGCTGTTATACAGACGGGGGATTCCCGGTGAATCCTTGCTGTTGCAGTTTGAATTAGGTATTCCACATGCTAGGCATCTCACTGGTCGATCATGGGCGCAACGTCCTAGTTTGACTAAAGACCAAAGTCGAAGACGCACGAATCATACAACAGGGCCCTTAGCCTGTAACGCAATGGTGCTAAAATGGGCACCATTGCGTTGCGTAATTTAAATTACGATTTATTAATGCTATCGGTCCAGTGTCGGTCCTTTTAATGTTTATTTAGTACAGCAAATAATATTATGGGTCTAATTCTAAAGGATTAGTTCGCTGGTTGTAGGAGAGCAACGAAAAAATCCCGGTTTTGTCCTTCTACCTGGGACGCAATTGATACGCCATTGTGTTACAGGCTAAGGCCCGTGGAGTGGAGATGACTTCCGGTCGCTGCGTCAGCAAGACTGAACTTTCAATGCTTTTAACACCACCATCAGTTATCAGTGTCAGTTTCTGTTTTAGAAGCCTCAAAGCGCCTCATAAGTTGACAAAATTGTTATACTTACTAAAAAGCACTCGGCGCCAAAATGGAAAAAGACTATTATAGGAACTCTACATCCAAAATGTTGGTGATTTATTTGCAATGATGATGATATAATCGATTTATTGGAAATTTACAACAAATTAATTACATTACAGAAGTCCATTGCGTAATTAATTGGGAAGAAAATAGCTAAATTAAAAATAGGTTTTACATTAAATTATGGTTTCAAGTCAAATTATTTAGAAATTAAAAACATGTCAAATCATAAAATTATAAGGAATATGTAAAAAAAATTTATATAAATACAATGTCAGAGAAGTTTACTTATGGAGTCTATACAAATGGCATCAACAAAACGAAATATTCGGTTCAAAATAGACCGGGCCATGGGCATGTGTCCCACAGGATCTTCTTGGATTGGTTCCCAGGTTTTTTTTAAACCGAATAGGTAATTAGAATCATTTAGTGCACCGGACGCAGTGCTTGTAAGGGATGCTCGAATTACTTTAAATGATTCTAATCATGCCAGATAACTATGCCCCAGGGATGGATTGCTGTTGCCGAACAGGCCTGCACAAACATTTAGCGTCCACACCACTAACCTACAGAGGCTCAGTTTCTGAATTAAAAAAATATACTGAGCACATAGGTACTTAAGTATCATTCTGTCACGCTTTTTCGTAAGAAATCTGCAGAGACAGAACTATACTTACGTATTTGCTTAGTTAATTTCTCAATTCAGAAATCGGCAGAGAATTACGACGGCACCAGTTCGATTCTAGTCAATCAAAATCCACTCCCGTGAATTTGATGATTTCGCTGGAAATTTTTATTGTTCTCATCGAAAGCATCAGTCATCATTTAACAAATTGATAGCGGGAAACCAAACTGAGTGGATATTTACCGAATAGCAAATAGTGCAACCCTATTCGCTATTCACTCGAAATGACAATTAAAAAGCAATAGGCACTTAAGAGGCGCGTTCTACCGAAAAAAAAACGTAAAAAAATACGCTCGGGACTTGAACACGCAACCTCAGGCAAGCCGTGCCGGCGACATACATACAAACATGCAAACGCCAGATTGTTCCAGTACCTAGACTCGGAGAAGTTCGCTCGCTTCGCTCGCTCGTTCAATAAATCTTAAAATGTTCCCCTAATACTTGTGCTTTAAAAAAAAACTAAAAGTAACAGATAGCGTCAATGTAAACTACTTTGTAGTACTTTGAATGCTACACAACTACTGTCTTTGTAGGTGGCTCGTGTGAATCTTCATATATCTAAGTTTTTTTATACTCACGGAAGTAAGAAGCAGAATAAGTATACTATGTTGCTCAGACAATCACCCAACTATTTACAAACTACCTGTATTATTATCGATCTCTGCATATTCAATCATTGCATAACGTTAAAAAACTAGGTGATACAAGACGCCTTCTTCATATTAAATTCAAACCTGCCAATTATTAATGTACAATGTACTTGTCACGATTTTTATGAAGATAAACAGGAAATCGGATGCATAATAGTTTCTTACATATTCAGGTATTTGGAACATGCCCATATAACATAAGCATACCAATATGCCTTGTACGGTCAGCCACACAGTCTAGGATACCCCATGGTAGCTCTTACCGCGCGTGGCATAAGGGTGCCAATCGAACAAAAAGGGGAATCCTAGCGTGTGACCGACTATACTATGCATGATTCGGCAAAGTATGTTATTGATATTAACTACTAAATTAAAAAAAACACCCTTCATTTTAATTTCTAATGAAAGTATCTCATAAGCGGCTGAACCCATTTTGATTAAACATGTCTAAGAACCAAAGCAAAAAAATCTGCTTGAAATAAAAAAAAATAAGTACCTTTTCGAATCAGTTCACTCGTTTAAGAGGAAATTTTAATTGAAAGGTCCTTTTACTCGCTGAACTAGCATAGATTGTTTGACTAATTGACCCCGATAAAAAAAAAAAATGCACTCACTTTAAAAAAAAATACATTTAATGAGTTCAGTTCCGTTAATTTGATTGATAGCGAGGTTAATTATTGTGGTCATCAACAGACTTTTTGAATTAACAGTTATGAATGACTGAAATAAATCCCACACCATTTAGTTAGATTGTTCATGTTCATGTGGATTAATTTCTACAGCCTGTATTTTAATTTCATCTTAAGATTTCGCGTGATCGGCAGCAGAGACGAGCAGCGAAGCTCAAGGGGTGCCCCCAAAATATGTGGCTTGGCCGTTTCGTTACTAAAGGGACTTTTAACAGAAAAGTAATGTCGCAGTGAATAAATGTTTCACCTTTCGCCCATGTTATGACGGAAGCGAAATGGCCAAGCCACATATTTTGACTAAAGTGTAGACTTGTAGAGTTTGTGAAGTTAGGGCTTGTAGAGATAGGGCGTGTAGAGTTAAAAGCTTGGCTCTACATGAGATCTGATAGCTTTTTGACAGTGCGAGGCGTATGGTCTCGTCTTGGCAACATTTTTCTCCGGATTTCCGAATTTCTAATTCGATCTCAGAGAGAAATACCTAACATATTATAAGCACCTACCTATCAGGATGTAAACGAGGCATACGAACCAACCTCCAATAATGTCATACCAAAGCCCAACATCTCAATAACCAGTGCAATTTCCAGCAGCCTAAAGCTCCAACGGTACAAGCCTCTGAACCGTAAATACTGAGGTTTATTCCCTCACTGAATGCTGTCTTAAGATCATAAGATGATGAGATATGGGTCGGTGATGGTATTTTAGTGGCCTCTAAGTGGTGGTTGCCTCTGGCGTCGCATGCTGTTTGGAGCCTGGATTCGTGCAATCTATACTTATAATAAAACTCTAGCGAAGTCAATTCTGTACATTGAATATTTTTAGAAAAAAACTAGCAGGGGTTACTAAGTAAACTATACTGAATCCAAAAATGCAAAAAAAACGGTTTATGTCTGTCTGTCTGTCTGTCTGTCTGTCTGTCTGTCTGTCTGTCTGTCTGTCTGTCTGTCTGTCTGTCTGTCTGTCTGTCTGTCTGTCTGTATGAACACGATAAACGCGAACACCGCTGAATAGTTTTCAACCAAACTTAACATGGTCGTAACTTACGTTTCTGGGAGTAACTTAGGCTATCCGATGTTTAGAATACATTGCGGGTTGCAATTTTAACTTCGTTTTTTGTAAGAAATATTCATAATTTGGATATGGCTTCTTGAGAAGGTATGTTAAGAACGTGATACTGAACATATTTCTGCAAAAAAAAATTAAAAGTCCGACTTTGAACCACATTTTCTCGAAAACCTACATTGCGGGTTGCAATTTTAACTTGATTTTTTGTAAGAAATATCCATAATTTTGATATGGCTTCTTGAGAAGGTATGTTAAGAAAGTGATACTGAACACATTTATGAAAAAAAAAATTTGAAGTCCGACTTTATTATCTCGGAAACCGTTGATTTCCCAGGCATAGTTCCTTGGGCAAAAATGTTCGTTATGATGAACGAACGTATACGTGGTCTCCCGCTTTGTTGGCGGTCTTTTAACACTCTGTATAATAGCACGCTACGACTTTTGGCATTTGGGGCGCATATTGTAAATGAAAAATCGGCATTTGTTTTTATTTTACTTTGGCGGAAAATGTTAGTTCTACAAGCGTAGCATAAGGCCGGGTTAGAGCGTATCTATGGGTTTAAAATAATAGGTATCTCACTCTTTTGTTTGACGTAGAGCGGGATGGACAGAGCCATAGATACGCTCTAACCCAGCCTTATGATGCTTGCTGGAGGGAATTGTGAGTGGTTTTCGGTGGAGGTCGGACAAAGTGTATCGATGTTAGAAATGTAGTACTGTTGCGTCGCGGTCGAAATCTTCTGGATTTGAACCCACGCGAGGTTGAAATTTTTTTTGTGCCTTTTTTAAAATATTTACTCTACTGAGCCCAACTTGATATTAAAAAAATATATTTTGTTTGCCGTAGAGCGGGATAGACGGAGTTATTTGCGGTAGATACGCTCTAACCCAACCTTATACTTTGCTTGCTGGCTTAGCATGAGAATGGGTAAGACCTTATCTATAACTTTATTTATCCCACTCTACGTCGAGGGAGATACATAATAAACCCCCATACTTCCCAGGCAATTCTTATGCTAAGCTTCCTGGTATCTTACACGGGCGATACCTAATCTAAACAAAACATATTTTATCATAAATTTATTGTTTAGATTAGGGCACACACACACACACAGACAGACACACAGGCAGGCACACCCTCATAAACACATAAACAGACACACACACAAAGCTATCAAACTTATGACACCCCTCTTTGTTGGTCGGGGGTTAAAAAAAACCTTCCTTTTGAGTTTTCCTCCACAGTCGAATTTAAATTAAATGTCACATGTGTAAAAACGCATACGAAGTCGCGGGCACAGCTAGTAATAATAATACGAGCCTTTGCATTCGACTTCGGTATTAAGTAGTTCTGTTATCGTTTATTTATTTTAAGTTATGGGCCAAATTATGGGATTACTTAGCTCCTTTTGAAACCATTTTGCTATTTGATCAGTGCCTCCAGATTCACTGTAATTACAGTAGATTAACTGTAATTTTAACTTCTTTACTGTATACTGTAATAATAAAATACAGTGTAGGGATCTACTGTTTTCGATCGTAGACTGTTTTTTTAGTCCTCTTTTAGTCATTCATCCATTGGTTGCGTTCAAGAAAAAATAAAATAACCATAGAAGGTAACAATATTAAATGCCGATCGAAGTACGAGCTCGCGACGCGCATTTAATCTCTATAGTATAGTATATTAGATCTCTCCTCCTCCTTGCATCGGTATCCTCATCACTGAGGGTCGTGGTCATTCGATCGGAGCAATCCTTGTCGCACGATGCGTCGCCAGTTGTCCCTGTCTGCGGCTATATGTATGGCATCGTATACTGTGGTGTTGAGTGTGGAGTTGAGCCTTATAATTGCTATACTATAGATCTCTATAGTATAGTAATTATAAGGCTCAACACTCCAATGTTAATTTATTTAGAAAGGAGGCTAGGTGTCCTGCGTAACAGGTCTCCCTAGTGGAGGCACCACCTCCCACAATAATCAATGTTTTGATACCCTGTCAAAATGTTTTTTTTTTTTTCAATATTTAATCAAAATTTTACTGTAATTTTACTGTATTTCAGTATTGATATATTATGCTGTATTTTCTGTATTTTTTAACTGGCAACACTGTTATTTCACTTTCGTAATCTGGAAGCACTGTATTTGATAAAACTTTTTGGACCACTAAAAAAACTAAGGCCTTTTGCATCTACGTAATGAGATGATTTATACAGCGTCCAGTGGCACCTTCACTCACACTAGATGGATGAAGAGACCACTCGGCGCTGCAGTGCCTGGGACAATGTTTTAGATGGAGTAGGCTTGCCCAGCACCTATACCATCCTGACAGCTTAGTCGACCAAGCCCACAGGAAAGACAGGTCAATACGTGTGGAGCCAACGCAGCCGCGGGTTTCCTCACGATGTTTTCCTTCACCGTTAGCGAGTGGTATTGCTACTACAAATTCACAAATGTACGTAACTTTGAAATTAAACAAAGTTATAGATACATGCCCGCACTGGGAATCGAACCGGGTACCTCTTGCTTCAGAGTCCACTGTTCTACCCATTAGACCACCACCGCTTCCGCTTTGGACCAATGAAAGTGGTTTCAACGGTGTCTAAATTAAATGTATAAGAAGCTTTTTGACCTGCTCGTATTGATTAACTAACATGCAAATCATTTAAATATACCTAATCGGACCTGCTCTACCTTATCTAACACGTTTGCGGTAGAGCCTCTTTACACGTATTTTTTTACCTATAGTCATTCGTGTCGTATTGGCCGATTTTATTTCCAGCCAGTGAATGAAAAAAGTTCTATGTATAAATGTTCTAAGTTATAAAATAAATCTATACGTATATCCCCTGGCAAATATCGAAAATAAATTGTCACGCTTTTTATGAACGAATCGAAATTATTTGACAATATTATTTATTGTCTAATTAGTCCATTTCATCATTATTCATTCACAGCAGATTTCCAGTCAACTTTTCTACGCCAGTTATCTAAGAATGCAGTAAAGAGAAAAAAATACACCTAAGATGTAAAAATTCTTTCAGATCTCTCTATTCATCTAACTAAAGAATAACCTCGTCAAACCCATAATTTGCTTTACTGACCCATTTTAAAAAGACATCAGAGCCACGATGCCGATAATGTCCCCAAGACTTTCTTTTAAACTACCATCTATTACCCATCAACCAGCGTGACTAAGAACTGAGTAACTCTACCAATGCTATAGACTTGGAGGTCTCTTTGAAGTGGTTCATAGTTATCGAGTTCGCAAATAATATCTGTTTCATTGGACGAAGTAATGGTCGGATTATTGTGGTTGTTAAGAGTTAAGAAAGTGTATCGGTTTTTACGGTCCTGCTTCAGTGCAAGACGATATTGATTTGTATTGTGTTATGATTTGGGCTAATTCAATTGAAACAGTTGGATTTGTTTTGGCAATCATCGTGCGTGAGGTTGACGAGAGAAAACCTAGGAAAGAACACTGCTCTACTTAGAAAGTACCCAGCCAGCCTTTTCAATGATTTCAATTAATATTATTTTGGTGACTTTCGTCGTCCAAATGGAGACTTGAGAATATTTTACCTTCAAAAACTTCATAAATTATTATGCTCTCCTGAAAACATTTAGGTGCTGGAGAGTTGGAGATTTCGCACTTAGCCGCATAGTAAAACTTGCTTGAATTGGTGAGTTAAGCGACCCGTTTCAGTGTCATCGGACCTTTTTGAAACACCGTGTATAAGATTGGATTGAGTTAGGGTCATCTAAGTATCATCACAGTATCTCACATTTAATTTTTAGCTTAGTCAAATATCCATACATCATGACACTAGACTATCGAATATTCGAATCTCTAGTGATCAATTTCATTATGCAAGAAACAGAAAATACAACTACTCGTACTATACCATGTAAGATAAAAGATTTAATATGAAACAGCGCATAATAACAGGCACCTTAATTAATTCAAACCGCTTTTAGTTTTACTCGTGGCACTTCCAGGACGGATTTGAATCCTTTTCTTTTCTTGTTTACCGATTTAAACTAGTTTGTGAAAGTAGTTGCGTAGTATTTGCTAATTGTTTTATTGGACAAACAACTAGTTTTATTTATCTGCATTTTTTAAACCAGTGATCAATTTGCTTTACTCAGCACCACTCAAACTTATTATTAGCATTGCCTCTTCTGACGCCTATATTATCGGGTGTTGTGTTGTATAGTGACGCGCGACTCAAGGAAGATAGTTTTAATAACGCTTGAAACTACAAAAAGCTTTTTTTTTAATTTTTTTTTTTAAATTCACAAATTACATTGTTCAATTTTTTCTATAATAACAGCGACGTGCGGACACCCCTGCCTTCTAAAAGCGCGCGTGCGAAGTGGCGCCTGCTATTGCCAGTGCGGCCGCAAACGTAAGTAAGGCCACAATTTAATTATTTTTGGATCTTTTTCACTGTTTTTTTTATTACAATTTTAGCCAAAAGACAACTTTAGCGTTTTTAATCGTGCTGATTTCTATTCCATTTTTAACTAAAACATAACAAAATAGAGATTGCTTTTTGCAGTGAAGTCATAAAGTTGCAGATTTTATTGCACTGTTACATCTTGTTACATACAACATACAATGCAAACTAGTGTACATTGTGTCTTGTGGGAAAGCCCTTGATTTATTTTGACATTAGTTTATCGAGAGGAGGGAGGCCAAAAAAAGTCGGGACTAAAACATAACAACGTGTTACAAAAGGGTCTAACTGCGTATTTCTGAATTGAGAAATTCGCTAAGCAAGCACTTAAGTATCGTTCTGTCTCTGCAGATTTCTCGCAAAAGAACGCGACATAACGATATTTAAGTATTTACTTAGTAAAATTCTCAATTCAGAAACCGGGCGTAACTCTTTTTACAGGGTTTAACCTACTGGTCTAATTAAAGCATGTTAATCCTGAAAATAGACAAAGGTTATCAAATAGTAGTTGAGGTTTACAAATAAACGATTATTACCGCTGACACAAAAACTTGTAGATATCATCATCTTACACCGTGGTCATTCCTTAACTAACAAGTAGAAACATAACTACAGGTAGCCCCCTCATTCCAATCTGTGATTCACATCACACTATCCTTTCATCGCCAACCCTTTCTACCGTCCTGACTACCTTAATTACTTGTGATAGGGTCTAAATTTATGTAATTCGACAGCATGTTGATGTTTAATACACACTTAGCTTCCAAGTTCTTAATAATCGGCTATACTCCAGTGCTTGCTTTGCAAACACAACTTTGTTCAGAGCAATTTAGACTTTCGGCAGTAGTGTGATAGGGTCTTAGATGTGAAAATTGAGGTAGGGCCAAGCAGCGTGACGATCATTGCCATGTTCGTGAGAAAGCAACAATAGAATTGTGTTACTTGCCTCTATCAACAGCGTGGTGTTGTAGGGTCATTTGTTAGCAACATTAAAGTTTACTCTTTATATAAGAGCTTCTTGAGAACTAAATAAATACGCCATCTTAAATGACCATAATGGTTAAAGTTTGCGTCTATCATGATGGTAGGTAGGTAATCGTATGAGGTAGTGGCCACGAGCTTTTAGGCCGCCCAAAGGGCCTCTGACATGGCTTAACGATTGAACCGGGGCCAACGGTTAAACGTGCCTTCCGAAGCACGAAAGTGCTCAGATATTATTGCCAAATTCATTCACCAAAAACCATGTACCTAATTATAATTTTAATGTTTATTAAGGATTCTGTTGGCTTTCCTAATTTAATAAATAAATAGATGGAGCATACAGGTGTGGCCATAGAAGAACCGGAATACGGCTGTCTTTAGCTTAGCACAGATTAATTTTGACAGCCGTATTCTATGGCCGCGCCTGCAGGCGCCATCTATGAAATGCTTTGTGAATTTGTGCTGAAAACGGCCCATTACTTAAGTTTTTGTATATTTTATCGTGATGTAGCAAGTAAACTCTTCAAGAAAAACGAAAACCCGCGGTTTATGATTATTACCCGTTATTACCAGACGCACCGCACTTAGTTGACGCACAATTTGACGACCGAAACTAACAGGTCTACTGCCAATATCGTTTGCACTGGCTGGTGACCCCTGGTTGTGTTCGCTGGTCCATTGAAAATGCGAAATAATGGTATCGAAGAAGCGACACTTTCGCTTCCAAGTCGGTGGCGTGACCGATACAGTTACACTGCTTACAATAATTATTGTTCCAAGCTTAAATTGCGTGTCCACTGTTCATATTTTTCATAGGTAGGTATCAATTAAAGGCCACTTTGAAACCATATTACTTAATAACTAGTGGCAGTTATAGTTTAGATTGTCTATTCTGCGCCTGCAATCATTTGGTACCTGCGTCGAATCCTTGGAGTTTCTCTACTATGCTTCTTCTCCAAGCGATCGTAGAAAACAAGTTTTTGACCGAGCCTGGGAGAAGAAAAGTCTCTGGCAGTCTCTGGCTGCCTAGCCTACATTCAACGATGTAGACAACCTACTGGTCAACACGATGTCAATATTTTTATTTTATTTTATAGCCACAGAATTGAAAAAAATCATTACTTTTTGTTTTTGGTATTAGCTCAAATTTAAAAATGTATGATGTGTATGTTGGTGCATTTGCATACCTTTGAGTTGTTAAAGGATTGTGAAAGTCAATTAAAACTTAATAAAAAAATACTTTTCTCCCGCCACAGCGTTCACATTTTAATAATTAAAAAATCTACGGAAACTCATAGAGCAAAAAAAAATTTTGGTTGTGATCCTTACTACCGTGTGCTATTACCCTGTAAAAAGGGTTAGGACATTTTGTAACACCTTGTATATTGGCAGATCTTCCCACTGATCAATGGGAGATAAAACCATCGATGATACCGCATACACCACTAGAGGTCAAACAAGAGGCGCCAGGTGGCGTAAAGCAATTACAGAACGGACTAAAAGGTCAAAGCGTTGGTTTCTTCTTTATTAAAACTAAATAACCGAGATTTATTTCCGTTATTACAGCGATAACGTGAACATGGTAGAGGTGGTGAGGTCAGTTTAGATAGAGATAGAGCCTCATAGGAATTGGCATTTATTTCAGATACTTACGGCCGATTTCTGAATTGAGAAATTAGCTAAAGAAGTGCTTAAGTATCTTTCTGTTTCTACAGATTTATCACAAAATGATAGAACTATTTACTTAGCAAAATTCTCAATTCAGAAACCGGGCTTTAGTTTATCAAACTTTTTTAAGTAGATGCTTGTACTGCAAAGAAGACTCCAATAGTAAACAAGGTAAAATGGACTTAATAAAGGTACATTAGAAATTTTCCTATGTTACTTTTAATACCATAGACTTCTTAGGTAAAGACCAATTTTCTGTATTTTTTTTCTAAATGTTAAGCCCAGTCGTTTGCCTTTTTCCTTTTGAGGTAGGAAGGAACCCTAAAAACAAACAGAAGAAGGGTCTCAAACCTTTGACCCCCATCTATCGTGCGATCAGAATACAGCTGTGAATAAAACATCGTACACACGACACAGCACGTCGACCCTTACACGCTAGCACTCTACTCGGTTACGTTGCGGGCGACTTTACAACAAAAATGTACACTCTGACGTGCTGTCGTGTGTACGCGCATACCGTCACGTCCAAATGAGGCGGCAAAAATAAAATAAAAAAAACAAACTGCAAATGCGAGTGACACATTAGCAACGCACGTCGTGTCGCTGCAAATGGTAATTCTTCGAAACACATTGACATAGTGAACCGAAAACACTGTGAAGGAGTTACAGTCTTTCAGTTACGGCGGGATTTATTCGTAGGTTCTAGGATCCGAAAGATAAACTGTTTCAAAGCAGTAGTTAGTAGCGGGACAGCAACTATTTGCCATAATTAAGGCGCTGGGCATAGTGAATTCTCCCGCGCGCAAATTAAAATGCACAAAATCGATTCCTGTATCAAATACACTAAAAAAATCGAAAATTTTCACATATCAAACCCTAGAATTGGGTGAGAGCTATCTAAAACAGCCAGTTTTGTGTTGATATCCATAACAGATTGCAAGATATTTTGTTTGAAAAAAAGTGCGCCGCCTATTTTTTTTCATCCAAAATATCTTCAAAACGTTTTTGAATCTCAACACAAAACTGGCTGTGTTAGATAGGTCTCACCTAATTCTATGGTTTGATATGTGAACATTTTCGATTTGTTGAGTGTATTTGATACAGGACTCGATTTTGTGCATTTTTCTTGGCGCGCGGGCTATATGCAACGCGCCTTAATCTCAGATATTGCAACAATTATTCACAACATTATTCTAATTATAAATAAACCCGCGCAGCCCATTCAAACAGTGCCATTTTTGGACTTCGCGCTTCACAAGCGCCCCTAGCGACAACTATGAGTGCGGTAGCCCTCATTGAATAATTAGGGTATCTCACCGTGTCGCTGACCATACCAACCGCAAGTACTGAAGCCATCGTTACTCCAGCTATCGATAAACACGGACAACACTAGATGTTGTGATGCTAAATCGGTTTTTCTATCGGCATTAAGGGTAATCACTGGTGTTAGCCCAGTTATACATGTGGTCAGTTAACGATGGGTGCACAAGGTACTTATGTACGTAAAGACTATTAGGAGAACCGATCATGGGAACGTCATGAACTAATATTATCCTAGGGCTAGGGACTTGAGTTTATAACGCAATAGTGCCAAAATGGGCTCCCAGTTGACGGCTTGAATTACGATTTGTTAATGCTGTCGGTCCTTTGTTTTTGTGGTACAACAAATAATATAGATACTGATTCTAGTTCTAGAGGATTAAATTTAGTTCGCTGTTTGTAGGAGAAAAACGAGGAAACCCCGATTTTGTCCTTCTACTGGAATGCCATCGTTACGCCACCGAGTTACAGTTTGTATGCAAATAAATTATTTGAGGAGATTTACAGAAAGATAGTTATACCTACAATGAATTTCACAGTAAAGAAATATTTTATTCTGATTTAAAACGGATTTTTTTTACAGTTTTTTGATCAAAATGTTTGGTTCTTCTGATCGCAAAAACCGATAAAAACAAAATAATTCATATCCTTATGTTTAGCTTCTTCTTACTATCGTTTAGGTCGAAATTGGAACGAACATTGCGCACTTGACTGACCGTCTCAAAGTTTAACACTCATCAAATTACCGCTATACATAAACTTAGTACTATCTTGCCTTTAGCACTGGTAGTACCCCGTTGCCTAGCAACGGGAACCTAAAGTCATCACGGTCATGTCATAACGGACAGTGCGTGTTAATACAGAGACGCATTTAGGGGATCAAGAGGTGCCCGCACCCCTTTTGTTAGTTTTCAATATTATATACCTAAGTCTTACAAGCATTTAAATGTGAAGTAGATTATGATTTATTTTCCTTTGATGATTTTAACACTTTCCTGCATGGTGGAAGAGATTAACCTTTTATTTTTCCTCCACAAAATCTATTTTTTTTTATCTTTAGAAATCTTGAAAAAATACCGTCGCAAAAAAAAATATGACTAGGTACCTCCCCATACCTCGAACTTTGCATCTACGTATTAAGTTAAGATCCTGATCGGCCGCCGCAGACCTGGACCGCACAAAAACATCATGGCTCCAAAATCTCGCAGAATGGTTCAACACAAGCCACACAGAACTCTTCCGAGCCGCAACGTCATTGGCCAAAGTGGCACAATCATCATCATCATCATCAGACCACCTCTGCCCACTGCTGGGTATAGGCCTTTTCCCCCTCACGCCACCTGTCACGGGCCACAAAGAAGAAGACAAATGAGATGATTCATACAGGGTCTAGTGGCACCTTCACTCATACTACATAAACTCATACTACATGAATAAATATATTTTCATTTTGATTTGATAAAAATTTACAAATACGTAATTGAAAATAACAATAAAAAAATTTAAAGTGAAGGGATCGCACTGGGGCCCTGCAAGGTGAAATCCATGCCTGTGTAACAAATCGCCTCCTGATGCCAACGGCGCCCTTGCTTCATTCATCATGCTTTGTTACTATGAAGGAAAGTAGTAAGTGGAATAGATCATTTGTAGTACCTAGAGTTAGCTTCAATCTACCTGACATTCTGGAATGCAATCAAATTGGTTCACCAATACAGTTCAGTATCCAATCAAATAGCCGACAAAAACCTATATACCTACCTACCCAAATATTTAGAAATTTCATGGTATCGAAAAGTAGAGTCAGGATAATATAATTGAATTATTTGTAATTTAAAAAAGTTAAACAAAACGCACGCCACTTCACAATATGAAGATGAAAACTTGGCTACCTAGCTTACCGAGCGGCCGCTAAGGTCTGTAATATAAATATCAATCAAAGTTATGCTAGTATCATTAAACCCTATCATTAAATCAGTCGCAGAGTCTAAACTACGCCAGTAAATTAAACCTCGCATTTTTATCAAAGTTATTCAACAGTTTAAACTAACTTTTTGGTTTCAACTAGGTTGGTACAGTCGGTCACAGTCTCAGATACCCCTTTTTGTTCGAATGGCGCCCTTATGCCGCGCGCGGTAAGAACTGCCATGGGGTATCTGAGATTGTGGCAAGAACTTAATATTATGTTTCTTTCTGTCTTTTTATTAATTTGCGCTCCACGGCTTGAAACTTTACGCGTGTTAGGAGTTAATTTTAATTTTAATTTAGATTTTAACGGATATATGTCTCGCCAGTGTAATAGTCTGTGCGTGCGGAGATGGGCTTAAGATATAAAAGGCGTCTGTGGTCCGAGTCTTTTTTTAGCCCCAAGGTGGGAAAATAGACTCAAGTCTTTAAGATCTGTCTAGTACAAAATGATAATGTGGCGTCATTCCAGTGTTAACTAAAATGCAACTAAAAAAACCAGCATCACTCAACCCTTTGGTCACATTTTGATCGTAATTCGTAAATAAACTACACTTTTACACTCGTCTTATTTGGTTTTTACATGCTCGTGCAAACATAACAAAAATTAATATTTTAATCGTTTATTCGACGACTATTTCTTTTTGGCAGCTTTTGTACTCATGTTATGTTTCAGTTCGTATTTTTTTCAGAAAACCCTTACTTTGTACACTTTAATCAGATGAAGAATTATCCACACCTTCAGGGGTTTATCTGTGGGTTATTCGTCTATCTAACCTATGTCAGTATATCAGTTACATAGGTACATCCGACAGCACGTCAGAGTGTACACTTTTGTTGCAAAGTCGCCCGTAACGTAAGTGAATAGAGTGCACGCGTGTAAGCGTCTACGTGCTGTCGTGTGTACCTACTTATTTTAATTTAACTTTTTAAGTAGGTATATTGATTTTAGCAGTTCAATACAATCCCAATAATGAATCTCCTCTGTGAAAATGTCCCGTTCCAACGCATTGCTATCAGCCCTCCTTGGTATCCACAATAACTCGACTATTGTATTTGCAAGCACACATTAACCATTTTCCAAGTCTCCCATTTCCTCCCGTTTCACCGCATTTCTATAGACAATGAATCAGCGACAGGAGTCACGAGGTAGCTGACTCAATAAGGACGGTAGCCATACCAAGCGCACAATCAATTCGGAAGGCAAAGTTTTTTGTTCGAAAGTCCGTTATTGGCTTAATCTTATCTTTAGACAATATTGAGAAACTAATTTCAATATTTTTTTTTTTTGTTCAGTAGTTTGGATTTTACAACGTTTCAAAGATACGGTTTTATGACGTCACGCGACGGTCTGCATACTGTTGGCGGTCATAGGAACAAAACATTTTAGCGCATAAAAACAAAACTGCTGGACCAAAATAAAAAATATTTATATTAGTTTCTCAATATTGTCTAAAGATAAGATTAAGCCAATAACGGACTTTCGAACAAAAAACTTTGCCTTCCGAATTTGCCTTCGGCGAAACTACTACTACGCTGGCTCAGCTTGATCTTGAACTTCGCAACCAAAATACGCCATCTCTCGCCATACTTCGTCACTTCCTCCCATCTTGAAGTTCGCGCCAGTTTTTGAGACTTCTTCAATCTAGCCATACGCTGATCTAGTGAGAAATAGCATGATATTTCTATTACGACGTTTCATTACATTTATTTACCTCATCACAATTCCAGCGCCTCTATACTCAAAAAAAAAAAAACACTCAACCTTTGAGCGTCAAGCAAAACACTCGAAAATAGCTCTATTGAAATGAACAATCTTTTTTTGACATTTAAAAACGGTTTTTTTTTACCGGTGGACATTTTAGAGAATACATGGTTAACGCTATATTTTTCCATCGTTGGTCTTCCATCTTCAACCTACGAATGCAAAGCAACACAATAGAATCTGCTGAAAACTCTTGGTATCACCGCACCTTTACGTCCAGGGTCCGTGTCATAAATTCACAATCACTTGTGAATGCGACTGTACCCGCGGGCCATTGATAAAGGTAAATGATAAAGGGTGTTTTGATACATCATGGACTGGTACTGTTGCGCGGAAAATGTTTATGCAAACTCCGCGGGTAATAAGTGGCTTGTGGTGTTATTATTGATGGCGATAAATGAAAAGAGGTTTTGTAAAAGGTCTTATTAGGGTATGTAGTTATTGGTGATTCAACTAACCCCTTCGGTAATGGGTATGGGGGTAAAACCCGTATTATCGCCAAGCTTATTTTTATTTTTAGTTTTTATTTTATTTATAATAAGGTGCTATATTACACATAAAAAAATATAATGGTATCATCATCATCATCCATCATCATCATCAGCCCACCTCTGCCCACTGCTGGGTACCTATAGCTTAGCGTGTAATTTTTGTATTATTGCTTTGCAATACGGACTCCGCACCTTGGCTCTAACTAACTAAAGAGAGATCAAAGCTAGAGTTCGGTTCCGGAAACGCTGATAAAGTAGGTTTTTAACTCTAAGAATATTCTAATCTGTTTATCTAATAATAATTTATAATTTTATTTCTTGGCATGACTTTGCCTTGAGAAATCTCTAGCTGTCATTCGGAGATTCTCTGCATTCACTATTACTAACTGCCAAGCTTGCCAACTTTGCATATCCTCCACTAATGAGTTCCCAACCTTGTCGACCCCTTTGAACCTCGCCGATGTAGCATATTCTAATTGCCCATTAAAAATTACACCCACCCATCGAAGGGCATTGACAAGAGGAATACAAGTCCCATACATCAGACAAAAAGGGAGCAAACACACACATCCTTCTAACCGGTCGGCTAAGGCAGTAAGACAGTCCGTTTCCGTCGTCGTTAAGCTAATAAGACACTATGCCAATTGGCTTTGTGATTGGAGCGTTTGGTGGCAAAAGGTTTTTGATTTGGGACATCCTGTAAAGATTAACAGACCAAGTACGGCTATTGGACAAAATTTCAAACTTCGAACATAAATTTTCTAATAAAAGTAATTGTCTATGGCCATTCTAGAGCGAAATCGGCCGGTAAACAGCGAAGTTTGACATTACCTTTGATATTTTCGAGTAAAATTCCGAAAAACCGAATCGACGAAAAAACAAACTATAATATTAATTTTATTATTGAACCCACCCACAAAATTTCACGAGAATCGGCTGAGTAATGCAACCTGTAGAGGAAAACAGACATCCGGAAAAACGAAAGCATTTTCGCTCAAGCTGAAACGGAGTCGCTTCGCTCGTTATGCTCGTTCGGTCAGTGCCATTAGGTATTATGGGTGAGGGAGGGATGATGTCACCCGGTGCAAGTATAAATAGAACGGAAAAGGAGCCCGTTACGTCATTAAAAGCGTTTGAAAATGGAACGTTGATTTAATTACAAAATTATGAGCGTAGGAAGAGCCGTGAAGGCACGCCAGGGTGATTGGATGGCAAATGGTGATAGGTTTACCACTCATTACTCCGGGACTATTAGCGTGACACAGATCTTCAACATGTAAGATTACTTGTAACTTCCCTAAGAGAGAGCGAAAGTAAGTGTGTAGGTAATTAATTTAATGAAGATTCGTATTACATGATAGTAAAAACTATAATAAAATGTTGCCTATCACAAACTAGGCACAGAACTTCTCTCAGAGATATTGTTGAACGAAGCGAGCGAAGTTTTCCGAGTCTACCTGAACAATATCCGGCGTTTGTTTGTATGAATGTTCGTTCGACGATAACTTCAGTAAAAATTGGATCGTCATGAAAGGTAGGCGAGTGAATTAATAGTTCGAACATGAGCCAAATTTGTCGAGGGGTTGCCGGGATATCCGGTTGTAATGTTATTAGAATAGAAAACATTTATTTATCAGCCAAAACACATAACCGAAACACAAAAATACAGTAAATTAACACAAATTTAGATACAGAGCATAAAACATTACGTACCAACATGTATACTTATGTAAAATGTTCGCTTAATCCCACCTTTGAGGCCACCTAGCTCGCTGCTCAGTACACCTCCACCCTAACCAATCATTTGCTTATAAATAGTAGCGAAGCGAATGCAACACTCCAGCTACTCTGCGGGCCTAGGAGCCTAGGCTAAGATCGCATCGCACAGCTCCCCCATAACTCTTATTAGCGATGTCATATTTAAATTATGGGATAGAAGCCTTAGCTACCGAGTTCTTTAGTTAGCCAGCCGTTTAAAGGCACGTTGCTGCTGCTTATGGCCGGGTTATTAATAAGTGGGATGAGTTATTGCTTTTTGCACTTAAATGGAGTGCACCGATTTTTCACGCAATTTTCTTGAAAATTTAGTTTCAGCTGAAAACATTTTGCACGTAGATCTACCTATGTAGGTACCTAAACCCGAACTCTCTTTCTGGGAGAAGGCCTTTGACCAGCTAGTTAAGTGGGACATGTATATCTACTTGTTTAAGCACAGGCTACTTATATATTATGTCATGATTGTAAATCCTTATCTCAGTAGGTTTTGAAAGGCAAAAAAAAAAACAAATGAAAAGAAAAGGCAAAGGCAGAAAGAAGAATAACTAGAGATGGTGATAAAATTTCAATGAAGTACCTGCAACGCAGTCGTAAAAGTCTGATAAATGAAACAAATACTTCCTAGCTTTAAGACACTTCGTATTTATTCCACTTAAAGGTCTATGTATTACTTTATTTTATGGCCAAATGGTCTAGCGCATGGAATAAGAGGTGAATACGCAAAAAATACAGGATGTAGTTTTAAGAAATATCAACCAATATACTAGCTGGTGAAAAAAAAACTACTTTCAACGAGATTCTCTGCAAGATAAAAAGAGAGAAAGAAAGAGAGAAATTAAGAAAAAGAGAGAGAGATGGGTTTCATCTCAGATAGCGAAATTCATGAAATGAGTCGATTTCACGAAGTCTTAGGTAAAGAAGGTTTGCCCAGTCGACTTCCTAGTTAATTTTATTTTTACCCAGTTTGGCACTTACAATCAGAAAGTTTACTTTCAAAATTTATCAGTGGGCTAATCAACACACTTACTAAACCAAATAATAAGACATTTACTTGCGGTCACAGCACTAAAACAAAGAACAAACAAGAAATAAAAAGCGATGTCGAGGCGAAGTCTCAATGTCATCCATACAAAGTGTATGGAAATGTGCTCGCTGGGAATCAAACGTGTGTTAAAGTTCTCGAGAAATTCGTTGGTGGCATTCTGGACCGACGATGCGTGTGAACTTTTACAATGAACACCCTTTGTGTGATGCTCGTATATTTTGTTTTGCTTATTTAATTTTGTGTGTCAGCTTAAATAGGCCTAAAAACTCTGACACCTGGGGTGGCCACTACCTCATACGATTACCTACCCAGCTTAGATAAATAGGTACGGTCGGCCACAGTCACAGGTACCCCATGGCAGCTCTTACCGCGCGCGGCATAAGAGCGCTTATCGAACAAAAAGGGGTATCCTAGCGTGTGGCCGACTGTACCAACCGGGTTTAAAACTACCTACCTCTTTTACGTGTAGTTGTAGTTTTAAACCAGTAGCGGAAATAAGTAGAAAACTAAGACATTTGCATCTATGCAATGAGATGATTTATATACCGTCAAGTGGCACCTTCGCTCACACTAGATGGGTGAAGTGACCACTCGACGCTGCAGTGCCTGGGACACTGTTTTAGATGGTACTCGGCTTGCCCAGCAGCCGAAATAATTACAGCATAAATAATAAGAAAATGATGATAAAATAACAATAAAACGAAATACATGAAAATAATATGAAGTATGTACAGTCGGCCACACGCTAGGATACCCCTTTTTGTTCGATTGGCGCCCTTATGCCGCGCGCGGTAAGAGCTGCCATGGGGTATCTGTGACTGTGGCCGACTGTACCTACGTAGCAGCAAATCTTCTGCCGCACTTTCTAAATAATTATTTTTTAATCAATGAAATTCCTTCCGATCTTCCAAATTCGTCAGTTGGTTACCTATATCGATTTGTGAAATGAAAAGTTTATAGAAGCTATTTCTAGTACAAAGTATTATAAGGAAACACTTTCACTGACCAGCCGAACGATCGAATGCTAACTCATGATGACTAGATGTCGTCTTAAATATAGCATCAAACGGAACGTCAAATACTTGGGCCCAAGCTGTCGTGATTTCCCTTCTGTTATAAAGGGTATAGTTTTGAGGTAGGTAAGTATTGTACGATAGCTTCACTGATACACTGATAATGTTATTTAAGTTTATTTTTATTTTTGTGTGCAATAAAGTCTATCAAACAAAGAAATACACAGGAAAACTGTCATAGAACATAATTTGAAAAAGTTTCCATTCGATTCTACACCGTGGAATTTTAGTGGTTTTAAAGCCGAAGGTATTTAGTTGCGCTCGTGATTCTGAGCCAAATTCCAAAATTTTACTTCAAAACGAGCGAAAAAAAAAACACTTCCCAATATAAACGGCTATCGCCAATCGACACCATTTGTATGGAGAAGTGAATTTTTTTTTCGCGCGTTTTGGTATGAATTTTTGTAATTTGGCTCAGAATCACCAGTGCAACAAAATACCTTCGGCTTTAAAGCCACTAAAATTGCACGGAGTTTTAAGAGGGGCCAAGCACATAAAAAAAATATATGCCCAAAGTATTTTTTTTTACCGAGCCAGAAAAATAAAAAACTTAATAGAACTTGAAGCAAGCCATCTGTTTCTTTCTGTGGAGCTTTTACTATGATGATTGAACGTCATCGGACGTCATTGTAAATAGTGAAGAAGCGATAGAAACTTTGACTTTCGACACCGCACTATGGATGTATGGGTCGGTCATTAATCATATTCAACTCGCACTTTTATTTGCATTGAACTTTTTTTTTTGTTGACGTAGTTTCTATGGCAACTGACTACATTGGTAATGAGGCGCTGCGTCTATCCATACCCGGGTGGTGATCCAGAGCAAGACAAGACTTTTTTCAATAGTGAATTTATTTAAATTTAGGACCATATTATTATCTTATAGTTACTTGTCTGTGTACTCTGCATATAATCTTAGAATAGGTAGGTGCAGTCGACCGTACCCTGTGAAAACTTTTTTCATATAGTGAACAAATAATTATTATCAAGGGCTACCATGGGGTTGCACTGAGTGCCGTCCACTGCACCTGCTCAAATTCTAGCTTCATATATTGCATTGCTCATGACTTGTACCTAACTTACTTGAAATCTTTATAACATCTTGTAATCACATGAAGTAAAAAAATAACTGAACTGACCGAAAACCAGGTGGATGGACGTGGTCAAGAAGATGTCACCAGGAACAGAGCGAAGTGGAGAGAGAAAATCAGAAAGGCTGACTGCATGAGGGTTTAAAGGTTAAGAAAGAGAGAGAGAGTTTATATGGCAAATGACAGCAATTTCTGAATATAGGCAAGAATGTTTTCGGACTACTTAAAATGTTTTCGATTTTGTTATGTTATGACTATTATTATGGTTATTGAATTTGCTAGAATAGAATAGAATATCTTTATTATATATATTTTCTACATTAATTACAGTACATTATAGCTTTATGTTAGTTTTAATTTTATAATGAACTTGCGGCATGTGCCGTCGTTATGTCTGTGAATTTAAGAGCAAAAGCTTGAAGGAATTTGCCCAGGTCTAATTTTCTAAGGCATTGCCCATCTAGTGTGAGTGTACGTATACCACTGTACAGTACAACGCTTTACCTATGATAAGGCCCAATATTTTAGCAGTGTACGTATATTTTTACTGACCACTGCAATGCTCCTAACTTTCCTATTCGCACTATGTCACAAAAATTTGATATTGAAACACCGTCTTGGTATAGTAATCCATTTTGCGTTATTATGGCTTGACAACTTGCACTTGACCATTGTTTTGTTTCCTTACAATAACCAGAAATGTCATCCAATATGACACTTAATTCGCTGCTTATTTTGAGCTCTATCCCCTAGGCCTTAACATCTACTATCCCACTTCAAGAAAACTTATGGATAAAGATGCGTGACATTTAATTCGGACAACTCTATTGTTTAAAGAATAGAGTCTAAGATGCGATGTTGGTTGCAATCTCTAGCCATTGTTTTGATTCGATGAAATAAGGCTTCCTTGTAAAGGCCATTGTTTTGGATGTCAATGACACATTCATTGTTATTGTTTGTTTGGTTTTGACATACGCTTTTGCAGTCTCCTTAAATGGTTAGGTAGAGACACCAATGTTTTTTTTTTTTTTCGTTTTAACCCTATTTCTTAAATTGATTTTTTGTTCAACTCACAAGACAGTGTGCTTCAGAAAGGTCCTATCATACAAAATGATATCATTCAACTCAATAAGGAGCTAACACCAAAATCTCAAAAGAAGTATCAACTGCTCTGTTCATTTAGCAGTTGGTCAAAGTCAATATTTTGAATGGAACAGTTGGTAAGTTTTTATGTGTTGGCACTGTATGTACTTTGGTTCGAAACGAGTCGAATCGCGGTCAGTTTTCGTGCGATCCGTCCGACCCGTTTCGAAAAAAAAATGTGTGAGTGTTGCGAATGGTGGTCTAGGAATGGGTCGACAGTCGGTGGTCAGACCGAAAGCTCGATGGGTCGATGACATTGTCAAAACAGCGGGAGGACCATGGACGAGATTGGCATTAGACCGAGGGAGTTGGCGTGAAAAGGAAGAGGCCTATGCCCAGCAGTGGGCTTTATTTATGGGCTGGATAGATAGATAGATTGCGAATAATTAAAAGTTACTGTGATGTGGTGTTGAAGAGAAGAACCACCCCTAATATTTCTGGAAGAGGGAATATTATCGATAGGTACCATTTCATTGAAACGTGCATTGTCGGCTCTACATTCCTTGAAAAAATAACCCATTTTAAAAGCTAAACGCAAAAAGAAGCAACGTAATTGTAATAAATTAATAGGGAGCCGTGCAGTATCAATCACTATTACTTAATGACTTGAAGATTACCGACTCTTTCCACTGGCTCGCTGACTAGTTTTCACTTTTTTGTGGCTCAACTACAGTCGCCGGTTTGTGGTGCGGTACGGATATTTTTTTGACAATTAATTCCGGGATCAACGAAATAATGTTGTATTACCGATTTTAATTTGTGTTTTGTTTTTGTGTGAATTTTTATTGTTACAAACATTGTGTGAATTATGTATGCTTGTTTATTTGAGCTATGTTTTGTGTGTATTTTTTGTTTTTGACTGTATTGACATTTTTGATTGCATGTACGATTACCGATTTAGGCTGCGGTGCGAATATTTTTTGAAGAACGCGAACCGTTACACGCCAGTATGTAGGACCATCGATATGTGGCATCTCTACTCACACTAGGTGGGTGAAGTAACCATTCAGATGCTGCAGCATCTAATGATACACTTAAGGCCCAATAGTAGGCACAACTAGCGCCGCCAATGAAAAAAAAAAAAACATATCTTCTTTTTGGATGCGTTTTTTGCTAAAAACTCTTCATTAGGTTCTCAACGCGATGCTTAACTATTTTTAGGACCTAAGGTTTAGATTCCCGATCCTAGAACCTACGAATGAAGTCCTTAATCGCCAAAAGTGGCCAAAAGTGGAGAACTTACTGAAGATTTTTTAGCAAAAAATGCATCCAAAAAGATGATATGTTTTTTTTTAAATTGGCGGCACTAGTTGTGCCTACTATTGGGCCTTAAGTGTATCATTAGATGCTGCAGCATCTGAATGGTTACTTCACCCACCTAGTGTGAGTAGAGAGGCACTACTGGGCCATAAGTATAAAATATACTGTCTAAGTGTAAAAAACAGAAATCGCACAAGCTTTTAGCGAGTGAAAGGCTTCAAAAAAGTAAAAGACTCTATTCAAAGCTGCTCGCCATGCCTCGGCTTATGAATTATTGGAGCAATAGCCACTCTTAATTTAGCATCTCGCATCTCTATGCGAGTGTGAGGCGATGCACGGTCGAAGCAAACTGCGCTCGTAATAACAGAGGGAAAGTCAGCATTTTTAAAAGAAAAATTAGCAGAATAAGGTCTCCGAATGAGGACTAAACTAGTTGGCTATCCCAGCATCAAAAACCTTATTAGCAACACCCATTTGTTTGTATTGTCTAGATGCCATCTGTTTTTATAGTGGTGCCTTTTTAAATATTACCAAAATATCTCCGATGAGTTACACGCATTTTGTAGCGGTAGGTAAGATACATTTGGTAACTCATTATAGGTATGATTTGACCTAAAAATTATTTAAATTGCTACTTTTGTTTGGGATAAATAATATCATTAATATAAAAAAAAAAACAAAGAAGTGTCTTCTCAAAGCAAGACAAGATGATTACAAACTTCTGCCAAGAAACTGTAGTTTCACATAAGCACACCTGCTAATTAAAAAATGCACCGTGTTACGTAACCAAGAGAGTTAAAATTCGCATCGAGACTAATCTCGAACCATCTCTCTTCTTATTGAAAACAAACATGACACCTTGTCAGGCTAGGCTGGAAAAGTAGAGCAACAGCATTAAATCTGTCGTCTTGGAAGCTAGGAAGTACCACATTGCGTGCTAGAGTGACATAATAGGTGTTGACAAACTAGTTATCATTTTTATAATCACTGAAGTTATGACAAAATGTTCAATTATGCGATAAAGCCGATTTAAGTTCGCAAATACTTGGCGAACTGACGTGACTTATTTTTAGTTTGTCAATTACCTAACATCACATGACACTAATATTATAAATGTGAAAGTATTGCGCAAAAAAATACTGATAGTAGATATTAAAGGCTAATGGCTAAAGGAAAAAATTACTATCTTTTTATTGAAATTATGGGGAAAATGAAAGCAACTTTTTATCTAAGTCTGAGGGGACGAAATCGCGGGCAAAACATAATAGTAGTATGTATCTACGTACATTATAATTTTCTGATTAATTAAATGAAAACGCGCAGACGCAGTATTACTTAACCGTTTTGGAAGAAGTTACTTTTTACCGGATGCTATTTTGAGATGAACTGTGATGAGCAAGTTTTATGCGAGCATGTGTAACGGGGCTTTTAGGGATCCGCAAACCTGTAATTATTATATCCATCAAAGGGGAGTTAGGCGAAGAGATGTGTTTTCTTTTGGAACCTTCTTCGACCTCCATAATTAGACACTTTGGAAGAAGCAACTCTACATTGGCGTCTTCATTATCATACATAGTCAAAACTATTATTGTATGAATCGATCTAGGGGCCATAATTATTGAGAAAGGGACTTTGAGACATAGGATCTTAATCTCAAATTATTTCTTTAGTTAGAGTAACTTTTTTTGTAAAATTAATTTTGTATTTAGTAAACGGTTTCACAAATGAATGTGTAATTAGTAACTAAAGTTTCTATGAACTTTAGTCTTCAGCACAACTTAGAAATCTTGATTTAACCTCTTTAGATTCAAAGCCTATAGAGGTAAGATAACACTGCTAGCTACTGGTTTTTATACCACCGGTAATGCTATGCGAAAGGCGCATAAAATTTCGACTTCGGAAAGACATAAAAGTCCAATTAATTAATATCAGATCATAATCTCAGAACGTTGTGTAGGAGTGTGTTTGAACGAGAAAACGGTACAATTTTGACTGGAAATCCAGTTAGGTTGGACTGGTAATGTGGGAAAAAGTAAAAGAGGGGTCTTTCAACTTCCTGTTGGTGTTGATGGCATGTTTTTGGATATGTCGATGTCATTATTACAACAAAGTAATTTATTTACATAAATAAGTTGCTCAATCTCTAGCCAAAAATACTAAATCGACGTTTGTACAAAGAATTTGGCACAAAAATAATGCATCAAATAAAAATCGTTCAAGATCAAGTTGTTTTGGTTTATATTTTGTGCTCCAAGTTTGACATTTTGTTGCTTGCCGAGTAACTGGCTGAAAAAAAAAATAGAAGTTAAAAACTAAAACCCGACTACTAAAAGGCTTAAAACAAGACCTGCTTATCCTTAAAATAGACTCATAGATAATTAATCGTAGTCGGAGGCCATCGGTTTATCAAATGCGAATGTGGTGTCCTCCGACTACGATTAATTACTCGTATCTATGAGTCTATTTTAAGGATAAGCAGGTCTTGTTTTAAGCCTTTTAGTAGTCGGGTTTTAGTTTTTAACTTCTATTTTTTTTTCGTGCTTTTTTAGTATGTCATTTTGGACGATCACCCAAAAATGCCCAGAATAGAACAAAGAAGGGCAAAAAAAACACATTTTGGTATTTTTTGTTCTATTTGTTATGTTGACGCTACATGTGTTATACATTTTTGAAAAGGACGTTCAAAGCCCTTTCATTTGATACCCATGACGATGGTATCCGATAATTTTTATTTTTAGGTCCACTACTTTAGGGCGCAGCACAGCCGCCATCTTGATTTTTTTCCAAATTAAACTATCCTATGTTACCTGGGTGATTAATACAAATCCAACATCACCTCATTTGTTGAAATCGGCCGAGTAGTTTAGGCTCTGCGAGGGAACAGATGAACACACAAACATACACACATACATACATACATACATACATACATACATACATACATACATACATACAAACATACATACATACGCTGCTAAAATCATAACCCTCCTTTTTGCTTCGCGTAGTCGGGTAAAAATCAACTATTTGTTGTTGTTTTTTTTCCTTTTTTACCCGACTACGCGAAGCAAAAAGGAGGGTTATGATTTTAGCAGCGTATGTATGTATGTATGTATGTATGTATGTATGTATGTATGTGGGTATGTATGTTTGTGTGTTCATCTGTTCCCTCGCAGAGCCTAAACTTCTCGGCCGATTTCAACAAATGAGGTGTCGTTGGATTCGTCTTAATCACCCAGGTAACATAGGATAGTTTAATTTTGAAAAAAACCAAGATGGCGGCTGTGCTGCGCCCTAAAGTGGTGGACCTAAAAATAAAAATTATCGGATACCATCGTCATGGGTATCAAATGAAAGGGCTTTAAAAGACCTTTTCAAAAATGTATAACACATGTAGCGTCAACATAACAAATAGAACAAAAAATTCCAAAATGTGTTTTTTTTTTGCCCTTCTTGGTTCTATTCTGGGTGATCGTCCAAAATGACTTACTAAAAAGCTCAAAAAAAAAATAGAAGTTAAAAACTAAAACCCGACTACTAAAAGGCTCAAAACAAGACCTGTTCATCCTTAAAATAGACTAATAGATAATTAATCGTAGTCGGAGGACACCACATTCGCATTTGATAAACCGATGGCCTCCGACTACGATTAATTCTCTATGAGTCTATTTTAAGGATGAACAGGTCTTGTTTTGAGCCTTTTAGTAGTTGGGTTTTAGTTTTTAACTTCTATTTTTGAAAATCTGATTAGCAAGACCTTTGTGGTAATTAGACCGAGTAATTCAATACCTTCAATAAAAACGTCGGTTGTTCATTTCCATTCCACAAAGGTGAACAGTTTTGTGTTCAAAATAAAATCTAACTTCCATAAATATTGTGAGGAAGGCTAGTTTACTATAAAACGTATAACCAATTTCAATTGGATCAGACCAGTATACAGGTCAACTCAAGATACACCATTAGCCTCTCTATAAACTTCTTTACACTTAATATCATCAGCAGCATCTCATCATGATCATCAGCCCATCTCTGCCCACTGTTGGGTATATGCCTTTTTCCCTCGCCCAGGTCCTAGGTAGTCCCTAGCCATCCACATCTATGGACCCTCCGCCGCCGCTGTGACAATGTCGTCCAACCATCGGGCTGCAGCTGGTCTTCTGACTGATCGTCATCCAGTTCTCGGCCGCCACCCTGTCCGTGTCGGCGACTAGTTCACTACCTTTGTCCACCGGCCATCTTCCCTCCTCGCCAGGTGTCCTGCCCATTTCCACATGAGACTCGACATTCGATCACCGATATTATCAACCTTCATTCGACGTCGGATGACATCTAACTGATCTATATCGAGCTTGATAGCGCGCGATGTAGTGCTCTTTCTCTATCTACCTCTCTCTTGCTCTCTCTCTCCTTTCATACCTGCAGCAAGTTAGACAGCGTTGTTGAAGACAGCTGTCAAATCTTGATTGCAGTCGATCCTGCTTAAGACTTTAATGTATAAATCTATTCAAGAACTTCTATGCCTAAAACAATTCAGCGCGTTCCGTCCAAAAGGTCGACCACTTTAGAACTACCCGAGTACCGTTGTAGGCACTTGTAGGTACAAGGAAACGCCGGTCTAGTCAATCAATGTGTGGGAACCCGTGACAGAGCGGCATTGTTCCTATCCTGACGCCTATTGAGACTTGAAACTGCGGCGGACCCAAGGGCAGTTGTATTAAGGCATTTGCTGAGAAACATTCCGTTTCCGGCAACATCATTTTGGCATATATTTTGTGACGCTAAGGCGAGGCGCGAGCCACACAGAAGAAACGTGGGACGAAGACGCGGCGGACATTTTGTATTGACCTGACGTTTTGCTTTGTCCGCACCCCGTCTCTTCTGGCTGTCTTGCGTCGCGTCGTTTCCTTACATTTTGTATGACAGTATGACAGTCTTTGTCACATGTGTCTTCTGTGTATCTGTCCCCCAGCTTAGTGCATCTTAAGGCGTCACCTCTATGGCAGACCATTATACAATAGATACAGCGTCCAGACATAGATGTGAGAAGTGACTACTGGGACTCTGTTGTCGATGTAAAGTTAGACTAGTCTGCAGAAGAGTCAATGCCGCGTGTTTTCTAAAGATTCAGGTATTCTTTCACACTTTAATTGTCACCTTTACCATAGATTTAAAGGATGGTGGATCAAAATAGAGCTTTATCGTACGGATGCTTTAAAATACTTAACGATAAAAAAAAGAATTTGGATTTTATCACATTGTATAGATACCTAGTGACGATTCATAGATATAGAATTTTGACATTATCACGGTGGGCAAGGCAAAAGAGGCTCAAAAGTGGAGAGGCACCGAAGAAGAAGCCAGTCACTACAAATTACTAATCAACTCGGTAACTAGAATCCAATCTTGCGCTTCAGACGTCAATCTTCCATTCCTCGAGGAAGCTAGGCTTGGAGCTTAGCGCGCAAATGGTCTCGCATTATGGGTCATTAAGATAAGGGCCTTGTTGCCAGTGAGCTGCCTTCGCCGTGAATGTGTTAACAGGAAATTATTATTAAAGAGGGGAGCTACTTAGGCTACGTCTGTCTAAAGGTCTAAAAGGCTTGCTAGATGCGATTCTCGCCACACTAATGAAATCTCTACATTTATTTCTAGAGAAGCGCTCACAGCCTAGGTGGACTAGCTGATTGGCAAAGTTAAGCAACATCGAGCGATGGATGGCTAGTAGCAAAACTATCTGAGCGCTTGCGTGCTTCAGTTACGGTTCTTGATGATAAATAAACAATTTGCCCACAGTGAAGGCACTGTGATGTCATTGGCCGAAAGGGCGTAAAGACCTACTTAAGAAATGAAATCTTTTTGGTAATTATAAAAAAAAACAAAGTACGATAGCAAAAATCGCCAATCTCCAATAATATGATACAGAACATAACAAAAATAATACGCAAGAAGCAAAAGGTGGTTCGTCCTATAATGTTCGTGATATTACGAGTACGGGCCACGAAACAAGGAAAATGTTTCTTTGTTCTGTGGTAGGGGCCCAAGAAAACGGTTATAAAGACAGGGTTAGTTTAGTGCTAGGCTTTAGTTAAGTTTTTGTGGTACAACGGAAGTGATTATAATGTGTATGATAATGCTATTCTATAGACTGCTGATTTTATCGGAATATGGTAATATTGGCCTGCTCATTAGTTAGAAAATGACTAGATATTATACTATACAGTAGTCGGCAGGCTTGTACGTTTGAACGGAACACTTCGATGGAAATTTGTGGGTAAACTTAAACTTACAGATCTTTATTTGATGAGGCCCTGAAAACAGCTCATATTTTCTTTGTAAATATTTGACATAATGAAATCATAAAAGGTAATGATGATAGCTAAGTCTTCCAGATAGGTAATGTATTTTATGCGAAATAAATTAAATTGCTTCATGTCAACATTTGGATAAAACAAGATGAGATGCGGGGAAGAACCGTTTACACGTGAATGTAAAAACTGACAAATAATCGTGTTGTGACGGTAAAAGAAGCGACTCTTCCCTCGAATCCATAACAAATACCCATATTAATGAAGACGAAAGCTTGAAATGTTAACAATAGCTTCCGCTTTCCTTCGCTCGGCTTTCCATTACCCACTTCTCATCTCTCCAACGTGAGCCTATACTTCCACACGTCATGGCTTGCTACTTTATTGGTTACTGTAGCTGTGAACCTGACTTAAAGTTCGTGAAAAAAAAAACATATAAAGTTAAATGACAAATGCATATTATTATTCTTATAAGGTTAACGGTTGTATGGCAGAGATCGCTCTTAGCGATAAGACCGCCAATTGTACACATTCTAATTAGTTTAAAATAAACCATGTAATATATCTTTGGTGTACCTACGATAAAGTGTTATCTATCTATCTATCTAAGGTTGAAAAATTCGCTCGGAACAGGACTTGAAACTGCCACCTCTTGCATACCGTGCAGGCGTTCTACCAAAAATCTTTATAATTTTCCCTAGCTTTAGAAATGGGTAAGTGCTTTAGAAAGTACAAAAAGTGGCTAGTTGTATATTCCCTAATATCATTTACAAAAAACTAAATATAACTAGTGGTTCGCCCCGAACTATGAACTCGCGACCCCATATAAACTTAATAATAATAATAACCCCCGTGTGGTTCCCAGGAGGTACAGAATTGGACCCACCCCTACAGTCTTTGCTCTTGATTTTTCACTCGTTTTTCAAGATTTTCAGATTTTTCTTATAGCATTTTTAGTTTGTCGCCAAACATTCTTTGAATGTTTTCTGTAACTTGTTCGCCGCTTTTTCTTATTTCAAGTTTTTGTGCCTCTAGATCATTTTTTTTTTGTAGTTTTTCTTCCATTTTAAGTTTTGTATAGGACTCTCTTGTAGTTTTTAAGTAAAGCGACCTCTATTGTTGAGCATAAGGACTTTTTGGTTTATAATTTTGAACACTGGATGGCTCTGATATTTTTTTTTGTCACGCCCTCTATTAGGAAGTAGAATAACAATATAGATATATTTTTTATAGATGGCGCTGATTTGTATTTTCTAATCTGGTGTACTTTGGACCTTAGCAATTAGCAAAATTTTTAATTATTTTTGGATTTATTGGATTAAAATAGAGTTACGGATTATTTCGCGACCCGTAAAAGTTTATTTTTATTATTTCCACTGAGTTTTACGTCCGATATCCACAATATTGTTTCCAAGATTTTTTTTTAGTTCACTTTTGTTACTTTTTATTACTGCTTTCACTGTTTTACGTTTTTATCACTTTTAAAATCACTTTTAGCACTATTTTAATGTTACTGAGAGGCAGCAGTGGCGCCCTCTCTCATCCCATATAAACTTAACAACCCCATATCTCGGCAACCCCTCGACCGATTTGGCTCATGTTCGAACTTAAAAATTCTTTTAATTTCATTTACCTGCTTACCAAATTTCATGACGATCCGACAAAAAATACTCAAGTTATCGTCGAACGAACATTCATACATACAAACATACAAACATACAAACATACAAACATACAAACATACATACATACATACATACAAACGCCGGATTGTTCCAGTAGACTCGGAGAACTTCGCTCGCTTCGCTCGCTCGTTCAACTAATTATACTTATTAAAAACTTGTCCATCGTGTACATGGCGGGTTTTATTTTTTTTATTCCAGAAAGCTGTGGCTTACACCACCACCATCAGACCACTAGCCATGGTGCGACGACCAAGCACAAGTATCCGGAAAGCAGTGGTTGCGTCGCGAGAGGTGGCGTGAACAAGAAGATGCCATTACTCAGCACTGGGTGTCAAGAGGCTGATGATGGCTTACACAAAAACAAATTAACAAGTTGCGCCGCTATTGTCACTTTTTTTTAATAATTATTCCATAGCCGATCACAAAGTATTTTACAAGTTTCCATCAGCCAGTTCTCCATGTCATCACACAGCTTCTCCATAAGTAGGTATGTAATTTTCCAAATTACAATAATCTGTTGCGTTATTTTGGAATTTCTAACACGTGTCTCTACTGATGGAGAAAATAATAATTGGAAAGTTAACATCTGCTCGCAAAGTACCACTGTCATTTGGTTCAACTGTGGCCTCCCAGTATTAAATTTGCGGAAGTAAATAGTGATTCCACAAATTCGTAGTAAGCAATAATAATTTTGTAGAGCTAGTTAGTTTTTTTACCGTCGTCATCAGCTTGAAAAGACACTTCACATACGAGTAAGTATTGCCTCTTTCTTTTGAAAACTTTTTATTTATTTTGGATATCTATTTTGGATTCTCCATTCAAGCTAGAAATGCAAAGTGACTACTCTAAGGCCCGTAATGACATTTATGAGGACATGGCAGTAGATATAGGCATGAGTTTGTCTAGATTTGTCTACGTTTGCCGTAGAGATATGTATGAGAATATAGACTTTAGGATATGATAGGATGGTAACATAAGTAAACGGTTTCCATTCCGACTGATCAGGGTACAGCCACGTTCCCCCCTATTCTTGTTTCGCTCCAAAAGTTATCACTTTGATTTCGTCTGATAAAACACAATTATAAGGTAGATAACTTTTTAAGAGAACCTGCTGATGGAAAACCCCTGATCTACCCACAGAGCTACAACACCTCCACCACTCCTCATTTAGATTCCTGCAATTGAAACTACTACTAAAAAAACAAAACCTTGTCAAGGTTTTAGATAAAACATATTTATGAACACTCGCTAGAAAACCTGCTTCCAATAAAAAAATAACAGCATCCACATCTGTTCACCTGTTTAAGAGCTAAGGTGCCACAGACATATTAATAAACATATAGACACACACATAGCGGTCAAACTTAAACACCCCTCTTTTTGGGTCGGAGGTTAAAAATTAATATTTTACCGACGCGTTCCAAACACCCATCAACATTACACCTCTACGAATTCCACGATCAATCACAGTATCACGATTACAGTCATGATGGCGGCACCTGATACCAGCGCGATAGCCAGTGGGTCGACCGCGAGTTTGACTTTACAAAAATATCTTCAGGCTACGCATCGGAAGAGAGATTGGGAGAGGCCCGGCGGCGGCGGCCAGAAAATAATTAAGCCTGGGGCAGGCTTATAAGAGCGGTCAACTGGTGTAGGATAAGCCACCATATCGAGGTTTATAGCTCGGTGCACCTATAATAGCTGGAGAGATGGTGTATTGTTAGGTTATCGTATAAGGTAGTGGCCACCCCTGGTGTCAGAGCTGGTGACCATTCGACTTATTTTTTCGTGCATCACACGACAGCACGACAGAGCGTAAACTGTTGTTGTAAAGTCGCCCGTAGAGTGCTGGCGTGTAAGAGTGGACGTGCAGTCTTGTGTACGAGTCTGCTGGGAGTTGATAGGCGGGAGTTGATAGTAGACTTCGCGGAGTCTGGGAAAAATATAATTTTTGGTTGATCGCGGTTGAAATCGTTTTATTTTGACTTTGAAAGTTTCAATGTTTGGTTTAAGTATCTTTTTTTCGTACTTCATGGCTGGGAGCTACTAGGGTTTAGACTTAGTTTAGTTGATCACAAAATCATTATTAGGTAGGTATTAATGGCCGAGCGCGGTTGAAACCGCGAGCACGGTTTTGGGTTATATTATAAGTATAACTTATAACACTGCCGCCTATGTAGATCATAAGAGTAGACCAGACATGTTGAAGTAGATATGGCGTTCATGCTAAGCCAGATGTGGTCCTAGCGGGGGCATATTAATATAGTATACATAATTATATTTAGTTTATTTCTGGTTTGATTAATTTAACCACAATAATAACGTTTCGCAATGATTACAAAAAAATTAAGAGAGTCTTTCGCTTGAGGGGCAACTCTTCTGGTCTACAATAAATTGTTCTCTCCCTCTCTCTTTGTTAATGTTATTGTCATCGCTACGCAAAACTCGCGATAGCCCCACGGATCGGATTCCCAACGGGCATTCCTCCACGCGCCAAAATGGTCATCGTCCGTCTCAGAGGTTTTGTTTTACGAGCAGAGGGTTCGATTGGCGGTCGAGTAACGCCGTTATTTGACGCGTACGCGAGTTTCAAGTGCAACCAAGGCAAGGCACTCTACGCCAATAAAAAAAAACATAATATTATCTTCTTTTTGAATTGATTTTACACAAAAATAGAATCGTCAAGTTTTCATTCCCAGTTTTACAATTTTCAGGACCCAGGGCCTTGATTCCAGGTCCTAAAACCTCATATAATCTGTGAATAAAAACAAGTGCAAGTTTTATTCGTAGGTTCTAGGATCTGGGACCCATCAGATCTCTTAGGTCCTAAAAAAAATTAAGACTAGGGATAAGACCTTATCAGTGAAATTAGTACCTACCTAACTAACGCAAAGAGGAACGCGGCAAAGCGACCTAAGATCAATATTTTTGTATTTAAAAAAAAAAATTCTCGGGACAGGACTTGAACCCGCAACCTCTTGCATACCGCGCAGGCGCTCTACCAATTGAGCTACCGAGTCAATTAACTGTCGATGCGAATTTCTCAACCTCATTGATACTCGTCTTACGGACGATGGGAGAGCACCTGTACGGTATGCAAGAGGTTGCGGGTTCAAGTCCTATCCCGAGCGAATTATTAAACCTTAAAAACATCTTCATAATGTTCCCTATCACGGGTTAGTGCTTTAGAAAATACAAAAAGTTTTTGTCATGTGTCTGTTAAACCGATCTTGAACATGGTTATAGTTTGTTGCTCTACACCGCGCACCGTCCGCAATTTACGCATCAGGTTAAAGACCTTCCAATTTACGCTACTCCAGAAGTATGCATTTTTTGCTCCCATGTTAACAGCCTTGACGCGTGCCTAAAGAACCAAACTTACTTATGCGCTACACCCGGTCTTTAACGCCTATGTGCTAAAGTGCATAATCGATTGTTCGGGAAGTAAAGTTTGCTTTGTTAAGCGGTAACGGTTATCCACACCGCTTCTGGGAGCCTAGTACTGTCGTTGAAAGCAGTTGGAGCAATTATTGAAGAAAAAAAAAACTTAGGGCTGTGCGTTCTCGGGACTTACTTTTTTCTGAGCTTTTTATTTAGCCCCTGGATAAGATATAGACAAAAAATCATCCTCTCACAATGACATGATGAAACAGCTTGAGCAATTTGTATGCGAAAAGTGGGGACAGTATCATGAAGAAGGCTACATGTTTCAAACTATAACGTTATTTGTAAGATTTTGAGTTGAATCATGAGGTTCAACTCTATAGAATAAGAATGATAAGAATGAAAAATCAAGCAAGCTAAGTATGTAAAGATAAACATTAAACACTGATAACCGCAAAGAAGGCTTGAATACAAATGGAACATCAATAGTAACCATACTGGTCTATCGAGTAGAAAAAAAAAACATTATCTTGTATAAAAATTAATCTTAGCCACAGCATATTAAATACTATTTTCGATTAATCTAACAGCTCATCTTAAATGGTAGGGCCTAATCTGGACGATCAAGATTCCTTAAGAACTCAGGCGTAAAATAATTCAAACCACAGGGCAGAAGAGTTACTGTATCTAAACTTTGGTGAGCTACGTTTTAATACAAAAAAGTTTCGTGGCTAAGGTCCCCAGATAGTTAATCTTTTTTGTGCAGATGTAGTTTACTTTAATGCCATTAGCAAGCTCAGTACATGTTGCGGTAGCCGCGGTTAACTACTATTTAACAACTGCTCCGATTTCATGGTTAAATCTGGTTTAGAGTTCAAATGCTCTAAGACTTTCGTTTCTGTAAAGTGAGTATTTTTTTTTACACTGTGTCCCACTATGTTTGAAACCTGACTTGCGACATTAATAGGTAAAACTTTTTTTGAGAAATAAATAGTTTGTTTAGTACTGGCTGGAATTATTTTTGAGCGCTGCGCTTTAAGAAATAAATAAAAGAGGTCGGAAACTTTTTTGGGTTACTGCTACAATGAAAATAGAGTGTCAGTCTATAATTAAGAAACATAAAGAGTAACAAACCGGAAGATCAGTTATTAAAAAAAAAAACATAGCATGAGAGAAAACTTTCGCGAAAAATTCATCAAACATTATAAGGCACCGAGTCGTGAGAAATCAAAACAATACTTGTACATTTTGTTTTATCATGGCAACAAATCTTTTAATTCAAATGTGGAACGAAAGTTTACTATCGGGTGTCACACTGTTTTGCTGGCAGCCAGTTATATTTTCTGTTACCTCGGATTGCGTGTGTTTATTGCGCACTTTGTTCTAAATTCCCTTATGCCGTGACACTAAATAGAGGAAATGTACACCGTACATTGCGATGCCGTATCTTGAATTGATTGTTCTAATTGGAACGTTGTTGGGTTTGCGTGCTACTCAACATGCGGAATCTTGAGTGAAAATGTTGTTATATTCAGTGACGATTGTTTATTTCTCAATGTGTTGCTGAGAGATAGTGGCGAAATGTGTTGCATTCTTTCTGACTAGAGAGGAATCATAATGATATGTCTCGTCTACTGCATCACTGGTAGCATCGTTCGTTGTATTATGTATAGTGTAGTTACGGTGTTATTTATCTTCTATTCCCAAGACAACACAATGTTATCAAGCAATTATGAGGCTAATTGTCTGAGTTGAACCCTCGTTTTGTAGCAGATAGCAGTTATAGTAATACCTACTTGCTTAGTGCAGGCTGCATCGATGTACAATGTACGTCTTGATTGCTACACGTTGCAACTAATAGGTAGCCGTTATCCTAGTAACATGACAATGGATCTGAAAATAGTTACCAACTTGAAGAATTGTAGTTCTTAATTGTACATACCTGGAAAGAAAAGAAAGTAAAATTTAGGACCATCGATTAAGAAAGGTTGCCGATGGAAAAGGGTATGCTATGGCCTTATCCTCATCATCATCATCAGCCCATTTGGTCACTGCTGGGCATCAATAGTTTTTTTTTGTGCCAAGAAGACAACCTAACCATGGATTCGTGATCGCTAGTCGCAATGATATCTGAGCGCTTCCGTGCATCTGAAGGCACGTTAAACCGGTGGTGGCCCCGGTGGTTGTTGATTAAAAACAATCGTCAATCCATGTCAGAGGTCCTTTGGGCGGCCTAAAAACTCTCACACCAGGGGTGGCCACTACCTCATACGATTACCTACTTAAGTACCTACCTAACATGTCAACAGTTTGTTAAAACTTGTTATTGTACGTAAAAGTCACCATTATTTTCTTCGAATTTCGTCGTTGATTACCAATCGATGTATTTGCGTGTATCATCATTTCTGACAACATAACTTCCAAAAAAATATTGTAATACTCATTTCTCATACTCATTTCTCAACTCATAGAGCGTGGGCACCAATAGCTATTCAAATTGGTCGTAAAGCCTGATTGAATATAAACTCTTTTAGTTCTTAGATTATAAATTACTGTGTTGTAATATCTAATCCCCTTTCAAGGGACACTTCTCTCTGTCTCTTAGGGTCATAAGCTCGAATGTACCGATGATGAAAGTGTATCATGTGTCAGACCGTATGAATGTGACTCGTGTTTCTGCGTAGAGTCAGAAAGATTAGAAAAATTTATGGAAAACTAACAAAATATCGAGCCATCCTAGTTGATATTAAATTATTATTATTAACAATAATGCATTTTTCAATTCACGTATTAGATCCATTCGCTGTGGATGTCATGATAGTGCTCAAAACACTCCAAATACAGCTTTTGTAGAGAAATTGGGTACATAGTTCGTTTTTCACCACGTTTAGGTCACATTTTTGAACACAAATCAATACCTACCTCTAGGTGTTTGACTTTGAACATTTCATAGAAAATAATAAAAAAAATTCAATCAGTTTGCTAACTCTACCTAAGAACTTCTACTTGTCAACTTGTTTGAAACAATTCTATTAGAATACAGGCTCATAAATCAATACACTTCAGGCAAATAAAAACCGGCCAAGTGCGAGACGGACTCGCGCTCGAAGGGTTCCGTACCATTATCTACAAAACGGCACAAAAAAACACGTTTGTTGTGTATGGGAGCCCCCATAAATATGTATTTTATTCTGTTTTGCAGTATTTGTTGTTATAGCGGCAACAGAGATACATCATCTGTGAAAATTTCAACTGTCTTACTATCACGGTCCATGAGATACAGCCTGGTGTCAGACGGACAGACAGACGGATGGACAGCGGAGTCTTAGTAATAGGGTCCCGTTTTACCCTTTGGTACGGAACCCTAAAAATTACAAACCATTAATCACTTTGACATGATAGTCGCTGTAATGTAAATGTCGAACTGTTTTTACGGTTTGGTTCTCACAGCACTAGTATTATGCATGGCATTAGAAGCTCGAAGCCTCAGTCAAATCACATACAATCCTGTTTTGATCTACGCTACGCTAATATTATAAAGATGAAAAGTTTGTAACTACCTATGTATCCGATTAAAAAAATATTTTGTTAAATGGGAAGTCACGTTATTTATCGCTTAAAAAAAAACTAAGTCTGCTCGGACGAAGTCACGGGCAAAAACTAGTAACTGATAAAATTTAAATCGATATTAGAGTTTGCAGGTGATACTCAGTTTAGAAGTAAATAGAAGGCCATGAAGAAGGAACATGTTCCTACTTTCTGACCTTCTTTTTACTTGAAGTAACATGAAGATATAGGGGGGTCAAAAGTGCCGCGAGTCACTGTATCGCTTGACTTGGCGGCGGCACTCCGTGCCACCAGAGGGTTAATACTGTAAAAAAAACCGCTCGGTTTAACAGGTTAATTTACTCAAAAATAACCCTTAATGAAATTAAAAATCTTTTTTTTTTCACAATTAAAAAACGGGATTATTTATGGTGCTTAATTTGAGAGAATACATCACAGACCAAGCCCCTGTATTCTCTAAAATATCCACCGTAAAAATAACCGTTTTTAAATGTCTTGTTCATTGGTTCATCTCAATAAGGCATATTTTTGAGTGTTTTAACGCTCAACGGTTGAGTGTATTTTTTTAGAGAATAGAGGCGATACATTTTCTCATTGACAAGACAGGTTGTAGTCTTGATCAACCGTATCGTGTATCATAAACGAGGTGACACAGCGTATACATGCTCGAACGCCTGACTGACTTAGTATTGAATAGCACACGATGTGCCAAGAAAACCTGAGTTGTATTGCTATTGCAAATACACAAATGATCGTATTTTTCAAATAAGTAACTCCATCTATGTCTATAGAATCCTCTTAAGTTAGCCACCCTTCTTCTTGTAGTGCCGATTCCTATCAGAGGTTGGCTCTCATCGTGGCTATTTTTGAGGCTGCCAAACGGAACAAGGATGATTATTGGAATAAGTTCTCAAGCCACGATATCTTGGGTCTCCCAGGTCTTACTGCCTGGTATCTTCCCTTGGATGAGAAGTTGAAGCCACCCAGCCCATGGAATTACTAAGTCGATTTGGCCACAGATTTCGACGTCTCTTTTTATCATGGTTGGTTATTCACAGGCATAAAACGTGCCTCTTCTAAATTTTGGAACTAAATATCTAGCAAACAAGGGCATGTCTTCATTACTAAGACTTCCGGACAAAGTTGAAACTAGCCGGCTATCGTGAATTGCGCATCGTGTCCTCCGAAAATTATTAATCCAGGCTGAAGATCTCAGGATGCTATTTTAGGACCTGAGGTCTCAAAATTGTTAAGCCAAGGGATCCTCATTTCACGGCTCGTTTTTAGGAAAAAACGCATCCAAAAAGAAGATATGTTTTGTTTATTGGCGGCGCTAGTGTGCCTTGAACATTGCCTTAAAGATAAGTCAGTGACATTTGAATAATTCTACATATACGAGTATTTTTATAAAAATTGCATCATTTTCATATCAAACTGGCAAAGAGCTGAATACTTTGACTCCTAAAGCACTGAAAGTCTCGCCTCTTCGATGTTTTCTATTAATTCTAGATAGACGGTGAAAGTAAACGCTCTTACATTACTCTTATAAAATGAGGTTCCTTATTAATATTTATAAGGATCGTGTTATAATGTTGAGATTTAGAAGTCTGCTTGAGTATATGTTATGTTAATCCCTGTTTATTTAATCGCAAGCAAATGTTATGCAACATACGAGATGTTTGAGAGAGCTGCAGAGACTTGGCTTTGTGACAGACAATATTGACAAATAATGACACTGACTTTCGTTTACACAAAAATGTCACTTACTGAAAAGCTTGATTTGACAAAATCGTAAATCCGGTTTATAGTGAATAGCGCGGGCGCAAAGACTGAATATCTTCAAAACGTTTATTATTAAAAACACGAAACTGGCTGTGTTAGATAGCTCTCACCGCATTCGAGGTAATGTTTGATATGTTTACTTTTTCGGCTCGTTTACTGTTTCGGATACAGGAATCTATTTTTTACATTTTTCTTTGCGCGCGGGCTAATACACTATGCACGGCGCCTTAACAGTAAGGTTTTAGGTAGTTTCAAACCCGGCTACTTTAAAACATCGTGAGGAAACCCGCGGTTAGTTGGCTTCACATGTGTTGATTTGTCTTTCCTGTGGGCTAGGCCGACTAAGCTGTCAGGATGGTAGGTGCTGGGCAAGCCTACTCCATCTAAAACAATGTCCCAGGCACTGCAGCGCCGATTGGTCTCTTCAACCATCTAATGTGAGTGAAGGTGCCACTAGACGCTGTAAAAATCATCTCATTCTTCTTGTTCTTCTTCTTAGGGTGCCGCTCCGACTCAGCGAAGGTTGGCGGTCAGCTCTGCATAAGTATCCCTCTTTGTCTCTCGTGAGGCGAAAGAGCTGGGCAGCACTCGCGATCCCAGTCCAGCATCTCATTGCGTAGATGCAAAGGTCTTAGTTTTTTTTTCAAACCCTAGCCACCAGGTGCATGACCGGTAGAGGTTCGATCGTGCTTTCATTGTTCGATATCAATGTCAGTGACCGTCGCCATAGCTTTTTACCCCATGGTAGCTCGTAACGGGCGTCACATAATGCCATAAATACGTGAGATGAAAAAAAAAATCGTATCTTTTTTTTGGATGCGTTTTTAGCAAAAAACGCTCCTACGATTTCTCAACGCGAGGCTTAACTATTTTTAGGACTCCAGATATTTTTTGGATTCCAGATCCTAGAACTTAAGAATGCAATCGATTCTCGCCAAAAGTGGCCACTTTTGGCGAGATTCGATTGAATTCGTAGGAAATCCAATCCTGGAATCCAAACCTTAGGTCCTAAAAATTGTTAAGCCTTGCGTTGAGAAATCGCAGGAGCGTTTTTTGCTAAAAACGCATCCAAAAAAAAGATATGTTTTTTTTTCCATTGGCGACGCTAGTTGTGAGACGTACGGCGTCTTAATAGAAAAATGTCGTAATGCATTACAATGGTATGATTCTGGTCTGGGTTTCTGGAAAAAGCTTGTCACCAAATCCAAGAGTTAAGTTTCACCATCATCATGAATTCCTGTTATCTCTAATCAGGGACATAGGGCTCTTAAAACAGTTTTCCAATCTGGCCGATTTTGCGCCTTCATCTCATATCAAGCTCGGATATGCTCGTCCCGAGACTGTTTGCTTTCTGTTGCACTGATGGACGTCAGGTAGTTTTAGGGCGTCCTTCCGTGTTCCAGTTGGACACCATTTAAGTGCTATTTTGGAGGGATAGTTTTCGGGTCTTAGCATAGTATGACATATGAAATCCAACGCCACTTTCGCAACTTTATGTATTTTCTCTATATTTAAGAGTTAATTATTTGATAAAAGGAAATAGGGGAAGGTTGCGATGATTGGACCACTTAACTTTCGGAGCTCTTGTAACCCATACTTTACGAGTTGAAAACAAACCGCTGTATAATTTCTATTACTCATCAACTATATTAACATCAGCCTTAGTTAGGAGCGCTTTTAGGTAACAGTTTAGGATATAAACTAAAAAATAAATTTATTGGGTTGGAGCTTTTTTTGGACCACCGTTGCCTTAATTGGACCTTATGTGCCAGTGGTCAAAACATGGAAAACAATTAATTAAGCACAACCAACATGAAAATGTTCTAAAATATGAACAAAAATTTAGAAAGTACTGAAGAAATATAAAACAAACTAACAATAATTAGGACGTAAAGTACTGGACAATATACTAAACGCAAATTGTTTACGACACTTAAAAGTTGCTATTATTGGACCGGCCCGATGATAGAACAGCAGTATGGTCCATTGATAGCAACTAGATATTAATTCAAAATAAACCAATGACAAAAAACATACCATTTAGTCAAAAGTTACAACCACCTATGAAATCTCAAACCTATTCCTAACTTTATTTGATAACAAGATCCCAATTATACCAAATAATATCATCCATACATCAGTTTTTAGTTGCATTCATGAGTTTTAATATTCTGAGCGTCGGGAACACACTTTCATACATGACTCATCGCCGAGTGCGACTGCGGGACTGAGGTTACATCTGGGTGCAAGGGGGGTGAGGATTAGGCCGTGAAACCGTAAGGGCACTTTTAAGTGTGACTAGTTTAGAAAATAATTGAGTGGTCCAATCAAAGCGCTGGTCCAATGATCGCAACCTTCCCCTAATGTATTTTTGCCTTTTTAGTGCGATCTTGAAGTCTGTTGTTTTAAAATTGCATAAAAATTTTTACACACCGCTACCGCTATAGTTGTTTTTGTAAACATTGTCATTATCACATAAGAAATAGTTACAGTAATAATAGTAACTATCGAATAAACCCACAAAAATAAATTAATATCACACAACACGCTTGACTTAATGGACCGAAATGATAGAGCACATTCTTTACAAACTTTTTCGAAATGAAAAAATTACGCCGACGAAATTAGATAGGGAATGATTTAAACGGCCGGCAGTATATTCAGGTTTTGGGCGGCTCTAAAATGTTTTCGGTTGGCAAAAATTGCTTATTGAGCGGCAACTAGTAGCCAGCAAGAATAAAAAAATTGATCAGCAAGTAATGTCATATTGGGCAGCTCTAAAATTGGTTGTATTGCTAATTAAGTATATGATCAGCCATATAAGTAATTCAAAGGCAAATTGTGAGCTACATTTAATTCAGTTTTGGCAAGCTGTAAAATAAATTTTGCTTGGCTAACTAACATTATTCTTACAGCAACAAATGGACGCAACTTCAGTGCTGCATTTAGTAACTGAAAATAATTTTAATAAATAATTATTACCTACCTAACCTACGATTGTTTTATTTTGTAAACTAGGTAAATAAAAATATTATGAATATACAAGGTGTCCCAAAAATTGTGTCAAGCGGAATTCCAGAGATAGAGCACCTTTAGAGGTACCCAAATCACCCCCATGTATGTTTAGCGATTTTTTGACGTTTAGAAGTTATGAAGTTTTTAAGGTATTTTTTTAAAGAATTAGGTACCTAGCAATGGTTTTTTTTTATCAAACCTCATTAAACTGCAGTCTTTTTCATAGTCACCACATTCGATTGATTCACGGAAACATGAAATTGCCTTTTTTAATAACTTTAACGATCAGTGTCAAATTATGGTAATCTTAATCGTTGAATGACAATGCACACACGCCATTAGCTGATCGTGTCATCCGCTTTTCCAGTAAAATCGCACATCAACTAAACATAATTAAGCTCATTTTCATTTATTAGCTAACCAATACTATAATATGCGGACCCATCAATATTATAGCCAACAGATATTATTTTTGTACTTACCAAATGTATAATCTTGCCGACCAATTAATAATTTTGCCTACCGTTTATTTATCTGGCAAACAAATTTATTATTAAGCTGACATAAAATGTTTTTTCTTGCCGTCAATATTATAATTTTTTGCTAACCACTTATTGCGAATCATTTTTTTTTTATTGCCGGCAAAAAAATTTTTCGCTGCTCAAATGAAATAAAAGCTGCTTTTTCTTGCTGACCAAATAATAATTTTGCAGTCTGAAAATTTACTTCCAATTAGAACAATCATGGCAGTTAAATAAATTATTTTTGTGTTATGACCATTAGGCATTTTAATTTTAGACGTTATAAACGTAGACTTTTTGTATTAAGGCTTTTTGAAATTTGGGCCTTAAAAGCGTCCCCAATAAACTGCACAGTAAGTTTTACAGCTCAAAGACCCAAACTTAACGACAACTCTTGATATTGACCAAAAAAGCCAATGGAAGCATATTATTCCATTATATAAACTTTAAAGGCTGTATTAACTGGAGAGATGAGCAATTACCGTTTATTTTAGTACGGATAATACGCTGTAGAAGAGCATTGAAGATACTTATAATATCTTTTATTTTGTATTTTACTTCTTGAAGACAAAGCCCAGAGGTATGTTTATGCTGGCTTCAAGTAAATCGAACGTAAACTTTAAGTACCGACTATGCCATTTAACAGCTAAGGAAGGTAACTTTTGAATTTTGTATTTTGCTTGTGATGTCACAAACTACAGGGTGCACTCTAAGTCGATAGCGGAACTTTAAGTAGACTGTCTACTGATCACTAAAAACAACTTGAACTAAGTGGCGAAAAAAATGGAGCGAAAAAAATATAAGCTGTTCCATACAAAAGGTACGATTCAGTACTGCGCCAAATGTATGAAACAGCAGATTTTTTTTTCGCTCCATTTTTTTCGCCACCTAGTACAAGTTGTTTGTAGTGATCAGTAGACAGCCTACTTAAAGTTTCGCTATCGACTTAGAGTGCACCCTGTAGAACCTATTTTAGTAGGTACTTTTTTTAAGTACATTAAAAATTAACTACTAATTGTATGTATGAACCAGAATGTTTTAGAGTTTTGAAGATGTTTTGCGATAGCGAATACTTTCTCCAATAATAGGTACGGCTTCATATTTGCGAGTCATCGCGAAACTACGACACTTCTGGCTGTCCAGCTTTCCAAACTTGAAGTTAAAGATAAGAGGTCACCAGATTTTTCACCGCTGGCAATACTGGGCTAAGTAAAAAGTCATGTTGTTAGACTTATCGACAAGTCATTGTGAAGTTGTAAAATGTGTAACCAGTGACAGAGATAGATGGCTTAATCTGTAAAGGTTAGAGTGAGCTGGATGTGTAGGAAAGGCAACATACAATGTGTTACAAACCATACTAGCTCTTTTTACAGGGTAACCTATTGGTTAACAGAATGACGATTCAATAAAAAAAAGTAAAAAAAAAACAATTCTGATTTAATAAAATCTTTACTGTTTTCAAAATGTAAATTATTTTGACTAATGTTATGAGAATAAGGGTAGTAAAAATTTTAATTGTATATCAGTATTTAGATAATATGGCTTTCAGGGGTACAAATGATACGTGCAAATGATACCATACCTGCTATAATTAAAACATTTAGTCCCTCACTTCAATGATATCTTTTTACCGCAATGCTGACAGCAAACTATGCTATTTCACAACTCCAGTCGACTAAATAAATAAAATTATATCACTCACTCAACGAAAGGCCCGCAAAATCAACGGGGCGCGCAAAAAACAGCAAATCTCGCGTATGTCGAATGCGTCTACCGTTAGCTCGCAGTATGGTGTACGGTCGGCCACAGTCACAGATACCCCATGGCAGCTCTTACCGCGCGCGGCATAAGGGCGCCAATCAAACGGAAAGGGGTATCCTAGCGTGTGGTCGACTGTATACATCGAGCAAAGAAACGAACTAGATTTAGGTGCAGTATTGAGGCTTGGCTAAAGGATTATTTAAGTAACAATAATGCAGTACTCTACCGTTGTAGTTTTAGGAAAACGTTCCTATGAGACCATCCATAAGTTTTAGAGATATATGAACTGCATTCAAAGATTTTGGAATATTTTAAATTATAGACAGTTGGCGATAAAAAAATAAAATAATATCAATCGATTCTATTTCGTGTAGGGATCAAAAGACTCTAAGGAGCTAACGGAGGTTTGAATACTTGAAAATACAGAAATCGCCAAAAACTGTGTAAGCAAAAAATACACTTTTATTTCATGTTTATTGATCGCATTTCGTGTAGGGATTATGAGAGCCAACCGAGGTTTGGGTACTAGAAATGTTGGAAACTGTTTATCTGTTTAAATCCACCCTGTATTTATTTACTCCTAAAACCTAGTAATATATTGTGTTGGTGCCTAAGTAGAGTCTCAGGGCATCAGGGTAAGTTGTAAGATACTTCTTGGTTAGTCATTTGTGTAGTCCCTCTTTATGGCAAACTCGACCACCCCATAATCGTTCAACACATCCCTCAGCGACTTTAAACGTATCTGGGGGCACGGCAGTACCCCTGCCTACCGCCAGGTCGAGCGCGAAGCAAACACTGCCGTACCATCCTTTACTGGAATCATTTCGCCGCATTTTCAGGCCCCTATCTGAGAATCTTTGGATAAGACCAGAACGCAGAAATTTTCGTCATCTAGTAAGCTATAATCACATACTTAAAATCCAAAATTTCAAGTCTGTAGGTCCTTTAGTTCCGAAGTTAAGCGAAAGCAAAGTTTCGCATTTATGACACACACTCACTCACTCATGATCATCATAATATAGAACTAGTACCTCCCATAAACTCAGAGAGCTGAAATTTGGTACAGAGTTAGGGTTTAATGGCCACATAAAGGGAAAACTATAAAAACTAGGATAATCGAAGATCTGGAGTACCTGGTGACCCTGATTAGAAAACACAAGAGCCCTAATAGGACTAGTACTTCCCATAAACTCAGAGAGCTGAAATTTAGTACAGAGTTAGGGTTTAATGGCCACATAAAGGGAAAACTATAAAAACTAGGATAATCGAAGATCTGGAGTACCTGGTGACCCTGATTAGAAAACACAAGAGCCCTAATAGAACTAGTACTTCCCATAAACTCAGAGAGCTGAAATTTGGTACAGAGTTAGGGTTTAATGGCCACATAAAGGGAAAACTATAAAAACTAGGATAATCGAAGATCTGGAGTACCTGATGACCCTGATTAGAAAACACAAGAGCCCAACCAAACTATTATAGATCAACATATACCGCCCTTACAAAAAATATTCAACTTGGTGGGCCGCGTCATTTGATGTCAAAAATCGAAGGTCTGAAGTATCTGATGAAGAACCCTCAGCTGGTCTCAGCTGTATAAGAGATTATGGTAATGCCCCCTTCTACTATTGGTTGATAAAAATATCGACTGTCATTGCAGAAATCCAGCGTAGTGGGACACATCTTCTAATTTAATCTAGCCTATAGCGTCCTACTGCTGGGCGAATGCCTCCCCTTCTGCTTTTAATACGCATTTAAATAAAATTAAAGTAAATCTCTGGATAAGACTAGACTGGCTTTTACACTTGGATCATTCCTGAGAAAAGCGTTCTTCGCTGAGATCGGTGGCTTTTATTTTTTTTCAAGATATGTGAAAACTAAAAATACACCGTAAAAGATGGCTTAAAAACTAGTCAATATGTCGATGAGGCACACCTGTAGGCTTTATAGATTAATGAAAAAAAAATCTTCTTTTTTGACAAGCCACCGATCTCAGCAAAAAGGCCACCGATCTCAGACAGTGTCTAAAAATTATTATAAACAGTAATTACAGTGAATAATAAACGTTTTTTCTAAATTTAAACGTCACTCATGAACTGACACAGATAAAAGGGGGCTAAATTAAGCAAAACATTTCTATTAAACATCATAAAAATTATCAAAAAATCATATCTTTATTTTCATAAAATCATTGTAAAAGATCAATTCCTAAGCTAAACATGCAAAATAATAGCCAACAAGCCTTTGCATCTATTTATACAGCGTCCAGTGGCACTTTCACTTACACTAGATGGGTGAAGAGACCAGTCGGCGCTGCAGTGTCTGGGACATTGTTTTAGCTGGAGTAGGCTTGCCCATCCTGACAGCTTAGTCGGCCTAGCCCACAAGAGAAGTCATTACGTGTGGAGCCAACTAAGTTGCGGGTTTCACCACGATGTTTTTCCTCACATTAGGGAGGGGTTTAGCTACTTCAAATTTACAAATTTATGTAACTTTGAAAATAAACAAAGTCATGTTACATGCCTGCGCTGGGAATCGAACCTGGTTCTCTCGCATCGGCGACCAATGCTCTATTATATGTGTGACTGTAATAATTATACACTAAAATTGTCTGTCTATACGGATTTTGCTTTTTATTTGCGTGAAATTACATTTCCTTGCAAAAAACAGTACCTTAATAGCTTAAATGAAGTCTAAACTTTAGTCCATAGAAACAAACTGATACATTTTGAATTAGTCATAGCATCTCGTTCGGTGTGGTATCTAAAGAATCTGTGAAATTGATACAATATATTGAAAACTTCTTTGAGATCCTTGGCTAATAACTGAGATCGGTGGCTTAAATCCACCGATCTCAGTGCCACCGATCTCAGAAATAACTAAAATGTAGCTATTTCTCTTAAACTATAGAAGCAATCGTATTTATTTTTACGACAATACCTACTCAGGGATATACGCATTCATGTACTTAGGACAGTTTAGTGTAGTCTTGTTTACTATACTAGCAAAACATGCCACCACTTTCAGCTACCTTACCGAACCAAAGTTTAAAAAAAGTCAAGAACTTACGTAAAAGTTTAGGCATGAAAGATAGCGACACATACGAACCATAATAGTTGACAAGAACCATTTGACGATATTTTGCACCAGTAACTAGAAACTTGCCGCGTATTTAAGCTTGTATAAAAACATACTTCCGTTGCACCATTTAAACTTTGCTCGCCGCGTGACATTTCTAGGAATGTCTACAGATACAAGAGTTTTCATTCTATTACAATGCTGGATATACGATTGGATAGAGGCACTCATTGGGCATTTAGAAAGGTATAAATTAGCAAAGTAGTGGGCACATGAGTAAAACCACAAACAAAAACATACCAGGCCCTCACGCGTGTGACATGCAAAATACTCGCAAAATCACCCATTTTTTGACCTTCAAAGGGATATTTAGGCAATTTCCTCTATAAAATATTGATTTTATTTGATATGCCTCAATGGACCGTTAGTTAAGTAGACGATTAAGTGCTAATTTAGTACTGTGTGATGTATAGTTTAGTAGATACTAGAGTGTGACCAAAAAAATCGACCTCTCAAAGAATGACCCACTTATACTTACAATTTAACAAGAAGAAATAGTCGGACGATTAACTTTATTCTACTCGAACATTACACAAATTAAAAAACTGTTTCCAATTAGAAAATCTAATGAAATAAATCAATATGCCCACGTTTCTACAAAAAGAAGTGAAATCCCACCAAAAACATTCTGTAAAAAACTAGCCAGGTCTCGATGGAGCTGCTTGTTTATCTCTAAAAAGTAATGAAATCTAAAGCGGAATGAAGCGGTTCTGGCGTCAGGGCTGTGCCGCACTGATGGCAAACGTCCAGACGGTCTCACTATGATTCCCTGGGAGAGGGGCTGTTGCCTCTTATGGGATGCAACGTGTGTTTGTACATACGCACCTTCGCACTTGGCCTGCACCACCTCAACTCCTGGGAGTGCGGCAGAAACTGCGGCGAGGCATAAAATACAAAAATATAGCCCTCTCTTGGGCAACTACATTTTTGTGCCTCTGGCGCTGGAAACTTCTGGGGTTTGGGGTGAGCAAGGTAAATCTTTCATTAAAGAGCTGGGACGCCGTTTGAGGAACCGTGGCTTTGACTACCGCTCCGGGGCATTTCTGATGCAAAGGATCTCCTTAGCTGTTCAACGCGGTAACGCGGCGAGCGTTATGGGGACCTTTGGGTCGGAAATGGCCCGGAGTGGTTTATTTGGTTAAGGTATGTGAGGGTGTGTGTTTGTGTGAGGGTGTGTGAGTGCATTTCTGATTGTGTTTTTTGGCTTTTACTTTGTGACATGTTTATTTTATTTAAATTTTTTGACGAAGCTTTTGTGAACTGTATTATGATTTATTGTATTTTTTGACATTTTGCTTGCATGAAATAAACTACTTTTAGACGCAAAACAGTTATTTTGTCTCTGCATTTTTTTCTATATTTTGTTTTTTGGTTTTATTGCAGTCTTCAAGACGTTATTTGTAAAGGATGGACGAACAAATAACTCGTTGGTTACATGAAAAACAGTCTGACGAGGAATAAGCGTGTGACATTGCTGTCGCTGATCTGAAAAGTGATGTTGAAGAAGACGGAATTATTGAAGATTTTTGTACAGAACCTGGTGCTTTGGATTTCCAAGTTCTTCTAGGAGGAATAAAAGGAAGCGACCAATGGTTGAACCAGTTCCTGCTCGCACTGCCAAAAAGAGATGTGCCGTATGCCCGAGTAACAAGGACCGAAAGACGAAAGTCGCGTGTGGCATGTGCCGAAATCCCCTCTGTGGTGAACATACAATGCCTTTATGCCAAGACTGCATGAATAAGAAGAATTGATTTATTTTTAATATAGTTGATTAAGATGTATTTAAGAATAAAAAATAATTTCATTTAAATTGTTATTTGTTTCTAAAATACAAGAAAAAATATATTGGGGTCCACCAAACCCCAGGGTAGTAATAGTGTTTCTCCAGGGATGGGTAGGGTTAACAAAGATGTTTTTACTATGATTCACAAACAGCAATAAAAACAATTCAATCGCAAACTTGTAATTTCACCTCATTCAACTCCAATTAATCTGCGAAGATCAAAGAATGAGACCATGCAATTATCGATTACTTAACATTTTTACTACCGTCAGAAATCACGATTTGACCATTTCGTTTCCTTCAAAATACCTACGTAACAACTGTGGATAAATCAAGAGGTACCTATATCATGGTATAAGAGAAGCAGCTTTTCTCTTGAACATTAAATATTGTAAAGATTTTATGTGTTTTACTTGTGTCAAAAAAATAAATGCGACATTTTAAAGCAAAGGTTTGCTGGTTTATTATTATTCTAAATCCGAAAATATAATTGTATTGCGGATATAACATATACATAGGGTCCACTTGCATCAACCAGGGATATCAGTTAACACTGAGTTACCGTCAATTATTGTATGGAAATGTCAAATTAACTCAGAGTTAGTTGGCTAAACCTGACTGACGCAAGTCCGCTTAATTTTCTAACAATAAGATAATGTCGTTTGGTAACTTTAACTAGACTGACCCGCTAATTACACTTTGGCAAGAGAGCACCTTGTGTGGCAAGAGAGCACCTTGTGTCTTCGACAATAAGGTATACCACAATTTTACATCGTAAGATTGGTGCATTTTCTGCCCACGTGACTTTCCATTATTTGAATTTGAATATGGAATACAATTTTGTAAGGTTTAATAATCGGGTTTGGCCAGCTGTTGCGGCTTAGGTGGCTCTATGGAAAAGTTACTTTATACGGCTTTAGTTACCTTAGGTGTAGAGGTTATCTAATAGTTATCCCTTTTTGGTCCGTATCTATTTATACTCATAACTAAAAGTGGTTTGATCTACTTGTTGATTCTAATTGGTGTATTTTAAAAGATCTACTTTTAAATAAAACACATGTGTTCAGATGAACAGAAATACAAGAGATCCTGCAACTTATATTGATGAAAAAAGATTCTGGCAAGAGATGCGACTGTGTAATTTCTTGGCTACAGGAGAAACCTACGCGAGTGGACTTCGAGAGCTATCTAGCTGTTTATTTCCGCATCCAGTCTTGTCCATCCCAAGGTGGAAGAAATCGCTTTTAGTGATAAGGCCGCCATTTGTACTATATGTTGTTGTAAAAGTTATCTATAATATTATTTATGTTGTGCAATAAAGAGTTATCTATCTATCTATCTATCTGTCTGTTCTGCCTTTATAAGGAGTAGGGTACCTTTACCTTAGTATAGATGGAAATTTTTAAATAGCTTTATTCCTGAAACACATCAACATCTAAATGTGTCTTCCAACAAATTTTGTTCTAAGACTGAAAATAGCGCATTTTTTTTTTTGCAATTTTTGTATCAAAAGCTATCACCACATCTAGTCACTGCCCTCATTATCATGTTGTTTCAAGCCACATTGTTTCCTAGTACGTGTCTTTGCAATTAATGCACATACTTTATCTACACACTGTATGCTAATCAAATGCGAAGTTAATGTTAGCACATAGAAAATACAGATGTTTATGCAACAAATACCAAACACTAGTTTTATGACCATGGTGGTAATGGTAAAAAATGCACTTATCAGCTGGTATTGTTAAAGAGACTTCAAGACCTACGTCTTATTGAAAACAAACAATGTAAAAAATTATTATTTCTACTAAAATAGGTCTAAATAATTAATGCAGACAGATGGAAATTCATAGTTTTGGAAAATCTAACTAAAGGCTGAAAATTGGATGGATTTTTATTTTTAATTTTACTGTAATCACTGGACTCCTCAAATACAGGGCAACCTAGCTTAGGAGACAGTGTATCATCTATTGATGTATCAATCATCAGCCAACGTATTTGTATCAAAAAATAATGTTATTTTATTACCTTGATTGTGTTTTTTGTGTCAACAAATGAATTTGAATTACATTTGTAATCTCACCTTTAATCTACACTATCTACACTAATATTTACACACACTAAGAGGAAAGATTTGATTGTTTGTTTGTTTGTTTGTTTGTTTGTATTGAATAGGCTCCGAAACTACTGGACCGATTTGAAAAAATATTTTACCATTAGAAGCCGACATTATCCCTGATGAACATTTTTACTTCATGGCTACTTTTTACCGCGGGAAAATGCTTCATTCCTACGGGAAAACGGGTAATACTCGTAAGACAACGGGTAGTAAGAATTCCTTCCGTACTTATCTTTTTTTACATAACTTCTAAACGGCTGAACTGATTGGGTTGAAATTTTACATGGGTATTTCGATGGTTTGAGGAATGATTTAAAAATACAGTTGGACCCAGTAGGTGGCGCTTCTGTCGGTATGTCAACTACTAAACAGCTTGATCGATTGGGTTGAAATTGACGGAGGAAAAATAGAGCTGCAACCTTTTATCTTAGTCACCGCGGATTTCTTTAGTATTATAGTTAATTTTGTGTGACTTGGCCGTTGAAGGGTATACAAGGGTACAAAACCAGGTGCTCCATGACACCATTGCACCAATCTGACGCCAGAACCGCTTGTGTACCCTTCAACGGCAATGTCACACAACATTAACGATAATACTAAAGAAATCGCAGTAAGGAACCTTAGACTTGGCACGACTTTGTCTAGATTTGATTACTTTTTAGAGATAAACAAGCAGCTCCATCGAGACCTGGCTAGTTTTTTACAGAATGTTTTTGGCGGGATTTTATTTTTTTAGTGTAATATTTATTTGCTACAGGTATATTAAAATGTACAAAGTGTTTGTAGAGTGATGAAATTGCCTATAACTGTTGCTTTTTGCTAATTTATTCAAACCCTAGTGATAAAAATACCATGTAAATAACCACCCCGCGTCAATAAACCTTTGCCCTACCGTAACATTCCTTCAAGATCTAAAAGCATTCAATGATGCATGCGCTTAAAAATATACAGGGTAATAATTTTAAATCACTTTATTCCTGAAACACGTTAATGCAATGTGGGGCCTATTTTTGGTTGGATTTAATTGATACACACGTCTTTACTCTGACTCTCCTTTATTGTATCTGTTCGGTGGGGGGCCGTGTCACCAAACTACACCTCCCCCCTTTTATAAAAGAAAAAAAATATTAACAATTATTATTTTTATATACTTCAAAATGTGATAACTTTTTTTAAACATGTCAGCTTCTAAATGTGATTTCCAACAACTTTTATGGTACGACTTTGTTGAAAGCGCAATTTTTTCGAAAATATTATATTTTTTTGCCAAATTTGTGGCCTAGTAACAAATAGGAGCAGAAGAGGCTGCCAGCCTCAGGCTGGGAAAGTGGTAGAAAGTGGAGGGGCACGAAAGAATGCCGCGCAGGCAGCGCTGAAATGGTAAAAAATGCAAACTTTTAAGATAAGAAACGATAATTAAGGCGCTGGGCATAGTGAATTAGCCCAAATAGTCAAAAACACAAAAAAAAAATCGAAAATATTCACATATCAAACCCTATAATTAATTGAGACCTATCTAACACAGCCAGTTTCATGTTGATATCCATAAAAGATTGCAAGATATTTTCTTTGCGCGCGGGCGATTCACTATGCACGGCGCTTTAAATAAAAAGTATCGAAATATTCGAAAACTCGTAGAACAAAAGTAGTTGGAAATCACATTTAGGTGTTGACGTATTTCAAGAATAAAGCTATTTAAAAATTACCCTGTAGTCACCGTGCAATTATTCCCTTTCTCACAAGGCAGACGTTGTCCTTTTACGAGCAACGTTTTAGCATAAAAATTGGATGCCATATCGGCCGCCATTTTCTATTATATTCAAATTAGAGTGCGGTGCACGCGCTGCATGCAAGTTGCATAATGCCTATGACTTTGAAACTTCATGCTTGCATAACCACATGCTTGAAGAAATAAAACAATATATATTAAGTACATTTTATAATTATGAAGTCAATCTAGCGCATCAATCCCTAAACTTTTTACCCGATAGCGGCGAATCCCAAAAGAGATTTAAGCCCAATTTATGGAAGAGCGATCAAATGTAAACGCACCCGAGCAAATAACATTACAAAAAAAAGGTATGGGAGAAAATAACGTAGAAAGCTGACGACGGAAAATTCACCATTATTTTAAATTAATTTCCTCTCTTCCTCTCAATTTCCTCTCAAATGGAACTGGGCTGGCCATGTCTGCTGCATGAGCCAGGACAGGTGGGCAAAGATCGCAACCGACTGGGTCTCAATCACATGACGGACATCGAAGGCGCGGCAGGCCTAGGCGACGATGGCGGGATGACCTAAATAAGTATGGCCAGAGGTGGCACAGGATAGAGATGTGTGGAAGACAGGAGGGGAGGCCTTTGCCCAGCAGTGTCACAATAACATCCAGGCTAGCTAAAAAAAAAAATCTCTCTACAGGGTGCAATCGAATTCGATAGAGGAACTTTAAGTAGGCTGTCTACTGATCACTACATTAAAGTTCCGCTATCGAATTCGATTACACCCTGTTACAGTAGATTTTGTTACTTATTTGTTTTTATTTCAGTAACTTCTACCTATAATAGCACCTTTGCGAATAACACAAGAAAAGAAAGATGTGCCTAGAGAAATATCTTGAAGCGTTGCAGGGGAAACTATTAGGCAGGTGTGCACTTTGTAACCCGTTAGCTCGACGACGATGCTGTGGCATTTTTTAGTTTTTACACCAAGAGACATGAAAGGAGTAAGCGCTAGAGTTCGTAAAGTGATAGAAATACCACGATCGAACTTAAAAAAAAATAGGTAAAAAAACTTTTTAAGTTAAACGGTTTTATGTCAAACATACATTGCAATGTTTAAGATAAATGTACTAAAAACCAAAAAATAATAAAATAGATACAGTCGTGGGAATTATAAACATATGCATAGACTAGAATAAAATAAAACCGTGGGGCACGTCAATTCGGAAGGCAAAGTTTTTTGTTCGAAAGTCCGTTATTGGCTTAATCTTATCTTTAGACAATATTGAGAAACTAATTTCAATATTTTATATTTTGGTTCAGTAGTTTGGATTTTACAACGTTTCAAAGATACGGTTTTATGACGTCACGCGACGGTCTGCATACTGTTGGCGGTCAATGCGGTCATAGGAACAAAACATTTTAGCGCATAAAAACAAAACTACTGGACCAAAATAAAAAATATTGAAATTAGTTTCTCAATATTGTCTAAAGATAAGATTAAGCCAATAACGGACTTTCGAACAAAAAACTTTGCCTTCCGAATTGTCTACAATCGTTGATTAAAATGTTTGTTTTGTAATGTTACACTATAATTAGGCAGTTGACGTGCCCCACGGTTTTATTTTAGTCTAGTCTATGCATATGTTTATAATTCCCACGACTGTATCTATTTTATTATTTTTTGGTTTTTAGTACATTTATCTTAAACATTGCAATGTATGTTTGACATAAAACCGTTTAACTTAAAAAGTTTTTTTACCTATTTTTATTTTCTAGTTTTTAGTTTTTATTTCGCATTCTGTTTAATTCATATAGTACATTGTATTATACTGGTTGAGCACTTTCATTTGATACCCATATTGATGGGATCGATAAAACCTACGTTATCCGCCATTTTGTAGCGGCCGCCATCTTGTATTTCAATTTTTTATAGTATATTGTATTCTGCTTGTTGAGCCCTTTCATTTGATACCCATATTGATGGGATTGATAAAACCTACGTTATCCGCCATTTTGTAGCGGCCGCCATCTTGGATTTCAATTTTTTATAGTATATTGTATTCTGCTTGTTGAGCCCTTTCATTTGATACCCATATTGATGGGATTAATAAAACATAAATTATCCGCCATTTTGTAGCGGCGGCCATCTTGAATTTATAATGATAATGAATAAACATAATTGTATTGTCACCAAAATCCAAAGTGTATACAAAATTTCAGATTAATCGGTTGACAGGAAGAGGGTGAAATTTGAATTACTAAATTTGACCCAAGAATAAATAAAACAAACGGGGTGAGCTAAATAAAACCGTTTAAAAAAAATGTCTTGCGAAGTCACAGCTCTCCATTATTTCAATTGTATTGAAGTTCTGAGGGCTAATTCTAAAATAATCTCGCATTCGACACATCTCGAAGGAAAAATCTCAAGTCATTTCGATCTCCATTGCTCCCGGCCCACTCGAGTCATGACGAGCGAAAAAGGCAAACATCTGGCAGAAATGTATTGTTCTGTCTCTGCAGATTTCTCACAAAAGAGCGTGACAAAACGATACTTAAGTATTTGTACCTATTTGTTTGAACGCATTGGGTAAATAAGGTGTAGATAAGTGCAAACTATTACACTAGATGGTGCCCCATCATCCGTAAGACGAGTTTCAATGAGGTTGGAAAATTCGCAAAGACAGTACTTGACTCGGTAGCTCAATTGGTAGAGCGCCTGCACGGAATGCAAGAGGTTGCGGGTTCAAATCCTGTCCCGAGCGAATTTTTTAACCTTATAAAAATCTTTACTTAAGTATTTGCTTGATAAAATTCTCAATCCAGAAACCGGGCCATAGCCAATTCTAAGCAGTTTAAACGCTACATTTTGCTGAGGCACGCGCTCCCTGCGGTTTGTCGACGGTTTCGCCAGAACGTGCACTATGCGGCGACGGATGACTGGAGTGCGACTTGAAGTGCATGTTGGGTGGGTAGGTAGAATTGTACAGAATAATCATCATCATAATTTTCAGCCCACATTTGCCCAGTGCTGGGTATATGCCCTTCACGCCATCCTCCTCGGTCTCTAGCCGCACGCATCCACGGATCCTCCGTCGCCTTAGAGATGTCTCCGTCCACCGGGCCGCTGGTCTGCCCACTGACCGTCGTCCCGTTCTTGGCCGCCAATCCGTCACTGGTCCACCTGCCATCCTCTCGCCTCGCCAGGTGCCCCGCCCATCTCCACCTAAGCTTCGAAACTCGGTCACCAACATCATCGACTTTCGTCTGACGTCGGATGACTACATTCGGTACTCGATCTATGAGTCGGAGGCCTCCATGGCACGCTCCATTGGTCTTTGTGCTACTCTAATTAGAATAGAATATAATAAGAATAATAGTAAACATGTAATGTAAAGGCCATGTAATTTACCTACTAAATGACCAAGTCTGTGAGTAGTAGGTAAGGACGGGCAGCCGAGGTCGCCCAAAAACATGATAGCGGGAAGATCTCGACCATTTCAAGCCGGAGTGGTTAGAAGTTGCTCAGGACCGAACGACCTGGTCTGAAAGGGGAGAGGCCTTTGCCTAGCAATCAAATGGGACTTCCTTCAATGGTTTCTCAATTATTCCTCATTACATCTTTGTAAGTCGATGAACTTTCACATTTTCTGAATAGTTATCTATATTATCTCGATGCGGTAGTCTCAACCTTCGACTAAACACTTGAGATAGAATTATAATAGAACCAACAAAGCTCCGGCTACAATGGCGAAGTTCTCACGGGTCGTCATAAAAGTATTGTTAATTTTAATTATTTGAAGATTTATATCGGTTCGTTGTGTGTGGAAATAGCAAGTGGAAGGGTTATTGGAAACGCAATGGTTTTTAGTTGGTACTTAAAGGAACTTATACGGCACAAAAGACGTGATCGTGAACAGAGTAACAGACTACATTTTCCTATATTTAAGCACGGACATTTCTCGAAGCCTGGACACGTTTAGATGGTACGTCCGAGTGAAGGTGCCATTGGACGCGAGAGGCCTACGTTTTACAGAGGAAATCTACGGAATCCTGCAGTTTTTTCAGTCTCACAAGAATTTTGAAAACTCGGTCCTGGCATCCCTGACAACCATGCCACATTACGCCCGCATTTCCCTTCAACACTCCAATCCTAAAGCCAGACAGACCACGGCGCTACCAGCAAGGGGTAATAAATAATTTATTTTACAATCTCCCACTCGGTAGCTAGTGGTACCGTTTTAACAGCCGCCAGCTCCTTTGGGCTCACGCCACTTAAACCCGACCTGCCATGTTGAACTTTTGGTAAGAAATTGTGGGTCACAGAGGGTGGCGCAGCCTAGTACTGTTGCACGCTTGTTGCTATCAGACGGTAACCAATTAGGGGAAGGCGACATGTCCACCAGTTGCCGGCGCAAAAGACGCTACGGTCCAGGGGGGCCACCCTCGACGCTATTGCGTTCATATCGACAAAGTGTTGTTCATTCAATTATCTTTTAGTTCGCTTACATTTCAGTACTTTTTAATGTTTATTCAAAGGTTAGCCTAATTTGTACAATACAAATATAAAATGCGACATAATTCGTGAAATGTAGAATTTTGTTCCCCACAATTAAAAAATTGCGTCAAGAGTAGAAGGGCTACACTGCGGTGGTAGCTTAGTGCGTAGAACTGTTACAACAAAAGATTTTGATTCACGATAAAAAAAACTGTATTAATTTTAAGTTCTTGATATTGAAATGAGGTTCTTTATCACGCTTCTTCTCCAAAAAAACAAACACAAGCTATTGAAGCTGGTAGAAACAATTGTAGCACAAAATACTAAAGGTGATGAAGTGGAGGATGGCGTGAAGGGGGAAAAGCCTATACCCAGCAGTGGGCAAAATGATGATGATAATGATGATATAGTGCAGAATAGAACTGGAATTTCCAGGTGGTATCGAAAACTGTAGTTTATTTAAAAGTTACATTAATTTGATAGTTACCACTCGCTAACCGTGAATAATCGGAAAATATTGTAAGGGAACCCGTGGCCCAGTTGGTTCCCGTTTACCTTGTACTTCCTGTGACCTAGAGCGACTAAGCTGAGATGATGGGATAAGTGCTGGGCAATCCTATTCCATCTTAAAACATATCCCAGGCTCGATAGTATATAGCTCTATAGTCCGAGTGACCACTTACTCTTGTGGAGGTGTCTACCACTTAATGCTGTACGTACAGGGCCCTTAGCCTGTAACGCAATAGTGCCAAAATGGGCTCCCGGTTGACGGTTTCAATTACGATTTATTAATGCTATCGGTCCAGTGTCGGTCCTTTTAATGTTTTGGTAGTACAGCAAGGAATATTATGAGTCTAACTCTAGAGGATTAGTTCGCTGGTTGTAGGAGAACAACGAAAAAATTCCGGTTTTGTCCTTCTACCTGGGACGCCATTGATACGCCATTGTGTTACAGGCTAAGGCCCCAGATCACTAACATAAATAACTGGAGAGCTGGGTGACCATTCGACTTATTTTATCGTACAAGGCTGGGAGTTGGTAGGCTGAGAGTAGACTTTGCTGAGTATACTTTACTTTCAACCGCGACCGGCCAACAAAAATATTTTTCCCAGACTCGGCGAAGTCTACTCTATCAGCATCCAACTCCCAGCCTTGTACGATAAAATTAGTGGAATGGTCACCAGCTCTGCAGCTGTAATGTTAACGGGGGCTTATTATGTGTCTATGGGTAGACAGACAGGGCAGGGCAGAGTTTATGTAAGTCAATGTAAGTTTTCAAGCAGCAAAATGAGACCTTTGTGCTCGTGTTACGCCATATTACAAAAAAAAACCGGATAAATCTGCGGTTAGTGAAATTTCGTACGTTATAACGACTCCATTTGAGCTCATGACGTGAAGCAACTCACTTTTACTTTGCGCATGTCAATGAAAACCACAGATTTATACCTAGAACCCTAATCGGCAAGTCAGTTTGACCAAAAACTATCAACTCAAATTACACTACTGATTACGTAAAATTACAAATGCTTGGTTCATTAATAATTCATTCATTATTGCTGGCTCATGTATACCCCTACATATGAATTTATCTATGTATACATATATCATGTATGTATGTCTGTAATGTTCCTATATTCCCACCTTCAGACTAAACGCCTGGACCGATTTGAACAAAATTAAATGAGGTGTCGTTGGATTGGTCTTGCTGCTGCAAGTGTCATAGGATATTTTAGAAATTTAGGGTATCAAATTCGAGATCCTTAAATGACGAAAAATATATAGTTTGTAATAAAAATTACCAACTAAAAAGAAATAAATAAAAAAAACTGTAAGATAACAAAAAAAAAAAACGGACTGCATCGGTCTAAGCGGGACGGGACCAATCCAGATCAAGTCCAGGTTTAAACATCAAAATTAAATGGTCCCGCCTGCTTAGACTGAAGTAGTCGGGATTTTTGTTATTCAACAGTTTTTTTTTATTTAAAGTTGATGTTGTACACACGACAGCACGTCAGAGTGTACATGTTGTTGTAAAGTCGCCCCTAACGTAACCGAGTAGAGTGCTAGCGTGTAAGCGTCGACGTGCTGTCGTGTGTACAACTACAGCCCGAGCATATAAAATCGACTAATTTAGCCCTACTCGAACGAAAAAGGTCAAAACAGTTTCCAACAGTTTTTCCCCTGTACTTAACACTCTACCAGTACATCCAGAGCTAGCTATCAGCACACAATACTCGAACCCAGCACTGCTATTTCAATCCATATAACGGAGCGTCTTGACCAGCCAGATGAACCTCCGCTGTAGCTTTTGGTGCGTGGGGTTAAAGGTGATATTGCAATGTGAAGGAGGTTAACTAATATTGGTTGCAGGTGTAATTGATTAAATTGGATTGCTCGGGGAATAGGTGGGATTATTTCGCATTAGAGCACCTATGACACAACATAGGTAGAGCAAAAGGTTCACTAAAGTTTAAGCTAAAACTAAGACTATCTTTCGTTTTTTTTTTGTTGTTAGTTTGTCAATAAATAGAGTTTGTGTGAAATGTAGGTACACACGAAATTGCGTCGACGCTCGCTAGCTCTCTACTCGGTTACGTTAGGGGCGACTTGTAATCGGCTTCGTTTTAGCCGGTAGACCCCCAGGTCTTAAAAATGTTAAGCCTATTTTATGTTATGTTTTTTTTTTCATTGGCGGCACTTGTGTACCTAGACTATCGCCATAACAGCACCCATTGCTTCTTAGCAACATTTACTTGGACTTAAATGAACATTGAGCAAAATACAATATGTGGACGATAAAGTTGAGATTGTGTTTTATGTTGTATTGAGTAACGTGTTAACATTTTCTAAAGGTGGTATTAATAGTCGTCCGAAATCACCTACTTTAGATCGATCTCAAGTAGGTGAACTCAGAAAAGTCAAATGCTTATGTCAAGCCTTGGCTATTGGCAAACTTGAGTAACTGTCAGCATATTAATAGACACTATCTTGAGATTGACATTGACATTACCAAGGCTTAACATTAGCATTTGACTTTTCTGAGATCACCTACTTGAGTTCGAGCTTGATATGACGACTATTAATGCCACCCTAAGTTTATGTACCTAAGTCTATTTCTAAGGCTTAGACCTATGCAGGCAGCAAGATGGGGCAAACCGAGATGAGTAAGTTATTTTAAAGATCCCCTATTATAGCACATTTGTGCAGTTAACTACAGTTAGCGAGGCAGTGCCCATTAATGTTGATCTACGGGTAATTGTGAAGACAAATATGGCTCGTACGACTGTTTGTTTGCTTATTAATTGATGCGGTTAAGATGTTGTAGCCCACTGGCTTGAAATGTGGCCTCACAAACGTAAGATACTAAGGTGAAAGCTCCTACTATGGACCTAAGTCGAACCATTTGAAAGTAAATAACAAAAATAAGCATTTCTGAGCCCCAAAATTTTTCTTCTGTAAGAATGGAGATTAAATTGTACCTATATTTTTATTATGACATTTGTTTCTTATCATAGAATTTATAATGAAAATCCATAGGTATATTTCAGTCCTCAAGTCGGCAGTTCCCTATTATGGGGATAGGTTCGATTCCTGGTGGGGGAAGAGCTGTGTACCCAGTTCATCGCTTATCGCGCGTGGCCAATGATCGCTAATCGAACAAAATGGGGTATCCTCGCGTGTTGTCGACTGTACCTAGTCTACCGTACAAATATTTCCAGCAAATAGTCTAGCTATAACCACTTTTCACGTATTGCACGCAACGGATTGGCACGTACGCCTAGCGAGACTTCACAGTTTTACCTTACGTGTCGCATTATCAACACTTTCTTTTGATTGACGTTTACTTCGCGAAAGCATTGTATTTTGCGGTTTCTCACCGGCCATATTAGCAATACACTGTTTGGTCAAAAGAGAAAAAATTATGTGTGTATATTTTATCATTATCACGCTCTTCATATGAAATTCATTTTATCAAATGTAGAGCAACCAGCTTGCTATCGTTTGAAGAAGTAGAGTATAAGTAATATTTGGAAAAATCATACTCTCTCTAGTGCAGAAAAAGTTTTAAATTTTCAAAGCAAACATTTGTAGAGTTTTTCGAGCAATCTCAGTATCAAAATGGTACCTACCATTTTCAAACAAATTACAAAGAAGTTTATATCGCCTAAAAAAAGTTTCGGATTCAAATTCCGAATGCTTCTTTATCTTGCACCTGGCTGGCACTCGCTTTGAAGTCCACCTTTTTTAAAACATTTCATCATCAAAGTGGTTACGGTCACGGCTCTACGCAGCCTCTTCACGGTGCCTCGTCGCTTGTACGTGGGGTAGTCAGTGTACCGTTGAGACATCGATTAGAGAGCCCTTTGATGGAATAATAATTATATTGGTGTTGTTAGAAAAGGAGCAAACTTCGCCGGCCCCTTTTGATATTAGGTACAGTTGATTACAAAACTTAAGGACTGAAACGTCTATTCTAATGATACACTTTTTGTTCCTTAATTAAGTTAAGTAAGTAGTAAGATTTTAGGATATAACTAAAGTGATATTAATGGATTGAGGATTGACCTCATAAAGTTTGAAAGCGTCTTTCTAAGGGCCCATGGTGCTTATTTCACGCACCCGCCGTCATCGAAAAACTCTGTTCTATCTAAGAATTAACTCAGTGCAAACGTATTTTGATTATGAACGTACAAAAATACAAATGTTACTCATAATTTTTTGTTCATATTTTTAAACCGCGATTAAAAACTGGTTGAGATTGGATCAAAGTTTGCAAAAAAGGGATCAAAGCTATCGTGACGCAACGGTTATTATTGTTTCAGATAACTAAGTAGTTTTATTAAATGTAGTTTTATTAAACTTTAAGGTCTAAAATAGTCCAGATGTGAAGGTTATATGGGTGGAATTAGGCCCACAGTTTTGAAATGGAGTGCGACGACTGAAGTGCTAAAAATCTGAACAAAATCAGGCAGGGAAAAGAATGGAAAATAATGAATCTGGAGCAAAAAATTGTTCGCAAAACCTTGGTATATTTTGACCCGTTGATGAGAAATTAAATGATCTTATCCTGATTTTCTCAGAAAATATATTGTTTCATATAAAACAGAGCGATAAAACCCTTTCAAAATATTTTATCAGAGAATCAACCATTAAAAAGACCTGTAACACTGAATAGGCTTTAAAAACTTAATGGCCGGCTCTTTCGAAACTTGATATTTTTTTACGATTCTTCAAGTTAGTTTTGAATTCAAAGGGACAATAAGCCACAGTCGTGGTGAAGTACAGTCGGCCACACGCTAGGATAACCCTTTTTGTTCTATTGGCGCTCTTATGCCGCGCGCGGTAAGAGCTGCCATGGGGTACCTGTGAATGTGGCCGAACGTACCAAGAGCTATTTCAACTGACATTAAGTCAGCAATCTAGGATTGCAGGAACGTAGCATTGTAATGGAATAAAGAGTAAAAGGTTTGAGTTCAAAAGCACCATTTTATTACCTCCCAAAGCAACAAGTGACAAGTTATATTATTGAACGAGCGAGCGAAGCGAGATGTTTGTACGTATGAATGTTCGTTCCACGATAACTTGAGTTTTGGTCGGATCGTTATGAAATTTGGTAGGCGGGGAAAATTAATAGTTTTTTTTTAAATCGAACATGAGCAAAATCGGTTGAGGGGTTGCCAAGATATGGGGTTGTACAGTTTATATTATGTACTGTAACTAGGGTCACGAGTTCACAGTTCGGGTTGAACAACTACTATTGAAATAGTTAATAACTAAATATTTAATGTAAATTTAATATCTGTGACTGATCGCAAACATGACGTTATGCTGACTGAGAACTATACATATTTTTATTTATACAGGGTGTTAAAACACCGCCAACAAAGCGGGAAACCACGCATTGTCCTCATCATACTGAACATTTTTGCCCAAGGAACTACACCTGGGAAATCAACGGTTTCCGAGATAATGAGGTTCAAAGTCGGACTTTTCAAACTTTTTTTATTGCAGAAATTTGCTCAGTATCGAGTACTTAATATTTCTTCTCAAGAAGCCATATCAACATTTTGAATATTTCTTGCATAAAACGACGTTAAAATTGCAAACAGCAATGTATTCTAAACATCGGCACTTCGAGCGTAAGTAACAAAACTTTATGTCAACGCTTGTGCAGCATGACTTCTCTGCGTTAAACTTCCATTGCGTGATAAAATATTTTCCTTTTCCCGGCAATAATTTATCGAAAAAGTACTTTGTTTTGGTGTCTAGTATGCGTACCTTTCGGGTCTGTCGGCGGTCTTTTAACACCCTGTATTTAAGTCGCAGAACATCTTCTTGTCTGGAATTTTAAATATAACATTTCGAACTGAAAACTTTGTAACGAACAACATTACATTACCGCTTCGCAAAACAGATGTTACAAAATATTGACTGATTGAACGTATTTCAAAGAAGCGATGGAAATAGGTGTGACATTGTGACACAGACAATTGAATGTGATGCAACATTCGGTATTGTTTATCTGTGGTTATTTGAAATGCAAAAATAAGCTAGTGGCAAAGCGGAACCTTTGATTATTTTTGCAATCGGTTTTCAGTTGAAGAGAGAGAGAGAGAGAGAGATAGAGATATCTCACTTGGTGGCTTGGTGTGAGAGTATCGAGGGACAAAATTATCTATGTAGGTATCTATCCAGCCCATAAATAAAGGCCACTGCTGAGCATATGCGTCTTCCTTTTCACGCCAATCCCCTCGGTCTAATGCCAATCTCGTCCATTGTCCTCCCGCTGTTCTGACGATGTCATCAACCCAACGAGCTTTCGGTCTACCCACCGATCGTCGACCCATTCTAGGCCACCACTCCGTGAGTGCCCTATAGTCCACTGTCCGTCTAGCCAGATAGCCTGCCTATCTCCACTTTAATCTTAAGATTCGGGAGCCTACATCTTCGACTTTGGTCTTCTGCCGACAAAATGGTAGGCAGTTAATAATCACACTAAAGTTTCCCTAAGGTGGTTTTATTCACAATCAGCGCGCGGCACGAAGCTGCGTTTGTCACTGTGAATTGAACTCAAGATACTATTATATACATAGATCCATGTGAATTTCGGAAATGGAACCATAAGTACATGCCACTACGGTTGCAACTTCTCAAATAAGAACTTAAAGAGTCAAAGAGGTTTAAAACACTCTGCAATCCTGTATTTTATAGACTATCAAAATATTTTTACGTCGATATTTTTGGCATCATTTTCTGAATTGAAAAGAAAGTAGGTGGCTCAAGAAAGTGCAATCCAATCACTTTGAATATTCGATTGCTTCCATTAAGAATGAAAAAATCAATGCTTTTACAGCCACGTATTAATTATCGCTTAGTGGAGCATACATTAGACGTCCAATCGTGAATTTCTCAAGCATACAACCACGTTTTGCATTACCATAACGTCGTCGCGGCAACGAACTTTGCCTCCGAGATGGTGTGGAAGTATAGAAGCTTTTTTATGCCAAACAAAAACAGCAGACGACTGCCAGAGAAGTCGCTAGGGCACAACAGGATAAAGCGTTTTTGACGACACGTACTTTTCTATTACTGCCAAGAAAGTACTTGTAACTGGCGATGGCGTGGCATCGTAAGGCGCGCAACATCAGGCACTGATGATGATACTACATGTGGACCACGACCGATCTGGGGGACTACCGGCTAAAACGAAGCCGATTACCATTGGGGAAAATCGAAGTTCGATTTATGAAAAAATAACTGGGTGGCAGTAAAATGAACAGGGTGGCAGTACATTTTTCAAAAATCGAACTTCGTTTTTCGCCAATGGTGTTCGGCTTCGTCTTAGCCGGTAGACCCCCTGACAAGAGTGCAACGACAAAGACGAAGAACTCGCGAGCATGCATGCAGAGATGAATGAATGTGGATTAAGCAAAAGAGGAGGGCGGGGCGGCGCACAGTGGTCGATTTGTACGATTTAGGCGGCCAAAACTATTTTATGCTTTATTTCAGTAATAAATACGACAACAAATGCTAATCTGGTATTTTAGAGTGAATATATATGTTTATCCCTATTCGTTTCATTGAAAGCGTATTTTTCTATACAAAAAAACATTTCTGTGAAAATATTTTTGTAAATAGCGCCAATGTTTTTAAATTTTCTTTAAATCTCCCTTTGGTGTAAAATATATATTTTGAGTTCATTTGAATTATCGAAATCGGCTTAGTAGTTTTTGATATTTGGGTTAAGAATTATCACAATTTGTTAAGTAAAAGACGGCCGTACATAAAAAAAATGTTTATTCTCTGCAGTCTGCATGCCTATTTAAATTGAAAATAAAATATGGATGACAAAAAAATACAGTATACACTAAAATTAAATGGTCAACAGTTATTACCACATTATTATACTAAATGTTACTTACAATGTTAGGTACCGAATCATAAACAATAAGACAATATTTTATGAAAGTTTAACATACAAATTGTTATGTTACTCTTTAAAAGACAATTCTTCCTCACCGTCACTTTCCATGCATTTATCACAAGTGCCTTTTGTATTTGGCTCTGCAGGAAGCAAAAGCTCCAAAGTTTCCTGCAAAAATGGTTTTGATCGGAACTTCTTTTTTTTTCTCATTGAACTGATGAGTGGATCTGATGTCAAGAGTAACCTGTGATAAATATCAAGGTTACAGTCTTCGCGTGAAAACTTTCGAGCAAAGTTTAGACGGTATGAGCGAAAGTGCTTATTACGAGCTTCTGCAGCTTCCTCCGAAAGTTGACCAATAGGCACTAGAGAATTTTCTATAACTTTTCCACCATGTACCAAAATTTTATGCATGGTAGGAGTCATAGAATGCCAACCATATATCTCTACATACAGTTTTGCTGTCTCCATGGCGTATTCATCAAATTTCGGGACATCTATTTTGTGACCGCTTGATATGGCTTCCAAAATAACTTTAATTCTATAAATAAAATTAAAGTCTATTCCCGTTATTTCAGCAGCCAGATGTGGGTTTTCAAAAAATCTTCTACTAGTATTGCCGTCATTTGTGTTACCAAAATTACATTTTGGCATATCTACCAAGATACCTACTTCTTCTCTGAATCTTTGCTGAATTTCTTTTTTTTTTTGTTGTTCTAGCATCTTTTCTGCTTTGGTTCTTTTTTCACGGTATTTCCCAACGGGCAATTTATAAGCTAAATGTAAAATACTCTCGAATAATCGAATTCTGGCATGTAAAGTTGATAGGCCAAATTCAAGCGATTCTGGGTGAATTTCGTTTTTTTTACTTAAGTCATTAAAGTTTTTTGAAGTGGCTCCGCATATGTAGCATCTACTCGTTGATTTGGTGTCAGTCGCCGCATTGCAAACTTTGCCGTCCACCATGGTCATTTTAAGACTGTGGCTAACCGAGAAATTTTGCCCATTCAGTTCGAATTCCGTGGCTTTTAGGGACTTCACACTGTCCCGAACGTAATTTATTTCATCTTTTGTAATGTCTGTAGACTCTTTTATAAATCTGAATCGTATCGGGCGGCAATATCGTGGTGAAGAAGGAGTCGGGTTTTGCCAAACCATTTTTGTTTTGTCTTCGCCGCAAACAATTTGTAGAGGCACGAATGAGCTCAAAAATATATTTGCATCCGAGTCGGCGTCATTCATTAACTTTTGTTTGTATTGAGCTTGTTGTGAACCATCACAACCCCATTTGCAGATAATCTGCAAGGAATTTCTCTCAGTTTCTGTAAGAGTCATTAGTACTTCTTCGAGGAAAATTGATAATCGCGTGACGGTGTGATCTAACAAAGATTGTAGATCACTTTCAGCACAGGAAGCGGTCACTCGTAGCGTCTCTTTGGGTGGGTAACATTCCTGTTTAGCCTTCAACACTAATTCGTAGCACGGGTAAAAGCTTCTGTTGGTTGCTCGCACAATTTCATATTGACTTCGTGTCAAATCAGCGTCCACGCACATTCGCAGTGCCTCCCGAGGCGTAAGGGGATCTTGTGCCTTTGATTTGGAATGTCTTTTTTTACATTCGTTTGCGGCTGCAGGCGAATTTGTAATATCTTTTAGGACTTGCAAGGCGTTTCTTTTTCCTTCTTTTTGTAAAATTACTTGCGCTGCGTGAACTATCACTTCTTTACCTACAGAGGAGCGAACTTCTTCTGTTTTCCTCCTTTTAGTTCTTTCACTACATTCACTGAATGTTTTGCTAGGTCGTCCTGACTTATTATGCGTTTTTATGGGCATCTCGAACGTTCCTGCTAACCATGCATCATTGCTTATAAGAAATTTTTCTAGCGTGTTGCGTGCTTTGGACCATCTCTTTTTTATTTCTGTTTTAAAATATGAAAATTTATGATTTATATACTTTTTGTCTTCGTCGGAGTCCCCGTAAGACACTAACAAATAATTTTGTAAGTATTCCAATTTGTCGTTTATTGATGGAGAGTTTTCCTCAATCATCTTATCAAAAAGATATCTGCGAGTTACTACCTCCATGCCCGAGTAACTTGATGAACCTAGAACAACGAAAAGGAATTTTAACGCAAAAGAAACAAAAAAGGAATTTTTCTCACTTTCTGCCTAAGTTAATGAATTATTATTTTTCTCGCGAAGTGGTCAAAGGTGGTGGCTATTTTTTTTGTGGTTATCTGCTCAAAGAGCTATACTATTAGAAACCATAAGGAATTTAACTCGGACGGTCTCGGAAGTACAACATTTTTACTATTGAAAATAAAAAAATGATAATATTTTCTATGAAAAAGGGCGATCTTTGATACGTTGTAACTGCACTAAATATTGATATTCCTTATCTTAATTTAAATTATATTTGAAGGAGCTTACCTGAATTTTCGACTTCCATCACTTTCACTTGTAACTGAATAATATCCAATGAAATATTCACTTTAGAATATCGGTTGCGCTAAGAGTGTCGAGAACGAACGCGTACAGCTTGCGCGACGATCAAGTTCCGACTACCTGTGGGGGCGCGCACGCAGTTCTAGGAACTGGGGAGGGGTGGGGTTTGGGCAGTCGGGGTGTCTATTTTTCCGGGAATCAATTAGTTTTGTTATAAGTTAACTTTGAGAAATGGACTTTTGGCCGCCTAAATCGTACAAATCGACCACTGTGCGGCGGAGGGTCCATGGATGCGGATGGCTAGGGACCCTGAGATGTTTATGGCGCGATGGGAAAAAGGCCTATACCCAAAAGTGGGCAGAAGTAGGCTGATGATGATGATTAAGCGAAAGAGTTATGTCTGGATCGTGGCAAGTGGCAAAATATCGTGTCTGCCTATCTCTTTGGGATACATGCGCAAGTTTATTTGATACGACCACTTGACTGCCAAGGGCAGTAATAAGTATAGCGGAAAGAGACAGATACGGTTTTGGTGTGAAATGAGTACTTGAGCTAGAAAATAGATATTGAAAATTGTTGATCAACATTTTTCAAGCTCAAGTGGTCCTTCTATTTCTCCGTAATCAAAATGTGCCTCCAAAGCTTGCAAACATAAATAACTTTATATAATTTCTCTAAAACTGTCAGTTAATATTCCTATTTCCACTTACGCAACGTTGATAGATCTAAAAGAAACCGCTACTAAATGTAACCACATTAATTGGCGAGACAGGAAGTAGGTTACTCTTGCCGTCAATACCTATGGATTTAATGCATTTCTATGAAATAATTGAGAATTTCTGTAGATTATTATGAGTTTGTACCTTTGATTACTTTAGCCATAAAAGTTAAGAGTATAATAATTATTATTATGTTAAGCCAATTAGGGATTTTCTGACAGCTCATAAGTTGTAGTTCCAAATTTGTAACTAGATGTCGCTGACGAGACATGTTATTTTTTGTATGCCAGTTCGCGCTCGTTGGCCTTCGTATACGTCCAAATACATTTAGGTATTAGTTGTGGAGCAAAATGATGTGTTTTCGGATTTACCATTCACTCATACAAGAACATTAACAAAGTCGTGCACTTTTTCATGTACTGTAAAATGGAATGACAGCTACAACGATGAAAGATGAAGTCACAGAGCAATGAAGTGAAGAAATATTTTCGCTGTATTAAGCACTAATTTACTTTGTGATAGAAAACATGTCGTATCAGCGCCATCTGTCACAGCTTTTAGAACTTTATTTTTATTTTTTTTAGCTGTCAGAAAATCCCTTATTAAATTGAGTTGAACCTTTATGACGACGCGCCGCTCGGCATTTGTTCAAAGTAGGCACTAGCTCTCCATTCACAAACATCAAGCAGATAATATTTGTGTAGGTGAAAAAAAAAAACAATAATTTAAATATCTAGAAAATTTTATCGAAGCTTTTAAACTGAACTACAGTAACTTAAAGCATTCAATAGAAGTTCAAGTCTCTTAACAATTGCGTAAGACGTGTAAAAAAGCGTAGCAACATAATAATATTGTTATAGTAATTAATAACCAAAGAATTGCCAGTTAGAAGAACTTTGGAAGCCGCACAGTTTCGGCACAATAAATATGTTTAAACGACCGTGAAGAGCAAAATGAATACAACGAAAGAACAACTCGAAATTTTGCAAACTGAATCAAGAATAGCACGCAAGACTAGTTAAACAAAACAATATATTCCGCCGTTTTTTTGTCTGCATCTTTTACCCAATTCATGAATCGAATTGCCTCCCATTTTCCGGATTTCCAGTTACCAGGGGCTCTGGGGCGAGAAACAAACTGGGGCCCCAACTAAACTTACTTACTAAAGATTTTTTTCTTTTTTCCAAGCTACGGCAAAGAGTTATCTATCGTCCCTGACCTAGTTTTTTTTTATGTCACGCGCGCAGCGAGTACAAAAATTCACCGATTTTGTTGTGAAGAAATAACCCTAAACATGGGTCCGAGGGGGCCCCCTGAGCTTAGGGGCCCCAGGACATTGCTCCACCTTGTCCCTATGTAGCTACTCCACTGCTTTCAGCACCCAAGCGACACATGTTTAGATTTTGAATATTTTTTTACAGAATATGCGATTATGCGACGATGACTGAAAAACAAGACAGTTCACTTACGTAGGTTAAAAACCTTAGTCGGGTATAAACCAAATGAACATTACGTCTTTCTGTTTGTGTTTACTTTTTGTGTTGAGGCCATTTCTGTTCGTGTCCAAAACCGTTTTTAATTAAAAGAAAAGCAAGAGTTGTGTAATCGGTCAGTGTTTTATTACATCGATTCGCGTGACATTTGGGAGTTTTCGTGTTTTTTATTGAGAAATTAGTATCACTTTTTGTAAAACGCATATTTTCTCAGTGCAAGATCATAAGTTCTATAACATTTAGCTTTCAAAGTAGCAGTTACTACCGTCACTAAAGGTAAATTTATTGAGAATACTTAATTATGGAGATGCAGTCCTTTTTTTAGTAAATTTACATGCAATGTTATTACTTGCAGGGGGTCTACCGGCTAAAACGAAGCCGATTACCATTGGCGAAAATGGAAGTTCGATTTATGAAAAATTAACTGGGTGGCAGCGGCAGTAAAATGGACTGGGTGGCAGTAAGTTTTTCAAAAATCGAACTTCGATTTTCGCCAATGGTAATCGGCTTCGTCTTAGCCGGTAGACCCCCGGTTCTTAAAAACATCATTAAATACTAAAAGTGATTTTACTATGCTCGAAGAGTGATGTTAAAAAAAACTTGTTTCAAACTGTAATGTGCAAAAATATCTTACGTGAAGAAAGCGTTGCGACGACGTTGACTTTCAAATTCTATATTTTATATAGTCGCAATCATATTTGTGTTTTTGCTACTTTATGAGTTGATTAATGTTGTTATAATTATTATCAGTGGTAGGCATTCAAGATAGGATAATATTCTTTAGTGTCCAGAAGCTATAATGAGTAGAAAAAAATATCCTTCTCAAGTCGGCCAGAAAAAAAAAACACTACGCCTACTCGGTCAGAATGAAAAACAAAAAAAAAATGGTTTCTTAATACGAGCAAAGCTGAATAATAAGGTGATAATGTACAGTCGACAGCTCGTATACCTTTGCACGTGTGAATTCTACTCGGTTACGTTACGGGCGACTTTGTAACGAAAATGCACTTCGCAAATGCATTGTTTACGTGCTGTGGACAGTACTATTGATTTGGAATTTAAGGGGACATATTTTGATAAAATGTGTAGCATTTATCTATACAAAAGAAGAAAAAAAAACTTAAACTTTTAACTAGTTATTTCAATGTTACGAAACATAATTAAATCTAAGAAAATGTTGATAAGAGAAAGACACACTTAAAAGAGTATTTAACTATCTGCTTCGAAAATAATTGCTACTTGCAGAAAATACTATGTAGAGCTAAAACCTTAATTGCTAGTTTACTTTGACGTCTATATACCCTCTAGCTACCTCGGTAATGGTAGGGTGTGATGGTTGAACAAGCGACTTGAGTCAAGCCTTAGTACCTATGATAGGTTATTACAACGTATCATAAATATGTGATAAACGTAACAATTAAAGGTAATATCAGACTTGTAGGACGGCGGTCGGTGGGAAGACCAGCAGCCCGATGATCGGATGATATTGTTGTGTCGGCGGAGGGTCCATGGATGCGGATGGTGAGGGACCGTGAGAGGTGGCGTGAGCGGAAAAAGACCTATACCCAACAGTGGGCAGAGGTGGGCTGATGAAGATGATAATTTTGTAAGTCGTGTCATTAAAGAAAAATATTTGGCTGGACTACAAAACTAGCGTTGTCTCGTTTTGATTGTATTCATTATAGCGAGAGGGCGAGTGTTTTTAAGTTCTTCCTAAATGGTTATATTTGAATCCCTAACTAGACGAAGGCTTTATCGTATCCTTATACTTCTACTCTTGAAGAGAGGGGCACCGATTTTCACGCATGCTCTATGTAAAAAAAAAAAGGCTTTCCGTCAATATTTCTTGAGTACTTAGTTAACGTTTGATATACGTTCCGTAAGTACAAAGAACAACATTATATCAAGCCTATATTGGAAGCTCATAATACGATCAGTGAATTCCCTACCTATAATTTTTATATCAGTAACCACTACCCTTTATAGAGTATTACAACTACAAAAAAACTCCGTCTCTGTAGCTGTTATTGCATGCGAATAAAGATAATTAGCGCACAAAATTAAGTACCTATCAATGGAAGTTGCTGACTGCACTTTGCTTATTAATGCCGATAACAATGAAAAGTTAAATTTATGTTCAGCACTTCATACCATTAAACTTTACAGCTACTTAATTAAAAACTTATATTTCTCCCATGTGACAATTACAACAAACATAGTCGTGATTAGAAAATAGTCTATAGTATTAAATTTAAAGAAATAGACTTTCAGTCTTTTTACAGGCTTTAACGGTACCAACTGTCACCGTACAAAATTCCACACTTACTAAAGTAAATACCTAAGTACTAAAGAATACTCACCTCGACAGACGACAAAAATACCGGTAGAGAACTTCAATCAGACACCTTTGTAGCTATCCAAATATCGCCTCTTTAACCATCACAATTTGGGATGAAAAACACTTCTAAAACCTTGTGTAAAAAGGCACTTTTAGCACGATTGTTGGTCCTCCCAGAGGGTTGAAAGTTCCGCGCCCGCGTTGATGTCTTTTGTTCGCGTGCGTCCGCGCTGCAAAGCAGTTCGGCCGCTACTAGAGCCCGCTTCGACTGAACTTGAGTGATTCAAGTTTACCGTCCTATTCTGGTTGGAGTTGCATCTCTTTGGTGCCGCTTTGGATTCGACTTCGTCTAAACCTTTTTTGTGGGCTCAGCTGATAAAGCTGTCAGGATGGTACGAGTATAGGTGCTGGGCAAGCTGGATCCAATTAAAAAATTTCCCAGGCTTTGCAACGTCCGAATGGTCTCTACATCCATTTTTGTCAATCCATAGAAACGACTCTAACAGAGGACTAGTCTTATGTTAAAGTCTTGACCATTTTTTTTTCAAACATCTCACATCTCCGGTGGTTTTTGTGCGTAGGTAGTGGAATAAACCAAAGACAAAGCGTTACCATTGGCGAAAATATAAATTCGATTTTTGAAAAATGTACTGCCACCCAGTTAATTTTACTGCCACCCAGTTAATTTTTCACAAATCGAACTTCGATTTTCGCCAATGGTAATCGGCTTCGTCTTAGCCAGTAGACCCTCAGGTCGAATCGCGATAATGTTTTATGTATATGGTATAATGGTATATTTATTATCCCAACGTTTCGGCAGCGTTACAGTTTAGTTCGGTGCGTTACATTCAAGTGGCTATGACCACGGCCGCTTAGTTCGGTGACGGCCGCCAATCGGCCCATTTCGAACCAAATACCAAATGTTTCGAACCAAATAAATACCAAATACCAAAACTCAGATATCAAAATCACCGACCTGAGACCTTGGCTGATGTCAATTTCAAGCTCAAGCTCATATCAAGATAGTACTATCTACAGCTACTCAAGTTTGACATGAGCCAAGGCTTGACATTACCAAATTTTATTTTCTGAGATCACCTACTTGAGCTCGATCTTGAGCTGACGACTATTAATGCCACCCTAAATGTAACTAACAATCTCGTACCATTTTCAATCGTTACACCAGAGTAGGCCGCCTACTGCACACTCCATTGATCGCAATGCCGCCGGTAGCCGCTTGACAACTACAAGAGGGCGATTTGGATCGCCCGCGTGTGTACACTTGGACGCGCCTGAAGGTGCCCCATTTTGGTGGTAAAAAATGTTATGACAATCACGATAGGCTATAAATTTTCCGGCAATTTCGTCTGAGCTGACAACGATGACGGATAAAATAAACTTTTTATTTAAGCTGAGACACCTCTTTTTGCCTCACTCAACCGATCTCATTAGTCTTAAGTTTATTTATTCCTACTGTATTTTGTATTTTTCTTGTTTGAGGCAATAAACCCCTTTTTAGGGTTCCGTACCCAAAGAATAAAGGACCCTATTACTAAGACTCCGCTGTCCACCCGTTTGTCTGTCAACAGGCTGTATCTCATGAACCGTGATCAGTTGAAATTTTCACAGATGATGTATTTCTGTTGCCGCTATAACAACAAGTATTAAAAAATAGAAAAAAATAATATTTAAGGGGGATGCCATACAACAAAATGTGTTTTTTTTTGTCGTTTCTATAGATAATGGTACGGAACCCTTCGTGCGCGAGTCCAACTCTCACTTGGCCAGTTAGCAATTATGACAGAACATAATATTATTTGCTACTTAAAAATACGGTTTCATATTATGAGGAATCTTTACTTTCAGAGTTAAAATCAGCAAAAGCAAAACAAAAAAAGGCAAATAGCTTATTACTTGCACTTGCGGACGTGTGTGATAGGAAATGTTAATTGAAAATGGAGATCGCAAATATGCATAGCTATTTAACTACATAATTAAGTATTATGGCTGCAGGCAGAGTTCTCATGAATAATCATCTTAGCTTAATTATAATTGATAATATTTTATCATTTACTATAACTTGCACAATACAATTATAGGTCTACTGTATAAAATGCAGTTTTAATGAAAATGAATTAGATTTGACCGATTCCATAAGTTTTTACACACTCAAATCTTCGCAGACCTAGTTACGAGCAACATCTTGGTTTTTGATTTGAAATTTTAATTGTGTAATCATCCTGGGCACGGGAATCCTATAAAAAACTACAGGGTGCACTCTAAGTCAATAGCGGAACTTTAAGTGGGCTATCTACTGATCAATACAAACAACTTGTACTAGGTGGCGAAAAAAATGGAGTGAGAAAAATATCAGCTGTTCCATACAAAAGGTCGACTCAGTACTGCGCCAAATGTATGAAACAGCTGATATTTTTTTCGCTCCATTTCGGTCGCCACCTAGGACAAGTTGATTGTATTGATCAGTAAACAGCCTACTTAAAGTTCCGCTATCGACTTAGAGTGCACCCTGTAGTATAAAGCTCTGAGAATAAAGTAAAACATAGTAAAGTAGTACAAAGTAGAGCAAAGTTAATGCATCAAAACGTCACACTACAAATACACGTCCATGTCTTTACGAATTAAGCAAGGAATAAGGAACTGTCTTTTTTAATAGGTGTCACCGACAGTCCTCTGTGCAGAGCCTGCATGGAGACAGACGAAACAGCCGCTCATGTCCTGCTGGAATGCAGGGAGCTGGCAAACTACCGGGCTACCCACCGAGGTTCACCGGGGTCGCTCCCCGAAGTGTTCCGGAACATTCGTAGACTGCTGGACTTCTTGGAGGAGCTGGGTTGGCAAGGATGAAAAATCCCACTTGACGCAAAATAAGACGCAAGTTGAGACGTCGAGTTGCGGAATGCCCGTTTTACCATTACCATTACCAAGGAACCATCTTATCAAAGCTGGCCCAAGTAAGTATTCCCTGGTAATTCCGTACTTAAGGGTAGACGATAGCAACGTGGCGGGAAATTCAAAATTTTCACAGTTTTTTACATGTTGTAGCTAAACTGAGCTATTTTTGTTCAGCGATTTTTCGTTCGCGGCAATAAAACGGTATTCTTTTCATAAACAGTATTCTTTTCATTATTGTAAACAACAGAAAAACAATTATTCAGCCGATTATGTGTTCTGGTCTACGACAAGTTTTTTGGGCAGTACCACTGTTTCGTAGACCAGAACACACATAATCGGCTGAATAATTGTTTTTCTGTTGTTTACAATAATGAAAAGAATACTGTTTTATTGCCGCGAACGAAAAATCGCTGAACAAAAATAGCTCAGTTTAGCTACAACATGTAAAAAACTATGAAAATTTTGAATTTCCCGCCACGTTGCTATCGTCTACCCTTAACTGTGACAACTCCCATATTATCCCCAGTGATATGATTCTGGTCATAATCTTGAAAAGTTCCGAAAACAATATCTCTACGACTGCAAAAAATGTACGTCTCATTAATTATACTATGAAGAGTAAAAGTTGTTAGGATTATGTCGTCGACGGATTTCCGGAAATGAGCGTGCCGTCGTGAATATTTTATAATTAAAATCGCACAATATTAGAACACTAAACTCGTTTTTTACCATTCGAAGTCAATAACCAAGCCGTTTTATTATATAAAGAGAGAAATCTATTTGAAATCGTGTCTATACATTGTGTACTAATACAAAACATTAGATGAATATTATATTACCTACTAAAATGTAATTTTTAAAATTTGGGTAAACGGGTCTAATTGCGGTTATTGTAAGTAACCCAATAATATAAAGATTTTTATTAAGTCAAAAATTCGCTCGGGACAGGATTTTATCCCGCAACTTTCTTAACCTTATAAAAATCTTTATAAAGTTCCCTAGCACAGGGGGTCTACCGGCTAAGACGAAGCCGATTACCATTGGCGAAAATCGAAGTTCGATTTTTGAAAAATGTACTGCCACCCAGTTTATTTTTCATAAATCGAACTTCGATTTTCGCCAATGGTAATCGGCTGCGTCTTAGCCGGTAGACCCCCAGGTAAGTGCTTGAGAAAATACAAAAAAAAAATGTATCAATATTGCAAATCAAATAAATTTACACCTCAACTTTTCCTGAATTGAACCATTTATTTGTTTTTTGAAACATTTAAAGATTAATTTTATTAAGACAGTTCAATTAGAGGATTTTGGTTGCTATTGCTTTACAATCTTCTCATGCAAAGTCATGCAAACTATCAGCAATACAAAGCTGCATCCCTGCATAAGTTCATTTTCCCTTTTACCAATAAAGAGATAGACATTTTCTCTCGAATAAACGGTTATTGACACATTGTCAGTTGACAATCGTACAATACCGAGAATCGAACCTGAGAAAGCTACGTCGCTGTTCCTGGAACCTACATTGTCTTTGTGATTTCTCAAGTTGATTGGGTGAAGATTGCTTACGTAAGAAAAACTGCTCAATTTTATTTCGTTTCACCAACTAACCACTTCGGCTAAACTCAAACATTGATATTTGTTTAGAACTGTTTATCGTAGTGGCGGTACAATGTAATGAAGGCTACTTACATATTATTATTATTATTCTAAAAATATTAATGCTAAAATATTAAGGTTCTGTTGGGCCTTTGTGTCTGCCGTAACAGGGGTATATTTATATCGGAGTTTTTAAATGTATTTTTATTGTACTAAATTGTGTTCTTTTTACTAATTTGCAATAATTACATTTCAGGAAGAAAAAGGAAGCTTGCCTGATTAAACGACTCCCCGATAACCTAACCAGTCTTGCAATTTCACACTTTCATTCATTTTCATTTAAGTCTTTTATCCTATCATTTTATTTTTATTTTAGCGCTTTTAGCGTTAAGACCGCCATTTGTACTTTTATTCTACAACTCTTGAACTAATATGTAAGATTATTTATTGTGTACAATAAAGAGTTACTTACTTACTTATTTACTTTCCATTGAAAAAAAAAAGAATAAACGAACCCATAATTTCAGTAACAGCGGGCGTGATGAAAAGCAGAGTTAGTCCCGCAAGCGACATCTAGCGGGCGCTACGAGAACTGTCCAGCGTTAGGAAGGCTTCACATTCACTGGTAGGTGCTACACTCTTGACTCTACACGCGAGCGCTGTTGCTGGTTGCCTTCACTACGTTGAAGAAATCCACTGCTTAGGTAGATGGCGCTACAATTCAACTTGTTTCACTGGTAGGTGCTACGAGTACCACTGACTCTATACGCGAGCGATGTTGCTAAGGGGTTTCACTACGTGGAAGAAATCCACTGCTTCGGTAGATGGCGCTACATTTAAACTTGTTCAGGCCCTCTACACATTGGGCCAACATCGGCCAAGCCAATGATCACCAATACACGTTACTATGGAAAATCGCCCGCCAACATACACAAATCTCCCGCCAACATACACAAATCCCCCGTCTACACATTTGGCGTTGGGCTCTATTGGCCTCTAATGTGTAGAGGGGCCTTTAGTGGGATACTGCAAACTATTTAATGCTAGGGGAGCACAACGTCACGATAAGAGTTTTATCCCACCATCGCCTAGCGCCATATACCCGATAGTGGGATAAAACTTTTATCGTGACATTGTGCCCCCCTGGTTGGTTGCATACACGAGTAGCTGGCAAAAATTATGGCTCTTAATTCAAGCTTTGTATAACGTCAAATCTTAAGATTTTTGACCACGTACCCTAAGGACGGAAACTCTGTTGAGCGTAATTGTATTGTAAGCAGTGTAAGTTTGTAACTAATGCAGCAAGTAATAAATTATTAGCACAGATGCAATGCGCGGACGAAAAGCAAATAAACGACTTATATCTTGTAAATAAAGGTCACTTCTGGATACCTACTGTATAAAAGCAAAATTCGAATTCGTGATAAAATATTTTCCAAAATTGTAACCTAAAAAACCAAAATCATTTCTCAGTAGTAATTTATCGAAAAAGTACTTTGTTTTGGTGTCTAGCATGCGTGCCTGTCGGGTCTGTCGGCGGTCTTTTAATACCCTGCAGATGGATAGGTACAGATATTCCACTGACCTGACGCAGTCATTGGCGCACTGCCGCAGACGGCAGTAGCTGCAGCTGCAGTAGGAGTAGGTGGACCCGGCGTCCGAGTCCACCAAGCTCACAGAGTCGAACCGCTGGCCCGCCGCCGTGGTCGAGCTGGGAACCGTGCGGGAACCACGCCATCTGCAATGTAATATTGTACATTACTGCCGCGATCTGGGGAGTTACCCTTGACGCTATTGTGTTCTTATTGACAAAGTTGTTTAATTGAACGAGCGAGTGAAGCGAGTTAAAATATTAAGTAGATATTATGCCTTATGTCTTAGCGAGATATGTAGTGGGAGCATATTTACTTCTTATTTTTATTACTTATTTAAGTAAGTACTATGTTTAGATTAAGTACCACGGCATGTTTCTGTTTTATCTTCAAATAAACAAAATAAAAATAAGTTCTCCGAGACTACTGGAACAATCCGACGTTTGTATGTATGTATGTGTGTATACTTCAAGAATCTTTCAATTTTTTTCATTATTTAGCAATTAGGTATTTCCAACCTAACGTGGCCCTTGTTCAAAATATGTTACAGTTATAGCATTATAGCAGCTAATAGCGAAGTGCTGGTAGTCACTGGAACGTTTTGTTAATTGATACAACGCGCCATATTGCGGCATGATGTAGGTCATGACGGCTAGTTAGTGCCACGTTTATAGTTATTAGAGGTGCGCTAAGTGCGTCTATTAGAGAGCAAAGTGTTAATTTTAGCGGCTGAACACTTTCTCCATATTCTCACTTGGGTCGCTAGAATTAGGTACTCGTATTTAGGGTTCCATACCCGAAGGGACTGGACCTCTAAAGGGCTGTACATTTTTTCATTATAAAATGTAAGAACAAATAATTAGTGGTTCGCCCCGAACTTCGAACTCGCGACCCCATATCTCAGCAAACCCTCGACTGATTTGGCTCATGTTCGAACTTAAAAATTATCTTTACCTCCTTGACCCGCCTACCAAATTTCATGGAGATTCGACTAAATTTACTCGAGTTATCGTCGAACGAACATTCATACATACATACATACATACAACTGCCGGATTGTTCCAGTAGACTCGGAGAACTTCGCTCGCTCGTTCAATTAAAATCGGTCAAATGCGAGCTGGACTCATACTGGGGGCCGGTACCTACAACCAGATTTTTCATTATTTTTGAATCTCATCGTTTGGTGGTATCTCATCGTAAGCTCATCGTTTGGTGGTATGGAACCCTCAGTGCTTGAGTCCAGCTCCCACTTGGTTGGTTTTAATATAATGCTAAAATAGAAACAGGCGACAATGCTCTAGACTAGAAAATGCTATTAGACGGCAATGAGAGTCTACTTAGATCAACTGGATTATTAGACGATCACTTACTTATGGCATGCCTACGCTTTATGCTCGACTAGTTCAAGCTTTTAGCTGCGTGACAAACTTTATGTGCTTTAAAATGATGTTTAAGTCTAAAACAAAGTCTCGTAGTCTACTTTAGCATAATAAACACACGTGACGATAAGAAATAACTTCAAACGATTTATTTTAAAAAATATTTAAAAAATGCATGTAACGCTTAGAATGAGCCCTTAAATTTGATGCATCACACGATATATTTTGCATTTTTTTTTAATTGTTTAATTTACTCCCCAAAAGTGGCCCCCGTAATTACAATTCCTCTATTTGCGTTACACGTCCATATTTGGGTCACCAACTTACATTATGTTTACCAAACAACTCAATCAGTTCAGTAGTTTCGGAGCAAACTGGCTGTGACATACTGACAGACAGACCCACGAGTGATCCTATAATGGTTCCGTTTTTTTTCCTTTGAGGTACGGAACCCTATAAAAGATGCTTACCTCCCGCTCTTATTATCCACATGTTCCACCACAACGTTCCAGGTCCTATGTATCAAGTACAGCAGGAACAGAACCCTCGACGACTCAGCCTGGCTGGAGGGTAGCTCTCTCTCTTTCTTCCTCCTGGCAGTGGACCATCGTCGACTTGCTGCACTGCTCATACCACTACCCATGTTGGGGGCAGAAGATCGTCACTTTGTCATTTTGATTGCGGCCCCCTTTGAGTATGTGAGTCGGCTGAAAAAAAAAAGAAATCTCACCGATTTGAAATTGTGCTGGGGGCCCACGCATTCGACAAATCTCGAAGGAAAAATCTCATTTTGCGGCAAATGTCACATCTCCTATTCTCACGAAGTCATCCTCGATAAAGGACAAGATTTCTGCGAGATGTTTGCCTTTGTCGCTCGACGTCATGTCGAGTGGTCCGGAGCAGTCGAAATCGAAATGAAATGAGATATTTCCTTCGAGCTGTGTCGAATGCGAGATCCCTGTTGGGTTTTTCGCTTTGAATTTTAAAATTAAATATTCTGCGCCTCTCTGCAAGATATTATTACACAGAAAGTAAAATTCACTCTATGCGAAAGTATTTTTTTATTTCGTCCACAGCCACACACATCACACACAATCTGCTCTGCAATGAGGTTACGATTGCACCATATTTCGGAAAATATAATTTACATGACAGTTTTTTTTTTTGTGGAGACATCACAACTGGCTACTAGGGGTAAGTACCTAAACTCTAATTTTTAATTCGAGTCCACGGAATGACAGTTGCTAGTATGCCACTGACAGATAAAGCATTTGTAGCAACTGTCATTCCGTGGACTCGATTTAAAAATTAGAGTTTACATAGTATTTCAGAAAGGTCTTGTGACTCTGAAAGGGGTCGTTTAACTCATCAATACTAACTCATCAATATTTTGCACTTGGATCCATAGTATACCAAGTGCAAAATCTAGAAAAAAATATCAGGTGCTCCATAGTCACAGGTACAGTAAGTAGGTATCAAATTTTAGGGTGGCACTAATAGTCGTCGACTCAAGATCGAACTCGAGTAGGTGACCTCGGAAAAGTCAAATGTTAATATCAAACCTTGGCTAATGTCAATGTAAATCTCAAGATGGTGTCTATTAATATGCTGACAGCTACTCAAGTATGACATTAGCCCAAGGCTTGACATTAGCATTTGACTTTTCCAAGTGAGTTCACCTACTTGAAATCGAGCTCAAGCAGGTGATCTCAAACAACTATTAATACCACCCTATCAGTATGTAATGGAACAGTTGTTTTTTTTAAAAAGATTTTGCACTTTTGTCCATAGTAAATATTGCTTAAAATTGATGAGTGAAGCGATCCTCTTCAGTGTTACAGGACTTTTCTGTAACACGCTTTATATGACCCTAAACAATTTATTAGCTACCTTCATGATTTGATTCCGAGCCGGGCTAATTACGCGCACCATCCCACTCGGATTGAGCACACGTTGTGTCTAATGTAGCTAAACATTTCTCTAGAAAACCTACAACTGCGTGTCTACTAATCCAGTTAACAGGGGCTTAAGTTTGTAACGCAATGGCGTGTCGATGGTGTCCCAGTAGAATGATAAACCCGGGGTTTCCCCATTTTTCTCCTACAACCAGCAAACTGAGCCTCTAGAATTAAGAATCAGAATATTCTTTGATGTACTAAAAATATAAATATTAATAGACAGATTTAATACATCGTTATTGAAGCCGTCAACTGGGAGCCCATTTTTGCACCATTGCGTTACAGACTCAGGCCCGAGCTTGATGATATTCTACGCCTCAGTGAGCAAAGAACTCGTTTCGTGAATTGTTGCTATTTGATAACCATCAGGCGCTTGTTTCTGTGCAACTTTTGCTACTAAAAAACAACCAGGCGGTTAAGAACGCCTGTTTTTTTTTTAGACAAATATTTTTAATGTAGTTCGGCTCGTCGGAGGAGAAATTAATTCAAAACGACTGTCTGTGTGCACTGCACAGCAATCCAATCCAATTTGTCTACAGGACGGGCGTACGAAATAATGCGATTTTTTATTATCACCCTGAGCTCTGCTATAAAATACAATAGCACTTTTGTTGTACCAAATAAATCTAGGTCATAGAGAATTACTGGTAATAACTTGGCGCTAATTTTGTGCGTTATTGAGGCTTTATATAGAGGGCGGATGATTGAACGAGCGAGCGAAGCGAGCGAAGTTCTCCGAGTCTACTGGAACAATCCGGCGTTTGTATGTATGTATGTATGTATGTATGTATGTATGTATGAATGTTCGTTCGACGATAACTTGAGTAAATGAAGTCGGATTGTCACGATATTTGGTAGGCAAGTAAATGAGGCAAAGAGTATTTTTAAGTTCGAACATGAGCCAAATCGGTTGAGGGGTTACCGAGATATGGGGTTGTTAAGTTTCTATGGGGTCGCGAGTTCACAGTTCGGGGCGAACCACTAGTTATACAGAGTTCAGTGGCATCTCCACCTCACACTAGATGGGTGAAGCGACCACTCGGACGCAATCATGCTTAGATGGAGTAGGTTTGCCCAGCAACCATAAAGCAAAATGAATATAATCTGCTTAAGGTTCAACGAAATTAGCGTGGCGGGAAGTGCACAATTTTCACGGGTTATTAAAATATGTTGTATGTAGCTAAACTGAGCTATTTGAGTTCACTAATTTTTATTTCACGGGAATAAAATAGTATTCTTTGAATTATTGTAAACAACAGAACAACAATAATTCAGCAGATTATATTTTGGTCCTAAAACTAGATTTTGGATTGTCGACCACAAAACAAAATTAGCTTAATTATTGTACTTCTGTTGTAAAATTACAAGCCAGTGTCGCATGAAAATAAAAAAAAGAACTGAAAAATACGCTTTCCCACCACGTTCCTTTCTTTGGATCTTAATTAAAGTAGTACAGAGTATAATGACAAGGCGGCCCTATATTCAGAAAGGGTACTTATTTGACAAGGTAATACTCTTTTAGTACCTTTACTAGTTCTACAGTATCTTAACTATGTCTTCTATCTTTCTATGCGACGAGGGCATAAAATGGAAGATAAAGGTATGGTATGGAGCCAGGTTATCTCTTTCGTCAGTGACAATCTTTAGTCATAATATTTTCTTAGGTTTGCACGAGCACTATTTTTAACGGATTTAACACACGTTTTATTAACTTTTTACATTTTCCAACGTTTCGAGACCTTTGCAGGGCTCGTGGTCGCGAAACACGAGCCCTGCAAAGGTCCCTGCAAATTGAGTGGAAAACAGCTGATGTAGAGAAAGATAAAAGATCATTGTTTCACATTATGTGCTTTCCACTTTTTCGTACACTGTTATTGAACGAGTGTGTAGTCTGTTATCTCTAGGGCACCCATTTTATTGATTAGTTGCAATACCGTGATCGCGCCGTTTTCATAACAAAAAAGTGACGCTTTGGTCTGCAGTCGTATGAAACACAACTTTTACATTTTGACACTAGGGGTGGCCCCTAACTTACACGACCTACCCTACTTACCTACCTTTTGTCTACCACTGAAGCAGAAGGAAGGTGACCTATGTAATTATATCGATAGTTTTGACGCATCGCCTCGCTACGGCTCCCACTTGTGTGTAAATTCTTTCAAACAAATTCAAAGAATACTAAGGGTGGTATTCTAGAACGTTACTTAAACTCAGTTCAAACTAGAACGCTACGTAAACTCTGTTTAAACTCAGTTCCAACTAGAAGGCTCCTTGAACTCTGTTTAAACTCAGTATAAGTAGAGTTAAATAGTGTCGACTGTCGATAAAACAGTGAATGTTTTGATTTCAATATCCCTCCCTACATATCAAAACATGCACTGTTTTATCGACAGTCTGAACTCTGTTTAAACTGAGTTTAAATAGCGTCCTAGAATACCACCCTAAGAGCGGTGGTGGCCTAGTGAGAGAACAATTGATTCGGAAGCGAGAGACCCTGGTTTCGATTCCTGGTGCGAAAATGTACCTATGACTTTAATTTATTTCAAAGTTACGTCGTGTACACTTGTTTATGTATTTATAGTAGCAATACCACTCGCTAACGGTGAAGAAAAACATCGCGAGGAAACCTAAGCGTAACCCTCAAACGCGAAAATCACCAATAAGCATTGAGTACTCGTGGTGATTAAACTCGAACTCTCTCTCTGAGAGAAGGCGTTTGCCCAGCCAGTGGGACATGTACTTACAAAGAATTAAAAAAAACACATTAGGCTCCGCCACGCCTTCGGTTTCTATGTGTAACGGGAAGCTTACAGGAGAACACCAGCTTCCCTCCTACCACGGATAAGGCAACGAGTGCCAGATAATGACTAGTGTGTCCAAGCTAGCCGGGACGCGCTTTCTAACAGGTTCGCTTTCCCGTCGCGTTGGTTGGTAAGCCTTTACTCGCTGAATGTGGGCTTTTCATTTCATTGCCCGCATACCGCTCTACTAGCAAGAAGTGAACTAGAAACTTGGCACAAAAAAAATCATACCCATTAGGCTGACGTCGGACGAAGGAAGATGAAATAGGTAATAGGATCTCGAGTCTTAAGTGGAAACGGGCAGGACACCTGACGAGGCGGGACGATGGCCGGTGGACAAGGACAGCAACACAGTGGCGTCCAAGAACTGGGCGACGGTCGGTGGGCAGACCAGCAGCCCGATGGTCGGACGACATCGTTGTGTCGGCGGAGGGTCCATGGATGCGGATGGCGAGGGACCGTGAGAGGTGGCGTGAGGGGGAAAAGGCATAATAGCCAGCAGTGGGCTGATGATAATGAATAATAATTCACAAATTATTCAAAATAGTTCGTACGTATTGACTTCGTACTTCCTGTGGGCTAGGCACTGCAGCATTTGAGTGGTCTCTACACCCATCTTGCGTGAGTGAAAGTGCCACTGGACGCTGTATCATCTCATTACGTAGATGCAAAGGCCTAACTTGTAGGTACCTAGCTATAAGAAGATTTTTGTCTCCTAACTAGGTAATCGTATGAGGTAGTGGCCACCTCAGAATTATTAGGCTAAAGGTGTCAGAATTATTAGGCCGAAGGGCCTCTGACCTTGTTATTAATCAACAACAACTGGTACCAACTGTTTAACGTGCCTTCCGAAGCACGGAAGCGCTCAGACACTATTGTCACTTAACTAGCAGTCACGCATCCATGGACTGACCGCGCTCGATGCTATTTAACTTTGCCAATCGATTAAGAATGGCTAGTCCAACTAGGCTGTGAGCACTGCTGGGAAATGTCAAATAATATGTTTGAAATGAAATGAAATGAAGTTTATTGTGTCAGAACATGGGTAGATGTTATCGTTGATTATCACTAGATCTCCATGTTCTACCTTTTCAGATGCATACACATTATTACAATTGAATTAGTACAGTCATAAGTACGAGTATGTCCCTAGATAATTATACAATTTAATTTCAATAATTTAATGTCAAATAATTCTTATGTCAATATTAATCCTTATAATCGCTAAGTATTCTTTGGTAGAGTAAAAGCTCTGGATATCAGATATTGCTTAGTCTTTAACGAAATTAACTTTTCTACTTTGAAATCATCTGGTAATTTATTAAATATTTCTATACACATCACAAAACAATTATTAGAGGTTTCCCTATCCCCTAGCAGCATCGTCAAAGCCCTGCGATCGCCAGCCCAGCTGATCCCCAAAACCGGAACAGAGTGCGATAAACTGGTCCATAAAGTGTCCGCGATCGGGTTTCCATTAAGTCCTTAACTTCACGCCGAGGCGCCGAGAGGTCGGGCAGGGCACGGACGGTGACTGATTGTTGCACTGGCGAGGAGAGGAAAGCATGGTAGAGATACGCTGAATATTCTTTAGACTTCTGGCTCTACATCGTGTTACAAAACATTCTAATTATTATTTGTACAGAGTTTAAAAAAAAGATCTCTACTTATTTGTTTTTGGTATTAGCTCAAATTTAAAAATATGTTTTGCTTAACATAAAGTTGTCAAAACAATGTGAAAGTCAAAAACAAAATTTTAAAAATACTTTCCGCCACAGCGTTCATATTTGATTAATTAAAAAATCTACAAAACGTCGTGAGGTAAAAAAAAAATTTGTGATCCGGATTTTTTGTAACACCTTGTTTTGATAAGGCGTACATCAACCAAAATATTTCGATTTATTGCGTAACCCTAACTAACGGATTTGCCTAAACGGCTTATCTATATACTGTCAATTTAATCTCTCTTATAGATCAGATGTAGTATTGACTGCATGCCTTTGACTTCAATCACAAAAAACCACAAAAAAGTCTCAGGTCTACTTTACAACAAAACAATTGTTACACATACTAACCATTATGAATCTTTGAAAAATTAGAACAAACATTACATAAAATAAAGTCTCATCCACGTCCATCTTTCACTCCGTTGCAGAAGATAGCTGCGGCCGATTTATCTTGCAGCGTTGCAGCGAAGAGCTCTGTGTTGCTTTTTGTTTAACAACACTGAAGGGTTATTGAGTGATTTAACCGCTGGAAATTGTTAAAATATTGGTCAGTTTTTTTTAAATTATTTACTTTGTTATATAATTTTGATGGTCCAAGGCATCCGAATGCTTCTGAAACTGATTTGTTATAAAATTGAGTCATTCCTGTAGAAGATTAATTTAATTTAATTTCGTTTAGTTTAGACAACTTCGATTTTATTTGTGGAACAATAAACTTTTAGTTTTTTCTAAAGCAGTTCTGTGCTAGGAAAACCTTTAAAGATTTACCTATCTTAACAAAAATCCGATCAACCCTAGGCATTTATTTCAATATGGCGCAATTAACATAATTCAATATTTCACAAAATAAAACGCATTTTATATTTTCATTGTACAAAATAAAAAATACAAAGTGTATAAAATCAAAGCATAATTATGAATTATGCAAATTTAAAGAGAAATTAATCAAGAAACGTATTCAATATGAACGCAATAGCGACAAGAGTAACCCGACAGGACTTAAACTCATACTCGTAAAATCAGAAAAAAACAATGCCGAGTAACCAACCAATCCAACCAATTAACCTGTCACCTGTGTCTGGAAGAAATTGCTATTAGCAATAAGGCGGGCAATTGTACCTTGTTTAGTTATGTTTTTATTTTCTTTATTTAAATTGGTGTAAACACGACAGCACGTCAGACTGTATACTTTTGTTGTAAAGTCGCCCGTAACGTAACCGAGTCTATACTCGGTGCGAGTGCTAGCGTGTAAGGGTCGACGTGCTGTCGTGTGTACAATAAATAATATTTAATCTTTTATTTTAATTATGAAGGGATCCTTCGTTACAACAATCAACTTTTACTATGGGGCCAATAAGCATTTACTGTCCAAAGCTATTATGAAGGGCGTCAGCTCGGAAAAAGGTAACTGAAAAATCTTATCAAGCAACTACCGACTGGCCAACTTTTCACTGGGATGCAATAGCAGCGAGCAAATCCCTCCGAGAACAGAACTAACCCCGAGCTTTAGCGAGAAAAAGTGAACGACTCCTGGAGGAAACCTTGCAGCAGATACTGTAGCTTTTGCAGTTTGTTAGGATAGTAACTTTTTGCGCCAAAACATACTGGGGCGTGTCGACAGGTTCCCAGTAGAAAGACAAACCGAGTTTTCCTCGTTTTTCTCCAACAACCAGCGAACTAATCCTCTAGAATGAGAATCAGAATATTCTTTGCTCTCTAGGAATGCGTTGCAGACTCAGGCCCCAGAGAGCGTATCTTGCGCGACTCATTGTAGGTACAGCCGGCCTCACCCAAAGATACCCCTTTTTGTTCGATTGGCGCCCTTATGCCGCGGGCGTTAAGAGCTGCCATGGGGTATCTGTGACTGTGGCCCACCGTACTACATCGCGTTACGCATAAACAAACAAATTCTTCTTCGTGGCCTGTGTCGCGTATCTTGCGCACTACACAAAGATATGCTCAATGTGTTTTGGTACCAGGAGAAGTGGATGAATGAAGACTGAATTAACAATCATAGACAACTAGGTACGTCATCCAGCTACAAATTAGGCAAATATGCATTTGAAAGTGCACTCAAGGACCAGTCTTCGTGAAGGGGCTGCGTCATAGCGGGTAAGACTGAATAATGGATGTACTAGCGAGGGTTGTGTAATATGGTTGCCTCGGAGCTGATGCATCTACGTGCCGCGACTTTGAATATAGGGCTCGTTTTAAACATAAACGTGAGTCGACACAACTTGACTTGTACTTGATCATGTAGGTACCTGCAAAAAAAAACATACAATTTATGTTTTTTTGGCAGGTACATGAAAACGTAAACAGCGATATCAAGTGTGTACATTAAAGCGTTATTCGACCTTCGGTTCATTCGAGATTCCGTTGTCCGAGCTTCAGTTCATTCGAGCTTCCGTTATTCGAGCTTCAGTTCATTCGAGCTTCCATTATTCGAGCTTCAGTTCATTCGAGCTTCCGTTATTCGAGCTTCCGTTATTCGAGCTTCAGTTCATTCGAGCTTCCGTTATTCGAGCTTCCGTTATTCGAGCTTCAGTTCATTCGAGCTTCCGTTATTCGAGCTTCAGTTCATTCGAGCTTCCGTCATTCGAGCTTCAGTTCATTCGAACTTCCGTCATTCGAGCTTCAGTTCATTCGAGCTTCCGTTAATCGAGCTTCCGTTATTCGAGCTTTAGTTCATTCGAGCTTCCGTTATTCGAGCTTCAGTTCATACGAGATTCCGTTATTCGAGCTTCCGTTATTCGAGCTTCAGTTTTTCGAGATTCAGTAGCGGACTCACTCACTTGCTAAGTTTACGTTTACGCTGTTTACGTTTTCAGTCCTAACATCTTTCAGTTCAAACATGTCCAAGCGATTATACAAGTCAATTAAAAGATGAGCTCTACAGGGTAATTTTTTAAATTGCTTTGTTCCTGAAACACGTCAACTTCTAAATGTGATCTCAAAAAACTTTCGATCTACGACTTTACGATTAGCTCGATACTTTTTTAGAGCAGTTTGCAAATCTGCTTATAAAATATACCCTGGTTTTATAACTATGCCATCTGAAGCACAAATCTTAAGAAACTTAATCATACAGAAATGTTAATTACCGTAAGTCAGTTAGTGTTTCTGAATTTGGACCTTAGATGGTGCAAATTAAAGTGCAGGGAACCTAATTTTAAAAAGTAAGCTTTTAGAGCGCTTTACTTCGTATTTGCTTCGGAATCGGACGTGTCTTCTTGCATCGGAAAACTCACCAAAGACAATTCTATCTTATAGAGCCGAGACTAAGGCTGGTATTAATAGTCCTCTGAGATCACCTACTTGAGATCGGTCTCAAGTAGGTGAACTCAGAAAACAAAAATCACCGACTTGAGACATTGGCTTATTAATAAACCTATCTTAGGCGCGAACTTGAGTCCTCGATTTGAGTAAAGAATGAACTATTTGAACGAATGATACCATTTAAGGTTCAAAATGTGGTCAAAAAGCTTAACCTCCTGACTACAGGGACAAGTTTTTTGCTGCGATCAAGTTGATATTCGTAAATTGACTTCAGAATAGAGTATTTTCTAACTAAAAAAATGTTGAAAAAATTCCACCGGTGGAAAATCTAGCTTTTCTAGACGACTATTAATACCACCCTAAGGTTGGGTTCATTGTGACTGGATAACGACAATGGACTTTCTTCTTGTCAATGTTATCCCACCAAAAACATTCTGTAAAAAACTAGCCAGGTCTCGATGGGGCTGCTTGTTTATCTCTAAAAAGTAATGAAATCTAGACAAAGTCGTGCCAAGTCTAAGGTTCCTTACTGCGATTTCTTTAGTATTATAGTTAATGTTATGTGACTTGGCCGTTGAAGGGTACACAAGCGGTTCTGGCGTCAGATTGGTGCAATGGTGTCATGGAGCACCTGGTTTTGTACCCAGATAGTACTAGGTGGGTGAAGTGACCACTCGGACGCTGCAGTGCCCGGTACATCATTAGCTCAAATTAAATTTAAAACGTTTATTGCAAAATAAGGTTACATTCTGTGTCCTGGCTCCCTAACTAGGATACCCTGTGCTATGGGTAGCCAGACTTGTTGCAGTGAAATTGTATTAATGTGTTCCAAAAAATACCCCCAGTGATACATTGTTTTTATTTTATACAGTTGCGGGTATCTTGACACGCTAAAGCAAAATACAAGTTTACAAATCTAAGGGTGGTATTCTAGAACGCTACTTAAACTCAGTTTAAACTAGGACGCTACTTAAACTCTGTTTAAACTCAGTTCAAACTAGAACGCTCCTTGAACTCTGTTTAAACTCGGTTTAACTAGAGTTTAGTAGTGACTGACGAAGCAGTAGCACTGCCCAAAAAACTTGTCGTAGACCAGAACACATAATCGGCTGAATTATTGTTGATCTTTTGTTTACAATAATGAAAAGAATACTATGTTATTACCGCGAACGAAAAATCGCTGAACAAAAATAGCTCAGTTTAGCTACAAAATGTAATAAACTGTAAAAATTTTGAATTTCCCGCCACGTCTACCCTTAAGTAGCGTTCTAGAATACCACCCTAAGAATAAACTACTTAAACTATAAATCTCATTTTTTTTTTTTACTTTTTATACAACGTGTTACAAAATATCCTAACTCTTTTTACAGGGTGTAACGTACTAATCAACAGGATGTCAATTCTGTAAAAAAAGTTGAAAAAAAACAATTTTTATTTTATAACTTCAAAATTAAAAAAAAATCATAACTTTTTTGTTCTTGGTATTGGCTCAAATTTAAAAATATGTTTGTAGGTGTAGGTGGATTTGCATAGGTTTGAGTTGTTAAAACATTGCGAAAGTCGATGAAATAGTTATTTGTTATGCAAGAATGCAAAATTATTGTTTGCGGCGAGTGCTTGTATTGAATACCGAGCTAGCGAAGGTTTCTAAAATTGAGCCACGAGCATAGCGAGTGGTTCAAAAAAAGAAACCTGAGCGTAGCGAGGTATTCAGAAGCACGAGACGCAAATAATAATTTTGCATTCTTGCATAACAATTAACTGTTTCATCGTATTTCATCAATATATTTTTCGTGCGAAACACAAAACTTTTCATCTCACAGAAGCGAGGAAATCATTTTGTTAGCCAAGCGGGACAAACAAAGTAGACAACTACTTACAGGCAAAACAGGTGAGTCAAATAAGTTCCTTTTAAAAGCATAATTTACTGTAGTTACGGCTGCCGCACTAAAGTTTTCAGCTTCGTTGGTATTAAAACCATTCGTTTTATTAATAATTTCCTGAAGTTTATTTATCCAGACGCAAAAATAATGAAAATTAAAAGATTTTTTTTTCCGGGTGTATTCTGAACTTTTACCAGATAAATTTAAAATTTCTAGAGGTAAAAAGGAAATTCATTATATCGTTTGAAAAAATGTATTTAACAAACCAACCCATAATTATCTAATTGATAAAACAGAAGCGGAGCATTTTTTTAATGTACTGTAATAAAAAATAAATATAGTGTACAAAATATTAAAAAGACTGTAAGAAGAAACCGCGTTTCTGAATGTTCTATTCCGTGACTTTAGATGTCTATGCCTCATTTGCATTCACAGTTTTGTATAGAAAATGGGCACTGTCGTGGAGAGTCGCGTCTAAACGAGGCTCTTCTTTCTGAAGCTTTTATGAAATTATATGGCATCTAGTGAAACGGCCAGTGTTTTTTCTTTTTCTACATCACGGGGCGTGCAGAACAAGGGCGTTTAAATTTCGAAGTGCACAAAAATGCAGATTGGTTAAATTCGGGTTTTACACGGTTGTAAGTTGCTAGTAACAGCAAACTTTCCGAGTATGGGAGATGAAATAGTTATTTGTTATGCAAGAATGCAAAATTATTGTTGCGGCGAGTGCTTGTATTGAAAACCGAGCTAGCGAAGGTTTCTAAAATTGAGCCACGAGCGTAGCGAGTGGTTCAAAAAAAGAAACCTGAGCGTAGCGAGGTATTCAGAAGCACGAGACGCAAATAACATTGCATTCGTGCGAAACACAAAACTTTTCATCTCACAGAAGCGAGGAAATGATTTTGTTAGCCAAGCGTGACAAACAATAGACATAGGTAGGTAGGTACCTACATAGAGGTTAGTGAAATGAGTTTCCTTCTTCTTTGCTTATTCACAAAGGAGTATGTGGCATTGACTAGCAACGGGTTGTTGATTACAAATCGTGTCTTCTTGAAGTGTCATAAAATCAACAACCCGTTGCTAGGCAATGCTACAATTTGAAGGAGTTCCTTTTTTTTTTATTAGGGCGTCGAGTTCAAAATCGAAGCGCACAAAAATACAAAGTGGTTTAAAAAAGGATCTTCTACGATCGCATCTTTAAAGTAACAGCGTACTTTCCGAGCATGGGAGATGAAAACAATATTTAAAAAATACTTTTCTCCCGCCACAGAGTTCACATTTTATTAATTTAAAATACAACGGAACGTCATAGAGCAAAAAAAAATATTTATGTTGTGATCCCTGTCACCGGGTGCTATTTAGCCTGTAAAAAGAGTTAGCATCTTTTGTAACACCTTGTATTTACATTAAGTTGCCAGTGGATCTTATTGGTGAATAGCTGTAGCTGTAGCAGGTTGGCCCACCACTTATCTATACCATCCTATCATCTTAGTCGGACGAGCCCGCAAGGAGAGACCACAGAACACATAATGTGGAAACGACAATTTAAAAATGTGCGAAGCCCACTAAGCCACGGGTTTACTCACGATGTTTTCCTTCACGATCAGCGAGTGGTATAAAACTAGACGTAAAACACGAGATAAAACTGTATAGGTACATAAAATCGACGAGTTTATGAACCGTGAAGCGAGTATGAATATTTTAAGCTACGGATGAAATCGTGGCAACGCAAAATGGCGGTCGATCGACGCTAATAAAATAAAAACGGTTTTGTGAAATCCCCTGACTGAACAAAATAATCAAAGGCTGCTACGGATTGGAACAAGGTATAATCATTTGGCTTCTTAGTGTGGCATTAATAGTCGTCGACTTAAGATCGAACTCAAGAGGTGATCTCAAAAAATGTCAAATGCTAATGCCAAGCCTTGGCTAATGTCAATGACAATCTCAAGATAGTGTCTATTAATATGCTGACAGCTACTCAAGTTTGACATTAGCCAAGGCTTGACATTAGAATTTGACTTTTCTGAATTCACCACTTGAGATCGAGCTCAAGTAGGTGATCTCCACCGAACTAAATCCTTGATCGAAGGTGATCTCAGACGACTATTAATAATACCACCATTGGTCGTATTGGAACGTAACTTATTGTAGATTGTGATAATTAATTAGAATAGACCAATATGAATCGACTCTATAGTGTGATTGTACTCCACGTTACAAAAATCCTCACAAACAAAAAAAACATTATTAAGACAATAGCTGCTATCTGCAGTTTAAAATGCTATATAAAGTGCAAATAACCCATTGACAGCACTTTTCTCTAACAATCTGTATAAAACGACCCGATGCTAACTATCTCATTAAGTAATTTCTTAGCTTACGGCTTACCTTCACTTTAAATTAGCTTAGGGTTTAAATTGTAAGCATAGTATGGATTCCTGATATTATATAGTACGTTAATTACAATCATGAATTAAATTGTAAGCCAGTGTACTCACAGCTATTCCTTTATTAAAAACAGCGAATTAAAAGCTTACCTACTTTCGCGTAGTTGTTTACAAAACAAAAGGAAATAGTACGTTTCTCACGTTACGAGTACTATTGTGTTTTTCTTTGTGCTGTTTGAATGTACCTATCCTTTTTATTTGTAAAAGCCTTATTATGTTTTATTTGTTTTAATGATACGTAGATACGTGGATAGCTGGAGATTGTATTATTAGTTAAACCCGCAATCTCACAGTGCCATACCAGAGCCGTACCGTGCTAGAGATTGTGGGTTAAAGTCCTGTCCCGCCCGAGCATTTTTTTTGCCAATGCAAATACCTCAATACCAATAATAATTAAGGTGTGCCACATAACGGATAAAAAAAACTTGATAATTCGCTATAACAACAAATACAAAAAAAAACAGAATACAATTAATGTTTAATCGGGCTACCATACAACTCGTGCGCGAGTCCGACTCGCTCTTGGTCGGTTTTTCACTCTTTCACTAACAACCAGCACCACTTTTTGTATTTTGTCGAACACGCAAAATTGTGGCGCTGACCGGAACGGCAGTGCTTTTTATTAAACGGTTTTATTTAGCTCACCCCGTTTGTTTTTAAACGGTTTTATTTAGCTCACCCCGTTTGTTTTATTTATTATTCTTGGGTCAAATTTAGTAATTCAAATTTCACCCTCTTCCTGTCAACCGATTAATCTGAAATTTTGTATACACTTTGGATTTTGGTGACAATACAATTATGTTTATTCATTATCATTATAAATTCAAGATGGCCGCCGCTACAAAATGGCGGATAATTTATGTTTTATTAATCCCATCAATATGGGTATCAAATGAAAGGGCTCAACAAGCAGAATACAATATACTATAAAAAATTGAAATCCAAGATGGCGGCCGCTACAAAATGGCGGATAACGTAGGTTTTATCAATCCCATCAATATGGGTATCAAATGAAAGGGCTAAACAAGCAGAATACAATATACTATAAAAAATTGAAATACAAGATGGCGGCCGCTACAAAATGGCGGATAACGTAGGTTTTATCGATCCCATCAATTGGGTATCAAATGAAAGTGCTCAACCAGTATAATACAATGTACTATATGAATTAAACAGAATGCGAAATAAAAACTAAAAACTAGAAAATAAAAATAGGTAAAAAAACTTTTTAAGTTAAACGGTTTTATGTTAAACATACATTGCAATGTTTAAGATAAATGTACTAAAAACCAAAAAATAATAAAATAGATCCAGTCGTGGGAATTATAAACATATGCATAGACTAGACTAAAATAAAACCGTGGGGCACGTCAACTGCCTAATTATAGTGAAACATTACAAAACAAACATTTTAATCAACGATTGTAGACAATTGACGTGCCCCACGGTTTTATTTTAGTCTAGTCTATGCATATGTTTATAATTCCCACGACTGGATCTATTTTATTATTTTTTGGTTTTTAGTACATTTATCTTAAACATTGCAATGTATGTTTAACATAAAACCGTTTAACTTAAAAAGTTTTTTTACCTATTTTTATTATTTATTATTTATTCTTTATTCTTGGGTCAAATTTAGTAATTCAAATTTCACCCACTTCCTGTCAACCGATTAATCTGAAATTTTGTATACACTTTGGATTTTGGTGACAATACAATTATGTTTATTCATTATCATTATAAATTCAAGATGGCCGCCGCTACAAAATGGCGGATAATTTATGTTTTATTAATCCCATCAATATGGGTATCAAATGAAAGGGCTCAACAAGCAGAATACAATATACTATAAAAAAAATAAATCCAAGATGGCGGCCGCTACAAAATGGCGGATAACGTAGGTTTTATCAATCCCATCAATATGGGTATCAAATGAAAGGGCTCAACAAGCAGAATACAATATACTATAAAAAATTGAAATACAAGATGGCGGCCGCTATAAAATGGCGGATAACGTAGGTTTTATCAATCCCATCAATATGGGTATCAAATGAAAGTGCTCAACCAGTATAATACAACGTACTATATGAATTAAACAGAATGCGAAATAAAAACTAAAAAATAGAAAATAAAAATAGGTAAAAAAACTTTTTAAGTTAAACGGTTTTATGTTAAACATACATTGCAATGTTTAAGATAAATGTACTAAAAACCAAAAAATAATAAAATAGATACAGTCGTGGGAATTATAAACATATGCATAGACTAGACTAAAATAAAACCGTGGGGCACGTCAACTGCCTAATTATAGTGTAACATTTCAAAACAAACATTTTAATCAACGATTGTAGACAATATTGACGTGCCCCACGGTTTTATTTTAGTCTAGTCTATGCATATGTTTATAATTCCCACGACTGTATCTATTTTATTATTTTTTGGTTTTTAGTACATTTATCTTAAACATTGCAATGTATGTTTAACATAAAACCGTTTAACTTAAAAAGTTTTTTTACCTATTTTTTTTGGAAGAGAAATGAAGAAAGTCACGCTAGATGTGCAATGTTATGAAAAATTCGGCCTAACTGCTGTAGCTACCTTTTTTCGTCGTGTTTGATGCCTCACAACGGTTACGGTATGATATTTGGGTCGGAATAAAAAGAACAAGAAGGTGCAAGGAAACTGCAATACACATAATGCATCACGCTAGCAAAGTTTTTATGGCAGTTGTCATTTGGACCTGCACGGTACCCAAGCATAAGATCAGTGATCACCCGCTCATCCTATAAAGGTACGAATTTTAAATAAACCTGCAGCAACCCTTTTACTCATCAGTGGGCTAATGTGGGCTGAAAATGTCATTATTGATCATTAATTATATTATAATTAATGTCATTATCGATCTTACAGAACACTGCATAGGTAATCGTATGAGGTAGTGGCCACCCCTGGTGTCAGAGTTTTTAGGCCGCTGCTTTACTGAGCAACTACCACGAGTGCTTACTGTCACTGAAAGTGATAAGTTGGATAAACAACCTTACTACTATTATAGTACTAAGATACATGACAGACGTCCGGCAGACATCCGGCACAACTTTTTCGCACTCGTGGTAGCTACTCTACTACTTTATTCTGCCAATCCTGCATTATCTGCTGTCAGCTGAGTACATACCTATAAATAAGTTTCAACCATGGTCGGTTGGATCCGGCCGGTCCCCAATATAACATCAAAATTTCCCTTTATTATAATGAGAAACATGATCACCCTATAAACCTACCCCTATAATAGAACAAACACTAAGACCTTTGCATCTACGTAATGAGATGATTTATACAGCGTCCAGTGGCACCTTCACTCACACTAGATGGGTGAAGAGATCAGTCGGCGCTGCAGTGCCTGGGACATTATTTTAGACGGAGTAGGCTTGCCCAGCACCTATACAATCCTGGCAGCTTAGTCGGCCTAGCCCACAGGAAAGACAAGTCAATTCGTGTGGAGCCAACTAAGCCAACTAATAGAAGAAACAGTTCCACAATAATTGAACCAATCACACACACTTGATCATCACCAACAGGCTAATTAACAGCAAAATGTCACGCCACTCACCAACAATACTCCATTCACACGTGTTAACCGTAACGCGGTGAAAATGTCTAATATGCGCTTACTTACATAGAAATATGCAAATTAGCCTACTTGGCCACTGTACCAGCAACATGGGAGGAGTAAAGGTTTTGTCACATGAGGAGAGTTTCTCGTACGAAAGTCTCGCGAAGAAATTGAAATTGATTTAAGAATAGAATAGAAAGAACCATTGTATTACATACATTGGATAGACACGAAGACGCTACATGTACACAAAACTTGCAAGTACAATATACTCGTAAACCATTTCCGGTACATCTCCGCAGCTAAAAATATGAACTGACTCAGCACTAATTGTTGTAGGTTCGGTTACCCAGGTAAGCCTGCAACACTGATTTTCAGTCAGTCTGAGTCACCCACGACCACCAAAGGGGAACATAAAAATATACAATAAGAGGTACACTTCACATAAAAATTAAGCAAAGTTGTAGAAACGTGACGTCACTTTTCACATCGGCATACCTACACGTAAAACTCATTTAAGATGACGTACGTCTCACAACTAGCGCCGCCAATGGAAAAAAAATCATATCTTTTTTGTGGATGCGTTTTTAGCAAAAAACGCTCCTGCGATTCCTCAACGCAAGGCTTAACTATTTTTAGGACCTAAGGTTTGGATTCCAGGATTGAATTTCCTACGAATGCAATCGATTCTCGCCAAAAGTGGCCACTTTTGGCGAGAATCGATTGCATTCTTAAGTTCTAGGATCTGGAATCCAAACCTTAGGTCCTAAAAATAGTTAAGCCTCGCGTTGAGGAATCGCAGGAGCGTTTTTTGCTAAAAACGCATCCCAAAAAAAGATATTATTTTTTTTCCATTGGCGGCGCTAGTTGTGAGACGTACGTCGTCTTAACAGGCAAACCTCTAATATCGCATACGAGAAACTTTCCTTGTGTTACTATGCCTTCGGAGAGCATGTTAGTATGGTTAAATGGATCTAATAAATTGAAAGATGAGAGGTAATATTAGATCAAAATCTTGCTTTTATCTTGCTTGCAGTTCCAATCCATTTAACTCTTTTTAGTAATACAATAGAAGGAGGAATGCAAAAGATCCACGAGGCCGATGCTGAAGTGACAGATTGGATCAATGGCCTTCCCTTGATTCTTTAAATATTTGATGTATAATTAATGTGCCATACGAAAAATAAATAATAAAATATTATGTAAGATTTCAATTATTATTGAGATCGGTTGGCAGACCACCAGCCAGATGGTCCGACGACGGCTGATGATGATGATGATTAAAATTATTTTAAAGGAGACCAGTTCAGAATTTATAACTGCCACACATACATTCCCTGCTGGAATCATAACCTTCCACTTTACTTTGCTTGGTCGATAAAAATAGATTACCCACTAACTAGGCAAATAAATACTAGAGAGTGACTAGGTAGGTACCTAGTGGTTAACGTATAAAATGAAAGTTAATCCTAGGATTTTCTCTAGTTTAACGATAGTTTTATGGGCACAGCGGAAATTAAACATTATTAGGTAGGTACCTATGATACTTTAATATACCTCCTGGCCATGGGAATACATCTCATGGTACGGTCGGCCACAGTCTAGGATACCCCGTGATAGCTCTTACAGCGCGTGGCATAAGGGCGCCAATTGAACAAAAAGGGGTATCCTAGCGTGTGGCCTACTTTACAGTCAGTGGTACGCTAAGATATCCCATGGTAGCTCTTATCGCACGCGGCATAAGGGGTCAATCGAACAAAAGGTGTCCTTGCGTGTAGCTGACTGTACAACGTGTTATAAAAGGTCCTAACCCTTTTTCAGGGTCAACCGGATAACATTACTGTAAAAAAAGTTGTAGTTTTTTTAATAAACTCTAAATAATAATAAAAAAAACAACAGTTTTCGTTAATGGATTCAGTTCAACTTTACTTTTCTGGAGATAACTTTACTTATCTCTGTTTAATTGAAAGCCAATATTCGTAATTTCTAATTTTATTTGTATTCGTATCTAAAGAAAACAACGTAATATCACCTCCTCCTGTGCTTTTACAGTTGCCTACACTTTGGCATTTAACACGGGTGTTAACAAGAGTGCAAAAGCACCAACAAAGCACAAATTCGGAGCGCCTTTATTGCTCGAGGTTTAAGATTCAAAATCCAACTAAAAGGCCACTGAGGCAGCTTCAAACTATGCGTCTATTGGTGACCCCAACTCTTCAAGATACAGCGAGAAGTCTGGGGTCAAAAGCATTGGTCGATGCGATCGAGGTCGTCGACGGAATGCAGCAAATGGCAATGTATTGGCAAGAAGATGCGCGTTGCTTATGGTGAATGTTGCAGTTAACACTTTTACTTCCTACAGTCAACGAATGGCCAGGATTCTACGTTTTGTTCGATTAAGGCACTTATGCCGCGCGCGATAAGGTCTACTAGGGTATTGTAGCGTGTCGCTGACCGTACGTACCCACTAGCTTTTGCGTTGGCTTTGGTTATTGAGAAATATTGTAAGGTGTGAATAATGAATAATTATACTGAAGTGGATCTTGTTGTACAATTTTGGGCACGTGATACCAAACCCAGCTGGCATAGCATGATTGGCCACGTTAAGGTTTATCGCTCTATGTAGAGAAAGAGTAGAAGCATTTGTATCGAGCGCTATGTATCCCTTGATACTGTCAGGCATGCTGTTAGTATTTGACATGAAGCATACCTAAAAAGTTTTAATTAATCGAGTTTTTACAAGCACTTCAAGCTTTTTAAAACAGACATTACTAAACTTATAATGGGTAACAACTTTATATTCAGTTTTAAGAGTAGTTTTTCCTACAAGATAAATAAATAAAATAAAAATAAGTATATTTCAGCCAAATTTTTACAGAGAAGGATACATCTTTTACTAGTCTTTTTTACATTGCATTATAAGTCAACTGCTTATTTGACAATATTGTGTGATTTTAGTAGGTACCTTTATTAATTAATCATCTTAGGGCTGTAGATTTTTGGACATAGTAAGGTGCTGAGAACTGCACCAATCGGTGCACCCGTTTAAGAGCTACTACGGTGCCACAGACAGACACACACAAAAAGAGCTGATTTTTTTAACCCCTACATAAAAAGAGAGGTCTTATAAGTTTGACCGCTATGTGTCGGTCAGTCTGTCTGTGTGTGTACCTACATGTCTCTTAAACGGGTGAGCCGATTTGGATGCGTTTTTTTATATTTGAAAGCTGCTTTTCAGCGAGTGTTCTTACTTATGTTTGTATCAAATTCGGTTAAGGCGCTTTATGAGATTGCTTATTTGAAGCTAAAATGTTGGGGTATTTTAAATTTATATAGTTATTTTGAAGCATTGGGAAAGTAAATAATCTGTATTGACAAGTAACTATGACGACCTAAAGCAATAGATGCCTATTAGGCGGTAAATACATAGATGTTCAAAACAGTTACTCGTCTTATTTACATCACTTTAGCTAAGTTGAAACGACCGATCGATCAATATAACTCCCACAAATCACTAGGCGAGCATTTCCTTCATCCATCGATTACGCTTCGAAATTGCCAAGTATTAGCTAAGCCCACTACCGACTTGTTTTTGTGCTATTTATGATCTCCGGAAGTATTACATTCTGCACAACGTAAAGGTGAGTACAGCTCTGAGCATTTCTTTATGATTTATGAGCAATTCTAGCGAAGTTGGAGCGTTCTAGAGGTAGGAGCTCTACATAGAGTGTGCGAAAAGAAGTAGAAATGCAGAAGACCATTACGCAATGGAAGCTTGAGTATTGTCGGACATATAATGCGCAACACTGAGTACATACTTAAATTTATTGTCCAAGAGAAGATACCAAGCCGAATAGGACATAATTAAGACCTAGAAGACCATTGGATCGCTTGTTAAACTTACGCTAGTAGTTTAAATAAACCACAAAGACCAGGTTTTTTTGGCATCATCAGAAAACTAAATATTTAAACGATTGCCAACGTACACACGACAGCACGTCGACCCTTACACGCTAGCACTCTACTGGGTTACATTACGGGCGAGTTTACAACAAAAATGTACAGTCTCATGTGCTGTCGTGTGTACGAAAGCAGTGGAAGATAGGTATATTCTTGGCTTCGGAAAACGGAACTCTGATCAAGAGTCTCTACATCTAAAAAGTAGATACTACGGCTGGTCTAACCCCACACAAACATTGTGACTCATTCACACACTTGTCTTGGATTCGCATCGGATGCATTGTTCAAAATCATCCCATAGGTTATAAATCCGGAAAAGGAAAAGATATCGCACAAATAACAACTTGGTGTTACCAAAACAAAATCATCCCATAGGTTATAAATCCGGAAAAGGAAAAGATATAGCACAAATAACAACTTGGTGTTACCAAAACCAGTGCATTTTCCATCCGATTTTTCCTTTTGTATCTGAATTCGGTAATGTCAAATTTAATGTTTTTTTTTTTTATTCTTATTTACCGGTCCAACGATAGCAGCGAGGTAAAAAATTAAAATTTTTCACTGTGTTTTAAATTTTGAAGCTTAATTGAGCTATATTTCTTCAGCGATTTTTGTTTCATGGCAAACAAAATGTATTCTTTTCATTATTGTAAGCAACAGAACAACAATAATTCAGCCGATTATGGCTTTTCCACAAAAGCCATCTTTAATTTGACCCATCTTGTTTTTTTATTCCTTCCTATGTACCTATGGAGCTATGGACCTTGGATCTTTTCCTTTCTACAAAAGACAGAAAAGTATATAACTTCAGTCACATGACCGAACGTAGTTATTCAAAGGTGCAAATCTGTTAAGTCGATAATAGCTGGCTAAATTCATGATAATAGAGCAATTTATATCCCGTAGAAAGTTAAACACTACACCGTAATTATCTACATAGTAATTAACCGTATCACGAATGTCAACAACCGGGCGTGTGATGTGTGTGTATTGAAACTGTACCCCTAATCGCGAGTTTAACTTTTCGACCAGATATTTCAGAGATAGAGTAGACCGCATTTCACGAATAATAAAATTATCTTGAGTTAGACCAAAATAGTCTTTATTTACTTTCGTGAAATGGACTCTGACAATCATAACAAAAAAGTTTGAACTTTTCCTGAATCCTTTTAGCTGTCATAAACAAACATCAATTAACTGATAGGTAGGTAGTATTTTTTTATATTTTCATTTATCAACCAGTAAAATTTTCTCGTGATATAAATTCAATCTTCACCGATTTACTTTTTACGCAACAAAAATCAAAGCTGGCCACTACAAACAACTCAATCACCATTAAAACAAAAAAAAAACACAATTTTATTTTAATCGGGTTTAAAGGCATTTTTCTATTTTTTCCGCAATGCCAATCAGTAACACTCTCACCAAAGAAGTTTAAAACTTAGCTTGTAAACTTTTTGCTGTCATAATTAATTCAGAAACTCTTTGAATATAATCTGTTTATCGTGTTACCATGGCAACATCAATATCACAATAGACCCACTCTGGCGTGTGTTGTGTACGAGTCTATTTGTATTGCGAATAAGCAACTGGAACCAAGTTTGCCGCGTGAATGAGCTCTGTGCGCTTCCTTCTTCCATCCGATACTTTATGGATAGCAATTTAAGTAGAAAACGGTGAAAAATGAGGTGCTAATGTTAGGGGTACAGTGTACTTTTTATAAAAGTGGAAGTGATAGTTAAATAATTAAAAAGTTTTGGATACATCGAAGCGTCGGCGAAACCCATCGTGTTTTCATTACGAAACCCATCGTGTTTTCATTATAAATTTTATGCACAAAAGCATACTTTTGTACACTTTAATAAAACTATGGAAAAAATAAACTAAACTAAAACAATCTATATGAATGTACCTACCTCTCGATATCTACAGTGCTGCCACTCAAAATCGATCTCATAAGTAGATAGTTAAAATCGCTTTATTAATAACGACCTAATAAAACAGTGAATTAATTTGATTTTGAAGTTATAATAACTACGAGTAGGATAGTGTTGAGGTACGCGAATGCGAATCTCAATTTTTTTCCAGCCCGTGGTAAAAAAAAACAGCGCAACTAGCCATTTTGAAATGTAAGGACTGATAATTATTTCCTTTTTGCAAGCCTCCTATCGTAGTTTGGGCAACCAAGTTTGTATTAAATTGAGAAATAGCGGCTACAAAATTTAGGAAAGCCACAATGGCTAGTTACAATAACAAAGGGTCTGACAATGTTTCGTGGTAAAAAAAGTGTGTAACTCTAATCAATGGAACAATTGAATGTGTTTATATTCCTGTACCTTCTTTCACAACATTGCCGTTAAAATATGGTGTGCACAAAATCGGATATTATATACCTGAGGCATTTATTAAACTGTAAATACCTACTGACAGACTGATAGATAGCCGAAACTACCTAAAATATAAATACCTATGTCCTTACAAAGTGTAGGTACCATTCGGGATGTAGAGGCGCAACGCAATATGGAACGTTATCCTGAAAATCCAAAAACAAACGGCTCCGATTTTTTTAATTTACCTACTATTTAAGATGCAGTCCACTGTATAGCCAGGAGGCACTGCTAGGACCTATCGATTCGATGATCCATTTGGCCTTAATCCAAATTCTAAATTGTTCAATTTCAGAACGTTCCTGGCTCCAGGCCTCACTCCCCATAAGATTCGGAGGCCTAGGAGTCAGGAAGGTAAGCAGCGTCGCATTGCCTGCCTTCTTGTCTTCCATCCACAGTATCGAGGCCTTGTACAAGAAAATTGTTAACCCTTCACTGGGTGACATTGAGGCCTCATACTGTGGGGAAGCCAAGGAGGCTTGGAGACTGGCCTGCCCTGGTGAGGATCCACCGAAGGATCCCACCATCCAAAGGCAGTGGGACGAGCCCCTCTGCGAGCTGATGCGGAGCGGACTAATCCGCTCATGCACCAGCGACGCGGAGCGCGCTCGCCTACTAGCCGTTTCCGAGCGAGAGTCGGGCTACTGGCTGCAGGCGCACCCATCAACCTCGATAGGGACCCTGATGGATAATACCTCTTTCAGTACCGCCATCGGACTGCGACTGGGTTGCGCAATTACCGTGCCCCATCGCTGCCCCTGCGGCGCCGACGTCGATCGCCTGGGCCACCATGGCCTGTCGTGTCAGCGGAGCGCCGGCCGCCTTCCCCGCCACGCGGCTCTCAATGATGTCATCCGAAGGGCCTTTGCCACAGCCGGGGTTCCGGCCATGCTGGAACCTCCCGGAATCATCCGTGACGACGGTAAAAGGCCCGTCGGCATGACATTGATCCCCTGGAAGCATGGGAGGCCGCTGGTGTGGGACGCCACCTGCGTCGACACACTGGCGCCCTCCCATGCTTCCCAGAGTGGAAGAGCTGCTGGCTCAGCGGCGGGCGCGGCCGAAAGCCTCAAGCGGCGCAAATATGGTTCAATTGGAAACAATTACATATTTGCGCCGTTTGGGGTCGAGACGATGGGCACATGGGGCCCAGAGGCGCGCCTGCTCTACAAAGACCTAGCGGCGCGCCTAGTCGACGCTTCGGGAGACCAGAGGGCTGGCGCGTACCTCGGCCAGAGGATAAGTCTGGCCATCCAAAGAGGCAACGTCGCCAGCGTTCTGGGCTCACTGCCGCGGGACAGCGACCTGGGGCAGGTCTTTTATTTGTAAATATTATGTTTAGTTAGTTTAGTTTAGTTTAATATAAGTTTTATTTTATTTTGCATAGGTATTTAGTTTTAATTTTTTTTGTTTATAATGTTGTTTTTAGGTTAATTTTAGTTTTAATTTAGCTTTTAGTTTCACCATAATGTTGTAATTATCAAAATCGGAAAGAGTTCTGATTTATTTAGATTTTAGATCTTATTAGTATTTTCAAGGTAGTAGTACTAACAACATAAAAAAAATTGAATTAGCTGTTGGTTTGTGATTTTAGCGATTTCTAGTGTTAGATAATTATGACCTATAACATTTCAAAGCCATTTCAACCAAATTAAAGAGAAGGTGGATATCGCGACGTACCAGTACCTATGTGAAAAAACTGGTCTTCTTAGGTACTCTTAATTAAAATTATACTGAAAAATGTTGCAGGAAAAATGTTCCTAAAAAAAAAACTATAATTTTTCGGCTATTTGTGGCTCGGTGTAAGAAATAGGAGCAGGAGAGGTTGGAAAGGTGGTAGAGAGTGGAGGGGCACGATAGCGTGCCATGTAGGCAGCGATGAAATGTACAAAATATTTATGCACACTTTTAAAGAACAAGAAACGCTTGTTAAATAAAAAGAATCGAGCTGTTCGAAAAGTCGTAGAACAAGAGGCTAGTCGCGCGATATAAATCATCTACCGCATACGCAAAGGCCTATATTGATAGACAAACCTAATTCACCACTGGCCTATGTTAATGGTGTTCTTGGTACGTGTTTTGTGGTCATTATCGGTAATGACTCTGGTACACAGTCGGCCACAGGGGCCACACGGCCACCTTTTTGCTCGATTGGCGCCCTTATTCCGCGCGCGTTTAGAACTGTCGTGGGGTATCTGTGACTGTGGCCGACCGTACCACAGTGGTCGATTTGTACGATTTAGGCGGCCAAAACTATTTTATGCTTTATTTCAGTAATAAATACGACAACAAATGCTAATCTGGTATTTTAGAGTGAATATATATGTTTATCCCTATTCGTTTCATTGAAAGCGTATTTTTCTATACAAAAAAACATTTCTGTGAAAATATTTTTGTAAATAGCGCCAATGTTTTTAAATTTTCTTTAAATCTCCCTCTGGTGTAAAATATATATTTTGAGTTCATTTGAATTATCGAAATCGGCTTAGTAGTTTTTGATATTTGGGTTAAGAATTATCACAATTTGTTAAGTAAAAGACGGCCGTACATAAAAAAAAATGTTTATTCTCTACAGTCTGCATGCCTATTTAAATTGAAAATAAAATATGGATGACAAAAAAATACAGTATACACTAAAATGAAATGGTCAACAGTTATTACCACATTATTATACTAAATGTTACTTACAATGTTAGGTACCGAATCATAAACAATAAGACAATATTTTATGAAAGTTTAACATACAAATTGTTATGTTACTCTTTAAAAGACAATTCTTCCTCACCGTCACTTTCCATGCATTTATCACAAGTGCCTTTTGTATTTGGCTCTGCAGGAAGCAAAAGCTCCAAAGTTTCCTGCAAAAATGGTTTTGATCGGATCTTCTTTTTTTTTCTCATTGAACTGATGAGTGGATCTGATGTCAAGAGTAACCTGTGATAAATATCAAGGTTACAGTCTTCGCGTGAAAACTTTCGAGCAAAGTTAAGACGGTATGAGCGAAAGTGCTTATTACGAGCTTCTGCAGCTTCCTCCGAAAGTTGACCAATAGGCACTAGAGAATTTTCTATAACTTTTCCACCATGTACCAAAATTTTATGCATGGTAGGAGTCATAGAATGCCAACCATATAACTCTACATACAGTTTTGCTGTCTCCATGGCGTATTCATCAAATTTCGGGACATCTATTTTGTGACCGCTTGATATGGCTTCCAAAATAACTTTAATTCTATAAATAAAATTAAAGTCTATTCCCGTTATTTCAGCAGCCAGATGTGGGTTTTCAAGAAAATCTTCTACTAGTATTGCCGTCATTTGTGTTACCAAAATTACATTTTGGCATATCTACCAAGATACCTACTTCTTCTCTGAATCTTTGCTGAATCTCTTTTTTTTTTGTTGTTCTAGCATCTTTTCTGCTTTGGTTCTTTTTTCACGGTATTTCCCAACGGGCAATTTATAAGCTAAATGTAAAATACTCTCGAATAATCGAATTCTGGCATGTAAAGTTGATAGGCCAAATTCAAGCGATTCTGGGTGAATTTCGTTTTTTTTACTTAAGTCATTAAAGTTTTTTGAAGTGGCTCCGCATATGTAGCATCTACTCGTTGATTTGGGGTCAGTCGCCGCATTGCAAACTTTGCCGTCCACCATGGTCATTTTAAGACTGTGGCTAACCGAGAATTTTTGCCCATTCAGTTCCAATTCCGTGGCTTTTAGGGACTTCACACTGTCCCGAACGTAATTTATTTCATCTTTTGTTCGGCAGCGGCAATATCGTGGTGAAGAAGGAGTCGGGTTTTGCCAAACCATTTTTGTTTTGTCTTCGCCGCAAACAATTTGTAGAGGCACGAATGAGCTCAAAAATATATTTGCATCCGAGTCGGCGTCATTCATTAACTTTTGTTTGTATTGAGCTTGTTGTGAACCATCACAACCCCATTTGCAGATAATCTGCAAGGAATTTCTCTCAGTTTCTGTAAGAGTCATTAGTACTTCTTCGAGGAAAATTGATAATCGCGTGACGGTGTGATCTAACAAAGATTGTAGATCACTTTCAGCACAGGAAGCGGTCACTCGTAGCGTCTCTTTGGGTGGGTAACATTCCTGTTTAGCCTTCAACACTAATTCGTAGCACGGGTAAAAGCTTCTGTTGGTTGCTCGCACAATTTCATATTGACTTCGTGTCAAATCAGCGTCCACGCACATTCGCAGTGCCTCCCGAGGCGTAAGGGGATCTTGTGCCTTTGATTTGGAATGTCTTTTTTTACATTCGTTTGCGGCTGCAGGCGAATTTGTAATATCTTTTAGGACTTGCGAGGCATTTCTTTTTCCTTCTTTTTGTAAAATTACTTGCGCTGCGTGAACTATCACTTCTTTGCCTACAGAGGAGCGAACTTCTTCTGTTTTCCTCCTTTTAGTTCTTTCACTACATTCACTGAATGTTTTGCTAGGTCGTCCTGACTTATTATGCGTTTTTATGGGCATCTCGAACGTTCCTGCTAACCATGCATCATTGCTTATAAGAAATTTTTCTAGCGTGTTGCGTGCTTTGGACCATCTCTTTTTTATTTCTGTTTTAAAATATGAAAATTTATGATTTATATACTTTTTGTCTTCGTCGGAGTCCCCGTAAGACACTAACAAATAATTTTGTAAGTATTCCAATTTGTCGTTTATTGATGGAGAGTTTTCCTCAATCATCTTATCAAAAAGATATCTGCGAGTTACTACCTCCATGCCCGAGTAACTTGATGAACCTAGAACAACGAAAAGGAATTTTAACGCAAAAGAAACAAAAAAGGAATTTTTCTCACTTTCTGCCTAAGTTAATGAATTATTATTTTTCTCGCGAAGTGGTCAAAGGTGGTGGCTATTTTTTTTGTGGTTATCTGCTCAAAGAGCTATACTATTAGAAACCATAAGGAATTTAACTCGGACGGTCTTGGAAGTACAACATTTTTACTATTGAAAATAAAAAAATGATAATATTTTCTATGAAAAAGGGCGATCTTTGATACGTTGTAACTGCACTAAATATTGATATTCCTTATCTTAATTTAAATTATATTTGAAGGAGCTTACCTGAATTTTCGACTTCCATCACTTTCACTTGTAACTGAATAATATCCAATGAAATATTCACTTTAGAATATCGGTTGCGCTAAGAGTGTCGAGAACGAACGCGTACAGCTTGCGCGACGATCAAGTTCCGACTACCTGTGGGGGCGCGCACGCAGTTCTAGGAACTGGGGAGGGGTGGGGTTTGGGCAGTCGGGGTGTCTATTTTTCCGGGAATCAATTAGTTTTGTTATAAGTTAACTTTGAGAAATGGACTTTTGGCCGCCTAAATCGTACAAATCGACCACTGTGCGTACGGAGAGAACCGACCAATATTGAAAACGAAACCTACTTATTTACCCTTATTAGTGGGGAAATTCTCGGATTTTACGCGGCCCTGTTTTCTTTTATTTTTTCTTTGAAATCCTCGCCTTTGGTGTGTGAGAAATGTGCGTTCGCGCGGACCCTCGTTATGGGCAAAAGGCATATGATTTTTGTACTTTTTGCCCCAGATTTAGCCCAGTTGAGGTGGCATGTACATCCGCGAAACGTATTCGAAATGATTATAATTTTAATACAACTCTTAGTCATGTAATACACGTTTGAGCAAAATTTTAAAATCATCAATTTTTACACGTAAACTTTCGTAAGCACTGCACTGCGCGTGGCGCCTAGTGACACGCAGTCTGAGACTGGCCACGGCGTCGCGAGGGCCGTCTCAGCTCCATGATTAAGGTCTCCGAATGAGAACCGAAACTAGTCGGCTACACCGACATAATACAAGTAAGTTTAATCGTTTACGAAATACACAACATCCTAGTTTTGATTTCCAGTTTGGATTCAAGTACCTACCTAATACTTGCAATTTTTTTGAGTTGATTATTGCCCTCAGTTAGTTTAATTTTGTTTAGCGTTTGTGTTGATTTATCTGGTGTAACTATAATAAATACAAGGCGTAAGTATTCCAACTCTTTTTAAAGTACTTTTTACAATTAAAAAAAAAACATCTCAGCCAGTTGCCTAATTCAATTCGGATATGTTGTTTATTAGCAAAAGGCGTTTATCGCATGAAATTTAAAGTATGGTCTACGAATGTAAAATCAAAGCAACGGGTTCTTTACGATCCGAAGGTATCAGCTAACAGTTTTATTGCTCTTAAGAATTCCAATTAGAACGATCAGTACCAATCAACACGAATTCAGATCAACCCTACGTATAATAGCTTTATTTTTATTAAACGTTACCTATCTGTTTATTTGTGATACCTAGAAGGATGAAAAGTGACTTGCCTATCAAAAGATATCTTGGGTCATTGCTAAATGTATTTTGGTTTTAAATCGTCTTGCGAAATACAAAATATATCTTGGTTACAAGTCATTCGGCAACAAGCCATTTAATGTGTCTGCATTCATTCCTAGTACATTCATTTCGATCAATTCTAGTACTAAGTAAGCATTTCTGTAACTCGAAAAAGGACATTAGGTATTTAAAGTCAGCCACACGCTAGGATAACCCTTTTTATTCGATTGGCGCCCTTATGACGCGCGCGGTAAGAGCTATCACGGAGTATCCTAGACTGTGGCCCACCGTACTTCGCTTTACAAACTACAGGGCTAACTAGTATCATGGGAGAAGTCGCAGGCGATAGATATAGTACTCCATAAAAAGTAAATACAAGTGCGTTTCGCCCTGGTGTTTTTCACACCGTATATTTTATATCTTTACAGTAGGAAGGTACCTAATTTAGCGAGTGGTTTTTTGCTACTTCAAATTCACAAATGTACATAAATTTCTAAAGAAACAAAGTCATAGGTACATGCCTGCGCCGGGAATCGAACCTGGGTCTCTCGCTTTTGAGTCAAATCTTCTACCACGCCACCACCGCTACTCATATTATTACTTGAATAAACACTGGAACGAAAAGCACCTTCCGCCGTCCACTTTAATAGAAGGGCGAGTGCCTGGAGGCACTAAGCTTCCACACAGCTTCCTTACTCTTCCACCATGATTGCTAATGATAGCCTAATGATCACATCCTGCTACTGATTTATGATGATAGCCAGGTTGTGTCATGGAGATCATAATATGCTCGGGTTCATTAATGGCCAGTTGGTTGTGGGAGGGTTGTCTTTAACGTCGTTGTGTTAGGTAATTAAGGACCAACAGAGATACTCATGATGGCTGAAGTAAATTGAAGGAACTTGAGTAACTAAAGTCGACTATCTATATGCTTTATGGAATATCGCCCTTCTTCAACGGCCAAATCTGATGAAAAGTGTCAAAACAAAGTTCAGTGACACTATGAATGATGGAAAAAAATGTCTTTATGACCAAAAGGTTAAAAAGACCTATATGTCGGGATCCGTGGAGACATCCATCTGATCCCGGGATCGGTGGATACAACTCCTATTTCAGCAATTGAAGTTTTAGTTTAGTTAATTTTTTACCCCCGACACAGAAAGAGGGGTGTTATTAAGTTTGGCCGCTATGTGTGTGTGTGTCTGTCTGTGTCTGTCTGTGATGCGGTTTTTTATTATTCGAAAGCTAGGTTTCTAGCAATGGTTTTAGAAATTGTGTCATCAACGTTAAAATGTCGGTTTTTTTTAAATATTGAATTTAGTAGCTAAACGTCTAAAACATAAAATATCACACAGTCTATAGAACTAGATTGACTTAATTAAACCTCTTATTCGCAGCTTAACCTCTAATAGACAAATAACCAGAAAGTAGATACAATCTAATCGGCCTATAGTTCGCTGTCAATAAGTCGGCAAAATTACAAAAGAAAATTGAAAGGGAAATCTTAAAGCCTATTTTATTGAATCCCACAAGTGAAATGTCATCGAACTGTTATTCAAAGTTACAGTGATACAAATTTACTATGTAAGTTGTAACGTTATCCGTAATGATCACCAATCATCTACTGACCGGGTTTCGAAGCTTCGAAATTTGAATTTAAAATGTAATCGCGTTCGATGTTCAAACGGGTGTTGACAGTTTGACCTCTCGCAAGCCGGTAGCTGTACGATACTACGACCAATGAGTTAGTTAAGGGTGGACGCTACCAATGTGGCGGAAAATTCAAAATTTTCACAGTTTTTTACATTTTGTAGCTAAACTGAGCTATTTTTGTTCAGCGATTTTTCGTTCGCGGCAATAACATAGTATTCTTTTCATTATTTTAAACAACATAACAACAATTATTCAGCCGATTATGTGTTCTGGTCTACGACAAGTTTTTTGGGCAGTGCCACAGCTTCGTAGACCAGAACACATAATCGGCTGAATTATTGTTGTTCTGTTGTTTACAACAATGAAAAGTATAGTGGTTTTTTGCCGCGAACGAAAAATCGCTGAACAAAAATAGCCCACTTTAGCTACAAAATGTAAAAAACTGTGAAATTTTTGAATTTCCCGCCACGTTGCTATCGTCCACCCTTAAGGAGTGAAATGAGGTTTCTAGTCTTTTACCTATGGTCTTTTATGCAGTTTACAAGCACTGTTTCGATTGTTTTTAATGCAGTAAATATTCCTACGTCAAATGCGCAACAACTATTTTCTATGGTGCTTCTAGCTAGAGTATCCCTGGAAAAAATAAGATCACGTATCCAGATAAAATTATTGCCCCACATTGATTTACTATGTACGGTCGGTCTCAGTGACAGATTCCCCATGTCAGCTTTTACCGTGCGCGGAATAAGGGCGCCAATCGAACAAAAAGGGGTATCCTAGCGTGTGGCCGACTGTACCTATGTTGCAAAGCTTTCTCTACTTAACGCAAATAAAAACAATAAACTCTAGCGTTAATGCACTCGTAAACTCAATAACTTCATCATGCTCCATAAAAAACAATAAATCAATGTCAAGTGCGAAAATCGATAAACGTGGGTAGAACAAGAAAGTAACAAAACACGCTTACCGACATGCACTGTCAACTGGCTCACGACATTCCACAACTAACGTGATCACTGGCCATCTAGAGCACTATCCACGTATAATTACTTCACGTTCACAACGTAATTTCACTGGCATCGCAGATATTTAAGAAAAAATAAACGATTAAAAAACAAAACACTGGCACTGCAGCCGCAGATTAGCAAAAAGGAAAAATATTAAACGTCAAAGAAAATTAGAACACTGGATGGTTAAAAAAAAAAAATCCCCGATTGTCAATTCGCTTCGTCCCAAATTCAGAAAATGTTCACTCGAAATTCGCGCGTTCCACAAAGATCCGTGGCGCACGGCGCGTAGCGTTTTCTTCAATACGTGTAAACGTACGGACATGACCCATAGAACTGACTGATAGGAACAAGTGGTCGGTGCCGGCGCAGCGAAGCGCAAAAGCTGTGCAAAGCGACTGCTGGAATGGTCTTGATACTTTTTGCTGTAGTTTTTCTCTTGCGTTTCTATTCAAGAACACTGTAAAAACCTGTTAGGTAGTTTTCATTGTTTGCATTTATGCATGGCCTTGGGATTCAAGACGGTATTGCAGCACAAATCCAAGTAGCGGAACTAATTCAATGAGTGGCATGACAAATCTTTATATGGGTTACAAAATTTCTTGACTTCTAAATACCTACAAGCTTTGTTTAAGAAAGTAAAAAACATGTCTCGTTATGAGCCAAAACAGCCGCAAATGCCCGAAACAACAAGTTTGGTGTGACGAATGATTTGGTGCGTCTTTAAATCACTTCTGGATAGGTACAGTTAACCACACGCTAGGATACCCCTTTTTTTCGATTCACGCCATAATATCGCGCGCGGCAAGAGCTGCCATGGTGTATCCTTCAGTGTGGCTGACTGTACCTACCTACTAAAAATTAAAGCAGCCAGTCATAATACAATTGTAACAAAAATTCAGTTTCTGCGGAGTACTCTGTTTGTATTCGTGTATGGTTGTATTCATGAATTTTTCTTTTTGCATTTTGAAGGCATGTACACAAGACTGCACGACGACCCTTACACACTAGCACGCTACTCGGTTTCTTTACGGGCGACTGTACAACAAAATGGTACACTCTGAAGTGCTGTCGTGTGTAGGTACCTATTATGATGATGGCTTGCAAAAGTGCAAGTATTAAGACTAGGTACTGAGTTATCATTACTGATCAAGAGTACATTACGACCATCATCCGATAGTTAACATAACATGAAATGTTTACTCATTAGGTAGTTAATTGAATAAAAAGCTTCTGAAACCACTGATTTATTGATCTCTATGTAACTGCTTTTCAGCGTATTACGTTTGTTAATTGATACTTCGTTAACTAACATTGCAGTGAGCTTCACAATGTAATAATAACTGAAGTTACATTCGTGTTACGGAGATTGAATTTTTTGTACTACATTACCTGTACACTTTACCTCCCTAAATTCATAATCAAATAACTATGAGAGTGACCAATAAGTCATCGGAAAAACAAAAGTGTTGCATACAGAAAAAAAATTTTGAGTCTATTTATGTCATTCTTTTGAACAGAACCTAACAGGCCTTTTTATATTTTCAGCATTGATATATTTATCAAAGTAATTTCCTTATTCAAAAAGGTCATAATTTATTTAATCATTCTGTATTGTTGTGTCCCACTGTTAGACAGGCCTTCCCCAGGCTTTTATCTTGCACCATCCTGGAAAAAGCCACACCAGCGCCTCTATTATGTAAAAAATCCACTCAACCTCCGAGCGTCAAAACACTCGAAAATAGCCCTTATTGAAATGTACAATCTATTTTATGACATTTAAAAACCGTTATTTTTACGGTGGATATTTTAGATAATACAGGGGCAGTGTGCTTATTCAAAAACAATCCGCACAGTTGCTAGTCCTCAAAACTGCTGATGCCTTTTTTTGTGAATACAGGGGCTTATACTTTAAACTGTATTCGTTTCAATATAATAAAATTATTATATAGGCATCGCATCAATGTAATATTTTGGGTCGATCCATTTTGACTGTACCTACCGTATTGAATTGAAAAAGACTATAGCTACCAACAGTTGAATAGGCCAAGCTTTGCTCCATGCCGCACCTAAACTCTATTTTTTAATTCGAGTCCACGGAATGACAGTTGCTAGTATGCAACTGTCAGATAAAGCCTTTGTAGCAACTGTCATTCCGTGGACTCGAATTAAAAATTAGAGTTTAGACCATATATTTACTCGCGCCTACATCCTCAGCAGTGAATACTCCACTAAAATATAGAAATTACCCATAAACTCTGTCGAGAAAATTATTTCTCTAACGCGCCTACATAATTGTGCAATTATGTAGCACCTAACTATAAACAAATGCTGCAGAAGTACCAATTTATCCCCTCGTCAAAGCAGCTTTTTCCACTTATACGTACTTTTTGGGACAATTTTTACACTAAAACTTTCGTAAGCACTGAGTAGCTACCACGAGTGCGAGAAAGCTATGCCGGACGTCTGTCATGTATCATAGTACTATAGTAGTAAGGTTGTTTATCCAACTTATCACTTTCAGTGACAGTGACAGTAAGCACTCGTGGTAGCTTTTGATATGTTGTAAAACACGTCATTCTGGGTACAAACACCTAATTTTTGAAGTTCCGCCGCATCAATGAGATATTTAAGGTCAAACTTACGAAAAAATGCACTTAATTCAGAATAAAAGGTTACCGCTTGCCACCTTGATATTGTGAAAATTTATGCAATTTCACATAATAGAACCTAAATCTTGCAGTCCCTAACCCGCCGCATCCATGAAAAAAATTAAGTCAAAAATCGAAAAATGCGTTTTGGCAATGAATGTATGGGTACCTTGCTTTACATCCGGTAGTTCTGAATTTTGGCTCATTTGTTTATGATGTTGGCCCAATGAATTATCCAAGTTTGTGATCTCGAGCGCCGACCGCCACCATGTAAAAAACTGAAAAAACCGCGAAATTGTATTGAGAGCAACGCCTTTTTTCAGTTTTTGGCCACATTTTTGCTCAGATTTTTCTGTAACTTAGTACAAGTACTCTACGACAAAATCAAATAGTAACGTATTCTCAAATTTGTACCTAAAACAAATGTTAAAAATGGGAGACAGATAATTCACATCGAAGATTGCTAGGACGCGGACAAGTCACGACTCCAGTTAGTACAGTCGCCAGCGACCGTTTAATTTTCTTGAAAGGTTACCGGTTCCCCTTTTGATATGTTGTAAAGCACGTCATTCTGGGTACAAACATCTAATTTTTGAAGTGCCTAACCCGCCGCATCAATGAGAAATTTAAGGTCAAACGTAAGCAAAAATGCACTTAATTCAGAGTAAAAGGTTACCGGTTCCCCTTTTGATATGTTGTAAAACACGTCATTCTGGGTACAAACACCTAATTTTTGAAGTTCCGCCGCATCAAAGAGATATTTAAGGTCAAACTTACGAAAAAATGCACTTAATTCAGAATAAAAGGTTACCGCTTGCCACCTTGATATTGTGAAACTTAGCCCGGCTGACAATACGATACGAGTGGCTGACGAGGCATATAGCTCGATACAGCTGAGTCTGCATAGATCAAAATATATAAATGAGAAAGACATCATGTTAAGGACCTCACACTAGGTATTAGGTTATTTGATCTGTTTCTGAATGTTATTTTTTCTTTGAGAAGACTTTAATGAGACTGTAGAGCTGTTGTGGTTTTCGTCGCGAAATGAACTTTGATAGCACTTAAAAAAATAAAGGTCATTCATCCAAGCTAGTCCAAGGTAAAACGGTCTTTCTAGCCACTGCGCTGGTGCGCCTATGTAGTGACAGCGCCTCCTGTCAGAGCAGAGTAGTTGGCCATTAGGTCGTGAACATCCTCATTAGCGCGCGCAGTACCGCTAAATGGAGGCCTGCCGCGCGTTTGTGACCTGCTGCTCTGTTCATGTATTTTTTTGTGACTTGCCAGGCTAAGGTGGTGGCCGAGGACTTGTCCATATTGTATTTAAAAAAAAAAAAAAAAAAAACCCTGTCTACAATTTCTCTTGTTAGGACCTCCACTGTGACGACAACCATGTTAGGTAGCGTGCATTCGGACTCGAGTTATTCGAAAAACACATGGTGGACATTAATTTCCATTATATTTTTTTCGAAGAGTAGTAGGTAAATAAAGTAGCAGAAATTGATCGGCTCAATTTTATTTTATTATGTACTAGCTTTTGCCGCGACTTCGTCCGCGCAGACTTTTTTTTTCTCGTGAGTTTTTCCGTTGTTTTAGTGGTTATTCTGCTATTCGGGGCGGAGAGAAGTCCAACAAATCAAAAATCATAAAAATCGGTCCACCCGAGTTCTCGAGTTATAAATGGTGTAACTAACACGACTTTGTTTTATAATTTAAGAGATGTACCTAAAGTAGATATGGTCTACCCGCTACACTTGATCGCTATTTTATATCAAGCACGTACAATGCGCTGTACTCTTTCACATTCAAACCATCTATAAGAGCACCATAGACCGGTTGTAAATCCAACTGTGAAAACTCAATATGGTCCATATAACATAGGCTCCTTCCAAACGATCTCATCGAACAGATCAAATGCATCGCTCCAAAACAAGTCTTTGATGCCCCGTTATGTGCAAATCTCTAGGTCATTAGTGCCATAGGCTTCCACTATGGGGACACCATAGTCCACAAAAACTGGTAGGTCAGCCAGCACGTATGAATTTAATCGAGTTCTATAAAACGTTATACAATATTCTCTATCATTCTATTGATCTACCTTTAGCAGAAGCGGAAAAATAAAGGTGTATCGAACTATTTTGACTCAGCCTCCTGTGGCGCTCGGTCTCTCTCGCCTTTTTTATGCAGGGCATTTTTTTTATAAGTAGCTTTATTCCTGAAACACGTAATTTTTTTATATGATTTCCAACAACTTTTGTTCTACGACTTTTCTCATAGATCTACAAGGTGTTACAAAAGTACCTAACTCTTTTTACAGGGTAATAGCACCCGGTGATAGGGATCACAACCTAAATATTTTTTTTTGCTCTATGACGTTCCGTTGATTTTTAATAAATTAATAAAATGTGAACGCTGTGGCGGGAGAAAAGTATTTTTTAAATATGTTTTCATTGATTTTCACAATGTTTTAACAACTCAAAGCTATGTAAATGCACCTACACACACAAACATATTTTAAAATTTGAGCTAATACCAAAAACAAAAAAAATATGATTTTATTTCAATTTTGAGGTTATAAAATAAAAATAGTTTTTTTCAACTTTTTTTTACAGATTTGACATCCTGTTGACCACTAAGTTACACACTGTAAAAAGAGTTAGGATGTTTTGTAACACATTGTATACTTTTTAATTTGAACGTTTCTTCTGCTTAAAAAGTCAGAATTTGTGCCATTTCAGCGCTACCTGCGCGACGCGCTTTCGTGCCCCTCCACTCTCTACTACCTTTCCAGCCTCTCCTTCTCCTATTTGTTACTCTGAGCAAAAAAAAAGGTAAAAAAGCAATTCAATCAATAATACGTTTTTGTTTGGATTTTTTTTTTTGCACATTTACCGAAGTTGTAGAACAAAAGTCATTGGAAATATCATTTAGAAGTTAGGGTATCTAAGGAATAAAGCTATTGAAAAATTACCCTGTCCATCCAAAGAATTTTGCAGTTTTGCAGAAATAAAAATTTTTCTCATGAAGTTTTTCCGATAGGGAAATGACAAAGTGATTTTTAGACATTGCATAACCATCTGCAGTAAACGACTGTTCCGAGAAACCACGTACACATCAAAAAGCAAAAAGTCGCACGTTCATCCACATCCCGAGATCTCTGTTTCAAGAAGAAATTCCCGCAAAGAAGCCACAGCATCAATTGCCAGCTGTGGTGCGTATTAGGATGCAGCCCATGTCAGCGGAGGCTGCATATAGGACGTGACTGTTGCTGCCGCCAAAATAATATGGTAAGGTGCATGTTGCCCTGATGCATTCGGTTTTAATTGAACGAGCGAGCGAAGCGAGCGAAGTTCTCCGAGTCTACTTGAACAATCCGGCGTTTGTATGTATGTATGTTTGTATGTTTGTATGTATGAATGTTCGTTCGACGATAACTGGAGTAAATTTAGTCGGATCGTCATGAAAGGTAGGTGGGTAAATGAGGCAAAGAGAATTTTTAAGTTCGAACATGAGCCAAATCGGTCGAGGGGTCGCGAGTTCGTTGTTCGGAGCGAACCACTAGTTAATTTAGCTCGAAACGGGACGGGACTGACTTCAGCGTCCCTGCTAGCGGTCTAACCAATCTGAGCTATCGGACCTCGAAGCCAAACTTTAAGAGGGTACGCGGGTAACCTCAACTCCATACAAAGGGGGAGACCTGTTCCCTCCCTGGATAATTGTTTTAGAAAAAATATGTTTATGTCATTGAAGGAACTTGATGCCAAATTATAAAGTAAGCCCGTGTCAGTGGAGACTGCATACAGGACAAGACTGTTACCGCCGCCAAATAATATGGTAAGGTGCTATTGCCCTAATGCATTCAGTTTTAGGTACTTTTTTTTCTCTCAACACTCAGCGTCCTTGCTAGCTCTCTAACCAACTGAGCTATCAAACCTCGATGCGAAATTACATAGCTGTGGTGCGTATTAAGATGCAGCCCATGTCAGCGGAGGCTGCATACAGCACGTGACAGATATAGTATGGTAAGGACCATGTTGCCCTGATGCATTCAGTTGTCAAGTACTTTTTATTAAGCTCGAGATGGGACTGAACTGCTAGCGCTCTAACCAAATATCGAGCTATCGAACCATCGAGCTGATACAATATGACGAAAACTAACCATGATTTTGCTTTTGATTGGTTGATCATGATACCAGCGTTCCTAAAAAGATAGCAGCGTCAATGGATTCTGAACCTAATGGCGACTTCAGTCATCTCATCTGATAGAAGTAAAAGTCCACTGTTGACTCGGTGGAAATCGAATGAAATATCGGCACGTCGTAAATAGGGCAAATAAAAGAATAACGCACCTTGGTGACATGCACCGGCACAAAAAGATGGGTGCGTTTCAAAATATACAAAATTTATACGTGATACGGCGGTGGAAACGGTATGAAGTGTAGGCACCGCTTGTGCTGGCTAGATTTCATAACTCGGGTCCGCATAGAGATATTATTATGTACTTAGGTTTTAACTCAAGTAATTTTTAACCCCGAACCAAAAAGAGGGGTGTTATAAGTTTGACCGCTATGTGTGTGTGTTTGTGTGTATGTGTGTCTATCTGTGGCACCGTATCTCTTAAACAAGTGAACCGATTTGGATGCGGTTTTTTTTATTTGAAAGAAGATTTTCTTTTTCTAGAGACTGTTCATAACATCAGCATTTTATTAAAATCGGTTCAGCGGTACACAAGTTATGCTCAAATGGAGACATTGAATACAAGATGCAATGTTCCTGGGGATCTAAAGCAAACTTGAGCCGGGGATTGCGTGGTTAAGACAATGCAGGTAGGTACGGTCAACGACACGCTAGGATACTCTTTTTTGTAAGACAACTGCACAGCAGCCCTCTCGCTCACACTTCTGAACATTTTGTTTGATTGTAAGAGTGACTCAATTTTGGAAGATAAAATATACATAGTTGCAGACATAGATAATGTATTATGTGGATACACTTTTGATTTCATATTCCTTTTCCTAGTAATAAAAAAAAATCACTGAACTTCGGTTCAAAGCAGTAGTTCAGTAATTTGAACGAGCGAGCGAAGCGAGCGATGTTCTCCGAGTCTACTGGAACAATCCGGCGTTTGTATGTTTGTATGTATGAATGTTCGTTCGACGATAACTTGAGTAAAAGTCGGATCGTCATGAAATTTGGTTGGCAGGTAAATGAGGCAAAGAGAATTTTTTAAGTTCGAACATGAGCCAAATCGGTCGAGGGGTTGCTGAGATATGGGGTCGCGAGTTCATAGTTCGGGGAGAACCACTAGTATTATATATGTTTTTAAACTAGAAAAAAATATGCAATCAAAAGTGTGTCCACATATCGATAGCATTACTTGTGGTTCGCCCCGAACTGTGAACTCGCGACCCCATATAAACTTAACAACCCATATCTCGGCAACCCCTCGACCGATTTGGCTCATGTTCGAACTTAAAAATTCTCTTTGTCTCATTTACCCGCCTACAAAATTTCATGACGATCCGACTAAAAGTGTTGTTTCTCAATAGTATGGGGCTCAGGCTAAGACTGAAATTAAACAAGGACCAGAAAAGATAGACTATTATTTAAATTATAAACCATATTTTAACAACCACTCCTTAATATCTTTATCTGGTTCCATGTATAAAATGTTTTGATTTGATTGCAATGCAACACACACTCCTCACTGACAAAATGGCGAACTCTGTGGTGAGCCGTGTGCACAGAATAGTGGAGCTGTCAGCTGTCAAAGTCACAGACTCATCAACACACACCAACATGCACCCCACGCCACGAACGAAACACCACAGATAAAATTCGCAACGGAGGGAAACATTCCAAAACCAGAACTTACAGGTGGCGCGTTAGTTAAAAAATAAACTTCTGTCAATAACTTACGCAAATAAATAATGAGGGTCTATGTCTTGAATGGCAAGTTTTACGCTATATTTGAATGATGTTATGTTTGTATTTTGGATAAAAAAATTGTTTTAAAATCAAAAGCATTTACCTCGCTCATGTAAAGCAGTATCTGAACGCCTATAATATTATTATTATAATGGAACTTTCATGAAAACAAAAACTGTTCGTGGGTACTTCTCCAGAGACAAAAAATTCTATGTCTGTGGGTATATCTCTGTAACCAAGTAACAAAACGGCATGTATTTTTTTTTTGTACAGTTTAGCTTTAACCCTAACAGGGTACAATGATATTTTTGAAATAATTGCAGTCTAGTTATGAAATAAAAATATTTGAAGTTCGTTCTCCTGATTCATATGACGCGTCCGTTTGCCATTTTCCGGAACAAAATTGTCGATGTCGCATTTTCCCTTTGATAAATCAATATAAATTTCAATTATAACGCTGGAAAATGAAATGCCCTCTTACAAAAAAAATATGTGTATGTTATGACTACCTTAGTGTGTTTGTAAATAAGTAGATAAGAAGTGTCCGGCGTATAATACTGATTAATGTGGCTTAAGCTTCACTTGACCGTACTTGGTTGGGTAACAATAAATGAGGGACTAGTTCCTGAGTGGGGGGGAGCCAGTCGTGCAACGGACGTGCTAGAAGGTGGACGTGCGGCTGGTGTGCTTAGAACCCGGTGTAACGAAGGTAAACATCTGATTCATCTGGGCTTGGTTCAGGTGGCATACTGATTACAATGCCTAATTTATAAAATTTATTTGATTGTTTTACAACTTCAATCTATATTTCGTGTGATGCTTTTGGGTTATAGATTCGTGTAGAGAAATGCCAATACTGAAGTCTCCATATATGATGAGTTATGCATGATTGTAGGCAAAATTCTGATTCATCTGTGCCTGATTGATATGGTCAAAACACCATATTAATCATGAAATATATTAGTTTTTCCCGCTCCAGCACGAAAGGAGCGCTTAATTTTGTTGTGTAATTCTCCTTGTCCAATTTTCGACCGGGTACAAGTTCTTGTCATATTTATTATACCTACTTAGGTATAAACTTATTCTACATATTATTTTGACACTTTGGATGTCTTAGTCTTAGTTAACAATTAATTAATTTTTATTTAGAATTTTATTAATAATCATATCACTTTAATAATTGACATTATAGTGTATTGTAGCAATTATAATAACGTATTGTAGCTTTCTAGTACTGAATAGAATTTATTGTATTGCAAATATTAACAATAGACACAAATTCTTTTGTATGACAATTGTATCTTAATACAAGAATTATTATAATACACTTTAGAGTTTCAAAAATGTTTTACAAGAATTATGGTTGAATTCACCAGTTTTTTTCCGTGATATGATTACTGATCATTGTTTTTATTAAAACAGATTATTGTAGTTATTAAAATATTAAAATTTTCTTAATACAGAGCTCATATCTACATAAAGTTGTTAATGTTTCTTTCTTTTTCTGATTCATCTGTAACAAATTCTGATTCATCTGGGCACAAAATATTTGAACGTCGATATCTCAAAAACTATTTTATAAAAATCAGTCCCTCACTCAAATATATGTTCTTTGGTATACCTATTTTTATATAAACATGTGTTACAGTGCTGAAAGTGAAATTAAATTTGTGCCATATGAATCAGTCGAAGAATGAAATTTCAGAGAAACACCCTCGTACACGAAAATAACACGGAAATAAAATCTTTTAGGCAGCGGATACTGTTCAGGGGATTTTTCTCTTTGATATTGGGGGGTCATAGTAAACTTTAAATTGATTGCAAAATAAAAAAGAAAAAAATGGCCCAGAAAGAAACGAAACCTTTACTCAAGTTATCGTCGAACGAACATTCATACATACAAACATACATACATACTAGTGGTTCGCCCCGAACTATGAACTCGCGACCCCATATCTCAGCAACCCCTTGACCGATTTGGCTCATGTTCGAACTTAAAAATTCTCTTTAACTCATTTACCCGCCTACCAAATTTCATGACGATCCGACTAAATTTACTCAAGTTATCGTCGAACGAACATACATACATACATACAAACATACAAACGCCGGATTGTTCAAGTAGACTCGGAGAACTTCGCTCGCTTCGCTCGCTCGTTCAATTATCGTCCTTTGAATCATTCTCTTACAATCAATTAAAATGTTGAAAAGTGCGGGCGGCCGCGCGTGGTAAGAGCTACCATGGGGACCTAGCTAGCTTGTGACCGACTGTATTTGCAAATGAACAGTACAGGCATAGGTTTACATATACGAGGAGAGTATTCCTTATAGGCTTCAGTGACGACTTTGAAGATAGTTTGAAACTGGTGGATATGACTCATTTATATTTTGTATGAAAGACAAGGTCAATAGTGTGCGACTGTAAGAGTTATCCTCTTTTCGGTGCAGCATTCTCCATGCACTTCGATCACAGGCCAGTTCCTATGCAGCCTGGTACGTCACGACATCCACCTTCTCTTTAATTTGGTCAAAGTAGCTTCTTCCGTGGACTTCCTCTACCTCTACGTAGCAACTCAATTTCAAGCTATTTTGTGAATAGTGAGAATATGACTATCGAAGCAGAAAGCCTATAACTTTCCTTAAGTGCCTATCGATATAGAAGCACAATTCTGCGTGCCCGTGAAAAAATCCAGCCTAACCAGCAAGTGACTTAAACGCGTATAAAATACTCTTTTAAAAGTATCACTTACACATTTACCTCGCGCCGTATTTCATAGTTAACGACCCTATTGATACCCATCGAGAGAGGCCTATTCCCAATAGGACCCTTTTAAGTCACCCCTTTTAAATAGGCTGTTTTTTATATTTTTCAATGCGCCTATTTTTTGACGATGACCTGATATGATGATGATATTTTTTTCTTTTGCTGTGTAAGTTGGCAAAATACGCTAAAATATTGTGATAATAATGGTTTTGGAACATTAACACAGTGAACATGAACCAACTTTAGGTAAATCGTGATTGAACTTTGAATGATAAAAATCAAAGTTGGTTGAAAGCCAGGGTCACTCACTGAACCAGCGTAGGTACTACTTTAGTAGTGGTGTCGAGTAGAATATTGACGATATAACTCTAAACTCGTTTTTCCATCAACGTACATACTTAAAACTTTTTTCAGCCAATCCCTTGGCTCTCTAGAAAAAAACATCCGGGTAATGTACAATAAATTACCGCATAAGTTAATATACATATTACCCACATAGGTATTTCAGTTATATTAAAATCATCTCCAAGCAAATGAACCGTAGCTAGAGAAGCTGGGTAAAAAAACTAGATAGTTGATAATAACCTAAATTTGTCTTTCAATCACTTTTTTGTATTTAATTGTATTCTGTGTTTTGCCAATTTAATACATCTCAATCTACCTATCTATTTTATAAAATACTAACCACAAATCTGTGATACTAACCCATGCTAGGGAACATTATAAAGATTTTATAAGGCTAAAAAAATTGCTTGGGGCAGGACTTGAAGCCGCAACTTCTTGCATACCTACCGTGCAGGTGCTCTACCAATAATAATTGAATTGGTTAAAGTCCTGTCCTTACTTTTAACCTTATAAAAAGGTTACCTACTCGTAATAGGTATATATTTTTTTATTCTTTTTGACTTTTAAGGCAGAATAAAAACCAAAAGGGGCGACGCCTATGGTCTCTACAGAGAACACACCGCCTGGAGTGTCAGAAGCATTTGCTGGTGGAAATTAAGTGTCCGTGCGTGATCCGATGCTGTAAAATATCACTTACAAGAATGGCGCTCGGATGTTATCGTAGGCGTTCTTGTTGCTAACGGTAAATGGGTTAACACCTTTATGGCAGTGAGATGTTTAGGATTGCGCTTTTTCAACGAGCGAGTGAAGCGAGAGAAGTTCTCCGACTCTACTGGAACAATTCGGCGCTTGTAATGTACCTATTTTTATGTATGTATGAACGTTCGACGATAACTTGAGTAAATATACGTATAGTCGGACGGATCGTCGCGAAATTTGGTAGGCGGGTAAACGAAATTAAAACAATAAATTAAAAGAAATCGAACATGAGCCAAATTGGTTGAGGGGTTGCCGAGATGTGGGGTTGTACCTACACTGTACAGTTTATCAGCATCTGTAACAGCTGTGGTCGCGAGTTCACAGTTCGGCTGAACTACCAGTAGTACATTATATTGTAGAAGAATTTCAATAGCAATAGAGACATATACTTACAGGTTGCATTTTTAGATGATGTTCCCATACTAGATGGGTTAAGTTGACCACTCGGATGCTCCACTATAGTGCCTGGGACATGATTTTTAGAAACGGTAGGCTTGCACCAATCCTCACTGCTTACAAAAATGTTAGTAAAAAACTAAGGCCTTGCAGCGTTCAGTGACACCTTCACTCACACTAGATGGCTGAAGAGACCACTCGGCGCTGCAGTGCCTGGGACATTGTTTTAGATGGAATAGGCTTACCCAGCATCTATACCAAGCTTAGTCATAGCCCACAGGAAAGACAAGTCAATTCGTGTGGAGCCAACTAATCCGCGGGTTTCCTCACGATGTTTTTCTTCACACTTAGTGAGTGGCAAAGAGAATATAACACTACGACGAGTGGTTTTGGCTATTTCAACTTCACAAATGTACCTAACTTAGAAAAGAAACACAAGTAAGTACATGCCTGCGCCGGGAATCGAAATCCCTGAAATCTGGGTCTCTCACTTCCGAGTCCAATGTTCTACCACTAAGCTACCAACGCGCCAAAATGTTATTACGTAATCGAATACTCTTTATTGCTGTATCATTCTGATATTGTAGACTACAAAATGCTTCTAGGTCAATATTTTAGCCAGCATTATACCAGTAAATAGATTTGAATGAGATAATTTGACTTGGCAGTTTTTGCCCAATATTGTACACTGTGAATGTACATTCGTGAACCTACAGTTTGATAATACATTACTTATTATTGTCCCACTAATTGGGTAGTTTCCCAAGATCTAATAATATCTATGTACGTACACAAGCCAACACGTCGACTCTTACACGATAGTACTCTACTCGGTTACGGTACGGGCGACTTTACAACAAAAGTGTACGCTCTGGCGTGCTGTCGTGTGTACTGTCTTGTAGATTTGCAGTTTTTGAGATGTCCCGAGTGATAACGTTTTTAGATATACAAGGTGTTACAAAAGTACCTAACTCTTTTTAATAGCACCCGGTGATAGGGATCACAACCTAAATTTTTTTTTTGCTCTATGACGTTCCATTGATTTTTAAATTAATAAAATGTGAACGCTGTGGCGGGAGAAAAGTATTTTTTAAATATTGTTTTCATTGACTTTCACCATGTTTTAGCAACTCAAAGCTATGTTAATGCACATACACGCACAAACATATTTTTAAATTTGAGCTAATACCAAAAACAAAAAAGTTACGAATTTTTTTCAATTTTGAGGTAGGTAGGTAGGTAATCGTATGAGGTAGTGGCCACCCCTGGTGTCAGAGTTTTTAGGCCACCCAAAGGGTCTCTGACATGGCTTATCGATTGTTATTAATGAACAACAACCGGGACCAATTTGGGAATTTTGAGGTTATAAAATAAAAAATGTTTTTTTCAATTTTTTTACAGATTTGACATTCTGTGGACCAGTAGGTTACACCCTGTAAAAAGAGTTAGGATGTTTTGTAACACGTTGTATATACGTTATAATCATTTTTAAAATAACATCAACGTAAACAGCATTTAAGTTTATGAGTGTACGTAAAAAAAAGTAACATTGGGCTACCTTTTTCTCAATATTTTTGTTAACCGATAAATTACAATGGAACTCTAATGCAATCAATGGTATTATCCATACTATGTCAACAGACAGAACTGCATTTACTTCATAACTTACAGGTGTGTTCAGGAAATTCAGCGAATCACAGTTCGTGTCCAAACGTATGAATATAATCCCAACTCCTGCGTCTGAATTTCAACCCTAGGACTAAGTACCACTAAGGCGCTAATAGCATAGCAAGATTTAGAATTTTGTTTGTACTAATTTGAGCATTGGAAATACAGATTGTTACCGTTGTTAGTACGTTGTTAGGAGCCAGCATGCAATTATAGGTTATTGCGCGATTTTGTTGCACTAATTCCTGTTTCTGTGGGATTGGTGAAAGCCGGCAAATTATGTGTGGTTAAAGGGATCGTATGTTGCCGAGAGGATGCAACAAAGACCTCATAGAATGCGGGGCCTCCGAAGACGACACTAAGAACAGGGCAAAGTGGGGAGAGAAAATTAGGAAGGATGACCCCACCACCATGTGGGACTAAAGCTTCGAAGAGAGAGAGTATGTCGCCGACAGGATGGCAGGTGGAGCCGAAAAGTCCTGTAATGGAGGCCACGTAGAAATGCGAAGTTTGGGCAGACCAGCTGCATGCACGATGGTCCGACGACATCAAGGCCGCAGCAGGCGCAACCTCGACCACAATAGCTGCAGAACGGCAAAAATTGAAAAAATACATGATACTAATCTGGGGAGGTACAATTGCCATAAACATTACGAAAACAAGACCTTTCTTTTTGGTCCGATTTTTCGCGTGTCATCCTTGTGTCATCGCATAACTCTGCTTCGAACTCTTTCTATGGCACGCACATGCATACAAGCAGTAGCGGATTTAGGAGGGGGGGGGAGGCTAAGGGGCTCAAGCCCCCCCCAAAAGCATCTGAGACCCTGTATCAAAATAAATATTGTATACTTTTTTGTCTTGTAAACCTACGCTCATTGGGTACAAACCAAAATCCTGGATCCGCCACTGCATACAAGGCTTTGCACTGCGGCGTCTTTTTAAACTTATTACTCCAAGTAGGTACTTACCTATTAACTTTATCACCACTTTGAAATATTAGTATCTGATATTTTTTGACAATTCTCCGTGGACGACATGGCTTTCCTGAGAGGTTAGGTAGGTAGGTATGTGCGTACTACGTAACTTATATTCAATCGCATTTTGCACGCAGTATTAGGATTAGGACAGGGTAAGGCGTCTAGAGTTTAGAGTTTTACCTAAAAAAAAAATGCACCAAGTTTTTTATAAAAGTTTAATAGTGAACTAACATCTCGCTTTGTATCTAAATGTAGAGTACAATATTTACAAACTTACACATTTAAGTTAAAAACTACATTTGCTAAACTTCACCTTACATTAATGTCACTTATCTTTTGTCATTACATTCTAAAGCCGACTATACACTGGGCAATAATTTGTTGAGCAACTTTTTCAGTATCGGGCGACATCGTTTTTAAAGTCTGACCGAGAACATTTTCTATCGCGCAACAAAGGTTGCCTAGCGTATACTCGAATTAAATCTCTCTCCATTCTAATGAACCATACTGGCAGTTACCAAAGGCAGTGGGTAGTAGCTGTTTTGAGTATTCATTAAGATACAAAAAATACCTATTTAAAAAAAGGATTCTTAAGGACTAATAAATATTACAATCCCAAAGGAACATAATGTTGAATCAAAAATGTTCGAATGAACATACTACTTCGTTTGTGCAATTCTCTTACCTTAGCAACTATATGTAGCTACCTAATTCTTCGTACAGATGACATTCATTCATTGCATACAACTTTTATAGGTTCATAGTGCGTCTTGGATGCAAAAAGTAGCAAGTGATTTTAACTCTAACATCAAGAAGTGAACAGAGAGTGTAAGAACCTCTTTATTTAACATTATTTCCCTTTAGGAGAGGACTAAAATTTTTATAAGTTAGTTACAGATACATACATCCTAATTACAACATTGTATAACCAATTATTTTTAACACTTCACAATACTTGATATCAATTTATATCACACACTAAAACATTTTTCTTCTGAAACGTAATTGCTCTAAAATATTTTCGGAGACAATTTTACAAAGGAGTTGTAACATTTTCATCGGTTTTCTGTCCATATTTGCAACATCATCAAAACATTTACAAAATATTCAATAAAAGTTCCCTAATAGATAGATGGCGTTTTAGAAAACTTTTGGCACCTACTACCTAATTTTTATCACCAATTTGATCAAATTGCTCATCCAACTACGGTAAAAAACTTCAAAAAACAAAACAGAAGAAAAAAATGCAAGCAAAATTCCTACTCCTTATAGGCCAAAGCTTGCTACTTATCAGGCAACATTCAACTTTAACGAAAACATTACAATTTGGGCCGAACACTTCATGTGGTGGTGTTAAAAATATAATTTCGAAAAAAAAAAAAAAAAATTGACCAGCCAGCTACATTTCACAAAAACTTTTTACAAAACAGGACAGAAAAATACTAACCAAAAAGTCTTACTTACACCTACTTATCTTCTAGCTGCAGGCGCTTGCGTATGATGCTGGCAACCCTCGACGTTTTCTGGCCAATCACAGACGTTCTCATTCGGGTTGAACACCAAGTTAGAGGGGCACGGCATGTGGTGCTTTCTCTCTCCCTCGCACATGTAGTACATGGTGCAGTCAGCCTTGTCAGGATGATAGGAGATGTGACCGTCTTCTTCTTCGCAGGTTACTGAGTTCGCTGGAACAGAGAGGAGGGCGTTAGTGAACCATTTACAGGAAATGGTAGAGCTGGGCCCTTAGCCTGTAACTCAATGGTGCCAAAATGGGCTCTCGGTTGACGGTTTTAATTACGATTTATTAATGCTGTCGGTCCAGTGTCAGTTCTTTTAATGTTTTTGTAGTACAGCAAATAATATTATGAGTCTAATCCTAGAGGATTAGTTCGCTGGTTGTAGGAGAACAACGAAAAAATCCCGGTTTTGTCCTTCTACCTAGGACGCCATTGAGACGCCATTGTGTTACAGGCTAAGGCCCCTGCTATACAATAGGAAGCTCAAGATAGGGCAGCCGAAACCAGATCCTACCAAACCCTTCAAACCGCACGTGGTCAAAGACCTATCAAGCAAGACCTTAGGCAGAGCTACAGTTGGACCCCATTCAATGCATTCAATGACGGTTTGGCCTCCTTTTATACGAACTTTCAGAAATTATAAACAGGGGGTTAATTCTTGAAAATGTAAAACACTTAACTTTCGAAGGAAATCTTGAAGAAAAGCCCAGAATTGGACCCCGGACATAAAATCAGATTATCAAAAGAATTCAGGGCACAGCTTGATTCTAAAGCAAGACGAGTCAAGACCAACTGCGGCCATTCCATATTATTATGATATTAAATCAGAAGGTCACGAACATGAAGATGCGGAATATGTTTTGGTACAAAATGGAGGCAACCCACACCGCGATTAATTTAGAGTAATTACCTATAAGAACGCAAAGTGTGACGATTTTGACGCTTGAAAAGAAACCAAAACAGAAAAAAAACACTCACGATCCTTAGTAGTGTACTGTCCGTTGGGGTTAGAGCTCTCGTAAGGTCCGTCGAACTCCAGTTTAACCTTATAGTCCCCAAGCTCCTGCTTCATGGCGGTGATGAGGGGGTATTTGCCGGTCCCGCATGAGCCTCGGAAGTCGTCCATGTCGACTGACCACACCATTATGCCGCCGAAGCCTTCTTCTTTGAGCCAGGCCATCTGGGAAAAGTGGAAGAATTTAGTGATGTAGTTGGGGTATTGGAAATTGAACGGTGAGAGGTGGATGACACTCATGGCAAAAGAATAAGTGTTTTTAGATCAGTCACCAGTCTCCACTGAGTCATCACTGTTTCGTACTCTACGTATCATGAATTATTTGGTCAAGTTAGCTAGTAACGACTACTTCAATGCAGCAAAAAGATCAAATCTCAGAAATATCAGCGAGTGGCAAGAATATCTAGAAAACATTGAAAAAGAAAAAAACAAAATTGAACAAGAATTTTTATTTTGGGCTAAAATTAAAGACCTGTTTCCCTTGGCACGAGATACAAATACTTAACTATACCTACCTACTTAACGTTATTTTGTGAGAAATCCGCAGAGGCAGAACGATATTTAAGTACCTACTTGCTTAGCGAATTTCTCAAATCTTAGTAGCCTACCTTAGTCTTCAGCGATCTCTCGTCATCGAACCCGACCCACTGGTCGTCTCTATAAGCGAAGGGCACCATCTGCTCGTTGTCCCACACCAAGGTTGTATTGTCTTCGCGGAGGAACTCGCAAATCTCGTAGTAGGACATGAAGCCAGCTTCGTTGGTAAAGCGTCCTGCTGCACCTATGATAAAAAAGGGAATTTGAGTCTGAATAACTTCTTCTTCTTTGCGTGCCGCCTCCTATCGGAGGTTAGCGATCAGTATGGCTATCTCGTCCTTAGAAGCCTCCAAACGAAAGTATAAGCCGGTGCTTTGCCCGAACCATTCGCACAGATTTAGCATCTATAATATCTTGGGTCTACCAGGTCTCCTTCTGCCTTTTATGATAAGTTGAAGGAGGCTGTACTTGTTGTTGTTTCTAAAAATGTGGCTTCCTCTTTTGGATGATCATCAGAGTTATAATAGTAAGTAAGTAATTTATTAAAGGATAAAATTGTACAATAAGAACCTTACCTTAGGCGGACTTGAGGGTTAGACACCTAACTCTGAGTTAATTTGACATTTTCATACAATTATTGACGTTAACTCAGAGTTAAATGGCTAACCCTGGTTGACGCAAGTGGACCTTAAAGTTACTAAGGCAAGAGTGCCGTGCTTCCTAAGGTGAAACCTGTATTAAGCAGTAAGCATTTCTCTCCTAAATTTTCACAAAACAAAGGTCAAAAGAATAAATCTTTCAAAAGCGAATCAAAGCAACTAAAGACTCTTACCACCCCCGGAAGCAGGGGCTCCGATGTCGAACTGTGTGTCGTTGATAAGCGTGAAGGAGCGGCCGTACGTCGGCATTCCGATCATCAGCTTCTCTTTGGGGGCACCTTGACGCACCCATTCACGGGCTGAGTAGTCCTGGAAGGAAGATATTTCATTATCAGGAGGGCAGTAAGTCGAGTAAACTTGAGAATCTCAGGAGGGCAGTAAGTCGAGTAAACTTGAGAATGCATCGTGACGTTGGTAGAAACCTCATCGAAGGACAGTCAAGGCTGTAAAGAACAACAAAATTGGCCCATTACTCATCTCACAACTTTTCATGGTGAAAGGCATTGAAGATTTTGGCCTTTGGATGAAACCAGGATGACCAATTGCTCCTCCTATACGGAATGCTTTAGGTTATTTCGACAGCGTATTGTGAACTGAAAACTTGAATCACTAAAAACCTACAGAAAGCCATACTAACTGGCAATGACGGCAAACGACACCAAGGAGTTGGCTAATGTAGTGGTCATAACCACTAGAATGTACGACTTTTTTTTTCATTATCAAATCCGCAAGTCTCGATTTACAGTTCCATGAAAAATCACGAATGACGTCAACTCATGTTACATTGATTGAGGATAATATTATTATGGTGATATCCTGACAAATCACGACTTTCAACGGTTAAGAGACTGTCGCGATGCATATTCTTAGGCTCTTGTGTACATTTTGGTCTACTTACTACTGTTAGTTTCTTCTGGTAGCCAGTGGCGCTCTCTAGCGGGAACAGAGGGCTATTGTGTCCCACTTGGCGCTCCCACTGTCCGTGGAAGTCGTACGTCATCACGTTGATGAAGTCCTGAAAGGATAGAGAGGAAGCTTGATAATGATATCTGGAAAGGGGAAAAAAACAAACTTCTTATGGTATAACCAGCTCCTGTCAACTCACTATGTTGACCTCCTTTGTATCCATCCTTCTTCTATCATTTCCCTTTTTCTTTTTTACTTTCGGTTCTTTCCTGCCAGTCCCCAACTAAAAACATCTGCTTGGCGGGAAATTTTCGCTAATAGTGTTGAGCTCCTCCCAAAAACTCACCAGATACTTGGAGATCTCCGGCACGTCATAGCCAGCAGCTATAGCCTCGAAGGACGCTGGCACGGCGGCGGTGAGCAGCAGTCGCGGCTGGCCGGACGTCTTGGCCTCACCCTCGAACGCTAGGCGGAGCTCCTTGAGGAGGTTCACGAAAGCCGCTCGGTCGTCTGCTCCCCTGGAGATGGTAAAGAAGAAACTTGGCTCACCGATACGCATTACATTATTTTAAACAGTTGATATAATTTATTTTATTCTTTATTCAAAGCACAAACATTTACAGCTTTTTAAATTCAATTACAGCTTTTTAAACAATTTAAATTCAGCTGAAACCTGAAAAAGAAACAAGAAATCGAAACCGATGGTAAATTCAAGGGTCCAGTGCTTTATGATAGGTATTCTTTTTTGTAATCAGTACAATTTTATTACACAACTTTACAAGCAGAAATTTTTCGGGTAGACCTTGCTGGAAACCATTACCGTTATTTAGTCTAAAATCACGTAAGAAAATGTCGTAGATTCTGCTTGTATCTGCGCTAATTGAAGAGACAATGTGTGCTTGTTTCCATTTAAGCCAGGCGGGTTTTATATGACCTTAAGTGCTGTTTTATTTCGACATAATTATCCCAATCGCAATCAACCACAAAATCTTCGTCGTCTATAAAGTCAATGAAGACTCCAAACTAACAGCACTTTATAAAGGGGTAATAAGATCTGCAATCATACCTTGGGTACTCCCAGTCGACGTCCAGCCCGTTGAACTGATAGTCCCGGAGGAACTCGATGGCTTCATAGACGAACTGGTTCATGCGGAACACGTTCGACGTGAGCTCCTTGAAGGGGGTCGAGCCGAACGCCCACCCGCCGATCGCGAGGAGGATCTGGGGAACGGGTTTAAATTTCATAAGCACTGCATGTTTTTTAACGTTTACGATATTGATTCGACGATATCGATGAGGGTATGAGGGATTATACCTACCCTCAAATGCCAAAATCGAGAAACTACATTGAACGTGACGATTAAGCTCGAACTCTCTCTCTGAGAGAAGGTCTTTGACCAGGTAGTTGGACAGGTAGGTACAATTGTACAGGCTGCATCTTATTTTTACGTTTACGGGCCTGCAGTATCGGCCTGATATCAATCTTTGTCTCTCCTCGTTGACTAAGACTTCCGGACGAAGTTGAATCTAGTTGGCCATCCTAACGTTAATAAAAACATATCAGATCATTTATTATTATAACTTAATGTGGAGTTCTGAATAGCAAAACGTGTTGTGGCTTTCGACAAAGCTTATTCCAAAATCAGACCCGGTTATTATATGAATGAAGTGATATTTAGAAAACGCATAGTTATTCCCCAGTCAGCAAAGTTACTTGTCCAATTAAGGTCACGTAGTTTTATACAAACAAAACTTTCAGCCATCTTCCAGATAGAAAAATACTGGCGCGTAGAAATATTGTTTTCCCGAGATGAAATAAAAACTCTTGAAGATCATGCCCATACCTTCAAATTAGGGTTCTTCTCTCTCAACGCAACCACCTTGTCGTACATATCGGCATCCTTTTCGTCACCCTCGGCCAGTTTGTGATCCTTCAGCGTGGCGAACGCGTAAATGATGTGCGTACAGAGTGTGGGGTCGACGTTCTCTGGTGAGAATCTACCAGAACTGGGTCGTTTGGAAGACCAGGATGTCAGGTAGCAAAGGACTTGGGGATCGCGCTCTGGGGAATAAAAGAAGAATAAAGTTAGTAGGTTCGAAATGTAAGTATAGCAAGTAAGTATAGTAAGTGTATCTGCTTCTGGCAGCTTGTAATAAATTTTTTTTTCATTACTTCCTGTTTTTCTTTACAGTGTCAGTATTATCTGTACACGAGTAAAAATGCAAAGGTGAATCTGCTGTTACATCTACATCTGAACCTACATAAAAATAAAAACAATGATAATAAGAAAAAAATAAATTGTTAGGCACGTTTCTTGCCAGATTATCTCACAAAACTTTTCATGTGAGAAGCTATGACTACAACAACCCGGTGCTCCCATCTATGAGTGCAATAAGTAGGGTCTTCTAATTAATATTCTTCTTGAGCATCGTATCTGTACTATACAGGGTGTTAAAAGACCGCCAACAAAGCGGGAAACCACGTATTGTCCTCATCATAAGGAACATTTTTGCCCAAGGAACTATGCCTGGGAAATCAACGGTTTCCGAGATAATGAGGTTCAAAGTCGGACTTTTCCAAACTTTTTTTTTGCAGAAATGTATTCAGTATCTAGTTCTCAACATACCTTCTCAAGAAGCCATATCAAAATTATGACTTTTTCTTACAAAAAACGACGTTGAAATTGCAACCCGCAATGTATTCTAAACATCGGCACTTCAAGCTTAAGTGACATAAACTTATACCTACGCATGCGCAATATGACTTCTGTGCGTAACACGTCCATTGCGTGATAAAATATTTTTCAAAATTATAACCTAAAAAACCAAAATCATTTCCCAGCAATAATTTATCGAAAAAATACTTTGTTTTGGTGTCTAGTATGCTTGGCTTCCGGGTCTGTTGGCGGTATTTTAACACCCTGTATAGAATGGACCAAATGGACCAATTGCTGTAGTACATACTTGGAAAACTATTACTGAGGCTCTGTTTTGTAGGTAAACTGATCGCCAACCTCCGTCAGGAGATGACACGCAAAGAAGATCTTATAGGTTTACTAATACTGATGGGAATAAGAGAAAATATGATGATGGGAATAGCAGTATTTTTTTCTTCTGTAAAGGACTACTTTCAGCTCAACCGGCCATGCAAACTTATGGTAGAGCCACTAGAGTAGACATGCTTACACATGTAATCAGAGTCAAAGAGTTTACTACGTCCATAAAAGTAAATAACGCAGTGGTTTACCTTCCAGTGAAAGCCGTAACTCAATCATCCTGCAGTATAAGTGTCGATTGATTGAAAATAATAACACAAAGGAAACGATAAAGTTCAGTCGACAGCATAATCGCCGGTTACATTGGTGGTAATTGGCTGAAATCACCGGACATTTCCGTAATCACAGTTGCCAGCTAATGGTTTTAATGACTAAAGTGTAGGTGTGTGTTTACTTTCACAAGTGGCTGCAGTTGACATAAACGCTGGCGCCAGCGATTATCGTGGTATAATACTTTCTAAAAACAGTAATTATCTTTGTTACGTCCACAAAGGGCTCGACGGAGAAATCGGAAATGCTAACAACAAACAACAGGAAGTGGAAAAAAAACATTGATGGAACAATACGAATGTAAGCTAAAGTAAGTCTAAAGAAAGGTCCAATCGTCTGGAACCGTCCAATCACATTTTGATAATTCTAAACAAATGGATCCCACGATACAGGTTCGCCTAGTGTGGGATTCGCAAGACACACTGCACGTATAATTTTTAGAAATTCTTTTGGAATTGAACGCTTTTTATCTTTTTTTATCTTAGGTAAAACTTATGTATTCGGCCCACGGTTTTATGGTGTTCCATCATGCCCCTTAGCTCACGCCAGAGACAAGTTTTCTCTCCCCGCCATTGATTGTTCGCTAAATTGTCTGCGTGACTTCAGTAGCTGAAGATATTCTTATTAAAAAAAAATAACATGCTAAATCAAAACAGCTCAGTTTTGTGTCAAACGCTTGCCCTGAAATAATATTTCAGCAAAGATTTACCAAAAACCTTTTCCTAACAATTTCTCAAACTTCAACCGACAAGATCCACTCTAGCCGCTCACCAATACACTTAAAACGACAAACATAAGTCACTCTATCGACAAACAACACAACAAATCACACTTCCGTTACCGAATACCTCTCAAAACTGCGTTTGGCAGTAAAACCCAAGCCAACTCTACAGGAGTACCACAAGGGCCCCTCTTGAGCCCGCTGTTGTTCCCAACTGTCAAGAAAAGACTTCCAAAGCTGTCGACAACCCATGACATAGTTGCTAAAGTTTCGAACATCGAGAGAGCCAGGCACAAAGAGCTTTCAAATGCCATTCAGCGTTTAAGTTCTTTACGTAAGTGGGAGGTCACGCTAAACTGGGCAGGTCGAGGAACCTAATAGTGGATGTGATTTAAAACCCAACAATTTTACGAGGCAAGAGGTACTCACGTCTAGTGAACTTTTACGTCCGCAAGGATAGAGTGTAATAAATGGCATATTTTGCAAGGATCCGTGGCCGTGAAAACAGATTTTCCTAAGCGCTCTTTGAGTGTTTGCTTGTCGAACGGTTTTCCACCTTATGAATACTAAAAAGCTCTTTTTTCTGTGAATATTAAATTTCCATTATCCGCCTAAGGTACCTAATTGTTTCTTTTTTGTGCGGAAAATTATTAAGTTTTTCTTACTTTACGCTCGAATAAATTCGCTATTTTTCTTCTCAACCTTTGATCGTGAATGATTGATGGGATCGATTCTTTCATTTTGAAGAATTGCTTCGAAAAGATTGACGCGCGATTTTTCTTCTGTAAGCGATGAGATAAAATGTTAGAACGATTGAAGGCGGCCTTAGGTCATTTATAACACTAGAAGGGTCATGGCTGGCAGTGATTTAATTGAACGAGCGAGCGAAGCGAGCGAAGTTCTCCGAGTCTACTGGAACAATCCGGCGTTTGTATGTATGTATGTATGTATGAATGTTCGTTCGACGATAACTTGAGTAAATTTGGTCGGATCGTTATGAAATTTGGTAGGCGGGTAAATTAAATTAAAAGAATTTTTAAGTTCGAACATGAGCCAAATCGGTCGAGGGGTTGCCGAGATATATGGTTGTTAAGATAATATGGAGTCGCGAGTTCACAGTTCGGGGCGAACCACTAATAAAATACAATTTGGCCTGGGCTTTGTCATGTTAACTCACAGAGCACTTTTCTTATCTATAGGGTTAGGGACCGAAGTGTAAGCCAAAAATCCAGCACGTAGACGCTTACATTTTCGTTGCAAAGTCGCCCGTAACGTAAGTGAATAGAGTACACGCGTGTATAAGCGTCTACTTGTTGTCGTGTGTATTTTACAGGCAAATAATCAGAATGCAGTGTTTTATGATATTTTAATATGGCTCTAAAGCGATTCTTTACCTACCATATTAATTTACCCTTGACATAAAAAGCGGGGTGACCGCTATTGTGTGTCTGTATGTCTGTGTGTTTCTGTGTATGTCTGTAGTACCGCAGCTTTTAAAAGGGTGAACCGATTTGGGTACGGTTTTTTTTAATTTGAAAGCAGGTTTCCTAGCGAGTGTTCTTAGATTATGTTTTATCAAAATTAGTTCAGCCGTTTATATATAGGTTTTATGCTAGTTTGAAGCAAAAATGCCGAGGGCATTTTTTTATTTAGTATTTATCTTATTGTACAATTCTACACCTGCTTGCTACTGTATTTCCGCTGTTATTTATCCTTTTTTTAAAACCCATTTTAAGCAAGATTAAAACATCGTGCTTTGAGGTCACTTCTCACACCCTATATAACCTTACGGCTACTTCAATTAGGTTAAAACAACACCCATCCCATAGTAAGTAATTACAAATTGTTACAATTACTTCGCTAACCTACATTCTGACCTCGACGGCTTAGGCCGCCGGTCACGAAGGTCGTGGGTTCACTTCCCAGTGGGGACGTTTATGTTTCGCTACACGGTTTAGACCTGTCTGGGCATGTAGAAAGATTGCCGGTTTTTGTGACCCTGCTGGGGCCAATTTTAGAGAGAAAAAGGTTTGCTGTGCCAGTTTGTCTTTTTCGCTAACTCCGAAAGTCCTTTTTTTCCTCCTTTTTTTACTTTTTAACCCTCTACTCAAACGAGGGGTGGTATAATTTTGACCGCTACGTGTGTGTGTCTGTCTGTTGTGGCACCGTAGTTTATTGTACAAAATAGCCTTACCTTTAAATAAACATTACAAAGTATATAAAACTAAAGCATGATATGAGAAATTTATCAAAAAACTTAGTCAATATGAACGCAATAGCATCAAAGGTAACCCCTTTGTAGGCTTACATAGGTAACCTACAACAAGTGCTGAGTCAGTTCCTATTGTTAGCTGCTGCGGAGATGTTTCGGTAAGTTCTGTTTTTATTAAATTGTTTTGTAGTGTACTTACAAGTTTTGTGCACATGTATCATAATTATGTGTCTTCGTGGTAATTAATAAATGTCTTTCTATTTATTCTTTTTTTCTCTTTTTTATATTCTTTTATTTAAATTGGATAAACTAACTTTACTAAGGCCTTAACTTACGTAATGAGATGATTTATACAGCGTCCAGTGGCACTTTCACTCACACTAGATGGGTGAAGAGACCACTCGGCGCTGCAGTACCTGGGACATTGTATTGCTACTAGAAATTCACAAAAGCACGTAATTTTGAAAAGAAAGAAAGTCATATGTACATACCAGTACTGGAAATCGAACCTGGGTCTCTCGCTTCCGAGTCCAATGTTCTTACCACTAGCACTTACTATTCTTGTCCGAAACGGCGGCGTTGTTGTTCTTGATGACGAGATGCTTGGTCGGCTTCTTGACGCGGCTCAGGACGTCGGAGAGACTGATCTTGATCGGTTCGGGCTTCTCGGTAACCTCGACTATGACTGAAGAGGCGATGGACGCCCAGTCGACGTCCTTCGCGTCCTTCCCGCGAGATATGCCGCGGAGCTCCTCTCTGGAAGTGATGATAAGGAGAATTGGTTTTTAGGTAATCACCACGATCTCGTTTCGACCACGAGCCCCGCAAAGGTCTCTGGAACAATCCGGAACAATAATACGGTCGGCCACAGTCTAGGATACCCCATGGTAGCTCTTACCACGCGCGGCATAAGGGCGCCAATCGAACAAAAAGGGGTATCTTTGGAAGAGGTCGGCTATACCTAATTATTAAGTACATACTACTATGCAGTCTGTCATTTAGTTACCTATTATCCAAACAACTTAAATGTTTCGCTGAAAAATCCATCTATCTGTTGATTTCGTAAGTTACTGAAGTTATTAGACTTATTAGCAAAAACTGGCCCAGTGGGGCGCAACGGTAAATCATAGCAGCACCTCACGTAACTCCCAGTTAGCGGAAGCTGGCACGCTACCAAACCGACCAAAAAGTCTACAGTAGCTTCCCTAAGGCTGTAGCTACACCAGACGATGATCTGCGATGCGACAGAAAAGCGAAATAAACGTATGATTTGCTAGGTTCTCGGTAGAAGGACAAAAACCGGGTTTTCCTTGTTTTCTCCTACAACCAGCGATCTAATCCACTAGTATGAGAATCAGAATATTCTTTACAGTACTAGAAAAACATAAGTATTCCCTCTCTCTATTTAATCAATCGTAATTGAAGCCTACAACTAGGAGCCTACAAAGGCACCATTGCGTTACAGACTTGAGGAAAGGTAGAGCCGCAAACATGAATTCGGAAGGCAAAGTTTTTTGTTCGAAAGTCCGTTATTGCCTTAATCTTATCTTTAGACAATATTGAGAAACTAATTTAAATATTTTTTATTTTGGTCCAGTAGTTTTGTTTTTATGCGCTAAAATGTTTTGTTCCTATGACCGCCAACAGTATGCAGACCGTCGCGTGACGTCATAAAACCGTATCTTTGAAACGTTGTAAAATCCAAACTATTGAACCAAAATAAAAAATATTGAAATAAGTTTCTCAATATTGTCTTAAGATAAGATTAAGCCAATAACGGACTTTCGAACAAAAAACTTTGCCTTCCGAATTTCGCTAGTGCGTCGTAGATCGCGTAGCTGTATGGTGTAGCCTCAGCCTGAGCAGTGATAGTTTTGGTCGTCCACTCCTTTGGGTCATACTCGTAGGGGTCACAAGAAACTGCGACATTGTTGACTGTACAGTAGAATCTGATATCATGAAATGGGTTATTGAAGAAGGCCCTCTTAGCCACTCTGTGAGTTACTTAGGAATTTAATTGATTATCTGCTTACAATTCGTTGCAGTTACTATCATGATTAAACATTTAAATTAAATAATTTTTATTTATTTATCTCATTCATAATCCACCTTACGCCATCTTGACCTTAAATGTGTGACAAGTGTATTAAATTACTTACCTACGAATTTTATATGATGATTTGAAGAAAAACATTAGCCAAGCCTTTACATCTAGAACAGTAATTATACAGCATTAAGTGGCATCTCCACTCACACTCACGCTAGCTTAGTGGGCTGGTCTCAGCTTAGTCGGCCTAGTCCACAGGAAAGACAAAAGATACGTCAAAAGACAAAATGTCTTAAATATGCTTTATTTTATTCTGAACTTCTACTTACTGTTTGCGCTAGTGGCAAGATCTAGAACAGTAATTATACAGCATTAAGTGGCATCTCCACTCACACTCACGCTAGCTTAGTGGGCTGGTCTCAGCTTAGTCGGCCTAGTCCACAGGAAAGACAAAAGATACGTCAAAAGACAAAATGTCTTAAATAAGCTTTATTTTATTCTGAACTTCTACTTACTGTTTGCGCTAGTGGCAAGCGTATAATATAAAAGAGTAATTAAACTTGGCTAGAGATTACATGGAGTCGTGAAGTTGCTAAAGCGCGGTGAAACTCAGGCGAAAACTTCGCCTGAAAGCACTGAAAGTGTGTTAATTATGGACATAATATTGCGTCGAGACTATTTTCTTCACAACTGTATCAAACTCAATATTCTCGGTTCAGACCCGTGGTTACACTGTTTTGTCACACTAGTGTAACTACTGAGCATACCCATGACCAATGGTCACACTGGGCAAGACCCGAACAGACCGATGTAACCACTGAGCATACCCATTACCGGTGGTTACACTCGACTTATTGATAATACTGGCCACTTACGTTCAGCTCGCCCCGACTCGTTGTCTGGAGTAAATCGTTATTATCAATAAGCTCGCCACACACATACCGGAGGTACACTGATTCGTTGTCTGGCAGAAATCTCTCTTATCAATAAGCTCGCACTGAATCTATTTACCTAATGGTACAGGGTAGTGAGTGGTGCAAGAGGTCCGGGCTTATTGATAAGAACGATTTCATTCATCTAACGAGTCAGTGCGAGCTTATTGATAAGAGCGATTTCTGCCAGACAACGAGTCAGTGTATCTCCGGTATGTGTGTGGCGAGCTTATTGATAAGAACAATTTACTCCAGACAACGAGTTGGGGCGAGCGTAAGTGGCCAGTATTATCAATAAGTCGAGTGTAACCACCGGTAATGGGTATGCTCAGTGGTTACATCGGTCTGTTCGGGTCTTGCCCAGTGTCACCATCGGTCATGGGTATGCTTAGTAGTTACACTAGTGTGACAAAACAGTGTACACACGGGTCTTCTTGGGATTTTACCGGCGGTTGAGGTATAATATCCAATTTTGTAAACTATGTGGTCCAAAAATAACCTTACTTAACCTTACTCAAGCACAGATTCCTGATCAAAATAATTCATAATCAGCCTGTTAACACCCACTTCTGAGTAGAGGCCTCTTCATGCTCACGCCACCTCTCACGATCCTGCGCCAGGCGCCATTACAATGTTTTGGCTAAATTATTACGTAGTTCTTATTGCCTTGTATACGGTCTAAGGATTCTGAGCACATCAATGTTATAGTGCCCTAAATAATCTTAGGCCGTTGCATCATACTATCTACATCATCCAGTCGGCACCTCTACTTACACTAGAAGGGTGAAGTGTCCACACTACACGGACGTTGCAGTGCATGGCAAAAGTTTTGGGGGTAATTTCACCGTTAGATAATCTCAAAAGATCCCTATAATCTCAGGCATTTAATTGCCGATTACAAACATTGGCTTTAATTTGGGTGAGGCTGGCCCAGCTCCTATACCAGCATTGTCGAGTGCAGTTCTTCAAATAAAAAACCTCTCTTACCTCATAGCACCGATCAGCGGGTATTTGACGTCGCCACCGCAGACATCGCCGCTGAAGTCATCCATGTCCACAGTCCAGACCATGGCGCCTCCAAAACCGTTGTCCTTGATCCACCTGGTGAAAAAATCTAGCTTATGAAAACTCCGAGGCTTAAACACGTATTTTATAGAGTTTGGTCGACTTTGTTGAGAATAAGATAATAAGGTAATTCGATTAGTGAATTAAGCTGGGTTTGTTCTTCTTCTTCTTGGCGTGCGTCTCTTTTAATGGAGGTTGGCCGTCAGCTCCTCATATTCTTTTCTATTCCTTGCCAAGCGAAACAGTAGTTGTTCAACGCTGGCTATCTCCGTCCATTCCCTAATGTTTCTGAGCCACGACTTTCTTCTTCTACCAGCACGCCACTTCCCTTCAATCTTGCCCATCATGATCATTTGAAGATGTTCCAGATATCGATATGAGGTAGACTGAAGTTGGATACTAATTGATCATTAGACCCTTTGCACTGAGATGCGATCACATACCTCATTTTGTGTCTGATTGACTTCTCGTCATCGAACCCAACCCACTGGTCACCCTGGATCATGTAAGGCACCTTCATCTCGTCGTCCCACACGTAGGTTGCGCCTTCAGCGCGCAGCATCTCGCAGATCTGGACAGACGAACACACAATGTAAACACACTCCGTCTTACTACAAAAACTTGGTAAACTCCTGGTCCAACAGGCGTTTAGTTAAACACTGACCAATCCACTAAACACGTGTTTAACAAGGTGTTTAACGGGTTTAAACCAATGTCTTAGATGCTTCTGTCATAAAACGCAGTTTTGTGCTGTTGGGCACAAAACTGAGTTTTTAATATCGTTTTTTTTTTGTAGTGAGACGGTAAATGATGGGTTGTTAAGATAGGGCATAGGAACAAGCTTTTTAGCGGCAGCCTTGAAAAACCTCTAGCTTTCTTAACTTTCGTAATAACTCCAAAAAAATATAAAACCATCACTAATGAAAGCGTGTATGAAATGGTGGCAATCCTCAGCCATAAGAAATTGATGAAGAAGAACAGCAGTCGCCTGTTCTAAACATTTCATCCGTCAGCCTTCACCCTGCAGTATAGCCTTCACCCTGCAGTATAGCCTTCACCCTGCAATAGCTCACCTCATAATAAGCCAAGAAACCGCTCTCCTTAGTATATTCTCCTGCCTTGCCACCGCCAGTTGCTGGCGAGTTGACCTTGAAGTTGTTGGGGTTGGATAGCGTGAACGTGCGCCCGTAGGTTGGCATACCTGTTGGGAAGAAATCAAACTTGAAACACCTTTACAAAGATCTACCTCATCATTTTATTTAAGAGTTAGACTCATGTCGGTGCAGCACTCTCCATGCACTCCGGTCACAGGCCAGTTCCTTTACCTCCTTGTACGTCCCCGCATCCATCTTCTTTAATTTGGTTGAAGTAGCTTCTCTGAGGCCTTCATCTACCTATCGCTCCTTCACTCTTTCCAGCTAGGGAAGCACAATGTCACGATAAAAGTTTTATCCGATTATCGGCTATCGCCATCTTGCTTTATTTCACCGCGTGAAGCGAGATGCCGCTACCCGATAATAAAACTTTTATCTCGAAGTTGTGCTTCCCCAGCAGGACTTGATCATTTGTCACCCTTTTCATCCAAGATATCCTCTCCATTCTCGCAGTCCGATGAGCATCATCTTACATAATGTAAATATTTTGTAGTTTTTTTGTAAATACTAGAAAGAGTAATTTTTTACTCTTATAATAATTTGTATGCCTGGCAAAACGTGCTAAAACAATTTTTTTATGAAATATCTTTTATGTACACGTATGTTTAACAAATAAATACCTACTTTACTTTAGTCAACATCAATAAGTCAACACATGCTTCGTAGATGCGTGTGACGAGAGACCAAAGAGCGAAGAGGATGGGAAAAAGGCCTCTATGCAACAGTGGGAAAAGTTGACTATGTAAAACTCACCAATAATAAGCTTCTCCTTAGGGGCTCCAAGCTTAACCCATAAATGGGCGGCGTGGTCTACGGACAGCTGTTTCCTCCATTCGGAGTCAGTAGACGGGGCATAGAGAGGCGCGTTGTGTCCGGTCTCACGCTCCCATTTGCCGTGGAAGTCGTACGCCATGAGGTTAATGAAGTCCAGGTAGCTGGAACAGGATTTCAAGGTTAGGAGATCGTAAAAAGCGCAGATTTTAGGAATACAAGTAATGGACCCCATGAGTTTGATAAAGTCTAGGTAGCTGACACAGGATTTAAAGGTTAGGATATTGTGGAAGGCGAAGATTTGTATGAGTCCTTGTAATAGAGGTTCCATTGCCTGAAAACCCAGCACCGATGTGAAGTAAACTGGATATTTAACCGTGTAAAGTCGTCGCTTCTCGATAGTTTTAAAGTTTTAGGAAGATTGTAGCCTTTTCTCTCACAACCTAACAACTATTTTGGAAATACCGCCTTAGCCGCCTTACACTTCCCTCTCCAGACTACCTTTTTTATTATAGTGGCCCTTTTACCGACAGCTTAGGTCATGAAAAGGGCACACTTAGTCCAACAAACGATCGAAACCGAGTGCTGGGACCTATGTGCGGTAAGTCTTGCCGCCTTAGCTTAGCCGCCTTAGCTTAGCCGCCTTACAGACTGAAGTGATTAATTCTTCTTCTTTGCGTGCCGTCTCCTATCGGAGGTTGGCGATCAATTTGGCTATCTCGTCCTTCGAAGCCGCCAAACGAAACAATGAGCCGGTGCTCTGCCCGAACCATTCGCGCAGATTTTGGATCCATGATATCCTGGGTCTACCAGGTCTCCTTTTGCCTGGTATCTTGCCTTGTATGATCAGTTGAAGGAGGCTGTATTTGTTGTTATTATTTCTAATTATGTGGCCGAAGTACTCTAGCTTCCTCTTTTGGATGGTCTTCAGCATCTCTACTTTCTTCCTCATTCTCAAGAAGTGATTAATGTGACTTTTAATTCATGTTTTCTTCGCTAAATTTCGAATGAGGAATTCCCAAAAATTTGCTAAGAGTGTCATAACAAGTAACTAAATAATTACGTAATGATTTTTAGTTTTTTTTGCGCCTGTTGTGTTGGGACTACGGACAGAGATAATATAACACTACGTTTAACTAGAGACATCGTATTTCAAACAGCTTCTAGTGGAACAAAACGAAATCGGGGTGAATCTGTCGTGTGCATCATCTGTCTGATGACAAAAATTGCCTAAGTTAGGCATTTCATTCCATCGTTGGAAGTTGTGTAAGATTCCAGTGTTCAGTGTTCCTCAACCGCATGAAGCCAGCTTAGGTGTATTAAAAACCTCTTCAAAAGCATGAATTGAAAGGTCAAATTGTTACTCGACTCAAGAGTTCAAGGACTATGACATAAAATTATAGCTATTACAATAATTCTCAATAGTTCTGTTCACACTAAAATAAACATGTTGCAATATAGGTAACTCGTATAGGTGAGACGTAGGGCACGATTTGTCTATAAAGACTCGAAAAGAATATAATTATAATTTTGTGTAATTGTTTGCACATACGTGTAGATAAGTTTTATTCAAGTAGACACAATGTTCACAAAAGTAAAGTGGATACATAAATCATAAAAAATAACAACCATAATTTCGGAAACAATTAAAACCTTGCAGTTTTAAATAAAGCACTAATAGTAAGCACACATGCAACACACGTCGTAAAAACTGAAAAACATTGTCAAATAGAAAACAATACTATTTAGACATAATTCTAGATCGTGGGATTGGTGGTGGAAAAAATGCTCTAAGAGATTAATTAAAATTCCTTTATAGAACGGTTCGTATATGTATATCTATAATGGCCTTGCACTACCTATGTTTAGGAATTCTGATAAATAAAGCAGTGACTTGACCAAAAACTTTCAGGTTTTGGTTTTTGTTCCAATGACCAAAATTAACTGACCCGTTTCGTAACGTTTCGAATTTTCGATACAATAAAAAAAGAGGAAATCAAACTTCTCTTAAAATCCTGTAGTGATGTAACCTATACAGGCCCACAAGTGGGCCTTCTCAGATAGAGAGTTGCTGACGACTTGGTCAAAGTGCCAGGAAAAGACTGGATGAGAAAAGCCCAATACCGAAAGGAATTGAGGGCAATAGATGAGACCTACACTCAGCATTGGGTGGCAACAGGCTGAAGAAGAGAGAGAGAGATATATCAAATTAGAACTTACACCTATGCAGAAAGTGCATTTTATTGAGGCACTTTAGGCTAGGCCTTTTCAGCAATAACTTGTTTAGTTTTTTCTTGATTCCCAATAGATCACTCCACGTGGCGCCGATCGGTCACCAGTGAGGCGCGGAAGGTCGGTCTGGACTGTAACGACATCGAACCAACTGTGCAAGATTGTCCCAAGTTGAGAAAACTTCTTCGAGCCCTATGTCCCTCCTGAGTAGTCCTGAGTGATAACAGGATTTAAGTCAAGTCAATAGATCACTCCCAAGGAATAATACCCTGTCTATCGGATTCAAATACAGTTCAAAACTTACCTAGACACAGCCGGCACGTCATATCCGCCCTTGATGTTGTCAGGTCCGACTGGGACGGCCGCCGTGAGCAGCAGTCGCGGCTTCTTCACCTCCTGGGCTTCGGCTTCGAAGGCTTCTCGGAGTTCTGAAACAAAAACAATAAAATGTCATCGTCGTTGTCATCAATTTTATTTCTCTCTTAGTGTAAGGCTTAACATGGGTAATCCATCTAGGAACGAGGCAAGATGTCCTGCATTCATCTCCCTGCAGACACGATCAATGTATCTAATCCTGCTCCTTGCATCGGTATTCTCATCACTGAGGGTCGCTGTCATTCAAACGGAGCAATCCGTGCCGTACGGTGCGTCGCCAGTTCTTCCTATCTGCGGCTAAGTGCATGGCATCATAATTATACTGTGGTGTTGAGTGTGGAGCGGATTAGGTCGGTCCAACGTGTCGGACATCTTCCTCATGGGGGTTTTCCGTCGATTTTGCCAGTAAAAATTTGTTTTTCTACGTTGGCACTGTCTTTCCTGGCCGAAGTATTCGAGGATCCTACGAGGGTAGAGAGTAGATTTTTACTCGTATTTTAAGCTCCAATATCAGAAACCTTTTTGTATTTTGAAAATGGTTCCACTTACTTTTATTTTACAAAATAAAAAATGTGTTGTGCTAACAACATTACAGTTCAAAGTGTAATAAAATAATGTAATTGTGAAATAATAGTATATTTCATTACAAGTGTGGAAAGGCTGTCATTGCAACGAGTTCCGACAAATGGCTACCCGAGCCGAGGCGCAGCCGAAGGCGAGGGTTGACAGTCGGAACAAGTTGCAATGACGGTTCCGCACGTGTACTGAACGACTATTTTTAATACAGTTGCGAAAAAATGAAGCAATTTAATAAAATAATAAAAACACAATAAACTCAACTAACTTGACATTTTTGACTTTTCCGGTAAAATGTTCTCCGAAGCATTTTGTGCAATTATACTGAGTTCCGGTGGTGTTCATTTAAAAAAACTAAGGTCGAAATTACTCATTTTGTGCAACAAACAACTAAACTCGCGAAGAAAATTTCTGAAAAATCAAAATGGCGCCAACCGTAGAATATAAGCAGAGTTTTTTTTTTCTTCACCCATTCTGGTAGGCAAAGGCAACTATGCCCATACAGCCAAGTCTTCAGTAGAAGTTTTTTATTGATATGAAATGAAAATGAAATTTAATGAGATGAAATGAAATGAAACCTAACCAAACTCATTCAATCAAATCATTAAATCTGATATTGAAACAAATTAGTAGCTTCTTTTTAGAAATATACGTATTTGCATGAATCATAAAAACTTTTTTTGTAAAAACTTCATGGTTGGTTTTACTTTTTAATAGACATTATTTTGACAGTTGGGAAAGAGAACGCACTAGTGCGGGAAAGGTAAAAAAAAAGCACGCGTGTGTAATAGCCCACATCCCGAACGCTATACGTCCCTGCAATACGCCACTTTTTGAGCAACTGTATTAAAAACGATTTTACAGATTCACGGGACAAGCGGTCATTTAGCCGGAGTGCGTGGGGATGTATTTATCAGAGGCCTATGTAACAGCATTGATCCTGACCTACGACCATTGACGGACAGGCAGTAGCGGAGGCAGAGTCTGTTAGGGTCCCGTTTGGCACCCTTTGGGTACGGAACCCTAAAAATATAGAGCAAAAGTTGGTCGATACGTGATTTAATGAACCGTGTCCCTTGTTTGATTTGTCAAAGACCTCGAATAAGCGTATACTTAAAGGCATCTAGGTAGGAAACCACACGTCCTTGCTACGTTTAGGTTTAGCGAGAGGATTGTATAGTCACCATCAGCAGGTAAACCATTACCTTTTCGTTGCAAAGTCACCTGTAACGTAACCGAATAGAGTGCATGCGTGTAAAGGTCGACGTGTGTTGTCGACTGTACTGTGGCACGAGTCAATGATATCCTTTCGAAAATTCCTCGCTAAAACAGTGATAAATGGCAGGACGTATTGTGTGCAATATTCATTGTTGGGATGAACAGTGATAATAGCATTCTGATTTCGTAATAAGTTCATTTTAACTATAATTAGGTACCTATGTTTCCTTACAAAAAGTGTGTAACTGCAGGAATGGCGTTTTGTATATCGACAAGACTAATGCAATAAACTGTTGTTTTATAAGCAGCATCGATACTATTAAAGCCGCGTTTTATGGTCTAGTCTTAGTACACCCGGACCCGGACGAATCTACTAAAACGACAACTAAGATACCTACATACTTCAAATTGGACGTTTTCAGTCGAGTACACTAAAATGGCCGGTGTACAACTGTACACTGTACAAATAGTATCTTAGTAGTAGTTTTATTAAAAATGCGTCCGAACTACTTTGATCTCGTAAAATAATATTAAAATAATATTATATTATGTAAAGTATTAAAGTCACATATTTATTTTTCACAATCAAAGAACACTACAACCAAGAGCACAATGTAGCACCGTCTGAGCAAGCTAAAGCTTCTGATTGATCGGTTCTTCTGATATGTTGTCTAGTGGCACAAAAACGACAGCTAGGACGGAGCTCTACTCGTCAAAATTGACTTGGATGGAAATAAAACAAAATTCCCGACCAATCAGAAGGCCCAGCGTATTTGGACGGTGCTCTTTGTTGCAGTGTACCTACTTCAAAACGCGTACATACCTACATTAAATAAAAAAAAATGCTTCACAATACTTAAACACGGTGAAAAGTGCCTGCTTTGCGAGGAGTTTTATTCAAACCCAAATGAAACCATGAAAGATAACAGTATTATTCTCATAAGTAACATTTTTATTTTTGCAGACGCAAGAGAACGCTTCCATAGGAAAAATAACCGCGCTCTGTGCAAAAATGTACTATTCTTTCTTGGAACTGCTTGCATTTCTAGATTTATAAACTTTTATAATATCCACAGAAGATTCACTTCGTAATACCAAGAAACATCTTTTTTCACGAAAATCTAATAGCAGGGGCCTAATTCTCGGATATCTCGCCTTCGACAAATCTCGAAGGAAAAATCTCATGTCTTTCCGATCTTGACTGCTCCCGACCACACGAGTCATGTCGAGCGAAAAAGGAAAACATCTCGCAGAAATCTCGTGCCCTATGTCGAGGATGATTTCGTGAGAATAGGAGATGTGTCATTTGCCGCTAAATGAGATTTTTCCTTCGAGATGATTCCCGAGAATTAGCCCCCCTGATGACCATTCGACCTTTTTTTTATCGCACAACGCTGGAGTTGGTAGGTTGATAGAGTAGACTTCGCTGAGTCCAGGAAAAATATATTTTTTGGCCGGCCGCGGTTGAAAGTTCGTTTTTTTTTACTTTGAAAGTGTAGGTAAGTGGTGGACAGTCACGGCATATTCATCATGTATTAATTATACGGTTCGATGCGGATGCGGTAGAATCTACCTAAGTGCTCCATATTTCTCTGTCTCTATTGTATCGCGTGAAAATTACTCACACGTAGCATTCAGTGACCCTCTACGATACCCCATAGCTCTGGTAGCTCTAATCGCATGCAGAATAGGTGCGTCAGTCGAACAAAAAGGAGGTCCCATGGTCTGACCGTACAGTAGAGTGGGTATTTTATACTGTTCAAAACTGCGCTTAGAATCTTGAAATTGCGTGCGTTTCTGCATAAATGTCACGCAAGACATCTTTAGAAGGTAGAGGCGGCTACAAAGAGTATTTCACATCGCAATTTCTACTCTTTTTCTCGCTCTCGTAAGTTTTTGGAAGAGAAGAAAAATCCACTTTAAAACGATATCATCATCATAATAATGATAATAAAGGCCTTTGCATCTACGTAATCAGATGTTTTATACAGCGTCGTCCAGTGGCACCTTCACTCACACTAGATGGGTGAAGAGACACTCGGCGCTGCACTGCATGGGACATTGTTCTAGATGGAGTAGGCTTACTCAGCACCTATATCATCCTGACAGCTTAGTCGGCCTAGCCTAGTCCACAGGAAAGACGAGACAATACGTGTGGAGCCAACTAAGCCGCGGCCTTACAAACATATTATTTAGCAAAAAAATAATTCATTATTTCGATAATTTCTATTATCCCGCAAATAAAGCGGTTTCGACGACTGAGTCGAAATCAGATTCTCTTTGGGAGCGTAGGTTCGATCCTACCGGCTGCGCCATGTAATGTTAGTTATTATTGATAGAGGACGTCAATCAAACACCGAGCTTCTTAGACTGAATTGATTACGTATATTATTATTCATTGATATATTGACAAGAAACTGTGCAATTTTTTTTTTCAGAATAAACACACAGGTTTTTTGTGATATTGGATTACACAAAATAATCAAAATGATTTGCATGCAGCCCTCAAACGACATTTAATTTTGGTATTCCGATTTTCGACTACTACCTACTTAGTTTTTTTTTTTTTCCTTGGACACTCTACATAAATTTGTGAAAAGGTACCTACTGGTTGTAATTATTAATACATAGTTCGATTTTAAAGTCATGAACATTGCTATGTACCAATGTTAATGCCTATGACTGTAAATACCTATTATATTTTAGAAAGAGTCGGATTTTCAGTTACTGCTGTAATAGGTGTAAAATATGATGTTTCTTGGAAGTGTTCTTTTGAATAGCAATGAATGTCCGGATTAGAATACTGGTGTCGTTTCGGAGTCGATTCTAAGGCTCGTAACCCACCAAGCGGAGATTGGCATTGTGCATGCAACCTCACCCTACGAGCGAATATATTTTCATATATTTGACCGCATCATCTCGTCTCCGCTTTGGAAGATATAAGCCCTCAACGGGTTTTTCTTTCTTATGTAATGTTTGTACTATCGAAGAGGAAAGCCATACGTTCCATAATCCTGAACCACGATGGACCCATGGAATTCTAAGAATATCGTCTTTTGCCGGTTGTCGTAAAAACTCGTACTTAATACAACCAATCGTACAACACAAGCGACTTTGGTCTAAAATAATTCCACTTTATCTCTTCCCATTTGATTGGCCAGCTCTATTACTGGTTTACAGACATATCTAGCCCGAAATCCTAATTTACTAGTGGCTAGCCATTCATATAAGGTAAAACCACCCACGACGTGAATTAGGTAAACCTCTGCCACACCCGCGGTTACGCTTTCGTGAATAAATTACGAGTAAGTACTTATGTAAAATTGTGTAACTTGATTTTTGTGTTTGGCCGGTTATGCATTTTGATCGAGTTGGGGGTGTGTACCTGTCATTTGTGCGGAGCTAAATACACGCGCTACTTGTGGGCCATTTCATAGTATTATTATGACAATTCGATGTCCATTGACTAGTCGGTTAGAAACCTAACCTTTTTTTACCCGACTACTTTTGTAACCTTTCTAATACCTAACGCCTAATCATCGAATTGTCCTAGTAAATTTGTCATTGTCAGTATTGAAGTTTCTCATTGATTGACAAGAAACAATAAGATATAGCCACTGTCATAGCTGTCAGTTGTATGAGAGTGTCATTATTCCATCGGTATTCGAATTACAACTTCATTGTTTGCAGAAACGTGTAGTGAAGCTTCCCTTGATGCATTGAACATAACTTTTTAGAACTATATTAAACAAGAAAGTGATGTTCTGGGTAAAAATGAGTCAACCGGTGGTTAAGGGGTAAAATAAACGACTTGTCAGAGAGGCTGCAAACACGTAAGTAGCTACCTACAGATTTATGACTTTTACTTAGGAAAAGCTTTCAACTTCACAGGCCCAAGCTAAAGCAGTAATGGCAGTGAGCCAATGGATTTACCACTCTCAGATGTATTTAAATGAGATAAAGTGAGAGTGCAGTTGGAAAGCGAGTTACAATTTGAACACTAATCTCACTAATTTTCAAAGGTTTTGACTGAAAACTGCAGCTGTAACTAGGCCGTAACTCAGACGTAGAGTTTCCAGCCCGACATTTCAAAAAAGTTTTTGTTGGCACTAAAATGCAATTGCAGAAAATTGTGTTAGGCAATACCATCCAAATATACAATTCACATCTAGGACAAGTAAGAGAAAAACGGCGGTCAAAGCCAGGAGACTTTTTACATGGTTTTTGTTACTCGTTGCTTCTACGTCAATTTTCAATAGTTTTTAAGTGATTTGCAATATTCACACATTTCGAAATAAGTTACACATGTTTCAGAAACTTTAATGGCTACGCCTCCGACACTTCGGGACAATAGGTAACACCAAAACAGCCTTAATTTGACCCGTTTCGAAGAAATGTGACCATATCGTCAACCTTCTAAATAAAAAGTTATATGCTTACAGTGTCTAAAAATCCCGAGAATAAACCAGAAAGAAACATTGGTCACTGTTTCCAACCACACACGTGGAGCTAGGGACCGTTGGAAAAAAAGCGCTGCTATTTTCCAGTCGCCCGATAATTTGGGTGTCACAATAAATCTACTTTAAAGGTCGTAAATTTGCGGGACGCAGAGCCGTGACCCACTTGCTGCGCCACCCAGTGTGTGGTTGAGTTGTAATAATAACATCAAAATAATGTTGTATTTGCCGGTAGCACGTATTGTGTGCTACGAAAAAAGAGACTTAACCGCACCTCCCGCACTTTTTTCCGCCGCCGCCGCTGCCCCGATGACGCCAAGTTCCTTCCCGAAATCAGACTTTATGGCCCGGTTTCTGAGTTGAGAATTTTACTAAGCACATACTTACGCATCGCCCTGTCAAGCTCTTTTGTGAGAAATCTGCAGAGACATGACGATACTTACCCATTTGCTTAGCAAAATTCTCAACTCAGAAACCTGGCCTATACCGGTAAAAAAATCCTCACTGCGCGTTTCGAACTACGTGATGTCTCAAGCCACTCCTTTCGTGGCACGCATTATACGATTGTTTAGTAACCAAACAATTTGACAGGCTAATATTGATTTAATTATATGATGACTACAGCACAAGCTGGTCTAGTAAGTATCTAAGTAACACTTTATTGTACACCTGAGAGAATGTACAATACGTATATCATTTGATAGAACTTTACTTTACTCCTAATTCAAAATATGTGGATTGGCCATTTCGCTACCATCATATATGCGAAAGGTGAAACATTTATTCACTGTTCATTACTTTTCTATTATTACAAGCTCTTTTAGTAACGAAACGGCGAAGCCACATAATTTGACTAAGTTGTAGAGTTTGTGAAGTTAGGACTTTAGTGTTAGGGCGTGTAGAGTTAGAAGATAGAGCTTTTTGATAGTGCGAGGTGTATGGTCTCGTCTTGGTAACATTTTTTACATGAAAATGTTCTTGGTGGGATTATTATGTGCGCGAAAACCAAATACCCGTAGCATTATTGTTACGCTTTTATTGCTAACTGTACTAACGCCGACATGCACTTAGGTGATAATCACAATATAATGCAGTATTATTCACAGGTCATAAAGTGAAAGGAAATCACTTGTGTGAGAAATAACGTGCAAAAACTTATAATGCCTCGTTCATAATGATCCATTCAATCGAAGAAACCTTGCTCTAGATTTTTGTATTAAACTAGAGTTTTGTACCTCATTTGATTAAAAATAAGCTGATATAATACTGAAAAGGCAATATTAAGGTTAGTAAATAAGTAAGATGTAGCCTGCACAATTGTACATGTCCCACTAGCTGGGCAAAGGCCTTCTCTCAGAGGGAGAGTGTGAGCTTAATCACCACGCGTGCTCAATGCGGATGGGCGATATTCGCGTTAAGGGTATAAGCCTCATAAGAGTACGCTCAGGTTTCCTCACGATGTTTTCCTTCACAGTTAGCGAGTGGTATTGCTACAACAAATTCACAAATGTACGTAACTTTGAAATACAATCAAGTCATAGGTACATGCCCGCACCGGGAATCGAACCTGTGTCTCTCGCTTCCGAGTCTATCGTTCTTACCACCAAGCCACCACCGCTCCTGCGAAGGTACGTAGTTTATTCAAAATACCCGTAAAATTCTTGATTTGCCAAACTACAGGCTAATCAAAACCTAAATTTGTCAAATACTTGATTCGTCAAGTTCTTAAATGTCAAGCATGCTTTGGGACAGTCAAGATAAAAATAATAAAATCATGAAATAAAATATTATTTTATTGGGATGAAAAAAATAAAAATACTTGCAACTTTTCAACAACTCAAAACTTGACATCTTCTCGTATAATAGCGATGTGTTTGCATTGTGGGTCATCTACCTCAAATCCTCCTGTCCTCCACCTTTCTCTTAATAGACATCATATTTATATGTAATCAAGACAGCTGTTCGACATTATGGAACGATCAACAAGGTCGAGCGAGAGCCTCGGGGCCTAATTCTCGGGAATCTCGCATTTGACACAAATTCATCTCAAAAGAAAATAAATCATTTTGCTGCAAATTTCACATCTCCTATCCTCACCCAAGTCATCCTCGACATAAGGCACGAGATTTCTGCGAGATGTTTGCCTCTTTCGCTCGACATGACTCGAGTAGTCGGGAGCAACTGAGATTGAAATGACATGAGATTTTTCCATCGAGATGTGTCGAATGCGAGATTCCCGAGAATTTGCCCCCAGCATTTTTCCGCAAACAATTTTCATCTCCCTGTCGTAACTTTTACGCGGAAACTTTTTGCGTTCGCGGGACAAAAGTTTAAGTAGCAATCATCTCCGTTAAGTGTGTACTTATCTTGTCCTCTCGAAACGGACATAATTTTTTGGCTGGTTTAATTAACGGCTGTGTCGCAGTGACTTTGTCGGTCTTCGCACTAAACTTTCGCAGCGAAAAACTTACGTTACGGTTTTCACCGAGACTTTCTTAGTTTTAGGGACTATGTAAGATTATGTATTAGGATATGTATGAAACTTTTTCTTTTCTGTGGGCTAAGCCGACCAGCTGAGAGGATTGCATAGTTGCTGAGCAAGCCTACTCCATTTAAATTTACCAGGCACTACAGCGAAGTGACCGCTTCATCCATATCCTAGTCTGAATGAAGATGTAATTTAATATGCCAAGAATATTCTTTTAGGTTTTTGTTGCGTAGTATATTTGTGTTCAAATAAAGACAACGTTTATTTAGATCTTAAAAAGCTAAGTATGGTATGATTTATCTCACGGAATTTCATGTGATGTTGTGAACGGAATACGTTGATTGAATCCAGTTCGAAGACCTCTGAGTGCTGACGTAAAATGTGCAAATTATAGTCAGTAGTCACCACAGACTTATACATATAAATCTGTGGTAGTCACGATGCATCATACTTGCTATATGCTCAAATATGTACCTTTGATATTCGAACTGACGAAATCCCAGCGCCATCCTCTTTATTTGATTTTCATTTCGCTTACACGAATTCACAATTTCCATGCCAAAGCCATTGTGTGCTGTAACCAATCAAATCAATTTGAAATGTTATAAATTTGCACTGAGTCAGTCTGAGCTGGCATCAGAATACCTACTGGGTAGTTCTATTCCAATATTGTTTGTGTCTGATTGGTAGCAACTGTCGCTCCATTTTTTTGCCACCTACCTAGGTTTTCTGTAGTAATCAGAGCTTATTTAAAGTTCCGCTATCGAATTTGATTGCACCCTGTATATGTTACGATAGAGTAGGCTTGCCTATTATATTAGGGGTGGTATTAATAGTCGTCTGAGATCACTTACTAGAGCTCGATCTCAAGTAGGTGAACTCAGAAAATTCAAATGCTAATGTCAAGCCTTGGCTAATGTAAAACTTGAGTTGCTGTCAGCGTATGAATGGACACTATCTTGAGACTGACATTGACATTAGCCAAGGCTTGACATTAGCATTTGACTTTTCTGAGATCACCTACTTGAGTTCGATCTTGAGTCGACGACTATTTTATGTCACCCTTGGTATCTTTATATCATTTCAGATTTTAACAGAACATAGCGACAAAATTCGCGGCTTAGTTGGCCCCGTGTACCTCATTTATTGACTTTGTCTTTCCTGAGGCAGGCAAAATGTTTAAGCTCATGAAATTCTATTATTTTCTCCTTCCAGCTAGCATATTCATAACTTCACTTGTTCTATTTAAGTAAATACTCGTACAACATAGTCCCCAGGCGCCAACATTGTTGAAATTAGGAGCGCAATTATTTCCCTGAGTATGAACATTAGCTTGTTATGTAAATAAATGTGATTGACTGCGTGGCTTGGAACTAAATAAGCGCAAAATACAGTGAAATATAATTAAATCAGCCTTTTGGAAAACTAAGGCCGCAAATATCTACGTAACGGTGACGCCTTTTCTGGGTTTCCTACGTTTCCTTCTCCTTTAGATAAGAAGTTATGGAAAAGTTCACAAAACGTAACTACTTTAGTACGATGATGTTTCACGGCTTTGTAATAAGATATTCATGGAACATCGCACCCGCACGGAAGATAGTAAATAAATAGATACTCATATTAGCTGTACTCTCTCTGTACACCGGCATAGCAATGTTCCTCTCCTTCATAATGTAAAAAGAAATTTACTGTCTGCCACCTTAACATGAATGGTGACAAGAGACAGCGCTGGATTAGGTACTTATTTCTTCTTATTGAACGAGCGAGCGAAGCGAGAGAAGTTCTCCGAGTCTATTGGAACAATCCGGCGTTTGTATGTATGAATGTTCGTTCGACGATAACTTGAGTAAATGTCGGATCGTCATGAAATTTGGTAGGCGGGTAAATGAGGCAAAGATAATTTTTAAGTTCGAACATGAGCCAAATCGGCCGAGGGTTTGCTGAGATATGGGATCGCGAGTTCACAGTTCGGGGCGAACCACTAGTATTACTATCTTTTGACCGCGACTTCGTCCGCGCAGACTTAGATACATCTTAGGCCTTTGCATCTAGGACAAGGTAGATGATATTACAGCGCACAGTGGTCGATTTGTACGATTTAGGCGGCCAAAAGTCCATTTCTCAAAGTTAACTTATAACAAAACTAATTGATTCCCGGAAAAATAGACACCCCGACTGCCCAAACCCCACCCCTCCCCAGTTCCTAGAACTGCGTGCGCGCCCCCACAGGTAGTCGGAACTTGATCGTCGCGCAAGCTGTACGCGTTCGTTCTCGACACTCTTAGCGCAACCGATATTCTAAAGTGAATATTTCATTGGATATTATTCAGTTACAAGTGAAAGTGATGGAAGTCGAAAATTCAGGTAAGCTCCTTCAAATATAATTTAAATTAAGATAAGGAATATCAATATTTAGTGCAGTTACAACGTATCAAAGATCGCCCTTTTTCATAGAAAATATTATCATTTTTTTATTTTCAATAGTAAAAATGTTGTACTTCCGAGACCGTCCGAGTTAAATTCCTTATGGTTTCTAATAGTATAGCTCTTTGAGCAGATAACCACAAAAAAAATAGCCACCACCTTTGACCACTTCGCGAGAAAAATAATAATTCATTAACTTAGGCAGAAAGTGAGAAAAATTCCTTTTTTGTTTCTTTTGCGTTAAAATTCCTTTTCGTTGTTCTAGGTTCATCAAGTTACTCGGGCATGGAGGTAGTAACTCGCAGATATCTTTTTGATAAGATGATTGAGGAAAACTCTCCATCAATAAACGACAAATTGGAATACTTACAAAATTATTTGTTAGTGTCTTACGGGGACTCCGACGAAGACAAAAAGTATATAAATCATAAATTTTCATATTTTAAAACAGAAATAAAAAAGAGATGGTCCAAAGCACGCAACACGCTAGAAAAATTTCTTATAAGCAATGATGCATGGTTAGCAGGAACGTTCGAGATGCCCATAAAAACGCATAATAAGTCAGGACGACCTAGCAAAACATTCAGTGAATGTAGTGAAAGAACTAAAAGGAGGAAAACAGAAGAAGTTCGCTCCTCTGTAGGCAAAGAAGTGATAGTTCACGCAGCGCAAGTAATTTTACAAAAAGAAGGAAAAAGAAACGCCTCGCAAGTTCTAAAAGATATTACAAATTCGCCTGCAGCCGCAAACGAATGTAAAAAAAGACATTCCAAATCAAAGGCACAAGATCCCCTTACGCCTCGGGAGGCACTGCGAATGTGCGTGGACGCTGATTTGACACGAAGTCAATATGAAATTGTGCGAGCAACCAACAGAAGCTTTTACCCGTGCTACGAATTAGTGTTGAAGGCTAAACAGGAATGTTACCCACCCAAAGAGACGCTACGAGTGACCGCTTCCTGTGCTGAAAGTGATCTACAATCTTTGTTAGATCACACCGTCACGCGATTATCAATTTTCCTCGAAGAAGTACTAATGACTCTTACAGAAACTGAGAGAAATTCCTTGCAGATTATCTGCAAATGGGGTTGTGATGGTTCACAACAAGCTCAATACAAACAAAAGTTAATGAATGACGCCGACTCGGATGCAAATATATTTTTGAGCTCATTACAAAAGATGAAATAAATTACGTTCGGGACAGTGTGAAGTCCCTAAAAGCCACGGAATTGGAACTGAATGGGCAAAAATTCTCGGTTAGCCACAGTCTTAAAATGACCATGGTGGATGGCAAAGTTTGCAATGCGGCGACTGACACCAAATCAACGAGTAGATGCTACATATGCGGAGCCACTTCAAAAAACTTTAATGACTTAAGTAAAAAAAACGAAATTCACCCAGAATCGCTTGAATTTGGCCTATCAACTTTACATGCCAGAATTCGATTATTCGAGAGTATTTTACATTTAGCTTATAAATTGCCCGTTGGGAAATACCGTGAAAAAAGAACCAAAGCAGAAAAGATGCTAGAACAACAAAAAAAAAAAGAGATTCAGCAAAGATTCAGAGAAGAAGTAGGTATCTTGGTAGATATGCCAAAATGTAATTTTGGTAACACAAATGACGGCAATACTAGTAGAAGATTTTTTGAAAACCCACATCTGGCTGCTGAAATAACGGGAATAGACTTTAATTATAAAATTAACTATAACTATAAATAAAATTAAAGTTATTTTGGAAGCCATATCAAGCGGTCACAAAATAGATGTCCCGAAATTTGATGAATACGCCATGGAGACAGCAAAACTGTATGTAGAGTTATATGGTTGGCATTCTATGACTCCTACCATGCATACAATTTTGGTACATGGTGGAAAAGTTATAGAAAATTCTCTAGTGCCTATTGGTCAACTTTCGGAGGAAGCTGCAGAAGCTCGTAATAAGCACTTTCGCTCATACCGTCTAAACTTTGCTCGAAAGTTTTCACGCGAAGACTGTAACCTTGTTATTTATCACAGGTTACTCTTGACATCAGATCCACTCATCAGTTCAATGAGAAAAAAAAAGAAGATCCGATCAAAACCATTTTTGCAGGAAACTTTGGAGCTTTTGCTTCCTGCAGAGCCAAATACAAAAGGCACTTGTGATAAATGCATGGAAAGTGACGGTGAGGAAGAATTGTCTTTTAAAGAGTAACATAACAATTTGTATGTTAAACTTTCATAAAATATTGTCTTATTGTTTATGATTCGGTACCTAACATTGTAAGTAACATTTAGTATAATAATGTGGTAATAACTGTTGACCATTTAATTTTAGTGTATACTGTATTTTTTTGTCATCCATATTTTATTTTCAATTTAAATAGGCATGCAGACTGTAGAGAATAAACATTTTTTTTTATGTACGGCCGTCTTTTACTTAACAAATTGTGATAATTCTTAACCCAAATATCAAAAACTACTAAGCCGATTTCGATAATTCAAATGAACTCAAAATATATATTTTACACCAAAGGGAGATTTAAAGAAAATTTAAAAACATTGGCGCTATTTACAAAAATATTTTCACAGAAATGTTTTTTTGTATAGAAAAATACGCTTTCAATGAAACGAATAGGGATAAACATATATATTCACTCTAAAATACCAGATTAGCATTTGTTGTCGTATTTATTACTGAAATAAAGCATAAAATAGTTTTGGCCGCCTAAATCGTACAAATCGACCACTGTGCAGCGTCCATTGGCATCACTACCCAAACTATATAGATAGGCGGGGCAACCACTCGGGCTCTGCCATACCTGGCAACAATAATTTTGTGAGAAAAACAACATCCATCCATTCATACCTTTAAATAAACTGTTTATTTATCCAAGTTCTAACTAGAACTAAGGCCTTTTCATCTTTGTGATAAGATTATTGATACAGCGTCCAGTGGCACCTTCACTCACACTAGATGGGTGAAGAGACAAGTCGGCGGCGCTGCAGTGCCTGGGACATTGTTTTAGACGGAGTAAGCTTGCCCAGCACCTATACCATCCTGACAGATTAATCGGCTTAGCCCACAGGAAAGACAAGTCAATGCGTGTGGAGCCAACTAAGCCGCGAGTTTCCGCACGTTGTTTTCCTTCACTGTTAGCGAGAAGTTCACAGGAATGGTAAACTGATATTTTTCATCACCGCTAGCAAGCTGATGCTGGCAGCTTAAAAAACTGCCATGGCAAGGTCCTCATAAATTTCAAAAGGGCTCTGATCAAAGTGCTCTAGACTTTTTGACATGGGCTTAACGTCATAAGACTCGAGACTGCTAGCGTGTCACGGTAGGCTTCTGGCTCAAAATTCACATTAAAATTCGCCTTTGTAACTTTGGGCGCTTGTCAAATTAACGTCCTGTGAATAATTGCTTTGGAAATCCTTTGGTATTACGTGCTTGTGCAGAACAAAAAGGTTCCTTGACAGTGTTTTTTTTGTTTGTAAGTTCAAATCTTACCACATAACATAGCCTAAGTAGTTGGACTGGCCGCGGTCAGTCCATGGATGGGTGACCGCTAGTGGCAATAATATCTGAGCGCTTCCTTGCTTCGGAAGGTACGTTAAACCGTTGGTCCCGGTTGTTGTTGATTAATAACCATCGTTAAGCCATGTCAGAGGCCCTTTGGGCGGCCTAAGAACTCTGACACGAGGTGGCCACTACTTCATACCTCCCTACCATCTGAACTTTTATGTAAGTGTTTTTTCCTTCATCTTGGAAAGAAAGGTAAAACTAAAACGTGCTGTTGTCAAAATACTAAAGCTCATAATAAATAACAATAAAAATATCGCCATAAACTGTCACCAATTTATCACTAAAGCAAAAAACTTTGAGAGGTATTGACGAAACATGTCACCAATTATTATCACTACTGTTACAGTAAAAGTGTAAGAAAGTTGACGAGCCATAGTAAAATATGCTTTACTATCTAGATTCCAAGACAGCTATAAAGATGTCTGCTTTTATCTTTACCTCTTGGCTGAAATACCAAGGGCAATGATGATGCATTGAACTATCGAACCTTTAGCTAACCTTTTCTTACTGTTGTAGTTTGGTAGACTAGACAAGATACACTGCGCACGTTTTGATTAAGCTTAAGAACTTGGTTTGAACCAAAGCATTTTTACCCGCAAATACGAGTATTATGTAGATATCTGTGCCGTCTTATTCACCAAATTTTTAGACTAAAGTAACAGCCCTACAAAATACCTATTTCAATTTCACTTTCACATTTTAGATTTAAATAAGCATATCAGTCTCATAAACGGCTGATTCGATTTTGATAAAACATAATATCTAAGAAAACTTGTTAGAAAACCCGATTTCAAATAAATTTTGAAAAAAAAATAAAATAAACGATTTAAAAAAAACAGCATCCAAATAGGTTTACCCGTTTAAGGCTGGAAGATAGTAGTGTGGCGGGAAATTCAAAATTTTCACAGACAAAAGTCTGTGAACAGACATTTTGTAGCTAAACTGAGCTATTTTTGTTCAGCGATTTATCGTTTGCGAGAATAAAACCGTATTCTTTTCATTATTCTAAACAACAGAACAACAATAATTCAGCTGATTATGTGTTCTGGTCTACGAAGCAGTGGTACTGCCCAAAAAACTTGTCGTAGACCAAGTTTTTTGGGCAAAAATTGCTCAGTTTAGCTACAAAATGTAAAAAACTGTGAAAATTTTGAATTTCCCGCCACCTTGCTATCGTCTACCCTTAAGAGCTACGGTGCCAGAGCCATACACACACATATACACATAGCTGTAACATTTTTGGGTTGGGGGCTCAAAATGGAAATGAAAGACTATTTCACAGTGGCAGAAGCAATCGTTCGAAGATAAGTCACCGCACTGTTTCTGATGGCAACAGATACGTTTCCAAATTGTATTTAGATAGCTCCAAGTCCTATGAAGCTTCTAGACTAGACAGACATTGCGCTGCAGAAACAGTTTTGCTTGGGGCAAATGAACTCAGTAACCTTTGTAGTAGCCAACTTTTAATTAATCGCGATGTTCACAACACTCACCGCTCCAGTCCACCAGTTACTAACTCTGTAACGTTGCTGAAACTGCTTTGGATTAAGTAAGATAATAGTTTTGCTGGTTAAATAAGCTATTAAGACAAAATTGAAGACATGTTACTACAATTATTAAGGCTTAGGGTGGTATTAATAGTGGCATCTCAAGCTCTGCCTCGGTCTCAAGTTCGAGCTTGAGTAGCTGTCAGCATATTAGTAGACATTAGCCAATGTCTAAATTCGGTGATTTTGTTTTCTGAGATCACCTACTTGAGCTCGAGCTTGAGCTGACGACTAATGCCACCCTTAGATTCCAATATGCATTCTTCTTAGGTTTCGCTCCTTCACTCTAAACGGTGTAGGTATCATGCGAGTTCTATTGGTTTTGTGCTAGTCACTGTGATTATAATGTAGGGTACACAATAGAAAAGGAGAAAAATAAAAGTACATCGCACAAAATTATTCAGAAACCCCAAAGGGGATCTTTCTGTAACAGAAACAGTATTTTGCTAATGTAACTACCCCAGCCAACGGCAAAGAGAGATGTATGAAATTCAATATAAAATGTAAAACAAATTACCTAAGCGCGCGCTCTGAAACATTCGTAGGTCAACGTAAATGCACCATTCCCCGCTGCGGCCCGCCGGTCTGCTGATATTTGGCGATCTGTGGCTAGTGGCTCTCAAAGTTTGTCAAAAAGATCATTAACTATTGACAAGTATCTACCCTATGGCTATAAATAAGGCCACCAGGGGCTTAAGTCTGTGACGCAATGGCGTGAATTGGCGTGTCGATGGCGTTCCAATAGAAGGACAAAACCGGAGTTTCCTCGTTTTTCTCCTACAACCAGCGAACTAATCCTCTAGAAATAGAATGAAAATATTATTTGCTGTACTAAAAAAATATTAGAAGGACCGACAGCATTACTAAATCGTAATTGAAGCCATCAACTTTGAGCCCATTTTGGTAGGTACCATTAAACGTATGCACATTGTACAATTAATGCACACAGAATATGTTATTGCTCCCCGTAACATAACATTCACCGTTCACCGTTCAGGCGAAACTGAAGGCAGACCCCCTGATATACAAATTTTTATTTCGTTTCGCTAATGTCTTTCGACAGTTTGGGAAGGGCTGTTTTGCGACGATATCTCAGCAGTCCGATATTGCGGTCTCGATCAAACACTCGTTATAGGTATAAGTATAGCTACCACGAGTGCGAAAAAGCTGTGCCGGACGTCCGCCGGACGTCTGTCATGTATCCTAATACTATAGTAGTAAGGTTGTTTATGCAACTTGTCACTTTCAGTGACATTGACAGTAAGCACTCGTGGTACCAGTACTGATGGCCGAATGAAATTTTAAACCTGAGGACGTCTGCTGGTATATTTCACAAAATGGCCGCCGCGACGTCCAATTTTGCAGCTGAAAAACGTTCGAGAGCGAGTGGAATTTGATTTTTGGATGGATATACACAATCTCACCCTTTCTCTCTTCTCGACTTCAGTTCTATAAGGTTTTTCTTGACCACGTCTATCCACCTGGTTTTGCGGTATTTATCTGGATGGATATACGGCGAGATTTATTAAAAATTTTGCTAACCTGTAGAATACTACGTATAATCCAAGCTTTACCCCACCGAAGTTATTGCACTACTTACTGGACACAGTATTATAATAACGGTTATTTCTTCACTAGTAAGGTCATAGATGGCATGATGAAAAATATCAGATTAGGTTTTAAGAGGAGGAACGAATTTTTTCGACGATTTCTATTTTGTGTGATGATGTGATGATGACATATTTTACGATGGAGTAGGTTTGCCTTGACACCTCGCTTACTCTAGCCTAAAGTAGGTACCTAAAGTGAATTCTGAAATATAACGAGACACACACAACCAATATGGTTGGATTAAGTTGCCCATTATTGTCTGAATCTCAATTTAGTCTTCTTAGGCCTGGTTTCTGAGTTGAGAATTTTACTAAGCACATACTTACGTATCGCTCTGTCACGATCTTTTGTGAGAAATCTGCAGAGACAGGACGATACTTACCCATTTGCTTAACAAAATTCTCAACTCAGAAACCGGGCCTTGGTCCACAAGAAGTACAAACTAACTGCCGGTTTCTGATTTGAGAAAATCGCTAAGCAAGTACTTAAATATCGTTCTGCCTCTGCGGATTTCTCAGAAAAGAACGTGACAGAACGATATTTTAAGTATTTACTTAGTAAAATTCTCAACTCAGAAACCGGAACTTATATAGATAAGTTTTGCTTATGCATTAGCAAATTCTCACAATAAGCAGTGGATTCACGTTACAACTCATTTAGTCAAGTCTTTGATGTGAGTATTTGAAAATTTTAATGAGCTGTCACCTTATTAAATTTGATTGAGAGAGGATTGAGTGAGTGTCAAAGCGAATGCAAATACTCAACACATTATACAATACACCCATTGAGTGGTACATTTATTGTTCTACCGGTAAATAAGTAGGGAAGAGGTTTTGTTGTTACATGACAATACGTCAATACACATTGCGTAATGTAATGTCACATAGCGTTACGTAGTGTAACGTCATTGTGTCGTGTTGTTATCGATCACATCACGAGTATGTGTGGTTATTGTACAAGATTTCTAAAGTATTATTACGAATTCATATTTTTATGGATGCACTGATTATTAATATTAACACTTAGAGAGAATGCACTTTAGAACTAACGGAAACTATTTTACAGAATTAAATACCTAATGCAGAGACTTTTGTGTATCTGGCCCCTAAGCTGCCGTTTAACAGGCATATTATTGCAGCGCCCAAGTTTATTTTTGCAGAGGCGCTTATAAAAAAAAAACTAAACTAAGGCCTTTGCATGTACGTAATGAGATGATTTATGCAGCGTCCAGTGGCTCCTTCACTCACACTAGATGGGAGAAGAACCTATACCATCCTGACAGCTTAGTCGGTCTAGCCCACTTAGTGCACCTGGCGTTAATTATTGTATTTGAAAGCCTTCTGCCATAAATGCTAAGCTTTCTTGAATCTCATCAAGCACCCGCGAAGTTCGTCGCGCTGCTTGTTTGCCAAGCACACACAGGCGTCTTAATTACACCAGGAACTATTTAATCTGCATGTGAGTGAGCTCAGCTTGCGCTACAAATAACACTGTTTGAGTCGCGAAACAAATGCCGGGAAGTGGGCAACGAGCGAGAGGAAGTATGGGCTGTTAAAGGTGCGCGGGCTCCTTGGTTTTTTAGTGCTTTTTGAACGAGCAAGCGAAGCGAGAGAAGTTCTCCGAGTCTACTGGAACAATCGCTCGCACAATAAAATCGTGTTTTTAGAAATTTTGTTTTACTCTTAATTTATAGACGGTTACGCAAAAAGGAGAGGTGTGTTTTGAAATATAGGGGCTTGCTGAAAAACAGCGCTTTGCATGTGCCTACACATGCTTAGCTTAATGCTGAGCCTGCTCCCTTTGATGCCAAAGCATACTCTACACGGTAATATTACTTATTGTTTAAGTATTAAATATTACCTTTATATTAAGCTCTATTTTTAAGTTGGCATCAATAAAGTGATTTGTATTTGTATTTGTTAAATGCGTACCTATTGTGTGAATCGGTTCGAAATTTTGAAGCTGTGGCGCGTCATAGTTTGCCCAGTTTTTTTAATGCCTCAGATTTGAAATGTTAAATAGTCTTCGATCAAGGATGAAACTAGATACAACATAGAACTCTGAAATGTGTCTGGAAAAATAGATGCCCAAACTGCCTTTGGGAGCTTATTTGCTCGTAGTCTATGCAATTAAAGTAAAACTGTACACTAATGCAATAAGGTTGAAATTCGAATATTAGACGTATGATCGAAATGATGTTTCGTATTGTTCTATTGCTGATATCATTTGTTTCTGTGGGGACAAGTTTTTATTGTGATTTTATACGTAATGCGAATTCTATGTGATTTAGTTCGGTGTAAATAGTTGTCAAAATTCGGTAGGTACGTCTCTAATGACCCGTTTCCAACTGACAGTTAAAAGCTGAATTTAAAGCCCTTGGTAGATGGCGCTCATAGGCTTGGCCTTAAAAGAACGGGATGTGGCTGTCAAATTTCGCTTACACAGATCAATAATATCTTCAGAAAAAGCTAAATTTGACAGCCGTGAAAACGGCTCATTCCTGTTTGAAGTCCAGTGTCATTTTTAAAAAGTATTATTCCTGAAACACGTCAAAGCTAAATTTGACAGCCGTGAAAACGGCTCATTCCTGTTTGGAGTCCAGTGTCATTTTTAAAAAGTATTATTCCTGAAACACGTCAACTTCTAGAAGTGATTTCCAACAACTTTTGTTGGAAAATTCGATACACCCTTGGTCCAATAGTAAAGTTGGCAGAACCTTCACCCTGTAAAAAGTCTTTGCAAAATCGATCTTATACTGGGAAAGGTTTTACTGCTGTAGGTAATTAAAGTAATAAAGCTTCAAAAACATGAATTACAGGCAACGGATTCATTGCCAAGAGAAGATATATTTTCTAAGAAATGTTTGTGGTATGGTTGCCAAATATGTTCACGTCACGACATGGTCCCCTATCTTGAATATCTTGAGTTAGTACCTAGCATAACAATGAGAATGAGTGGAAGGCGAGATATGGGTATGTTTTTAGTTTTTAGTTGTATCTTGATTTTATTTTAATTAGGATAAAATTACCTTGATTACTAATTACTCAGTCTGAAAGCTATTTTCGATAATTTTCAATACTTAATTGCAATATCGATAGCCAACATACTGATTAATTAATTGTGGTTTGATAGATCCAGAATCCCGTAAATACGTAAATACGAGTATAATTATAATAATATTCTCTCTTTAATAATTTTGTTGCCGTTGCGTTTTTATATTTCCATTATAGGTATTATCCGGTTCAAATGCTATTAGGATACGACCTTTTGGAGTTGCGTTACGTGACAGTGATGACTTGTAGAGTCAGAAAAATAGACAGATGAATAAAATCGGACCTGGTCATTTTGTAAAAAAAAAAAACTCATCTTTTTTGTGGTATACTGATAGTGCAGGTTGTAAGGAGTAAATGTTGCAAAAAAAACTTGTATCTAAAACGAATAGAAAGTATTTTAATTAACGATTTGATTAAATGTTTTAATTATTTTTTGTTTGTTTGGTATTTAGAAAATGTACTATTGTACCTTAAATACACGATAATTTAGTAACTCCACATCACCATATCAACAGATGAGACTAAACAACGAAAAAGTTTTCACTGTCGATTTCGGATAAATACTCAGTAGATACGGGAATTTATTAGTATTTACTCACCTTTGATAAGTATTTACTCACCTTTGAGTAAATACTGAGTCATTAACCCATCTTTAGTCACGCGCTTTCCCGACAACGTTGCTAACGGTACTGACAGGCATAACTTGACGTCATATACCGCTTCATTCCAAAAGGTCCTATCCTAATAGCATTTGAACCGGATACAAGGTATTTATTTTTACCCGACAAAGCCCAAAAAGAGGGTTAAGTTTTTCACCATGATGTAGGTACGTATTTACTCACTGCAGCAGATTCCTTTGGCCAAGTAAAACCTAACACCACGAGACCGACTTTAACCATTCGCCGTGGCTCAGCAGCTAAAATGACGCTGTCGCAACAAAGCGTGATGATATTCAAACAAAAAGCCCGGCACGTCTTGTTATAACGACGAGGTATCAGCAATTTTGCCTTGCAACATTTTAGCGGTTTTAAGAATAGCTATAATCGCCGGTTGCGCTATGTTTGCGAATTCGCAACCTATAGTTGAATTAGGAAAACTGCTGGGTTAGGCTATTGGATAATCGTAAGAGCGTAGTTACATTCATCATACAATCAACCAACATAGGTAATAATTGTTATTATTGTCTACCCCGTTCTAGGTAGTTCAACAGAGAGTCGGCAGAAGCATCGTATTTCGTAGTAACGTACTTGATACTCGTATTGGCTACTGTCTTGAACACACCAGAGATGGGCACATACCCGAATATGCACCCAAAATTGGGTAGATGTATTTACCCAAAAAGAGGGTTTAAACCCAGTTATCTACCCATTTTTGGGTGCATATTCGGGTAGGCCGATCCCCCGCCACTTTGCATCGCCACTTTGAAGTAAAGAAGAGAACTCTGAAGAATTTAGAAAAGCCAAGAGTTCAGTATTAATTTTTGCGGTACGAAACTGATCGTGAAACGGTCTCACACTTCACTTTTTTATTCCTCGGCGTAGACAAACAGATAGGGTAACCTTAGTTAAGTAATAGGGCCCCGTTTGGCACCTTTCGATTTTTTTTTCATCTTTAGGTGCACGTTATATCTATATTAAATGTATATTATATCGTTAGTCACTAAGGCCCGTGACGTTGCGATATAGAAGAGTTCTATAACCATTCTGCGAGTAAAAATTTGAACCTTGACTTTTTTTTGGCGGGGCGTTCGGCGGTCATATGTAGGTACAACTCTTGCCTAAAAAACGGTGAATACTAATAATGTTGACGTTGGACAGCGTCAGCGCCATCCACGTAGTGATCACCAGCTGAATGATTTTTCTTTTCTTGTATATAAACCTCTTGCAAAAAATTCTTGGCCCCTTAAAACAAAGGAAACTGACCTTTCAACAGCAGCACGAAGTTCTTCTTGTCATCTCCTCCCTTGGGGTACTCCCAGTCTACATCCAGGCCGTCGAAGCTCCTGTCACGCAGGTACGGGATGGCCGAGTAGATGAACGTCTGCCGAGCGTAGCGCGTCGCCGACATCTCCTTGAACTTCTGCGTGCCGAATGACCAGCCACCTGTGGGAGAATATGGGCTGGGCTGATTAAAAAATCAAATGTGAGTAAGCCGTCCAAAGGGTCGGAAACGCATAACTTCTTTGAAGTGAAGTGGGCAGGACGCCTGGGCCCTTAGCCTGTAACACAATGGTGCCAAAATGGGCTGTCAGGTGACGACTTAAATTACGATTTGCTGACGCTGTCTGTCCTTTTAATGTTTTTGTAGTACAGCAAAGAATATTTTGATTCTAATTCTAGAGGATTAGTTCTCTGGTTGTAGGAGAAAAACGAGGAGAGTCCGGTTTTGTCCTTCTGCCGGGATGCCATTGACCCGCCATTGCGTTACAGGCTAAGGGCCCTGGCGAGACGTACCGATGGCAGATGGACAAAGCCCATTGTGGAATGGCGACCCCGAGAGGGGAAGAGATCGGTTGGCAGACCACCAGCCAGATGGTCCGACGACATAGCCAAAGCAGTGGTTGCGCCTGGGATGGGATCGGGAGAGGTGGCGTGAGCATGAAGAGGCCTGGTTACTTAGCAGTGGGTGTTAACAGACTGATGATGATGATGATGAAGCTGTCCAAAGCTACGAAAAAACCATTGCACGAGCTGACCAGCTTCACGAATGATACCTAGAACTCTGTTTGTATTTCGTTGGACCTTAAGTAAACTTCGGTCAAGTTAGTAAACGGATGATATCTACTACTGGATACACCGTTAACTTTTAGTAAATACAATGTACAGTGCTTACGAAAGTTTAGGTTCAACACTTTTCTGTAACTCCCTAAACTAAACTAAACTAATCACCTCACCGAGTTTTCAGTCAACGGATTTTTCTATCTTCCACGCGTTACAAATAACTGCCGGTTTCTGATTTGAGAAATTCGCTAAGCAAGCACTTAAATATCGTTCTGCCTCTGCGGATTTCTCACAAAAGAACGTGACAGAACTATAGTTAAGTATTTACTTAGTAAAATTCTCAATCCAGAAACCGGGCCTAAAAACTCTTTTGAAATATCCATGTATAAAATGTATAAAACACTTACCTACCTGCCGACTATCGATAATTAGCAGACTAATCTCAAACGAGAAACAAATTAGTTCTCTCACATTGCAATTAGATTAATTAACTCCGCCAATCAGAGCCATTGATCTGCACACCTATTGAATTTCCATTTCGCAACACGTACACTGCACGTTGCTGACGAAATCCGACACAAAAAGCTATCGTTTTGAACATAGATCTAGTAAAGACACAGGAAGTTATGGAAATATCCTGTCATACCGTGGGATGTAAGGTAGATAATAATTATTTCGGTTAACAATACAAACCATTTTTTGTTACAACTTTAATAACGAACCAAGTAGTTTGACTCCATAGAAACGACCGAAACGCGTGTACTCCATTTTATTCTATCGTATTTAGCTTTCAATGTACCTACATAAGGTAGCAGACGTCGTCAATTCTGCACCAAATGTATGAAACATCTTTGTTTTTTTTTAACCACAAAGTAAAGGTTGTTTGTATTGGCAAGTAGATTTCACACTGTTGTGAATATAAATTTATACGTACGGTCGTATAGGGTGGCGTAGATTACTGCAAACTACGCTCCACCGACTGTAAAACGAGTATCAATGGATAGTTAATTGGCTCAGTAGCTACCTGCACGGTATTCAAGAGGATGGTTCAAGTCCTGTTTCGGGTGAATTTTTTATATTTTTTATAATGTCCCCTAGCACGGGTTAGAGCTTTAGAAAAACACATAAGGTACCTAGATGTCGTCAATTGTGCACCAAATGTATTAAACCGCATTTTTTTTTTCGTCCTATTGTTTCACCACTTAGTAAAGGTTGTTTTATTGATTAGTATAATATAAAGACCGCTTTTGCAGTTCCGCTATCGAACTCGAGTGCACCCTGCAGTTTTCTTCTGCTTCTTCAGCCTGTCGCCACCCAATGCTAAGTGTAGGCCTCTTCCATTGCACTCCACTCTTTTCGGTCTAGGGCTTTCTCATCCAGTCTTTTCCTGCCACTTTGACCAAGTCGTCAGTCCATCTCATTAGCTGCCTGCCCACATTCCTACGCCCCGTTCTGGGTCTCCACCTAGCAGTGCCTAGCCTAGTGTGAACAGTTCCTTGCAACAGATCTAGTTCATTCCACCTCTTATGCAAAGGGTGAGTGTTTTTGTCTCGGTTTCCGTGAAAAGAGGTGGTAACGCGGCAAGTGCGCTTTGTGCCGTGGGAATGCGAGTGTTGCGCCGGTTTCTGAATATACTGTAGGGCCGGCACGGGTGTCACTGTGTCGATATCGATAGATGATGATGATTGAACGAGCGAGCGAAGCGAGAGAAGTTCTCCGGGCGAGTCTACTGGAACAATCCGGCGTTTGTATGTATGTATGTATGAAAGTTCGTTCGATGATAACTTGATTAAATTTAGTCGGATCGTCATGAAATTTGGTAGGGGAGTAAATTAAATAAAAAATAGTTCAAACATGGGCCAAATTGGTCGAGGAGTTGCCGAGTTGCAGACCCTATGGTCGCGAGTTCGCTGTTCGGGGCAAACCACTAGTACCACTACTATAACTTTTTGTATTTTCTAAAGCACTAACCCGTGCCAGGGAACATTATAATTTTTTTTTCTAAGGTTAAAAATTCACTCGGGACAGGACTTGTACCCGCAACCTTCTGCATACCGTGCAGGCACACTACCAATTGAGCTACCGAGTCAAGTAACTGTCGATGCGAATTTCCCAACCTCATTGATACTCGTCTTACGGACGATGTGGCGCCATCTAGTATGCCATATAGTTTGCACTTATCTCCACCACCCAATGCATTCATCTTTACATCGACAGTTATTTGACTCAGTAGCTCATTGAGCAATTGGTAGTGCACCTGCATGGTATAATCACATGATGATAAATGTAACCAACAATTTTTTATTGCTTCAGCCACGCACGCTAGTTCTGCAATAGCAATCTCATAGAGTGCTAAGATAGTGCTATAAGAGGGCTACGAGAAGGCTACTAGGGGTACCAGAGAGCTAGGAGAGGGCTATGAGATGGCCGCGAGAAGGCTATTAGAGTTTTGCGAGAGTGCCACTAGAGTGCTACTAAGGTACCTATGTATAGCGCAGCAAAACAGCCTGATCGCAGCGTGTTTGCTTACTTTTATATGAAACGTGTAATTCCAGCATCAGAATACAAAGATTGCACAGTTAAGTCGAACATTTTCTTTTTTATCTTGTCCCGAGATTTTTGTCTTGTATTTTCTTGTGCCAATTTTCGAAAAACTAGATGTATTTTTTATCGACATTAACTGACTTATATCAGTACCTCACTAAACCATTGAAGTTTTTCACGGATCATTGTTCGCAATGCGGTCCGTAACGAAGCCTCGGCCATTTCTATTTTCCTGTCTTCTAACAACCCTGTTCTTGGTGAGCGGCGGCGGTGCCACATTTAGTATGAAAGCAGACAGTTTGGGAACTTACGTGCAATGTTTACGCACAGTATTCGCAAAACTGTCGGAAAACATCGTTACCTATGCAAACCTATGTAAAGTAAAACGTTTTGTTATCTGTATATGTGTGTGTATAATGGGCTAACGGTGAAGGAAAAAATCATGAGGAAACCTGCGGCTTTTGGCTTCATACGTATTGGCTTGTTTTTTTTGTGGGCTAGGCCGAATAAGCTGTCAGGGTGGTATAGGTGCTGGGAAAGCCTACTCCATCTAAAACCATGTTCCAGGTACTGCAGCGTCGAGTGGTATCTTCAACCATCTCACGCTTTAAAATCATCTCATTACGTCGTAGATGCAAAGCCCTTCTTGACCCAAAGACCCAATCACTCCAAGTAAACAATTTAACTTACCAATAGCCAAAAGCGTCTTCACTTTAGGGTTAGCCTTCTTCAGCGCGTTGATCCTGTCGTACAGCCCAGCCTTGCCATCTTTCGTCTCATCGTTGGACTCGAAAGAGCTGAGCTTTCCCTTCTTGAGCCATCCGAAGGCGAAGATGACGTGGGTGCAGAGGTCAGGCTGGATGTCTTCCGGCACGAACTTGCCGATCTTGGTGCGGTACTGAGACCAGTTTGTGTAGTAGCAGACGATCTGGGAAGGGAGAAGAAAGAGGTGGTAAAAAAGTTTATCGTTCGGATCAGTCAACGCAACGAAGGAAAAATCGCATGTCATTTCGATCTGGGCTGCTCCCGACCACTCGAGTCATGTCGAGCGAAAAGAGCAAACATCTCGCAGAAATCTCGTGCCTTATGTCGGGGATGACTTCGTGAGAATAGGAAATGTGACATTCGCCGCAAAATTAGTTTTTTTCTTCGAGATGGGTGGAATGCGAGATTCCCGAGATTTGCCCCCGGAGTCGAACACTCAACCTCAGAAAAAAACCCTTTTTTGTCCGGTTGGCGCCCTTATGCCGCACGTACTAGAGCTACCGTTGTGCATTCTAGCGTCGTTCTGTCGCTGACTGTATACTAGTTAATACGAACGATACAGTTAATTTATAGCATCAGAAATTCTATCAACTCCACTGGAATCTGTTGGAATCTACTTCGCTCTTTTCACTCACGAACAAATAAATAAGAGGAACAAAGCCTGGAATAATGGAGTATTCTTGTTTTCCTTCTATTATAAAATTCCTATTAGGAAATATTTTCCATTAAGAAAAGAGCCAGTGGGGTTATGGGAACGTAAACAGATTGTTACAGACGGTTGTGGTGTACCTAGTAAGAAATTAATTAATATTGGATAAGATGAGTGAGTATTTTTTTATTTGGCACCTAATGTAGCCTCTTCAAGTAATTCAACTTTGATTTTGGATTAATCACCACACGTACTCACTGCAGATTTATTATTTTCGCGTATGTTATGCCTCAAATGCACGATATTGCTTTATTAGGATTCTAATTCCAAGTTGAGAAAGTAGGGGATTTTTTAAATTTTGAATTTAGTATTTAATATTAGTGTGCGTCTATAAACCGACAGTTTAGTGACCGACTGGATTTTCCTCAACAAAAAAAAAACATACGAGTGCTATTCAAAATCCAGTCTGAAATACCAACAGCATTTTTGCCCACTCTCGCTGCGTGCGTTTCAATCACAGGTTTAAATGCTGTCATGTCCGGGTTTTGGTAGCAAGGTTACGTCCATCGCCTTTCCTGACTCGGCTGTCAGCATTTCTTAAGGAAGTTATTTAATTGCTAGTGTGGCTGTTAAATGAAGTAAGTGATTGATAGATAAATTGACTTTTTCATTCACCTATATTGAGACGTAGTAGCTTTCGCCGGTTCTTTTGCTTTTGCTATTTCTAATTAGGTTGAAATTGGTGTTGATTATTTTTCCAGACGTTTTCCTGACAATTTTACTGAGCTATTTTTGTCTGTTGTTTAACTAAGGGTGGCATTGATAGTCGTCATCACAAGTTCGAGCTCAAGTAGGTGAACTCAGAAAACAAAATCACCGACTTGAGACCATGGCTAATGTCAAGCTCAAGTGTCTATTAATATCCAAAAATCCCACGTTGGACCAAACGATCGAGCCTTTGACAAAAAACGTATTTTGACGAATCACACCCTTGACCATAGGCGGAAAACCCCTGACAGCTACCTCAAATTTAACATCAGCCAAGGCTTGATATTAGCATTCTTTCTGAGATCACCTACGAGTACTTGTGCTCGAGCTTCAGCTGACGACTATTTAATTAATGCCACCCTAACAGTCAAGACACTTTCGTTTAAAAAGAAATCATTAAGCAAAAGAACAGCAATTTAAATCTTACCTTACCTTATTATTTAATTGACTGTTTTATTTACTTATATTGACATCGGGATAGCCGAATAGTTTCGACCTCTTATAGAGGCCTTATTAATAAAAGAGAGAAGAATCAGGAAGAAAACTTACCTTATACCCATCCTTGTCTTTCAGCTCATCAGTAGCAACGGAGTTGTCGATGGCAGCGGAAGACTTCCGGCTGGCTATGCTCGGCCGACCACGGATCTTTGGCCTGTTCACACTAGCTGATATGACTTGGTCCGAGGACCTTGATACACTGGACGTGACTGATGTGGACACTTTCGACTGCGGCTTCCGGAGTCTTCTTCGTACGGCTGCTAGAAGAAAGAAAATAAAACGTCAGCATAAAGTCGACAAAGTCCTGCGCGAACTACAGGGGGCTAATACTCGGGAATCTTGCATTCGGTACATCTCGAAGGAAAAATCTCATTTTGCGGCATATGTCACATTTCCTATTCTCACGAAGTCATCTTCGACAAGGCACGAGATTTCTGCGAGATGTTTACCTTTTTCGCTCGACATGACTCGAGCGGTCGGGAGCAGTCGAGATCGAATCAACATGAGATTTTACCTTCGAGATGTGTCGAATGCGAGATTCCCGAGAATGAACCCCCAGGCAGGCGACTGGAAAGCGACAGCGCAGGACAGAGACCAGTGGCGACGTGTCGTGTCTGAGGCCAAGACCCACTTCGGGTCGCTGAGCCAGGGGAGTAAGTAAGTATATTTGAACGAGCGAGCGAAGCGAGTTCTCCGAGTCTACTGGAACAATCCGGCGTTTGTATGTATGTATGTATGTATGTATGTATGTATGTATGTATGTATGTATGTATGTATGTATGTATGTATGAATGTTCGTTCGACGATAACTTGAGTAAATTTGGTCGGATCGTTATGAAATTTGGTAGGCGGGTAAATTAAATTAAAAGAATTTTTAAGTTCGAACATGAGCCAAATCGGTCGAGGGGTTGCCGAGATATGGGGTTGCTAAGTTTATATGGGGTCGCGAGTTCACAGTTCGGGGCGAACCACTAGTTATAAATAGTTGGACTGATTCGAGTGACATTGAACCAATATTGTCGCTTTTGCAAAGTTAGTCGCGTCACACTTCAAATCAATTTATACTCCGTGGAATTTTAGTGGTTTTAACCCTTAATTACTCGCGTGGGGTATATTTTACCCCAAAGCGTGTTTGAACGCATGCAACACCTAAACTACTGAATTTTTCACCGTGGCCTTCCCAGTAGCTGCCTAAATAGCTGCCCCCTCCATGATTCAGTCACGTGAGCCACGTTGCAACGTGTGGTCATGCCAGGAGATCGCATCTGGGGTATATATTGCCCCACGCGAGTGTTGGTGATACTATTTTTGACAAGTAAGTAGTAAGGAACTATATTATTTTTTGCGTTATATGCTCGTTTTGCTAATGTTGAGTTATATTTTTAGGTTACAACATTCATAATGGCAAACTGACGCCTTTGTGTCAGTCAGATTGCTTAGTATTTATTGGAAAATGAGGAAGAAAGCGCTATTGACAGCCCCGATGAAGATGAAGTAGAAACTGAAGGCATACAAAGTGATCATGGCTCCGCCTCTCAAGAAAGCGCAAATAAAACGGACTGTCTGTAGATCTGATAAGAGCTCAACAAAAAAACTCAAGCAAACATACCAAGAATTTCCTAGAAATGTTGATTATGAATACTGTTATCCTCTAGCGAGAAGTTGATTTTATAAATATTTATTAATAAAAATAATATTAAGCAGTAATACTTTATTTTATTCATTTTTTCCAATTGGGGTCAAATATACCCCACGCGAGCGTTAGTGTAACTTTTTTGACGCGAGTAATTAAGGGTTAAAGCCGAAGGTATTTTGTAGCACTGGTGATTTTGAGCCAAATTACAAAATTTCATTCCAAAACGCGCGAAAAAAAAATTCACTTCTCCATACAAATGGTGTCGATTGGCGATAGCCGTTTGTATTGGGAAGTGTTTTTTTTCTTCGCTCTTCGCTCGTTTTGAAGTAAAATTTTGGAATTTTGCTCAGAATCACGAGTGCAACTAAATACCTTCGGCTTTAAAACCACTAAAATTCCACGGTGTATGTGGTTTGTATAAGGCCTAATAGGATCTGCCTCCGATTTGGAGTCAAAAGTCTAAACCTATAAATAACTAGTGGTTCGCCCCGAACTATGAACTCGCGACCCCATATCTCAGCAACCCCTCGACCGATTTGGCTCATGTTCGAACTTAAAAATTCTCTTGGCCTCATTTACCTGCCTACCAAATTTCATGACGATCCGACAAATTTACTCAAGTTATCGTCGAACGAACATTCATACATACAAACATACAAACATACAAACATACAAACATACAAACATACATACATACATACATACATACAAACGCCGGATTGTTCCAGTAGACTCGGAGAACTTCGCTCGCTTCGCTCGCTCGTTCAAATATAAATCTTGTATAAATCAGCTACAATAACAGCAATGTAAGACAACTTGAACAAAGTTTCATCAGACAACTAAATCTCGCTCAGGCACTGCAGATGGTGCATCGTGAGAATGGAATTTGCACAGCAATTTTATCGATGCCCTAATTCCAATATTTACTTATTATGAAATAACGCTAGTTATAAAAAAAATTACGCCTTTGTATCTAGAACAGATGATTTAAACAGCGTCCATTGGCATCTTCGCTCACACTACAGGGTGCACTCTAAGTCAATAGCGGAACTTTAAGTAGGCTGTCTACTGATCAGTACAAACAACTTTTACCAGGTGGCGAAAAAAATGGAGTGAAAAAAATATCAGCTGTTCCATACAAAAGGTCGACTCAGTACGGCGCCAAATGTATGAAACAGCTGATATTTTTTTCGCTCCATTTTTTTCGCCACCCAGTACAAGTTGTTTGTATTGATTAGTAGACAGCCTACTTAAAGTTTCGCTATCGACTTAGAGTGCACCCTGTAGATAGGTGAAGGGCCCACATGGACGCTGCCGCGTTTATGGAAACTCCACCACTTCCACCACTCAGCACCTCCATACATCGAGTTCGTGCAGAGTTTCCGACAGTTTTTTGCATTTTAGATTGCGTAAAGCCTACCCTGATTTAAGCTATGAACATAATTTATTTTGAAACTTACTTGTGGAATCTGATGATGGTGCTAGCACGGCGATTATAAGAAGCACAGTAAACGTCCACCGAAGCAATCTGGGTGGCCACTGCAACAATGGAAAGACATACTTTATTTTAACAATTATTTAAGTCATACGTTCATCATCATCAATAAGGGAATTGATATTATACAAAGCGGCCAGCTCCTGTATTCTTTAAAATATCCACCGTAAAAATAACCGTTTTAAAAGTAAAAAAAAAATATTGTTCATTTCAATAAGGGCAATTTTGAGTGTTTTGGCGTTCAACGGTTGAGTGGATTTTTTAGAGAATAGAGGCGAAGAGTGCGCGCCCCGGACGCTCGCCCTGTAATAAGGCCCTAGTCAAGAAAGTGCTCGGGCGCGCGCCCGGAGCGCTCGTGTACCACCACCCTACCACGTACGCGGACGCTTGATGTAATCCGTTGCATAGAACTTCATACAATTTTCGAAACGCAGCGGCTCGTGCGCGCGCCTCGGGGGCTTTCTATGACTAGGGCCTAAAGTGTACGCCGCCGTGCGCCCGAAGTGCGCCCTGTAAAATGTATGGCGTTCGGCGGCGCGCCATAGGCGCTTTCTATGCCAAGTCCTTACTCCTTTCAAGTTTCAGGTAATTGTAAGCCACAAAACAAAAAAAATACAAAACATAGAGCACATCTTATTTTGACCATCTCTTTAATAAATCACCTATGTTTGGCAAATAAATTATTCTATTATATTCTAACCTTAAACCTTAAGGCCTAAGCCTTATGGCACCTCCAATTAAACTAGATATTTACAATAAAATCCCAGATAATCTAAAATTAGAAAAAAGGCCTAAAAGATTTGCAAGTCGACTAAAGGAGCTACTTGTTAGCAAAAATTACAATTTTTTTGAAGAATTCATAACAGACAAGACATTGAAGTGAAAATGGTCCCAATCTTACATCCCACAGCAAATAATTTAATTTATAATCTAACTAATTATCAAATATTTTAATAAAAATTTAATTGATGCTTTACTATTGAAATGAATTATTATTACAACCTAATGTAAATATCTACTCAAATATTTGCAATGCCCTTACAGGGTACTTAATGTGATACTTTAATTATTATGTAAGACCTATATAATACCATTATGAAGTAAATAAATTAACTATGAACAAGATTAATGAAGTGACCACGCGAAAGCTCGGACGAACATGTTTTAGATGGAGCAGGCTTGCCTAGCGCCTATACTTACCATCCTATCAGTTTAGGCAGAAGCCAATAAGTGATATTTCACTGCCGGTTTTACTGCCGGTTTCTGATTTGAGAAATTCGCTAAGCAAGCACTTAAATATCGTTCTGCCTCTGAGGATTTTTCACAAAATCTGCGGATTCGTTTCACGTGACAGAATGATAATTAAGTATTTAATTAGTAAAATTCTCAATTCAGAAACCGGGCCTTAGTATCGGTTATCTAAAGCCGATTTTGAATGCGTTTTCAAAATCGGGTTTAGATAACCGATACTGGTAAATGTGATTCAGTGTGGCGAATCGGTGAATTTGTCAACCCAATAAGCTATCGTAGTTATCATAGCAAAATTATGAATATTTTAATAGATATAATCCTGTGATAGATATACAGCCCGCATTGGGGTGTTTGCTGGGCCACAGGAGCCGCATATAATTCGTGTAATCTCCAGCCACGACCGCTCCATGAATAAATGCATGAAACGCCACGTGCACCACTGTTGTTGTCGAGCTATATCGCGTCAACTGCGAAATTGGCTTGTGTATTGGTAATATTGATATTCGATTTATTTACCTACGTTTCTGTTTGTTTATACTTATGTATAGTAATGTTTTCTTAGGTTTGCATGAGTACTTAACAAGACCTGTCACTTCAGTCTCCCGCGACCACGCTCCGCAAAACGTTGGAAAATTTTAAAAATTGAATAAAATTAGTGTTAAAACCGATTTTGGGTTCCGTGCTTCAATTCCTTTTGAGGTTCGGAACCCTAAAAAAGACAAAAAAAAAATTTGTATGCATGATTCTAGGCCACCACTATTTTCCATATTTTTTTACAACAGCGCTTTCAAGTTCTGATTTTAGTTTCGGACAAAAAAGTCGATTCTACAGGGTGCAATCGAATTCGATAGCGGAACTTTAAGTAAGCTGTCTACTGACCACTACAAACAACTTGTACTAGGTGGCAAAAATAATGGAGCGATGAAAAATATCAGCGGTTATTTTTGCCACCAAGTACATGCAAGTTATTTGTAGTGGTCAGTAGATAGCCTACGATAGCACCTGTAGTTGACTTGTGGCTGGTGGCTAAAATTTCTAAGCACCCTCATAATAATAAGGGTCATCAACAAAATAAAAGACAAAAGCGCAAGAAAAGGCAATAAATCGTACACGAAGCTCCAGTTTAAAAACATCTGCGTAAACAGACCAACTGCAAATCAGAACCCGGTACATAAAAAAAGTACTTTAAATAATAAAAAGTCAAAGTATTGAGTAGGCGACATCTCGGACAAAATATTTTCGGACACTTTGTCCGAAATGACGCTTTGTATTTTTAATATTTTTGAGGTGACATCTCGGACACTCTGGAAATATTGAACCTGTATCGTACAGTCAGATACTAAAGTATTCAAATATAATACTCAGAGAAAGAGCGTTACCACAGCTGCCTATTTTAGGATAGCTAAAGCGGCTTAAATGAGCCGTTTTCCTTGACAGTTAAAGCCTGAATTTAAGCACTCAGATCGCGTTTGGCTCATTTTTGATGAAAAAATACTAGGCTTACATAAGGTGCTAGGAGGATATTCACGTCAGTTCTCTCTCACGTCATTTTGTTCCTAACTAACCCCGCGTAATTATGTGGGAACTGAGGTGGTGATCCTCCTACCACCTTATGTAAGCCTAGTACTTTTTCATCAAAAATGAATTGATTTAACGCTACCATAAGCTACGTCTTGATAAAACACTATGGCCCGGTTTCTGAATTGAGAAATTCGCTAAACAAATACTTTACTATCGTTCTGTCACGCTCTTTTGTGAGAAATCTGCAGAGACAGGACGATACTTACCCATTTGCTTAGCAAATTTCTCAATTCAGAAACCGTCAGTAAAACTAGTGGGACTTATTGGCTGTGCTTAGCCTTTGTTACCTGCGCAGTGACATGAGACGCGGGGGCCAAACGTTGGTACACGAGGCAAAACATTCAAATATTGTCAACATAATAAAGTTAAGATATGCTTACATAAAATTTATAAAATAAAATGTGTGTCGCGAGCGACACACTTGCGGGGGAAAGCAAATGTTGAAGACTGCATGAGTACACACGATATTATTTGCATGTGGGTATGTAACATGTTTATTAGTCTCCTCATAAATAAGATCGTAGGGAGTTTTTTATCCGACTGTACAAAACAGCTTTATTTGTTAGTGTCCGAGATGTCGCCTCAAAAATATTAAACTAATAAAGCGACATTTCGGACAAAGTGTCCGAAAATATTTTGTCCGAGATGTCGCCTACTCAAAGTATTTGGGATTAAAAATATAATAATAAATGCCTTTGCATCTACGTAATGAGATGATTTATACAGCGTCCAGTGGTACCTTCACTCACACTAGATGGGTGAAGAGACCACTCGGCGCTACAGTGCCTAGGTCATTGTTTTTTTAAATATAGAGGTATAATGGTATTAAACTGGTGTTACAATAATGAAGGTATCACATTGAGTACCCTGGTGGTAAGGGCATTGCAAAGGGTGTCTATTTATTATAATTATTACTAGGTACTCATCTAAGACTTAATCTGTAGCCTGTACAATAGTATACGTCCCACTAGCTGGGCAAAGGTCTTCTCTCAGAGAGAGAGAGTTGGAGCTTAATCACCACGCGTGCTCAATGCGGATTGGCAATGTTCGCGTTTGAGGGTATAAAGCCTCAAACGCTCACGTTTCCTTACGATGTTTCTCCACAGTTAGCGAGAAAGCTAAAATAAAATAAATTTAAATATTATCTCAAAGCCAAGGATTGGAGAGTCCGCTACTGAATGTCGAAGAACAAAATCTCGTATTTCGTTGGCTCGAATGAACGATAAGTCAAAAAACGGAAGCTCAAATGAACGATAGCTCAAAAAACGCTAGCCCGATTGAAATAAGTTTTACATATTACCTAGTTCATATTAGAATAAAAATACAAATGGCGGTCTTATCGCTAAAAGCATTTTCTTCCAGACAACCTTAACTCTCACTGCTATGTAATATATGTAGCTTTTTTTCTAGATTTGCAGTAAAGTTTTGAGAAGCGTAAAGCTTTTTTTCAAAAAATGCATTTGTCCAGTTCTCTTTCCGGGCACTCGTCAGCGGTTTTCCATCCTCGTTTCCGGGCCATTTTCATAATGGCGCGGCCGTGAGCCGGCATTACGGAACTCATCCGGCGCGGTGGGAACGCCGGATCTGCCCGGATAGATAGCCCGGACCTTGGACAGTGAATTGAATGCCTGGATCAGGATCGAAGTGTACTTTGCATCGCGTTGAAGGATCTTTTTAAGTGTCTACTACAGGGGTCGGCAACCTTTTGAGATGGAATAGCCAAAAATGTCAGATTCCCACTTTTTAAAGAGCTACAAAGAATATACCTTTCAATATTATAGAATTAGCCTTTTTTTATTTCAAATCGAAAATTCACCAATATGATCGAGATTCCCTTCGATACAAATAGAGCAAACGCGTGCGGCGGCGCGCTAGAATAATCGCCGATTTCATTCTTATCTTGAAGGGAACATGACCTCGGAATGAAAATTTACAGCTAACCGTGTAGTTATTACACTTATTTTTGCTTATGGAACTGAAGAGCCGCAACTTATATCGAAAGAGCCGCATGTGGCTCTTGAGCCACAAGTTGCCGACCCCTGCTCTACCAGATGTTGCTAAGTATCATTGTTTGAAGCCTTATTTTAATCGGTGAAGGAAAAAAAGTATGACGTGTTATATCCTTCGATCAAGGATAAAACTAGATAGTACATAGAACTCTGAAATGTGTCCGGAAAAATAGATGCCCAAATTGCCTATGGGAGCTTATTTGCTCGTATTCTATGCAATTAAAATAAAACTGTACACTAATGCAATAAGGTTGACATTCGAATATTAGACGTATGGTCGAAATGATGTTTCGTGTTGTTCTATTGCTGATATCATTTGTTTCGGTGGGGACAAGTTTTTATTGTGATTTTGTACGTAATGCGGATTCTATGGGATTTAGTTCGGTGGTTATATCGAGCTATGACAGCGTGATAAACGCTATCAGACCCACTCTATGGATGGATTGATAGGTACCTACTGGACAAATTATCTTGAAATTGCTTACAAAAAAAAGCAAGTCGTTCCTCAGTCTCAATTTTCTTACTTTATTTAAAGTCAAACTCAAATATTTTTATTCAGTATTCAGTAAATTACTCTACAATTTTATTAGATTATCCTACCGCTGCCGTTGCTCTACGTAACCACGGCAGCTGTTACATTGCTTAATCGTCGGGAGAAATAAGATAGTTATTTAATTATATAACCTAAAAATATAACTGCAGTTTAACCCGTTTCGAACCACATAACCTCATTCATAATATGAATAATACCATGCAAATTGCAAAGCTATCAATTTGAGTCTTTGATAAAGATTGCTTTGAATTTTTATTTCCTCCCGTCACCGTTGGCCAGGTACAAAACTATGTCTTAGGTCTCGATATCTAATGGCTATTTTCCACAAGATAAAGTCCAATGATAACATTTTATGACATATCGCGACAGATGCCCCTGTTTACGACTTCAGACGGTAAACAGAGAAATTGCTCCAAATACAGGTGTGAGAGAAAACTTTGACGTATTTTCCGCAAGCTTCAATACGGTCCGAATACATCCGTATTGAAAACTTTCAAAATGAAAAGAAGTTTTAAAACAAGTTTCGGTGCATTCGGGTGATATGTGTGCATGAGTGCAAGATATAAAATAATATAATGTATAATTATTTTAATAAAACAGGATTCTTACCGTTTTCCTACAATAATTACTTACGTCTCAAAACCACGAAAGTTTCAAAAAGCATAAATAATGTATGTCTTCCTTAATTTGTGTTGGATCCAGCGAAAGAGCCCCGGTTGGATCCAACACACGCTTGGGCAGAACAATGTAATGCTCACTCTTTATCGCAAACTGGCTCATTCCACGGTAATTGATACCAGATAGGACAAAAATTAATTTAAGAATATGTGCATTCAAACACTTGATTATAAAAGCTATTATATACATCTTTCACATACATAAATAAAAAAAAACTACTTTTATTCGATTATATGCAAAATATTATCATAACATCGATCATGCCTCTAACTTGCTCTAGGAATATTTTTTTATCCATATTTGCAACACTGGTTTCCGTTGTGTATGGTCTAGAGTGCGCCAATAGGACTGTCATTCGAGAGCATCACTCATCGGCTTTTGTAACGCCAAATTTTGGATTTATAATGTAAATACTTGGCCTTTTATTAATTATTATTCTTAAGCAGGATTTAGTGTCACGCCCGTCACAAAATACATGTAAATGTTTTACCCAGAGAGTCAAAGCAGCTTACACATCGTAAATTTGCTTACTAAAGTAAGGATATGTCGCAGGGGAATGTGTGCAAATTGATTTTAAGTGCCATAACATTCTTGTTTAGCTATAGGAAGGTAATTATTTTGGTCACACCCGTCACATGTCACACCCGTCACTGTTTTTGCCCATTAATTTTATGAAAATTTTCTTTAAACATTGGGCCACGTAACTTAGTACTAGGCCAAGACATGTTCAGTGAGGGTGAATTTATTTTATTAGGATTACTACAGTGTGTTTTCCGTGTGATGCTTGGTTATAGCATAGGTAGCTTTTCTTTTTTACTTAGAATGGATGCTGCTGCAAGGAAGAGGAAGAGTAGAGCGACCCTGAGAAATGAGTTTGTTTTTGGAAAAAGAGAAAGTCAGGGTTAAGTGTAGTTTATTTAGCATCAAAATGATCTCGTCACACCCGTCACATAGGTCAGTCACACCCGTCACGACGTAATTCAGGATTTAAAAGCTGATTATAGCATACATACTTTAAATAAATTGTTGCTAACATAAAGAAAAAAGGCTCAACTATATGAATGATTCTAATTATTCAAGTTAATCTGTCATAAAGAGCAGAAATATTGTGTTTCTTTCAAGCAGAACTAAATCTTGCCTGCGTACCCGTCACACCCGTCACGGAGACTAATAATACTATATCTTCTACAAATTAAGTTTAATTGGAAATTTTTGTTTTACATTCAATAAATGGCTTCAAATCCTAATGGATTACATTCACACTTAAATCATCCCTTAACAATTATAGGAATAACTGCACAAAATATTAGTAGAAATGTCACACCCGTCACCGTGGAATGAGCCAACTACAAATATACGCGGGCAAGTGACGCATGGTATTCATTTATCAAACTGGCAGCCAGGACTGGCTGCGGCGCCAGCAGTAATTTTTAAAGGTTTTTTATGGACCACACACAAGTCTTATATGAGAAATGCGTTGTTTATGTATAACATTACGTCGTGGAAAAAAAATGGATTGATATAAAAACCTTATTTTGGCAGCGCGGCGAAGTTATGGCCGACTATTTCGATTTTGGAGGAAGTTTTTATTTTTTCTTTTTTTGGCATTTTTTGTGCCAGCACCTATTTTCACTTCTCTTTTTTTCATTATTATTTAGGAAACCAACATGGATGCAAACTTCATCTATAATTTATAGCTTTAATCCTGCTTTAACTAAGGAAATGTGTGGGTGGCAGGCGTGGTCCTATATTTTATCCTAGCACCGGCACGTAAGGATAGTAGATATTTATTGCAAAAATATCTGCTTAGAGTACTGCGGTTTTGAATTTTTATTTCATACCATAATAATAATAATATAGGCCTTTTGCATCTGCGTAATGAGATGATTTATACGTACAGCGCAGCGTCCAGTGGTACCTTCACTCACACTAGATGGGTGAAGAGACCACCCGGCTTATCTGTATCTACCTATAAGTACCTACGTATTGATTACTAATGATGATTACCAAAGAATGTTCGGTGAAAAATGCCTGCTGCGAGTTGACCTACAAAAGTTACCGGCATTACGACAAAATTACTTAATTTTGTTAATGCTGATTAAGAAACTAACGTCAAGACTTTACGTCATATTAAAGGGCAATTTGTCCTAAGGTATCAATAGAAACATCGATAAAATGGTGCATTAGAATACCAACACTGTCAAAAGTGTCACGGTCGTAAAGTTTCAGTGAACTTTCAGTGTCAAAAAGCATACCCGAATCGAGGCCTAGCACAGTGACAACTCTAACACAAAAAATATTTTTATAAGGTTAAAAAATTCGCTCGAGACTGAATTTGAACCCGCAACCTCTTGCATTCCGTGCAGTCGCTTTACCAATTGAGCTACCTACCTAGTCAAGTACTGTCTTTGCGAATTTTCCAACCTGATTGAAACTCGTCTTACGGACGATGGGGCGCCATCTAGTGTAATAGTTTGCACTACTCCTAACCTTATAAAAATCTTTATAAAGTTCCCTAGCACGGGTTAGTGCTTTAGAAAATACAAAAACTCTAACACAGACTGTCTTATCTCACATTAACCCCTATTCATCACCAACCCCTACTTCCCCATGCAGGCAGGAGCAAGTTTTAAGACGCTTTATCTGCGCTTTATTAAATCTGTATGCTCATTAAGCTATGCCAACACTGTCTGTGTGTTGAGCGCACACTGTCAGCTATACGGCGGTAAAAGGAATCGAGTAAAAGGTCTACATGATCAGGCCCATACGTGATAACATTGCAAGGCTGCGAAAGACAATGCTGGTAGTTTTCAGCTTTTGCATCATGCTATTGGTGTTCACAAAGTTGATCCATCTGATTGATCCCCGACTCTTTTAAGTAATTATTTTATTTCTATATGGTGTTCGGAGCTGGCCGTGACCTTCGCTGAGTCGGGGAGGCACCCTAAGAAAAAGTCAGACTTGAGGTCAAGGCTAGAGGGCCACCGCAGGTCACTTACAATATTTTCGACTCTGTCATGGTTCGAGTGAGTTTACTGTTTCCGTTTACGGTTTATAGCGAGCGGATGAGATGAGATATGTAAAACGGTCGGGGACCGCTTCGGGGGCTTTTAATTTCACATCACTAGTTTGTCCGGGGCGCTATACATCGTATGGTCCGAAAAAAAGGTTTAGACAGAAATCATTTAAAAACTGAGAAGCGCTCGAAGCTCAATGGAACTAGCCATTCTTAGGCCCGGTTTCTGAATTGAGAATTTCACTAACCAAATGCTTAAGTATCGTTATGTCACATTCTCTTGTGTGACATCTGCAGAGACAGAACGATACTTAAGCATTTGGTTAGTGAAATTCTCAATTCAGAAACCGGGCCATAATAGATTGGCAAAGTTAAGCAACATCGGGTGCGGTCAGTCCATGGATGGGTGACCGCTGGTGGCAATAATATCTGAGTACTTCCATGCTTTGGAAGGCACATTAAACCGTTGGTCCCAGTTGTTGTTGAATATTAACAATCGTTAAGGCATATCAGAGGCCCTTTGGGCGGCCTAAAACTCTGACACCAGGTATGGTCACTACCTCATACTATAACCTAACCTATGCAAGTGATACTCATCTTATTTTCTACATTCATTGTACCCTTGCAACTTTTCTTTTTCTTTCTGGCGTGCCTCTCCACTTATGGACGTTGACCGTCAGCTCTCCTAAATCTTTTCTATGTCTTGCCAAGCAAAATAAATGTGCAAAGCTGGCTACCTCCCTGGATTTTCCGATGTTTCTGAGACACGATTTTCTTCTTCTACCGATACGTTTCTTACCTTTTTGTATTTCGTAAACGGTTAAACTTACTTTTAATTATGTCTGTGACTCTTACCCTAAATCTTACCCGTCATAAATTCATAATCACTTGAAGAAGTCACTGCTTTGCAGTATATTAATTCTCTTTATCTGCAAACCGTCCCACCTCACTGACAATGTAAATATTAGCTCCACCACCGCCCCTGCAATAATTATAAACGCGGGCACGTCCCGTTAATCTGATAAAGCAGATCGTCCGCTAAATATTATAAAAGTATGATGTATGGGGGCTGGATATGCTGAACGGAACTGAACAAACTTTTTCCATCTTTTTCCTCGTATATTTTTAACCCCCGACCAAAAAAGAGGGGCGTTATAAGTTGGACCGCTTTAAGAGTGTGTCTGTCTGTCTGTGGCACCGTATGTAGCTCTTAAACGGGTGAACCGATTTGGATGCGATTTTTTTTTTAATATGAAAGCAAGTTTTATAGCGAGTGTTTTTAGATATCTACACTTATATTTTTTTATGTAGTCTATTTTGTGTTCTACTACTGGGCAAAGGCCTCCCCTTGTGTCCTCTACTCTTTTCTATCTGGGGCCACCTCTTGGCACCCCGGTAAAAAGGTTTCGAGATCGTCCCGTCCCGTCCTTTTTTTTACACTTATATTATAAAGAGGAAAAGTTTGTAAGTATATATGTACTTAGTGGGGAATGTCCAAAACTTACTCATCCAATTTTTAAAAATTCTGTCACTAATGGGAAGCTCCGTTATCGATGAGTGCTACTTATAGGCTATTTTTTATTGTGATAACGGGAAAAAAAACTAAGGCAAAACTAGTGGTTTATAAATTTGATCATCCTTTCTTGCAGCCTTGCATATTGTAAATATCTATTACTTTACAAAAGGAAGTAAGTAAAGTGTCCGTGTGTGTTTTTTATAAAGCTAATCCAACTATCCTGTTTTGACAACACATGAGTATTTATTACAATGTATTATTCGTAGACAACGGTGGTGCGTAGGCTCTGTCTGCCGCACAGGCTGCGCGGTTGGCAAGGCCGTTCGAAAGGAAAAGGAGCGCCGCAAAAACTTGTAAACGACACGGCGTAGAGTAGGATTGGGGCAGAGATGACATATTTACTGCGGTGAAAAATTGCGCTGGCGAAAGTATAGGGGCAATTTTTCGAAGAAAGCCACGAAGGGGAGAAATTTGCTTTTCTCTGAACACTACAGGGTGCAATCGAATTCGAAAGTGGAACTTTAAGTAGGCTGTCTTCTGATAACTACAAATAACTTGTACTAGGCGGCAAAAACAGTGAGTGGTCCCTTCAACCATCTAGTGTGAGTGAAAGTGCAACTGGATGCTATATAAATCATCTTATAACGTACGAGTAGATGCAAAGGCTTTAGTAAGGTACTTACTTAATATAGTGAAACTTAGAAACAAGCCCAATATGTGTTAAATAAAAAAAAAAAACTGTCCTCCATAAATAAATGTCAAACAATTTAACATAGGTACGAAAATATCACGCGATTACAAAACCACCTATTTATAGTTAGCCATTTGAATAAACTTGAATTTTAATATTATTCAATATCAATAAACATTATCAACGTAATATTTCATAATCATAACAAACCAAGGCGCATGTTTCAAATGTAGACATTCACCTCTGTTAATTCATTTCTCTATGTTGTCGGACTTGCGGATAAGGTCAAGTGTTTGATACATATTGTAACTTCTACGAAATATTACTGGCTCTAGGAGATAGATAGTCAGAGAAATTGTTGGGTAAGTAGCTTAGTTTGTTGTATGAGTTAATGTCGTAGCTTAATTATCTCTGCACATTTCTTGTAAAAGAAAACTTGACTCTTTAGAGTGTAGGTAGAAATATCAAACTAGCAATAAAATTTATCGACGAATATTTCTCATTATTTTGTTGAACGAGCGAGCGAAGCGAGCGAAGTTCTCCGAGTCTACTGGAACAATCCGGCGTTTGTATGTATGTATGTATGTATGTATGTTTGTATGTTTGTATGTTTGTATGTTTGTATGTTTGTATGTATGAATGTTCGTTCGACGATAACTTGAGTATTTTTTGTCGGATCGTCATGAAATTTGGTAGGCAGGTAAATGAAATTAAAAGAATTTTTAAGTTCGAACATGAGCCAAATCGGTCGAGGGGTTGCCGAGATATGGGGTTGTTAAGGTTATATGGGATGAGAGAGGGCGCCACTGCTGCTTCTCAGTAACATTAAAATAGTGCTAAAAAGTTATTTTAAAAGTGATAAAAACGTAAATCTAATCAGTAAACAGTGAAAGCAGTGATAAAAACTAACAAAAGTGAACTATAAATACAAATTCTGTTTGGAAACAATATTGTGGATATCGGACGTAAAACTCAGTGGAAACAATAAAAATAAACTTTTACGGGTCGCAAAATAATCCGTAACAAGAACTCTATTTTAATCCAATAAATCCAAAAATAACCAAAAATCCAAAGTACACCAGATTAGAAAATTCAAAACAGCGCCATCTATTAGAAAATATATATATCATATTGTTATTCTATTTCCTAACAGAGGGCGTGACAAAAAAAAATATCAGAGCCATCTAGTATTCAAAATTATAAACCAAAAAGTCCTTATGCTCAACAATAGAGGTCGCTTTACTTCAAAACTACAAGAGAGTCCAATACAAAACTTAAAATGGAAGAAATACTAGATAAACTACAAAAAATCCATAAGAAAAAGCGGCGAACAAGTTACAGAAAACATTCAAAGAATGTTTGGCGAAAAACTAAAAATGCTAGAAGAAAAATCTGAAAATCTTGAAAAACGAGTGGAAAATCAAGAGCAAAGGCTGTACTATCTAGAAAAAAATGCTAGACAGAAAAATTTGGTTTTCTTTGGCGTCGAGAAACGTGAAAAATCGTAGTTTGAGTTGGAAATGATAATTGCAAACTTTGTAAAGGATTTTATGAATATTGAACTGGACCTGAAGGATATAGAAGCACTATAAGAAAGATAGGAAAGAAATCAACTCGCGTCTTATGCATCTTTCACTTCCATCCATGCGAGCATATAGCTCTTGCGCTCCACTCTGGACGGCCGGTAAAGGCAAGCCAGAGGTGAGGGTCCCGGTCCTCTTGGATTCCAATCCACTCTTGTACAAAGACTTGGATGCGAGGACCAGTTTTCGACCTTCGGAAGACTCGGATCCGTGGTACCGCCACATACCAACAGCTCCCCACAAGCTGCCCTGCGGTGGAGGAACCATAATGGTCCCTCCATTCCCTTAGTCGCCTTTTACGACACCCACGGGAAGAAATGGGTTGGTCCAATTCTGTACCTTCCGGGAACCACACGGGGGTTATTATTATTATTAAGTTTATATGGGGTCGCGAGTTCATAGTTCGGGGCGAACCACTAGTTATTGCCAACCGAAAATACAGGGCGCCTGCTCCCATATTAAGGATCGGTTTTTTTGCGGACATCGGTGGCAGCTGAAAATGTTTAGCGATCAGTCATATTATCCTTGAAAATTCCAGTCTTTTGTCACACCTTAGTCCTTAGTCATTAGAGTTGGCACATTGCAAATCGTGGACATTCAACATTTAGAGCAAAGGGCCTCAACAGATACTTACCCACCTCCAGCGATGATTCACGTCTCCAACTTCAGTCTAGGTCATACCGGTTGACTTGAATAAATAACGATAGCTATAAAACATTTACCCCGATAATAATAAATCTGAAGTATTTTTTTCCGCCAGCCCAATTACCCGAAAAACCAACGATATTTCAAAACAAACCTCTTTACCAATTAATCAGAATAAAATCAACAGCGTTGCCTAAAAAATGCCTCGATAAAAAAGCTCCGGGTGAAAAGGAAAACGAGGTAACACGGAAGGACGGTTTTCAGATCGGGCGCAAACCTTGTCATGATGAAAAACTTTCACAAAGTTTATTAAAAAATCTCTCACGTATCACACACAGGAACACACACCTATTTCTCATTTCTCCCAAAAAAACACTACCCAGTATTTTTGTGCCTTTATCGATAGTGGCTTAGTGGTAGAACCATGGGCTCGGAAGCGAGAGACCCAGGTTTGATTCCCGGTGCGGGCATCTTCCTATGACTTAAATCTATTTCAAAGTTACGTACATTTGTGTTTTAATAGTAGCAATACAGAATAGCACTCGACATCGTGAGGAAACCTGAGCGTATGAGGCATTATACTCTCAATGCGAAAATCGCCAATCCGCATTCTGAGAGACGGCCTTTGCCCAGCTAGTAAGAAGTATAGGCTACATCTTACTTTTTTACATTTCAAAAGCCCTTTTTCCATTCTGACCAACTTAACCGGCCAACTGAAAAGAAGCTCTCGTCCGGAGCCATTTATACCATATGCGGTCTCCGATGCATATTTTAGAAAAGCTCATAATCTTGGGCGAGGTGACTGGCAAGTGTATCAGGGGAAGGACAGTAAAAAGAAGAAGAAAACTTCATTCTCTGTTAGTACTTCTAGCGCTTTTACATCGTGCTAACATGAAACTCGTTTAAATTTCATTAGCGAAAAGCGCTGCATCTGACCTAATGCAGGCGCTGTACAAAAACAGCATTAAGGTCCCGACCAGTGCAGATAAATTTCCAATGAGCGCCAGCCTTTTTTGTAACGGCGACTGGCGAAATGCGGACTGACCCGAAATGTCGACCTGTAGGGGTGCCTTAAAGGTTGTTGATAATGGTTGGTATCGATATTGTATTAAAGAGTTCTCATTTTGATAACCTAGTGGCAATCTTGAGAAACGCGATTTTATTTCGACTGATTGGTGTCTGTCAATCAGTTAGTGTGTCACGTTACAGTTTCATCATAGGTTAGTAAGAGTAAAAAACTACAAAACACTAGAATTTTATTACAAGAATACTGATATCGGTGAAGGTTGCAATAATATTTGAAATTTCAATGTTGGGAGTAGGCTGAAGAGTATTTGGAGCAATATTTATAAATAAAATAAAACTAAAATAAAACCTTGAATTTTGCCACCACACCGATCATCTTAATAAAACACACAACCGAATTAACAAACAAAGCGAAGCAGTCAATAATAAACGAATTCACATTCCACGTTTACAGTTCCAAATCAATTAGTTTATTATTCCAATGCAAATGTCTGTTCGAGGTTTACGATTATACAATACACTCAAATTACACAATCAACTTGTTAACGATGGAATTAAACATTGTTTTGTTAGTGCTCTGTAAATTATTTATGTTATTTTCGCTTACGACAGAGTGTAAAAAGCTCTCATTTTAATTGGCAAAGAAAGACACCTATAAAATAATATAATATTCGTTTAAGGCTCCCACCACACAGGCGCGTTTTTGCGTTTGCGTTAATGCGTTTTGCGATATTAGTTTTTAGTACATTTTGTATTAGCACTGCTGCGGTAAAAACGTAGCAACGTTCCTAATACCACATGTACTGATAACAGATATCGCAGGAACGCAAACGCAATAACGCACCTGTGTGGTGCACCTGTGTGTGCCTTTAAGGTCAGTATGAATCTTGCTAGAAATTAATGATGCTAATGTTGACCTAATTTACTGAGCCTTGGGTTCCATTTTATATTTTGATTCTTAGCGAGATAACCATTTTATTCAACAAGGTCAAGATAGAGAATTCTAAAAAAAAAAAAAAATTGGAAAGAAACGGCTCTACATACTCTACTGTTGGAAGCACAATTCGTGCCCTTCGTGACGTTGTGATTCAATCCTTACCGCTGAGTGTGTAAACTGTACACACGACAGCACGTCAGAGTGTACACTTTTGTTGTAAAGTCACCCGTAAGGTAATCGAGTAGAGTGCTAGCTTGTAAGGGTCGACGTGCTGTCGTGTATACATTAGGGAAAAAAATGGTATTCTTCTTAAAGTGTCTTCTCCTATAATGTGGCTATCTCGCCCTTTAGGGTTTAAGGGTCAATGAAAGTAGTGTGGAGAAAAGCCCAATTTTTCTAATTTTTTCTTTATAGCTAAACTGGTCTATTTTTGTTCAGCGATTAAGCTACAAAAATGAACAAAAAAAATTTAAAATTTACACTTTCCGCCAAGCTATTTTTGTTGAACTTTAAGCTTTCATTTGATATTTTTGGGTATTCCAGGTCTTTTCTGCTTTGGATCATTCTTTAGTTTGATATTTTGGGTTTTCCAGGTCACATGCTTTGGATATTTCCTTGGTTTAAACAAGTAAAGGGAGTCCAAACCATCGATAAAATCAACAATAGTTTTCGACGCTATCCCCTCTCTGCTAGGCGACAAAACATAGTTGGAAGCTCGTTGGAAGGCATTGCAGAGCCTCTGCAGGCGCCCCGTGGGTAATTTGAAATTAGTGCACTTCTAGTGGGGTATAAATTTTGTATAAACCATCTGATTGGTGCACCTAATGGCTGCCGGAATCTCTTTGTGACGGCGTATGTTTATTCGTGGAATTGGAAGCGGAGTAGAGGTAATTGGCTGCTCAAAATGCTTGCTAAGCTTCGCTTTGTGTAACCACTATTTCATCTGCGAAACTAATGCAGCAAAAGTGACCCTTCAAAATAGCACCGATGTGTTGTCCAACTGAAACATTATCATTAACATAAAAAAGGCATTTTTTTTCGTACAAAATTTATGGAAAAAGTTTTTTCCGGTTTCTGTCATTTCTGGAACTCAAAACTTTGGCTCCCGTATTTTGATCCCTAAACGATCGGCATTAAAAAACCGCTGACTGTATTTTTTATCCAAAATGCCGTTCAAAATAGGTATTTCAAAAAGTTATGGATAGTCTCCTAGAAACGTTTTCCTGTAACTATAAAAGTTAAGGTACCTGCCCTTACTGCCCCATTTTAAAAACCCACCCTGTATAATTAGCCATTTCACTATGATTCTGCTTGAAAAGCTCAAAACTGTTGGCCCAGACTGGTAGACCTCATTTAATATAGAATTTGTTAAGTACAAAAAGAAAATATTACCGCTATGTCACGATCATTGAAGTTTTCAAGTCGTAAGAAGAAAGCTAGGCGTCTCATTTATTACAACCTTACTTTTTAACCACCTCCGAGTCTCCCTCCACATTCTTTCTTTTCTATACCACAAACAAAAGTAGGTCGAATCGTGATCTAAATAGGTCACAAAGCCGGTTTGAATAACAGCCTAATGATAATAATCCTAAAGCCAAGACGAGTTCGTTTAATCGGTTGATGGTCTCAATGACGATGCACTTTTGCCTTTTGAAAGATCATCCGAGTTTTTATTTGAACTCTTTAAAGCCTTCAATGCAGAGCTGATGGGGGCAAACGCTTATCGATTGTAATGTTTAAAGAGTGGAAAGTAAGCTTATTTTTTCTCGTATATTTCATCTGGTTTAGGCAATGGTAGCCCAGTGGGTAGAACTGTGAACAAAGAAGCGAAAGGTCTCAGGTTTAAATAAAAATGCATCTGTCAATATCTGTTATGTAACATTTAAGCGCGCGGGTCATAAAAAAAACAAAAGAATAACGTTCGGAAAATTGATGGACATTTAAAAGTGGTTAGTACTTGGCAATGCAGTGAGGTTGCATTACCGAATACAAAAATAAACACAAAAACAATAATTAAACTTCTTCGTGTTCTACAATTTTGTTATTATTCTCATTTTTCTCACCGAGATAATAAGACGCCTCATGCGTTCATTTTGATAGGAAATTAAGTTACATGGAAATAGCGAATGAAAAACATGGAAAATAGACCAAATAGCGAATCTTTTGCAAAAACAAGGTTTGTTTTAATGATGCTACAGCAAAAGTCGTAAACGTTCAGTTAATGTTTTTACTACCTGGGTAGTAAAAACTATTCTGTTTCAATTTAAATTCAAAATTCATTTATTATCATAATTTGCCGTTGTCCAGATCTTAATTCATGAATTTTGCACAGTCATGTCAAAAGTGACCGTTTTTATCTTATGCAGGATTTATTCGTAGGTTCTACGGGTAGGATCCGGGATCTAGGTGTTAGGGATGCTTATTTGACGGCCCGTTTTTAGCAAAAACACATCCAAAAAAACAATAATAAACAAAAACACAATAATAGACAACAAATTTAACTGGAAACCTCATATTAACTACATCTGTGGAAAACTAAGGTCAATACTATCTAGATTACAAATACTTAAATACAAACTACCATATAAGACTCTAAGAATGTTATACCTTTCGCTAGCAGATTCACTTATCAACTACTGTCTAACAAGTTACGGACGTACCTATAAAACTTACATAAATAATATTTACAATTTACAACTTAGACTCTTAAAAAGCATTGTACCCCTCAAAATAAAAATAAAATTTAATAACAATGAAGCAGGCTTATTCAAGTACTGCAACGTTCTACCTATTCATAGTAAAATAAAAATGTCAATTGTGATGGAGGGAATCAAAAACATCGACTCGCTAGTAAAGAAAACTAGACCCAGTAATCTAAGACAGTTGTCAAACAAACCTACTTACCTTCTACCTAAATTCAACAATGTATACGGCACGCGCACCGGGGAATATATGTTGCCTAGCATACTTATTAATGAGCTACCAGCTGATGTTATTGACAACCTTCGCATAAACCCAAACAAATGTAAATCTATACTAAGAAAATTCTACCTACCCAACGACGCACGTACCAAGAACGGCGTCCCATAGAAATTTATATGTACCTACTAAGTCAACCTCTTTTTGTTTTTATAAAGCACTAATCCGTGCTAAATCTTTAAATTTAAATTAAGCCAGCTAACTCAACCAACCGCACATCTGGGGGCACGGCAGTGCCCCCGCCAGGTCGAGCGCGAAGCAAACACTGCCGTACCATCCTTTACTGGAACCATTTCGCCGCATTTTCAGCCCCCTATTTGAGAACCTCTGGATAAGACGAGAACGCAGAAATTTTCGTCATCTAGTAAGTTATATTCACATACTCAAAATCCAAAATTTCAAGTCTGTAGGTCATTTAGTTCCGAAGTTAAGCGAAAGCAAAGTTTCGCATTTATGACACACACTCACTCATGATCATCAAAATAGAACTAGTACTTCCCATAAACACAGAGAGCTGAAATTTGGTACAGAGTTAGGGTTTAATGGCCACATAAAGGGAAAACTATACTAGTGGTTCGCCCCGAACTGTGAACTCGCGACCCCATATAAACCCCATATCTCGGTAACCCCTCGACCGATTTGGCTCATGTTCAAACTTAAAAAATTCTTTTAATTTCATTTACCCGCTTGCCAAATTTCATAACGATCCGACTAAATTTACTCAAGTTATCGTCGAACGAACATTCATAATGTTCATAAAAATTTTCAGGGGCGAACCACTAGTTGAACGAGCGAGCGAAGTTCTCCGAGTCTACTGGAACGATCCGGCGTTTGTATGTTTGTATGTATGTATGGTTGTATGTATGAAAGTTCGACGATAACTTTAGTAAATTTGATCGGATCGTTATGAAATTTGGTAGGCGGGTAAATAAAATTAAAAGAATTTTTAAGTTCAAACATGAGCCAAATCGGTCGAGGAGTTGCCGAGATATGGGGTTGTTAAGTTTATATGGGTCGCGAGTTCACAGTTCGGGGCGAACCACTAGTACTTACAAGTTAACAAGAAGAAATAGTCGAACGATTAACTGTATTCTACTCGAACATTACACAAATTAAAAAACTGTGTCAAATCAGAAATAAATCAATATGCCCACGTTTCTACAAAAAGAAGTGAAATCCCACCAAAAACATTCTGTAAAAAACTAACCAGGTCTCGATGGAGCTACTTGTTTATCTCTAAAAAGTAATGAAATCTAGACAAAGTCGTGCCAAGTCTAAGGTTCCTTACTGCGATTTATTTATTATTATAGTTAATGTTGTGAGACTTGGCAGTTGAAGGGTACCCAAGGTTTTGTAAACCGCACCATGACGCAGGTGCTCCATGACACCATTGCACCAATCTGTCGCCAGAACCGCTTGTGTACCCTTCAACGGCCAAGTCTCACAACATTAACTATAATAATAAAGAAATCGCAGTAAGGAACCTTAGACTTGGCACGACTTTGTCTAGATTTCATTACTTTTTAGAGATAAACAAGTAGCTCCATCGAGACCTGGTTAGTTTTTTACAGAATATTTTTGGTGGGATAAACCTTACAGGTTTCAGCGGTTGGCATGTAATTTATAATTTTAAGTACCTACTTGATATGCAAAAATAAATAAAAAAAAAAAAAAAAAAAAAAGAAGATAATATGAGATCGGAAATATGATTTAGGGTGACATTAATAATCGTCGACTCAAGATCGAATTCAAATAGGTGATCTGAGAAAAGAAACATGCTAATGTCAAGCCTTAATGTCAACGTCAGTCTCAAGATAGTGTTTATTAATATGCTGACAGGTACTCAAGTTTGACATTAGCGAAGGCTTGACATTAGCATTTGACTTTTCTGAGTTTACCTTCTTGAGATCGAGCTCAGACGACTATTAATACCACCCTAAATTTAATTGGCCGCGCTAGTGGACGGAATACCTTCCTCTTAAGCAACAGTGTATCAAGGAGTGCCAGTGTAGGATAATATCTTTGCGCCCCAATTACGAACCGACCACAATTCTCACGAAAGCATTAAGAGAGCCAGCCACCGCATAACATGCAATGCAACTGCCGCAGCAGACATATACGATTTTAATCTGATGAACATTAGACAATTGATAGGGCGTTTGCCAGTATTACAGAAGAAGATTTACTTCACATAAAGTCATAAAAAGGCCTAAAATGTACTGAATAACTACTAAATTAATAATATTATTTTAGCTTCAAATAAGCATATAATATCTCATAAAGGCTTCACCGATTTTGATAAGTTCTTAATTGAACGAGCGAGCGAAGCGACGGAAGTTCGCCGAGCCTACTTGAACAATCCGGTGATTGTATGTTTGTATGTAATGTACATTATATAGCCGATAACTTGAGCAAATTTCGGATAGTCTGATTTCGGCGATAGCTGTCAGATTCTAAATTAGTCAATTTTGTTTTAAGTTGTATTCTGAAAAATTTGGTAGGCGGGTAAATGAAATTAAAAGAATTTTTAAGCTCGAACATGAGCCAAATCGGTCAAGGGGTTAGCGAGGTTAGTTAGTGGCGAGTTCACAGTTCGGGCGAATCACCAGTTATTTAAATCCTAACACCCAATCGTCACGAACGCATACAGCCGCCAAATCGCAACATGCAACTAACACAGTTCTGACTCGTCCGATCCGAATCTCATAAACAGCGGGCAATTACAGCACAGCGGACTGGTGGGTGCAATAAAACGAAATATTTCCTTAGAAATTGACAAGTGTTATAGTCTGTAAGTAGAGCGTAGTGGATGCCGTCACGCGAACGAAGGAGCGACAGACGCGTGTGGTACAAGGTGGCAGCTTTTCGCGCGGGGACAAAAGAGCAACATACTGCCAACGTAAAATAAGAGGTACAAAAAAAATACGACTTCACTGGTGAAAAGGTACACTGATTCCGAATGATTTGCTGCTGTCCGTTAAGGAGTTCTGTTCTCCATCTCAGAAGTTATTCATCAGATCTTCACCATTTATGGGACCACATTACAAACTTATGCCGGATTGTTCCAGTACTTAACGTAGAGTCGGAGAACTTCTCTCGCTTCGCTCGGTCGTTCTAAAACCGGTAGCTCTACAAGTCTACATCCCCTGCCTTGCACGGATACCTTCAAGTGTGGCTATTAATTTACTCAAACGTACGCAAGACAATAGGCGTTCATTTCCATTTGTCCTATTTACTTGCTTTCGCTTTTTCTCCGCGGCTCTTCCTAGCGCACTTGCGCTACGCCTTTCGTATTTACTCCTCGTCGTGAAAAGAAAGTGGTTTATTTGACAAACTTCAGTGGCCCGTTGAGATGAGACATCACGGTCCGAAACTACATGAGATAGGAAAATAATATATTCTAAGGTTAGATAAACTTCATAAAAAACCCCATAAAAGAGTAGAACTGTAAACAATGATTAATGCTTTCAATAAGAGCTATTGACGACATGTTTTGACCTATGACAGCCGGGAGGGGATTTTTTAGCAAATAATGAGCGGGAGTTGATTTCAAAGTTTGAAAATAAAAAACGAAATTATTTGTAAGGTATTAAAGTTGGTAAGAAAGGAGTAAAGTTAATAATTATGTCTTGAATGTCATTATTTGGTGTCACCAAATAACTTTTTAATAAAGATTTTTATTAGGTTAAAAAATTCACTCGGGACAGGATTTGAACCCGCAACTTCTTGCATTCCGTGCAGGCCAATTGAGTACCGAGTAACTGTCGATGCAAATCTAACCTCATTGAAACTCGTCTTACGGACGATGGGGCGCCATCTAGTGTAATAGTTTGCACTTAAAAATCTTTATAAAGTTCCCTAGCACGGGTTAGTGCTTCAGAAAATATAAAAAACTTTTTAATAGCTTGCTTTTTTGCCAACATATTCTAAATAATTTAAGCAAGTAACTGGGGCGGGTTAAATACACTCTTCACAAGAAGAATACACCTATTCCCGGTTATTACACTTAGTTGCGAGTCTCACAATGTTTCTTATTTTCCTTCCTCCCCGTTTCTAAGCGTTTTTAGCTGTAGGTAGCGTTATTTAGTTCCTACGTGTATTTCCTCCTGGTACATTTGTGAAACTTTAGTGGGATGAAGGAAAGAATAACATCGTGAGGTAACACGAAAGTGGACGTGCCAGATCTGACTCCGTTATGTATCTTTAATTTCTGAAGTACCAGCATGATGGCTGACAATTCTTGGCTATATGACAAAATACTGCATATTGCTGGATTCAGAGAAGAATTTTAGGTAGGGTCCCATACGTACTTTTTAAATGACACCCGGCTCTTTTCGAGAGCTTTTTTAATCAAAGATTAAAGGTGGCATTAATAGTCGTTGACTCAACTCAAGTAGGTGATCTCAGAAAAGTCAAATGCTAATGTCAAGCCTTGGCTAATGTCAATGTCAATCTATTAATATGCTGACAGCTACTCAAGTTTGACATTCGCCAAGGCTTGACAAGGCATTTGACTTTTCGGAGTTCACCTACTTGAGATCGAGCTCAAGTAGGTGATCTCAGACGACTATTAATACCACCCTAACTTTTAGTTAGTACTTACTAATGCTTTTGCAATTTTATAATGATCAATAATGTCTATTTTTTTTTTAACTATGATGAATCAATTGGAAGGTCACCATGGCGCAGCGTTTTAGTAAAACGGATGATCGTGATAAAACATTTTAATTAAAAAGCACATTCGATAAATTATGATCGTATTTGATCGTTATTTCATAACCAGGAAGTTCACACGTCAAATATACTAAGAGAGAACGGAAGTATCATTATGAATAATCATAAAGTAGCAAGAGGTGATAAATATTTCAGCTAGGTACATAATTAACTTTGATAGCCTGTTGAATAAGCTGTGTTCTTTCCTGAATGTTACTAGGTATCACGTAGGTAAGTAGTATTAAAATTTAAGTGAGTGAATTCTGACATAGGTACGTACTTAGCCAAGCTGATCGCCAACCTCCGATAGGAGACGGCACGCAAAGAAGAAGCGTGAATTTGTATGTGCGATGGTATTTCTGCTATACTGGGCTTGAGCCATATTGGCAACTCCTGCGTATTATAAAACTCCATACTTCACTCGCGTTGATTTCCTCATTCACAAAATCCGGTTGTCAACTAATAATATGGCTCAGTAACACCGACCAATTGAAATGATCCTTTAGCAATAACGTATGATGGTTGAATTTCGATTGAAAAGTGGTGATTGGACCAGTCGGTGGACGGTGGCCAAGTTTCTGGTTGACATTTAAAATGCTGGACAAGTTTTGCATCATACTGTGTATAATATACATGGCTTAATTTGTTACAATTAATAAGTTTAATTTCGGGAGGTCAGTGGGCCATTTCATAAAAATAAAATTTATCAAATTTGACAGCGATTCTAACTAAATCACTAAACTTGATGCTTAGAAAAATCCTCATTGGATGTACATTAAAGAAGTCAGTTAATAACTTAACCTTTTTTGTAACCTTTCAAATGTCATTTCTTATTTCGATTTGTCAATAAATAGTACATTTTCATTGTAAGTTTTATGAAATGGCCCACAACAGGTTTTTCTTTTGTTTACGTGTGTCACAAGACAAGCATAAATCATCTGAAATAGAGGTAAACTTGCACCACCTTCACAGTACTCATTGATAAATGGTAATTCCATGGTAATTAGGTAATCAAACACATGGCAGTAAAAGGATTAAACTACTGGATTAACCCGTGTAGTCGGAATAGAGTACAAAATCCAAAGTACTACCTCTGCCTTCTAAGGGTTAACAGATGAATAAATGCTCTTAGATAGCGTAAGCTCAAACAACTACTTTCTGAATACAACTTTCGTACAATAGCGCTGATGTTTCTGAAAAAATATAGTTCAAGGACAGAAAGAATCTAACAGAATAACCACATTTTCAACTCTCAATTTTCGCAGAGCAACATCACCAAAGAAGTTAGGATACAATCGCTTGGGGTGAAATAAATCTCCTCGAGTGCAGCTTCCTTATTGAGACTCAAGTTGCAGAAGCGAACGTTAAGTTTTAACCCTGTATATACGACTTAGGAAGATGGACGTTTAATGGAAGAGAATACTCCTTTGGATTCTCCTTTGTGGTTTCGAAGCACTTTATTTTAGTCCTACGTTTGTTTTTAATATTTATGGAACATTTTGTATTTAGTAAACTGTTAAAACTTACCTACAGTGCGTTTTACAAAAGAATGCCCCTGGATTGAACAAATTATCTTATTACAATGTTATAGGGACAAAATTGACCCTATAACATTGTAATAAGAGTTTCGTCAAGGGAACTCTTTCGTGAAACGCACTATACTTGTTTTACTTGTCCACAAAGGTCTTATTTTTTAACTAGCTTCTGCCCGCGACTTTGTCCGCGTGGACTACAGAAAAATGATATTATTATGTGCTTTACTTTGCTCCTTAGTGTAAAAGCTTGATAATATGTAGCCGATGTGTTATTCTGCTATCTAAGCTATCTCCATTTCAAGCCATCCAGCCGTTTCAGCGTGAAAGAGTAACAAACACGCTCACTCACTCACAAACTTTCGCATTTATAATATTAGTGGAAAATTGGGATAGTGGGATGGGATAGTGGGATGGGATGACGGCAAGAGTCTTAAAATAAGAGGGAAAGTCTTCTTCCAAACAAAGTATTTTTTACAAAGTCTCGTTCAAAACGCAATACGGCACATTAGCACCAACATACTCGCAGCCGACTCGACCTCTTCCATTCACTTTTATGCTCGTATGTCATTGGCGGAGGTCAGTCGCATAAAAAGAGGTAGCCACCCCATTACGGTCTGAAGCACTTTGACATTTTTATCTCTGATGATTACCTACACGTGGACAGAGTAATGTTAGGTTATCTTGTCGTATGAGGTAGTGGCCACCCCTGGTGTCAGAGTTTTTAGGCCGCCCAAGAGCCTCTGACATGACTTAACGGTTGTTATTAATCAACGAAAACCAGGACCTACGGTTTAACGTGCCTTCTGAAGCACTGAGGCACTCAGGCATTGCCACTAGCGGTCACTCATCCATGGACTGACCGCGCCCGATTAAGAATGGCTGGCTAGTCCAACTAGGCTATGAGCGCTTCACGAGAGAAAGAGCAATCCCACCAAAAACATTCTGTAAAAAACTAACCAGGTCTCGATGGAGCTACTTGTTTATCTCTAAAAAGTAATGAAATCTAGACAAAGTCGTGCCAAGTCTAAGGTTCCTTACTGCGATTTATTTATTATTATAGTTAATGTTGTGAGACTTGGCCGTTGAAGGGTACACAAGCGGTTCTGGCGACAGATTGGTGCAATGGTGTCATGGAGCACCTGCGTCATGGTGCGGTTTTGTACCCTTGGGTACCCTTCAACTGCCAAGTCTCACAACATTAACTATAATAATAAATAAATCGCAGTAAGGAACCTTAGACTTGGCACGACTTTGTCTAGATTTCATTACTTTTTAGAGATAAACAAGTAGCTCCATCGAGACCTGGTTAGTTTTTTACCCGACTACGCGAAGCAAAAAGGAGGGTTATGATTTTAGCAGCGTATGTATGTATGTATGTATGTATGTATGTATGTATGTATGTATGTATGTATGTATGTATGTATGTATGTATGTATGTATGTATGTATGTATGTATGTATGTGGGTATGTATGTTTGTGTGTTCATCTGTTCCCTCGCAGAGCCTAAACTACTCGGCCGATTTCAACAAATGAGGTGTCGTTGGATTTGTCTTAATCACCCAGGTAACATAGGATAGTTTAATTTTGAAAAAAACCAAGATGGCGGCTGTGCTGCGCCCTAAAGTGGTGGACCTAAAAATAAAAATTATCGGATACCATCGTCATGGGTATCAAATGAAAGGGCTTTAAAAGACCTTTTCAAAAATGTATAACACATGTAGCGTCAACATAACAAATAGAACAAAATATTCCAAAATGTGTTTTTTTTGCCCTTCTTGGTTCTATTTTAGGTGATCATCCAAAAACTAAAAAGCTCAAAAAAAAATAGAAGTTAAAAACTAAAACCCGACTACTAAAAGGCTTAAAACAAGACCTGCTTATCCTTAAAATAGACTCATAGATAATTAATCGTAGTCGGAGGCCATCGGTTTATCAAATGCGAATGTGGTGTCCTCCGACTACGATTAATTATCTATGAGTCTATTTTAAGGATAAGCAGGTCTTGTTTTAAGCCTTTTAGTAGTCGGGTTTTAGTTTTTAACTTCTATTTTTTTACAGAATGTTTTTGGTGGGATTTCACTTCTTTTTGTAGAAACGTGGGCATATTGATTTATTTCTGATTTGACACAGTTTTTTAATTTGTGTAATGTTCGAGTAGAATACAGTTAATCGTTCGACTATTTCTTCTTGTTAACTTGTAAGTACTAGTGGTTCGCCCCGAACTGTGAACTCGCGACCCATATAAACTTAACAACCCCATATCTCGGCAACTCCTCGACCGATTTGGCTCATGTTTGAACTTAAAAATTCTTTTAATTTTATTTACCCGCCTACCAAATTTCATAACGATCCGATCAAATTTACTAAAGTTATCGTCGAACTTTCATACATACAACCATACATACATACAAACATACAAACGCCGGATCGTTCCAGTAGACTCGGAGAACTTCGCTCGCTCGTTCAACTAGTGGTTCGCCCCTGAAAATTTTTATGAACATTATGAATGTTCGTTCGACGATAACTTGAGTAAATTTAGTCGGATCGTTATGAAATTTGGCAAGCGGGTAAATGAAATTAAAAGAATTTTTTAAGTTTGAACATGAGCCAAATCGGTCGAGGGGTTACCGAGATATGGGGTTTATATGGGGTCGCGAGTTCACAGTTCGGGGCGAACCACTAGTATAGTTTTCCCTTTATGTGGCCATTAAACCCTAACTCTGTACCAAATTTCGGCTCTCTGTGTTTATGGGAAGTACTAGTTCTATTTTGATGATCATGAGTGAGTGTGTGTCATAAATGCGAAACTTTGCTTTCGCTTAACTTCGGAACTAAATGACCTACAGACTTGAAATTTTGGATTTTGAGTATGTGAATATAACTTACTAGATGACGAAAATTTCTGCGTTCTCGTCTTATCCAGAGGTTCTCAAATAGGGGGCTGAAAATGCGGCGAAATGGTTCCAGTAAAGGATGGTACGGCAGTGTTTGCTTCGCGCTCGACCTGGCGGGGGCACTGCCGTGCCCCCAGATATCGACTGATGGCCTAGCATGATCGCATTGGCATGTGGCCCAGGCCGACTAAGCTTCTTCTTCTTCTTGTGGTGCCGTCTCCTATCAGAGGTTGGCAATCATCTTGGCTATTTCTCCTTTTGAGCCTGTTGGGGTCCTACCGTGGAGGTAAGTAATAGAAGTGGACTGTTTGATATAGTGCTGATATAATGGCGAAATTACAGGAAAAATAGTACACAACGTGGCGGTAAAAAGAGAGTTAATTTAGAAGTGTCAAAAACGGTTCACAGATTATCTAATCTATGGTGGCCCACAGATTAGCTCGCACAACACAACAAATGTTCGACGCGTGCTCGATGACATCGATGCTCGACGTGGACAGAGGCTGCCAAACGGAACAAGGAGCTCGTGGATTGTAAGTTCTCAAGCCATGATATCTAGGGACTAAGCTTAGAAAATGGTATATTACAGAGCAATTTTTAAATAGCTAGTTTCCTGAAACACGTCAAACTTCTAAATGTGTTTTCCAACAACTTTTGTTCTACGACTTACGCGGCGCGCTTTCGTTCCCCTCCACACTCTATCTACAACCTTTCTATCTATCCTTTCCTGCTCCTATTTGTTACTCTGCGCCGAAAACGTCACAAAAAACAAATATTTTGGAATAATAATATTTTTTGTATGGTAAAATAAAATTGCGCTTTTTGCAAATCACAAATCACGCGAAATTGTTGCAAATCAGTAGGAAGTATAGTAGGAGTAGGAAAGATATACCGTATCCATGTAGATAAGGAAATTTATCGAGTCTGTGACTGTGGCAGTGACCTGCGAAGACCCGAAAACCCAAGATAAGATAGAAATGGTGTCCAACTGGAACACGGAAGAGAGGGCGTCCTAAAACTACCTGGCGTCGATCAGTACAGCAGGAAGCTAACAGTCTCGGGATGAGCATATCTGAGCTTGAGATGAAAGCGCAAAATCGGCCAGATAGGAAAACTGTTTTGAGAGCCCTATGTCCCTGATTAGAGATAACAGGAACTGATGATGATGATGTGACTGTGCCAGACTAATCTGACAAGGTATTTTGAGTCTTTCTCTGCTCTCTATTGCCAATTGGCGAAAGCCCTAGGTTTTAAAACAATACAACAAATTGAATCGGCATGTTCCCAAAGCCACTGCGGTACCCTAAAAAGTGGATTGGGCTGGAAAATACACCCGCTGTCAATATTTTTTACCCAATCATGTAGCGCCTACTCTACAGCGCAATTTTTAAATAGTAGCTTTTTTTCCTAAAACTCTAAATGCTCTACATGCTCTAAAAACTCTAACTTCTAAGGCCCGGTTTCTGAGTTGAGAATTTTACTAAGCAAATGGGTAAGTATCGTCCTGCCTCTGCAGATTTCTCACAAAAGAGCGTGACAGAGCGATACGTAAGTATGTGCTTAGTAAAATTCTCAACTCAGAAACCGGGCCTTTATGTGATTTCCAAACCACTTTTGATCGCATTTATACGATTTAGTGCCTCTCCACTCGCTTTTCCATTATTTTTTTTAAATAAAAAAACAAGTTGTTGAAAATCACATTTAGAAGTTGACGTGTTTCAGGAATAAAGCTACTTAAAAGTTGCCCTGTATACTTGGCGTTAACGATATCAAAGTTAACAGTTACCAAAAGTTACAAAAGATAATTTACTATTAAATCTTGGTTTTACTTTTACTTGTATTTTATTGGTGTAGCTGACTAGTTTCGGTTCTCATTCAGTGACCTTAATCATAGAGAACGAGCCGGCCCTCGCGACGCCGTGGCTAGTCTTGATAATTTAATAGTGTAGGTACTAACGTTTCGCTTACAACTTACGAGTAGGTTTCGTAGTAGAGGCTCCAAACCCAAGGGCCTCGTCCTAAAGCTGACATTTTACGATTATTGTAAACCCCTCTGGGTTCAACGACCTTAAACTACGTTTTTAACATTGGTCCCGCTTTTGTTTTGACTTTGTTTTGCTTTGGGACTCTGTCAACTTTGGGATGAGGCGAGATTTTGACGAGACACAATTTTGAATGAGCCCCTTTCAAGACTCGTTATTATCGTTGTTGATTTATCATAGCTACAGGCTTGGAATAGGTCTACGAGGTTATTTAATTCGTCGTCAATCAAATGTTAAGGGTTCCTTATACTCATTCCTACAAAATATATTATAACGTGTTAAAAAACATCCTAATTCTTTTTACAGGGTTTCACCTACTGTCAAAGGGAGCCGTTTCCGAGATCCCCTGTTTAAATATATAAACAACATTGTAGCTCGTTTAAAGAACAAAAATATAATAATAGGATAACAGTGATATTGAATTAAACATACCCTTTGACCTGGCGGTCTCTAACTAAAAGGAAACAAAGACATTTTCAACAACGACTGTCTAGGCTAATTATTTCACGAGAAAGATTATTAGAAGGTTTTTTGATGAAAGCGCTATCGCGTTTCAGACAAAAACTTCCCTTTTGATTAATAGGTTCCAGTCTTGTCGGGCAAAATTAAAGACAGATGTCTGAACTCTTGCGTTTTAAGGGTATTTACACACTAGTAATACGCGTGGTTAGGTTAGGTTATCGTATGAAGTAGTCGCCACCCCTGGTGTCAGAGTTTTTAGACCGCCCAAAGGGCCTCTGACATGGCTTAACGATTGTTATAAATCAATAACAACCGGAACCAACGATTTAACGTGCCTTCCGAAGCACGGAAGCGCTCAGATATTTTTGCCACTAGCGGTCACCCATACAAGGACTGACCGCGCCCGATGTTGCTTATCTTTGCCAATCGATTAAGAATAGCTAGTCCAACTAGGCTGTGAGGCTGTGAGCGATACGCGTGGTAATTAAGCTCGAACTCTCTCTCTGAGAGTGGGCCTTCCTAGCTAGTGGCTAGTGGGCTATATCTTACTTTTAATAGTCTAGATCGTCAGACGACATCTCCAACTTAACAATGCACAATGGTAGATTTGTACGATTTAGGCGGCCAAAATTATTTTATGCTTTTATTCAGTAATAAATACGACTACAAACGCAAATATGGTATTTTAGACTGAATATATATTTTTATATCTATTTGTTTCATTGAAATATCTTTTTCTAGACAAAAAAACAATGATTGTGAAAAATTTTACGTAAATAGCGCCAAAGTTTTAAAATTTTCTTTAAGAGCCTTTGGTGTAAAAGATATATTTTGAGTTCATTTGAATTATAAAAAATTTCTTAGTAGTTTTTGAGATTTGGGTTAGCAATTATCACAAATTGTAAAGTAAAAGACGATCATACATAAAAAAATAGCTTTTATTCTCCACAGAAAATACAATATGGAAAAAAAAAACCGGCCAAATGCGAGTCGGGTTCGCGTTTTATGGGTTCCGTACTGACAATTTTTACGTATTTTCCTAAATAACCTCAAAAACATTCATCTAAAATTATAAAAAAATATATATTTGTGATGCTTACCATGAGCCCTTTGAACGGGTCTGATTTGGTTTGGTCCCGCCTGCTTAGACTGTGATGCAGTCGGGTTTTTTTAATATACAGGGTGGATTTTTGAGACGGGGCAGTAAGGGCGGGTACCTAAACCGTTATAGTTACAGGAAAACGTTTTTAGGAGACCTTCCATAACTTTTTGAGATATTATGAACTGCATTCACAGATTTTGTAAAAAAAATACGGTCAGCAAAAAAAATGCTAAAATACGATTTTTTTCTATGAAAAAACCTTTTTTTATAATGCTATTCGATCCTCTTTCGTGTAGGGATAAAAAAAATCTAAGGAGCCAATTTAGGTTTGAGTAAAAGAAATGTTAGAAATCGCGAAAAAATGCTCCACGTACATTTGACGTAGGTTTTCGACATTTTAATTGAGCGTTTTTATAGTTATTTCTTCTGATTTTCTGTTGTAACTGTAATGTAATTTATTAATTTAATTAATTTAAAAATATGGGTCCATGATGCCTGAAATAAATAATTTATTATTATCATTTTGTACGGGGGAAAGTTTTTGCCGATTTCTGTCAATTCTAGCACTCAAACCTCGGTTGGCTCCTAAGAGTCTTTAGGAGCCAACTAAAAAAAGGTTTTTTTCCATAGAAAATGTATGGGGAAAGTTTTTGTAAATTCCTGACATTTCTAGTACTTAAACCTCAGTTGGCTCCTAAGAGTCTTTTGATCTCTACATGAAAGAGGATCGAATGGCTTAAAAAAAATTTTGATATTTTATAATTTTTTTCGCTGGCCGTACATTTTTCACAAAATGTTTGAATGCATTTCATAATATCTCAAAAAGTTATGCAAGGTCTCCTAAGAACGTTTTCCTGTAACTATAACGGTTAAGGTACCTGCCCTTACTGCCCCGTCTCAAAAATCCACCCTGTATAACAGTTTTTTTCTTTTTAGTTTGTTTTTTCCACCACAAACTATATTTTCGCAATCTTCATTTAAATACCTTTAATTTGATACCCATATTGCAGGGGTTACAAAATATTATTTCAATTCGACCCAGCAATATGGCGCCTAATGGGCGCCATATTGCTTTTTTGGTAACGTCACATATTCTATGACACTTGCAGCGGCAAGACCAATCCAATGACACCTCATTTGTTCAAACCGGTTCAGGCGTTTAAGCTGTAGGTGGGAACATACGAACGGACATACATACATATAAACATAGACACATACACCTTTGGGCAGTCGGGTAAAAAGATATCTACGAGTTACTACTTCGATGCCTGAGTAACTTGATGAACCTAGAACAACGGAAAGGAATTTTAACGGAAAAGAAACAAAAAAGTATTTTTTCTCACATTCTGCCAAAGTTGATTAAATGATTTTTTTCTCGCGAAGTGGTCAAAGGTGGTGGCTAATTTTTTTGTGGTTATCTGCTTAAAGAGCTACAGTATCAGAAACTATAAGGAATTTTACTCGGACGGTCCCGGAAGTACAACATTTATACTATTGAAAATAAAAAAAATGATAATATTATGCATGAAAAAGGGCAATCTTTGATACGTTATAACTGCACTAAATATTGATATTCCTAATCTGAATTTATATTACAATTGAAGGAGCTTACCTGAACTTTCGATATCCAACACTTTTACTTGAGTAACTGAACAGTGTCAAATGAAATATTCACTTTGTACAATTGTTTGCGCTATCAGTGACGAGAACGAACGTGTTCAGCTTGCGCGACGATCAAGTTCCGACTATCTGTGGGGGCGCGCACGCAGTTCTAGGAACTGGGGAGGGGTGGGGTTTGAGCAGTCAGGGTGTCTATTTTTCCGTGAATCAATTCGTTTTGTTATAAGTTAACTTTGAGAAATGGACTTTTGGCCGCCTAAATCCGTGAAATCGACCACTGTGCAATGGGTCCGTAGATGTGTGCAGCGAGAAATTGAGGAGGATAGCGAAGGAAAAAAGGCAGTGGGAAAATGTGGGGCGATGATGGTGATGAGTCTTGCATTACCATACCACCATAGACCATTTAGACCATGGTAGACCATTTTGAATAGAGTTTTTTTTTTACCAGCATGGAAAAGAGGAGCATCAAAGTTACCCATCAGTGACTGATTACATAATAATATAGTGATGATAATGTATGGTCTTGCCATTAAATCTGGACAGCATGGTTAAAGACTTAGGCCCGGTTTCTGAGTTGAGAAATTCACTAAGCAAATGGGTAAGTATCGTCCTGTCTCAGCAGATTCCTCACAAAAGAGCGTGACAGAATGATACTTACCCATTTGCTTAATGAATTTCTCAACTCAGAAACCGGGCCATAGGCCTATTGAGAATTTCACTAACCAAATGCTTAAATATCGTTCTGTCACATTCTCTTGTGTGACATCTGCAGAGACAGGAGGATACTTAAGCATTTGGTTAGTGAAATTCTCAATTCAGAAACCGCGGGCCAATATCTCTGCGTGCGACAGTTTTTTTTTTCTTCCGAACTTTTCTTTATTTGTAATCAAAGTAAGAAGATAAAAAAGGCTTTTGATAAAGGACATAGTGTGCGTAAGCCCTAAATCTAATTAAACAAAGGAAAAGTTGGCCATCGGCTTAATTAAATTAAAATTACTATTTAAGAACTTGGCTTTAGAGGGATAATTATTTAGACCAACAAACAAAAAGCCTGTAATTTATTCTAATAAATTACGTGCTCTTTAAGTTATAAATTAGTTTAGTATTATTAGAGTTAGGGTTGACGTCCTTTGAGGCTAAAGAAGGTATTTTTGTCGACCCTTTTGGCGAGATGAGAAGGGTCACTGTGTAGATGTTTAGTTTGGTCTGTGACAAACAATGTAAAAGACTTCATGGCATGGGATACAGAGTAATTTTGGCTGTATATTACAATTTTGTTTTGTGACTACTGTACATCAAAGTGACCTTTAATAAATTCTTTAACCAATTCTTAACACACCATTTTTCCTAGACCATTTTTCGCCACGTAAAACATTGTACAATGATGACATATTATTATCCCATCTTAAGGTACGACACATTAGTACTCAAAGTACACAAAGTTTACTTTTAGCTAACTTTATATAAGCGGCTAATAGTCTCGGAATGAGTATATCCGGTCTTGAGATGAAGGCGTAAAATTGGCCAGATGGGAAAACTGTTTTGAGAGCCCTATGTCCCTGATTAGAGATAAAAGGAACTGATGATGATGATGATGATGAAGCTGCGGATTTTATAACGCAGTATTCCGTAAATAATACCTACTGTAAAAGTTACTGAAAAGTAAAAACATACATCAACGCAGCAATTATTATTGGAACTAGGAATCGCTCACTTCAAAACCTACCGCTCTACGCTTGAACGAACACAAATAATTACCTATCTTCCATTTTACTTTCATTATCAGCTTACATCAAGTAAGTAGGTGGATATTGTACAGTCAACAGCAAAAAAACTTCACATTTTCGTTGCAAAGTCGCCCGTAACCTAAGTAAAAAGAGTGCACGCGTGTAAGGGTCGACGTGATGTCGACTGTACCAAATAAGCCAATCTTGATAATCGTCACCCGCTTGACAGAAACCAAAAGTGGAGAAAAATACAGTTTTTACAGTCCATTATAACCACGACTATAGAACAATGACCGGTGTTAATCTAGCGGTTAAAGGTAGATTGAACCACCTTTTGATGACCTGTGCTTTCATACGAGAAGTTTGAAAAAAGGTGTCTTGGTTGGTTGATACTATTTTCAATTCGCGAAGGTCGTGGGTTTGTTTCCCACTGAGGACAGAAATGTTTGTGCTTATAATTGGTATTGTACATATTTGTTGTTGGCCTTGCCTGGCTGCCATTATGCTATGCGGTGTTTGACTTTAGGTGCCAGGAGTGAATGTTGTGAACATGAAACAGTTATGACCACACGAACAACACAAGTCCCTGTACCACCTGGAGGCGCTTTGTCAAAGAGGCTGCATCGACTGGACTCGGCTGGAAGGAGCTAGAGGCTGCCGCACAAGACCGTGAATAATGGAGATCCCTTTTTCGTGCCCTATGTCCCTGATAAGGGATAAAAGGATATCATAGTCATCATTATCATACCACACAGGGACTATCTGTCTATCTATCTATCCAGCCCATGAGTAGGTGGGCATTGGGTATTGGGCATTTTCTCTCCCACGTCCTTGTCTTCCCACTTTATCATCTTCACAATACCATCGACCTATTGAGCTTTTTAACGACCCACTGACCATCGACCCATATTATGCCATTTCCCAGTACTGCCTAGTCCACCCTCTTTGTCCTTGTCGTAGTCCATCTCGATTTTAGCCGTAAAATTCGCGTACCTGAAGCCGTAAAGTTCGACGTTTGTTTTTTGGTTGAGCACGCGAAAGAGTTTCATACAAAAAAATATATATATTTGACTGTAATTTTGGTATCATCATTCCATCCACTATTGCCTATTTATTTGCTTTAGCCCTCCGATGAGCATGGCTATAGCATGGCTGTAGAGTAGTAGGTATACACAATAGGACGTAGACGCTTACACGCTAGCACTCTACTCGGTTACGTTACGGGACACCTATAAAATTAAATCATCACTGAATGTAAAACCACATGGTGTCTCAAGTCTCTTCCTTCGTGACACGCATTGTACCTGGTAACGTTCACAGAAGTGACCACACATCGACCATCATGACAATAAGGTGGTCATCGAGTTTCGAAACATCTATGGTGACGGACATTGCACACTCCGTCCATAAAGCTAAACACATACGGCACGCCACGGTATGAACGATTAAGCAATAAACGCGTACCTACCTACTTATGACCAACAAGTAGGTTAGATAACCTATGTTTGCCGCTGTTTATTGTTAGGCTGATGGATTGATTATGATTGAGCATGACTTTATTGGATTCTTTAGAAATATTGACACTTATGTTCCTCGCAGGCTCTTCGGAAAGCCCAGCCCCTTTAAGGCCCAATAGTAGGTTAGTAGGCCCAAAAGTGGCCACTTTTGGCGATAAAGGATTACATTTGTAGGTTCTAGGATCTGGAATCTAAACCTTAGAAATTGTTAAGCCTCGCGTTGAGAACTTACTTAAGGCGCTGGGCATAGTGAATTAGCACGCGCGCAAAAAAAATGCACAAAATCGATTCCTGTATCAAACACACTAAAAAAATCGAAAATGTTCACATATCAAACCCTAGAATTAGGTGAGATCTATCTAAAACAGCCAGTTTTGTGTTGATACCCATAACAGATTGCGAGATATTTTGTTTGAAAAAAAGTGCGCCGCCTATTTTTTTTCATCAAAAATATCTTCAAAACGTTTACGAATCTCAACACAAAACTGGCTGTGTTAGATAGGTCTCACCTAATTCTAGGGATTGATATGTGAAAATTTTCGATTTGTTTAGTGTATTTGATACAGGAGTCGATTTTGTGCATTTTTCTTGGCGCGCGCGCTATTCACTATGCACCGCGCCTTAAGGCGCGGGGCATAGTGAATTAGCCCGCGCTAAGAAAAATGCACATAATCGACTCCTGTATCAAATACACTAAACAAATCGAAAATGTTCACATATCAAACACTAGAATTAGGCGAGACCTATCTAACACAGCCAGTTTCATGTTGATATCCATAACATATTGCAAGATATTTTAGTTGAAAAAAAGTGCGCCGCCTATTTTTTTTTCAGCCAAAATATCTTCAAAACGGTTATGAATGTCAACACGAAACTGGCTGTTTTACTCGTAGATAGGTCTCACTTAATTCTAGGGTTTGATACGTGAAAATTTTCGATTTGTTTAGTGTATTTGATACAGGAATCGATTTTGTGCATTTTTCTTTGCGCGCGGGCAATTCACTATGCACGGCGCCTTAAGAGATTTTAGCAAAAAACGTATCCAAAAAGAAGATGTTATGATTTTTTTTTTCATTGGCAGCGCTAGTTGTGCCTACTATTGGGCCTTATGAAAGTAAGATGTAGCAATAATAATGGTCTTTCCAAAAGTCAATAAGTGTGGAGCCAACTAAGCCGCGAAGAAGGAAAATCCAGAAGTGGAATGAGAAATGCTAAAGAAGAAAATTAAATGAAACTGCTATCAATGTTAGTGATTTAGTTGAGTTTTATAATAATGGTGTCAGTGTCCACGAAGGACCGGATGAAGGAGTTTTTTTAATTCTCCTTTATAAGGTTAAAAATTACAGCTTTTTCGTCATCGATTTTCATTTCTGACTGTGCAAGCAAAGGAGGGCAATGTTTTCCGTGACCATGAATAAATTGTTGATGTTTCTGTATGTTTATTGTGTTTGATGAATGAGGTGTTAAAATTTCAATCAACGGGCAATATTGGAAGTCTAATTGGTCACTTCCATACAATTAGCAACTACGACTACTTATGGGAAAATATATTGGTCACCTAATTATATCGACTTTCAAATTAAGTTATTTTTTCTGATAGCGTGGTAACTACGTATATCTCTCTACATTGAGTTTTTTTTTTTGTATTCTGAACCTTGTATTCTACCTACCTGATTAAAGTAATTATAAGTAACTAGGTACATACCACAACCAATAAACATCGATCGCTGCAACTTTCTTCAAACTCAAACTAGTGAGTATTTGTTGAATATCAATTTGCGTCTCGAAAAAGTAATTAAAATCTCGCGTGCTACTTTCGAGGCCATTTTTTCCCAACTCATTAAAGTCTTAGGCCTTTCTACGTGACTTGAGTGAAAGTTGATAATATTTTTATTGGCAGCTACAGTGAGGAGTCACGGTAGGTTCACTTGAGGTCCATCAAACTCAAACTCAAAACTCGAACTCAAATATTATGTTTATTCACTATGCTCTCGCTTTACGCGTGGTGATTAAGCTTGCACTCTCTCTCTGAGAGAAGGCCTTTGCCCAGCTAGTGGGACATGTACAGGCTACATCTTACTTTTACTATGCTCTCAACCTGCCTATAACGTACACACAATACAGCCTATAACGTACACACGATAGCACGTCAGAGTGTATTCTTTTGTTGTAAAGTCGCCCGTAACGTAACCGAGTAGAGTGCTAGCGTGTAAGGGTCGACGTGCTGTCGTGTATACAGTGAACTTCTATTTCTAATCTAAATTTATAAAGTCTTAGTCAGCTTCAATAGTTGCAGATCAAAGAGTCATGGCAAAGAAACTCCAACTTATGAAGCTGGTGAGCTAACGTTGTAATATGTATGTACATAAGACAGCACGTCAACGCTTATACCCTAGCACTCTTCTCGCTTACATTACGGGTGACTTTACAACAAAAGTGTTCGATCTGACGTGTAGTCGTGAGTATCTTAGCAGCTTATTATAATCTCCCAAGCCAATGAGTAATGCCTCTACATTAACCTCTTCAAATCTGGGTACTGTCGAAGGCAATTGTTCCTTTTCAGGATGTTTTGAACTCTCGAGAATTGACCCACCTGTATTCTGTCTTTCAGTTTGATAAAAATACTGTGATAAGATTTATCGAATTGTATTGCTTCTTATTCTTACAGCTTCATTGCAGGTTTTCTGCGAATGGATTGAGCGTTCTGCGAGATTCTGTTTCATGCTCGAAATGTGAGTCAATAAAGAATAATTATTAATTTAACTATTTACATTCACGGTTTTATTTTTATATTTTTTTCTAGTCATAATAATCGTAGGCTTGAGTCGTTACGTAAAATGTTACTATTCTAATTACCCAAGTATATGCAACTTTGTTACGTTAGATTTTAGACTTTCCTTGGCTAGAGCTGTTTGAGTAAACGTTAGTGTATGAAGGCTACGTAAAATACTGTTATAGTAAAGTTGGTGTTGGAAAGTAAACTAACCTGCTTACAATCTATGGTAAGCTTCATTTACGTTTTAACAATATTTCGCTGAATTTCTGATCTATCCGTTTTTTTCGTCGCCCCTCTAACCTCAGAGTTAGCACCTATTTATTGAACGAGCGAGCGAAGCGAGCGAAGTTCTCCGAGTCTACTGGAACAATCCGGCGCTTGTATGTATGTATGTATGTATGTATGTATGTATGAATGTTCGTTCGACGATAACTTGAGTAAATGTAGTCGGATCGTCATGAAATTTGGTAGGCGGGTAAATGAGGCAAAGAGAATTTTTAAGTTCGAACATGAGCCAAATCGGTCGAAGGGTTACTGAGATAGAGGGTCGCGAGTTCAAAGTTCGGGGCGAACCACTAGTAGGTACATAAATCATTTATTGATTGAAATAGCCGTATTTTTTTTCTCCTTTTCACCAGCTTTGAACCAGAGCAGCTACCACGAGTGCTTACTGTCACTGTCACTGAAAGTGATAAGTTGGATAAACAACCTTACTACTATAGTATTAGGATACATGACAGACGTCCGGCAGACGTCCGGCACAGCTTTTTCGCACTCGTGGTAGCTATTCTGAGTCGGGACAGTGGCTGCAGGCTTCCATCAGCAAATAAAGGCACGCTGCCATCTCGGCTGTGCCAATCTCGGTTCAAAACCTAGATAGTGACATGTGTGAAAAAAGGGTTTTAGTTTTATGCATGATTGTGATGGCCCACGAAATTGCATTATCCAAATCTCAAAAAACTGCTATTACTCGAAAGTAAAAGTTGAAAAAAACTTGGCAAGTTCACTACTATGAAAAAATAAGCTCGAAAGCCTAAACAAACAAACGCAGAGCCAAACGCAACGTTACATAACAAAGCCACTGTTATCGGTTATCAACCGGTTGAGTCGTTAGCCAGTCGTTCTGCAACTGATGTTGCAATAACCTTAGACTGTGCAACTGCAGACAATATGTCGAGGGTATACTTAGTCTTAGGCATAGGTACAGTCGGACACACGCCAGGATACCCCTTTTTGTTCAATTGGCGCCCTTATGCCGCGCGTGGTAAGAGCTGCCATGGGGTATCTGTGACTGTGGCCGACCGTACTAGCGCTGCCGATCGAACTGCAGGGAGGGCAATTTAAATAGCTTTATTCCTGAAACACGTCAGTGATTTCCAACAACTTTTGTGCGACGACTTTTCGAATAGCTCTATGCTTTTTATTTATTGATCGTTTCTTATCCTACTTGTTAGCAGGAAAGAAAACAAAAAAAAAGCGTTTGTATGGAAAAACAAAATTGCTTTTTCACCAAAGTCGAAGGTACAACAAAGGTTGTTGGAAATAACATTCTAAAGTTGACGTGTTTCAGGAATAAAGCTATTTAAAAATTACTCTTTCAAAATTATCTCTACATAGTATGAGATAAAGTCTGTCTGTCTGCCTGTCTGTTTCTCTGCTCACCTCTTATTAGGTATACTTTGGAAGGTGATGGACTTGGAACATACCTGTAGAAAAGAAAAACATAATACGTTAAAAATATAACGACAGAAAACCATCTGACCGAGGGGGCTGGCTTGAAAAGGAAGACAAATGAATGAGATGAATTAGAACAAAAATTCATGCCCAGAAATGGGCTTTTCTCACGGTCTGGCTAGATTTAATAATCAATGTATCGGAAAAAAATATATTTGTTACCATCTGCAGTAATAATTTTTGCTATTTTTGCAAGTCAAACTCAAGTCAAAATTCGATAAAAGTCAAAACGAAGTCGTCCGACTAACCAAGAATATCAAAGTAACAAAAGAAAGTGTTTTCCTTTTAGGTCTTCATGAGACTGTGACTCACTAACGTTCGGCCTCATTTAAATAGAAAGCAAAACTGACCCGATGTTTATTGTTTTTATTCATAAATGCTGTATGTTATATTAAATTTCATGGTATCCTCTAAGGAAACAAAATAAAAATACGGCGTTCTTTGCAACTGTTAGTAATCTTTTTTACAATATTGTATTGCTGTTTTTATTAATGTGGTTATGATAGTACGCTGGGGTAAACTTGTAATGTATTTCTTCTTTAAAAGTCATTAAAGTAATTTCTTAAAAGTGGACATTACAATTTTTTTTAAAAATAAATCGAGGAATCTAAATTAATATGTTTGAATAAATGATCAGTTGCAGAAAAAGAAATGTAATTTAATGGCATTTAATGTTTTATCTACATTAAAAATCAACCCATGTAAAAGGGATTACAAAAACAAGAGAATAAAATTTTAGAAATAAAATATTTCAGGTAAGAATACAATTTTTTATGCAAGTTTGTCATGGAGTAAACAGTTATTCTAACCGTAGGTTCCAGGTAGAATTTCATTTTCCACTAAAGTACACTCAGCGAGAAGGAAGTTAATAAAGAAAGTTCTGTCCCAAAGAGAAGTTTCCTGACATTTACAAGACAGGTACAACCGCAATCAAAAGTAGTTCATGGTGAAAATAGTAGAGTAAAACCTTTTGGCTATTTTTTTATTTGTTTATCTGCTATACCTCAGAGTTCTGACCTTTCACATTTCTTCCACCTCATTTCTTGTCCAAGGGGTATTTTTATTTGTTTTTTGAGTAACTTAATGTACGATGATGTTAATTGTTTTTTTATAGAAAAAAAATTCAAATATCTCACATAATATCTAAGGTAGTCAATTCAAACCAAGCTCAAGTACCTAATTACAAGGATACCAACATTGATGGCGGATATGGTGTAAATATTATATTATACCCTACCTACCTATCCTACCAATAGGCGACTCTAATGCAGTACCAATAAGGTCGTAAATTCAATCGAGTGCTATCGTGGAACATGTGGTCAAAGATATAAAGTTTCGTGTCCTTACAAGCTGGCCTTGCTTGGCACACGCGCCTTTGCTTTCAACAGACTTATGTTACTCAACTTTGTTTGCAATACTACCAGTCACCAGTTTATTGAACCCCCTTTGTCTTCCTAAGCGAAGGAAAAGAGGGGCCAAGCAAAATTGGCCAAGTGACCGATGCAGTTTGAAAGAAGTGTCTCTTCAAAACGTGTATGTACTAAATGTTGCGAAGATTTCTATGAATTTGAATCGTACTTGGACTGGCTATCAATAAAATTTTGCGCTTATATGACTGTCAATCAATTAAGTCATTTAAATATGGAACGAGTCGTAATTATGAAATATTATTTATTATTTTATAGTCCTTTTGTTACGTAGTTTTATTGAACGAGCGAGCGAAGCGAGCGAAGTTCTCCGAGTCTACTGGAACAATCCGGCGTTTGTATGTATGTATGTATGTATGTATGTATGTATGTATGTATGTATGTATGTATGTATGTATGTATGTATGAATGTTCGTTCGACGATAACTTGAGTAAATTTAGTCGGATCGTGATGAAATTTGGTAGGCAGGTAAATGAGGCCAAGAGAATTTTTAAGTTCGAACATGAGCCAAATCGGTCGAGGGGTTACTGAGATATGGGGTCGCGAGTTCATAGTTCGGGGCGAACCACTAGTATTATTATAGTTTAAAGTCGTAATGTTATGTATTATGAATCAACGTAACCTATGCAATTATTTTCCAATAATGTTTTAAAAGGTTTGACTTACTTTTATTTATGTCGTTGTAGCAAACTAGTGCAAAAAGTGCAAGCTAACGAAAGTTAAAGTGTAAAAATACTCTTTTAAACTGTCATAAACCTACTATACTACCTATGTATTTGCAAATACCAAGAAATCGGCTCGCAATTTTGAAACTTCCTAAATAAAGATTCAGGTTAAACACCTTTTAAAGACACTTTCGATCAAGACCAATGTCTCTGGCGTGTGAATGACCATTGCCAATTGGAAAGTGCCCACACTGCCCGAGCAAACGTTTGACCATGACTTTTTGCATGCATTAAGGTGAGGGTATAGGCACACTAGGGCCGCCAATGAAAAAAAAACATATTATTATCTTCTTTTTGGATGCGTTCTTTGCTAAAAACAAGCCATCAAATCAGAATCCCTAGGATTAACTATTTTTAGGACCTAAGGTCTAGATCCCAGATCCTAGAACCTACGAATAATATTAGCACAAGTCAAAAGTGGCCGTTTTTTTCTTGTGCAGAATTTCTTCGAAGGTCTAAGGATCTGGGACCTAGGCCTTAGGTCCTAAACATAGTTAAGCCTAGGGACTCTCATTTGACGGCCTGTTTTTAGCAAAACAAGGATCCAAAAAAAAAATGTGTTTTTTTTTTCATTAGCATCATAGTGTGTCTTGACTTCAGATGGCGCAGTAAACATTAAAAACAAATATCTGCCATTTTGAGAATTGGCTATTCTAGGTAAGATTGATTCACGTCATTAGAATTGAAAGCAGATTGCATTAAAAACAGATTTTGTCGGTTCTGTCTAAATGCATCATAATGTGCAAAGTATGTTCTCTTTGTAAACAGCTCACGATGCCTCTAAACTAGGACAAGGGGCAGTGTTTCGCATTGTATTGTACGTTACTTTTGACAACTAAGTAACTTGGAAAGTATACAATGTACCTTTGGTCTTCATACCAAACTTTTTGAAGTAAGTTCTCAAACTAACTTGTTAAAAAATGTGCAAAAAAACCTCCAAAACATTATGGCTAGTTTTTATTATTATTAACAACACAGTAGGACAAATAAAAATACTTAGATGTACACAAATTCAGTCAGTTAAAAAAAACAGAGACGTGAAACAAATCACTAAGAACTAGTCTTATAAAATTCTGAGATAGTTCATGATCCTGTTAATATTTTTAAGTGTAGGGAAGTGTACATATTGTGCATTTTCAAAATTAGTTCAAACAGAACGACCAGCGGTCGTAACACTATTATGTAAAAAAAAAAACACTCAACCTTTGAGCGTCAAAACACTCGAAAATAGCCCTTGTTGAAATGAACAATCTTCTTTTTGACATTTAAAAACGGTTATTGTTACGGTGGATATTTTAGAGAATACAGGGTCACGTAATCCCAGGTTATTATTGCTTTAGCAAAACCTAAGGTGTAACTGATACGGATGTCTAGTCCGACTTATCGTTTGCCAACCAAATCCCCGCAAAGTAACGTTCCAATACGCCCGAACGTTACGCAAAACAGTTTTTCCGCTTCGTTACTGTCTTACGGCCACCAACTATACAATTATGTGTGTGTGCAAACAATACATTCCATAACTACTTAGCCCGGTACACAGTACACGCGATTTCAGTTTGATTCAGCAAATCGGAATAGGCAAAAGCAGACTGCAGTGTAAAAAAAAACTAAGGCCTTTGCATCTACGTAATGAGATGATTTATACAGCGTCCAGTGGCACCTTTACTCACACTAGATGGGTGAAGAGACCATTTGGCGCTGCAGTGCCTGGGATATTGTTTGAGATGGAGTAGGCTTGCCCAGCACGTCGTATACAATCCTGACAGCTTAGTCGGCCTAGCCCACAGGAAACACAAGTCAATACTGGTATGGAGCCAACTAAGCCGATGATTTCGACCAAGCCGAGCGATAAAAGTAGAGACCCAGGTTCGATTCCCGGTGCGAGCATGTACTTGACTTTAATTTATTTCAAAGTTACGTACATTTGTGAATATAAAGTAGCAATACCACGTTAGTCTTTGATTCCAGAAGCGAGAAAATAGAAAACACCTACTTTTCATAGCTACTTCATTTGACTCGTACGTGCCTGTACAGCTTTAGTTTACATACCCAGCCCTACCTCTTCGAAAGAAATCTAGACCTTAAACCAGAAGCTTTAAGAACCAAAGGGGTTGCATCAACAGTTGACTGGACACACCGGTGACACCCAACTTTCGCAGGGCCGTGGCCGTATCGAATCTACTTTCACATAGTTCACTTAGGTTAAACTACCAGGAAAAATGTAATCGTTGCAAATTAAGCCGTATTTGTAGGGGGATAACGGTGAATTTCGCTCCAGAAGGCTCTACAGGGGTTATGTCACCTAGACCGTTTTGTATCGGTAAATGGTGATTAAATGCTTTTTGTAGAAATGAGGATGCGTAGAAACGAGGAAGTGTCTCTAGTGGTTAAGTGGTGGAAGAAGTTTTCAACCGATTTAATCAAATATGTTTGATGAAATAGGTTTCAACAGTTTTCATCAAAAATTTTATTATTAACACGCTGGTGGTGATAATAATTATGTGGTCCTTATTATAGAAACTTGAAGATGTCAATCTGGAACCAATGACCAAAGTTGCATTAGATGCAAGATTTTGGGAGACCTGAGCAGCTACCACGAGTGCTTACTGTCACTGTCACTGAAAGTGATAAGTTGGATAAACAACCTTGTTACTGTTGTATTAGGGTACATGACATACGTCAGGCAGACGTCCGGCACAGCTTTTTCGCACTCGTGGTAGCTACTCTGCACTAGGCTGGGCCGTCAAACTTTCTTTTCGAATTTGATTATGAAAGGGGTGTCAAAAGTTGCGTTTTAAGACGTACTTACCGTAAAAAATATTTAAAAACATAATCCATACTACTTTTGGCCCTCTACCAGACACCAAACATTTCAAAATTACAGCGTTTTTATCAGTTTCTTCATCTAAGTTTGAAATCGTTTCAATAACTAGTGGTTCGCCCCGAACTATGAACTCGCGACCCCATATCTCAGCAACCCCTCGACCGATTTAGCTCATGTTCGAACTTAAAAATTCTCTTGGCCTCATTTACCTGCCCACCAAATTTCATGACGATCCGACTAAATTTACTCAAGTTATCGTCGAACGAACATTCATACATACATACATACAAACGCCGGATTGTTCAAGTAGACTCGGAGAACTTCGCTCGCTTCGCTCGCTCGTTCAATAATTTATAGTCTAGAAGAGGTTTAAACTACCCTTCTTATATTCTTAGGGTGGAATTCTAGAACGCTACTTAAACTCAGATTAAACAGAGTTCAGACTGTCGATAAAGCAGTGCATGTTTTGATATGAAGGGAAGGACATACAAATCAAAACATGCACCGTTTTATCGACAGTCGACACTACTAAACTCTACTTAAACTGAGTTTAAACAGAGTTCAAGGAGCATTCTAGTTTGAACTGAGTTTAAATAGAGTTTAAGTAGCGTTCTAGTTTGAACTGAGTTTAAGTATCGTTCATGAATACCACTCTCGTTTCATAAAAGAAAAACTCTAATTCTGCAAATTATACAGGGTGTTAAAAGACCGCCAACAGACCCGAAAGCTACGCATACTAGACACCAAAACAAAGTACTTTTTCGATAAATTATTGCTGGGAAATGATTTTGGTTTTTTAGGTTATAATTATGAAAAATATTTTATCACGCAATGGACGTGTAACACACAGAAGTCATATTGCACAAGCGTAGGTATAAGTTTATGTTACATAAGCTTGAAGTGCCGATGTTTAGAATACATTGCGGGTTGCAATTTAAACGACGTTTATTGTAAGAAATATTCATAATTTTGATATGGCTTCTTGAGAAGGTATGTTAAGAACTAGATACTGAATACATTTCTGCAAAAAAAAAGTTTTGTAAAGTCCGACTTTGAACCTCATTATCTCGGAAACCGTTGATTTCCCAGGCATAGTTCCTTGGGCAAAAGTGTTCATAATGATGAGGACAATACGTGGTTTTCCGCTATGTTGGCGGTCTTTTAACACCCTGTATTATGTAAAATGGAACGCTGAATGTTATTGAAATAAATATGAATAACTTGTATGCTTGGTTTTTACATATACATACAGGGTGTTAAAAGACCGCCAACAGACCCGAAAGCCACGCATACTAGACACCAAAACAAAGTACTTTTTCGATAAATTATTGCTGGGAAATGATTTTGGTTTTTTAGGTTATAATTTTGAAAAATATTTAATCACGCAATGGACGTGTAACGCACAGAAGTCATATTGCGCAAGCGTAGGTATAAGTTTATGTTACTTAAGCTGGAAGTGCCGATGTTTAGAATACATTGCGGGTTGCAATTTTAACGTCGTTTTTTGTAAGAAATATTCATAATTTTGATATGGCTTCTTGAAAAGGTATGTTAAGAACTAGATACTGAATACATTTCTGCAAAAAAAAAGTTTTGAAAAGTCCGACTTTGAACCTCATTATCTCGGAAACCGTTGATTTCCCAGGCATAGTTCCTTGGGCAAAAATGTTCCTTATGATGAGGACAATACGTGGTTTCCCGCTTTGTTGGCGGTCTTTTAACACCCTGTATATTATTCTTTTATTAATATGATTTTTGTATCCGTTATAATTGTGAGCTTGCCTTCTACCTATTGCGATGTTTTCATTTAGGTATTAATTTAATGAAAAAACGACAAATTTATCCAAAATTTAAGCTCCGGTAGAGGGCCAAAAGTAGTTAAGTATCTGTAAATAAAAATGAGGTTATATTAGTAATATAGTGCTACGCAACTTTTAGGACCCCTTTCATAAGATATCTTGAAAAAAAAATGTTTTCATATAACGACGGCCCGACGACGGCTGCACCCACAAAATACGCGGAAGTTACAAGAGGCCTACTTTGCTCAATCCATGTCTATGCCTGTGATATAGTCAGAAAATGTATTCATCACTTATAATGTTTGGATAGTTACTAAAAACATTAATAAGCAAAGAGAAATAAAACTAAGGCCTTTTGGCATCTACGTAATGACATGATTTATACAACGTCCAGTGGCACCTTCACTCACACTAGATGGGTGAAGAGACCATTACTCGGCGCTGCAGTGCCTGGGACATTGTTTAGATGGAGTAGGCTTGCCCAGCACCTATACCATCATAATATACTTCAAGAATATATGGAAACATTGACCTGCCAGCCGCTATTCTACTTTAGATTGAAGCTATCAAGAAATTGCAAGTGACATTTCACAGCAACCAAACTATCATCCATAAAATCTCACCCATTTTAGGTACTTTCATTGTTCGCACTAGCTTAACCACAAGTTGCGTATTACCACATATCGCATTCAGTTACAATCGCATGTGCGCTGTAACGCGGAAGAGTTTCACGACACATCGTAAGAAATAATGTGGAGCTGCAAATTCACACTGTTCTTCACATGTAACAGTCGCGACATACCAGGACACCTCTTTTTGATCGATTGACGCCTTAATGCCACGCGATGTAAGAGCTACCATGGGGTATCCTAGAGTGTCGCTGACCGTACTTCGTGTGATTAAAACAAAACAGCATTTTCATCACCTTTTATTATTAGAATCAAATATCGACATACCTAACCTTCGTGTCATCCCTAATCGGGCCCTCAAAAAAGTTTCCATTCAGGCTGAATTAATCAATAAAAAGTATTTCTATAGTTATTATTTAATCTGTACCAAGGTAGGGTTTCATAGGAAACCCCGGGGTAACGTGGGTAGGGACGTCCGGTTTTAGTAACTGTGAATCGGTAACCGAGGAAGCCAGCTTAGGGAAGCTGGTGAAATGCGATCCGCCTTGCTGCATCCGAGTCGAAAGTATTACCTTTTCTGTGTAGATAGTGAGATAATGCCGCAAAGTGACAATACTTGTATTACGGATTTGACATAGTAAACGCAAAGTATCTTACGTAATAACGTAAACGTATGAGATTATCATTTAGCGATTTTCTATTTAGCATTCTTGACACGATTATATTAATGTAGCGCTATTACCATATTACACCCATTAGTAAAATTTTAATAATTAATAAATATCGTAACCATCTTTTGTTTATGCTGGATGGCTGGCTACCAATTTAGGTATCTCTTCTGAAGCTTTTTTAATTAGTTTTTTTCTTCTTCTCATAGTCCTGCCGTCTCTTATGGGTGGTCAATTTGGCCCTTCAATGATCTCGTGGTTGCTATTCAATGTATAGAGCTTAAAACTATGTATGAAAAACTATGTTTCATTTTCAGTATTAAAAGCAAAAGTTCATTTCATGTTAGTATTTTGCACGAGCACGTAAACTTACAACTTATAGCATAGATAAAAAAGCAAATAAAACAGTAAACAAGTTTAGTAACATTAAAATGACACCGATATTACTTTCGACGCCATTTTTGTGGTTGGCATATTTGCACAAAATGAGGTTGTCATTAGGATTGCAATTTATGCAACCGAACCGACACAAAGCCACAAGAGTTTGCGTACTGCAGACGATTCACACCAGATGGGCGATATGGGCATTCGGGTTATGCAGTGCCTGGCGAGCTAAGCTTTACCCAGCGTCTTTGATTAAAATCACAGTATAATCCGTGCGGGATCAGAATGGGATAATACCTTTTGGAACTGAGAAGCTCGCGGTCCTGTAGCAAACTCGCGTCGAAACTTGCTTGTGTTTTCTGTGCGCGTGGGTGTCTGCTCGAGTTTTATCACGTTTTATTCAATTAATGCAATAAAATTTAATCCTTTTAGATTACAACTATTAAACATTTTTGTGTATTTCCAATTTCATAACCCTATGATAGAACGTAGAACTAAAATTTTTTTTACTGACACTACTCGAGAACTGTCAATTTCGATTCAGTTCCAAAAGGTATTATCCCATTCTGATTCCGCACTGATTAAGCCTCGCGTCCATTAGGCGGATCGGGGCGGATTTTTGCCGGCGGCAAAAATCCGCCTGCCTATATTTTGTATGGAAGTGCGTCCACTAGAGCGCATCGGGGCGGGGCGGGCCGCGACGCAATATTTTTGCCGGCGGATTTTTGCCGGCGGCATTACCCGCCCCGATGCGCCTAGTGGACGCAGGGGCAACAGCATGCTCGCGCATGCGAATGCGCGCGAGTGTTGCCATTTGTCGACCAGAATACATAATCGGCTGAATTATTGTTGTTCTTGTTTATAATAATGTAAAGAATTCTATGCTATTGGCGTGAACGAAAAATCGCTGAACAAACGCTTAGTACGAATAGCTCAGTAAAGTTAAGCTTCAAAAAAATAAAACTGTAAAAAAATTGAATTACCCTCCACGCTGCTATCGTCCAACCTTAAGGGTGGACGATAGCAACGTGGCGGGAGATTCAAAATTTTCACAGTTTTTTACATTTTGTAGCTAAACTGAGCTATTTTTGTTCAGCGATTTTACGTTAGACAAAAATAGCTCAGTTTAGCTACAAAATGTAAAAATCTGTGAAAATTTTGAATTTTCCGCCACGTTGCTATCGTCCACCCTTAACCGATCATGATGATGAAGAAATACCAGCAGAAGTATTAGAAGTTGATTTTTGGTTTTGTTAAGTTTATGGTTTTCACAAACGCCGTATTGTTCCAGTAGACTCGGAGAACTTCGCTCGCTTCTCTCGCTCGTTCAATTATTCCGTTTCGGATCCAGATTGAACGCAGGTTGGACGTAACTCAACGCGGGATTTTTTTGTAACTAAATATTGAAATGAAAAAATATTACGTATACTGCGTGTTATTCACTAGGTAAGTAAAAAAAAAAATGTCATCGAGTATTTATCATCAATTTTATTAGTTTAAAGTGCATGAAATCCCTAATATAAAATAGTCTGTAATTTTGGCATGAATGAATAGGGCTTGGCAATTTTTTTGCAGCCAAGGGCCACATAGAGCCAAAATGGCATAAAAGCGGACCGTACCTGAAACTATAGGTAGGTACTTACCATACCCTATAATTATTTTACCCATAGTATATTCAGAGTGAGATGAGCGCGCGTCAGAAAATTTCAGTCTTAATCATACAAAATAATTTCAATCTGTTCAAAATTTCTCAATCGACTAGGCATCAAAAAGTTACAATTTAGGCAATGTCACAAAAAGTCACAACGAGGGCTCAAAAGTTACAATATTTGTGATTAGACAAAGTGGCAACACCAAAAAATCCGCCGAGCCGATGCGCCGATCCGCCCCGATGCGCTTAGATGGACGCACCCCAACGTTGCGTTGCGTTGCGGCCCGGCCCGGCCCGCCCCGATCCGCCTCATATGGACGCTAGGCTTTATATGTTACAGCGTGCTGTGGCTCTACCACGAGGCTCTACCACCAGCAAAGCAAGTTTCATTACAGCAAAACTGGTTTTGCCGGTGCCGTAGGTCTGCCGGACGTAACTCGTGGTAGAGCCCTTCCGGTCGAAAAGGACAACTTCCCAAAACGTCAACTTCCCAAAAAAACCACTTCCCAGAAAGTCCACTTCCCAAAACGTTCACTTCCTAAAACGTCAACTATCAAAATGGACTCCCAGTTGAGGGCTTCAATTACGATTTATTAATGCTGTCGGTTCTTTAATTTTTTTTGTAGTGCAGCAAAGAATATTCTGATTCTAATTCTAGAGGATTAGTTCGCTGGTCGTAGAAGAAAAACGAGGAAACCCCTGTTTTATCCTTATACTGGGACGCCATCGACACGCCATGCGATTTCCCATACAAACGTAGTTCAGGTTTAATTTCTAAACTACAGGCTGGATTTTACTCAAACTTGGTTTATATTAGTAGATGACCAATACGGAGGTTTGCAAATAGTTTTTATAATAAAAAAAAAAATAGCCTGAAAGAAATTAGACCGATGCGTTTTTCGCGCCGACAAATGGGTTACTTTCAGCTGTTATTTACTTATATTATTCCACTGTCTAATTGGAGTCTAACTACCTTGGAAACATCAATAATGTATTTAATTGTACTTGTCAGAAAAAGAAGATTTTTGAAATATCAAATAAAATAAAATAAAATATAAAATAGAACTACGAAAACATTTGGGAAAATAGGTCTATTACATCACAACTAGAACTACATACTCGCGAGAGGACACGCACACAGGTAGACTCATAATCAGTGATCGAATAATCGGATGCATATTTACATAAAGTTGAGGTGTTGGCTGTTATGGAATGCACTTTTGTATCGAAAAAATCCCGGGATTCCGGAATCGACGAATACAGATACTTGCGTTCAGGTGTTTGCTAATATGGAATGCCGATATGGAGTCCCGGGTTTTTTAAATTCATAATACTACACGCTAAATAAGTCGTCTCCGTGCTACGTATGCGATTAGTTTTGCATTCCCGAATTTTCTGAAATCCCGGGATTTATATTTAAAAAATATGTTTTAAGAAGCCGCTTCCATAATTTCTGAGCCAAAAAATAACTTTAGGTAAATATGCATCCGATTATTCGATCACTGCTCATAATACATCCGCATTGCCTCTCACTTTTCCCGCGCCCCGTCTCGCTCTGGGTGAAACAGCTATAGAAAACAGTGTTTCACGCGCTTGGCCGTCACTGAGTTCCCACGGTCCTACAGGGGCCTCTTAAGCCCCTGGATAATTTCAGGTTGCTTTCTTGTCACACCTCACCAACGTCATTGCGATACCACTGTTAGATAATGCTAGCGCTCAGCTAACAATTGATTCCGCGTTTTGCATATTGAATCGTGACGTCGGTTTTGACGCCAGATTATGTCAGTTATCAGATTAGGTTAAAGAATCTAGGCCTAATTTAGTGACGGATGCGATTATACATATATTCTTCTTAGCGTGTCGATGGCCACGCTGACTGTGTTTTCACCTATACAACGTGTTACAAAAGATACTAACTCTTTTTACAGGGGTAACCTGCTGGTCAACATAATGACAAATCTGCAAAAAAAAGTTGAAAAACACAACATTTTTTTTATAACCTCAAATTTGTAAAATTTTCAAAACTTCTTTGTTTTTGGATTTAGCTCCAATTAAAAAATATGGTTGTTTGCTTAGCTGTATTTTAATAGCTTCAGGCTGTTAAAACATAGTGAAAGTCTATGGAAACAGTATTTTAAAAATACTTTTCTCCCGTCACAGCGCTTACATTTGTATTATTTAAAAATCAACCGATCGTCATAGAGCTAAAAAAATATTTTGGTTGTGATCCCTATCATCAGGTACCATGACCCTGTAAAAAGAGTTAGCATCTTTTGTAACACCTTGTATATAAAAAAAAGTATTTATTTAAAAACCACACATAAATTATACAGACAATTACAGTTTCAGAGATTGTAAAAATGGTTAGAGTGCAGAACAGTAGGTAATGATTTTTCCGTTGGTCTCCACGCTAGATTTACATCTGTGTTGTGGAGGCCTAGATTGACGAAATTCTAAGTTAGGTTTAGATGGCGGGTCAACGCTGAGATTTACCCCGTGTCATTAAAGAAAACATTAAGGATGGACTTCAAAACTAGCGTTGTCTCGCTTTGATTGTATTAATTAGAGCGAGAGGCATCCTGTAACTGTATTCTTTAAAATATCCCACCGTAAATAGTCCCGTTTTTCGCTCAAAAAAAAAAAGATTGTTAATTTCAATAAAGGCTATTTTTGAGTGTTTTGACGATCGGTGGTTGAGTGATTTTTTTAGAGCATAGAGGCTGTGTTCCCAAAAATCCAGCGAGTGAATCCACCCGTAATGAACTGCCAAAAAAATATTGTTGTGTTTACTAGGAACTATTAAAAAAAAACTATTTTCACGGTTGATAACGGAATTGAATTTTTAGTGCATAGGCCCTGATGGTTTTATTTCAAACTAGCTTTTTCCCGCGACTTCGTCCGCGCAGAGTTTTTTCCTTATCACAATAACAAATAGCAAGCACTCCGCGATAACGTAGCTTCCCATTAGTGAAAGAATTTTTAAAATCGAATGAGTAGTTTTGGAGATTGACCCCTACATACATACTTTACACTTAGTGTAGGTAATTATGATATCGATCGTAATGAGTTTCTATACATATTGTTAACTTTAGGAGAGAGACTTTAAAAGATAGGCTCAATGCTAGACCTTCTATTTTAAAACTGTGAGCCAATGCCTTGTTGGAATAATAATTAAAAAGGTTACCATTTTGCATTTTAAATAGATGTGAGAATTAATGAGCGCATTAGTTTCGTAACGTTGTCTCTTCTACAATATTTGTATCTGAGCTAAGAAACTTTTTTATGTACACTCATTTGTACGAGCGACTTTTCTTCGGGTCGCTCGGAATACGTACACATGCTTGGCGCGAAATTTTTCGCGGAGACCGGACGACAATGTTCGAGCCAAGTACCTACACTGGGTACACACGACAGACAGCACGTCAGGGTGTAAGTACACTTTTGTCGTAAAGTCTCCCGTAACGTAACTGAGTAGAGTACTAGCGTGGTGCTAGACGGCCTAAATTTTTAACTAATATGTAGTTGCTTCGACTATACCTGTCCTTATACGAATAACGTCCTTTAAAGATCACATACCTATCCATCCACAACCTCAAATGTCAGGGTTTGCAGGTATTGAAATTATTTTCTAGATTCATCTGAATAATCGAAAATGCTCCTTTGCCGGTCTGAATACCTATTGATTTCTTTGAGGTTTTTTATTGTATAAATGAGTAAAGGACTTAGGGCATGAGACGTCTGTATTCAAGTCCACGAAAGTCGCATAAAAGTCAGCGAGAACTGTTGATACTGCTGTACTTCCCGCCAATAACAGTAAAACCTCAGACCAAGTAGGTACTAAGCGATATCCTACTTTCTCAAGCTGAGACCTAATTGTGTAACTTCGCCATCTACAACGTTCGATACATTTTATTCGAGACTTGAAAGACATTCACGAAGGTTGCATTTTGATTGAGTCCACGACGTTTGAAAATGAAAATGAAAATGAAAAAGGTACCTATTTATTTAAAAATAGTAAGTAACATAATGATACATTGGTGGCCCCCACACTTATTGTTTTGACCATACTTACAAAGGATTGTGAAGTTTTTATGTCATGAAAACTTCACAAAATCAAAATATACTCAATCATAAATAATTAAAAATATCTACAGCTGCTGCTGTGAAAAAGTCCTGTGGTATTGGTCGACCACTTTGTAGGTCCTAGCCTATCAAGTTTGAAACTGATAGAGATTGACGTTGAAGTTACACAATCAGGACCCGGACTCCGTAGCGGATGAACCGTTCGACGGAAAACCCCTGGGACAAACGATGTGACTGGAAACTTGTCTCTACTGTTGCTGCTAACTTGACTTTACAATATCTTATCTGTTTAAAACTGTCTCTCTTTTGGGTTTTCCAAGCATTTTCCTTAAATAAAGGTAGGTACCTATATAGAATTTAATAAAAATCCTTATTTAAATTCCCTAGCTTTTGCCCGCGACTTCGTCCACGTGGACTACAGAAAAATTATAAGTGCTTTACTTTGCCCCTAAGTGTAAAAGCGTGATAAGATGTAGCTTATGTGTTATTCTGGTAGCTTAGCTGTTAAAAAAAATTAAGCCGTCTCCATTCCAAATTTTAACCAAATCCGTTCAGCCGTTTCAGTGTGAAAGAGTAACAAACACTCTCACTCACTCACTCACAAACTTTCGCATTTATAATATTAGTGGGAAGTGGGAACAAAAATTCGCGAGTTACTTCATACTGAAAACAAAAAGCATAAAAACCATAAAGGGGCCTAAAAAGTAATAAATAAAATTTTCTTTATAATACTGACGTAACTTTTGCAAGTCGATAAAACACGCTAAACGTACGATCATAATAAAATGAAGGCTCGGGAAGCTTTAAAGGTAAAACTTTAATGGTAAGATACTATAGTATAAACATTTTCATTATTATAATAATGAAAATGTATATCCAACTAGTCTTCCCCCGTGACTTTGTTCCCGAGATTACAACGTAAACTTGGGATTTTCAGAACATCCCGAAATGTTCAATGTTTCGCGTTTCTATCTCCAGTTTCAGTCCGTGTGTCACTGTACTGTTTTATTAACCCCCGACCCAAAAATAGAAGTTAAAAACTAAAACCCGACTACTAAAAGGCTTAAAACAAGACCTGCTTATCCTTAAAATAGACTCTTAGATAATTAATCGTAGTCGGAGGCCATCGGTTTATCAAATGCGAATGTGGTGTCCTCCGACTACGATTAATTATCTATGAGTCTATTTTAAGGATAAGCAGGTCTTGTTTTAAGCCTTTTAGTAGTCGGGTTTTAGTTTTTAACTTCTATTTTTTTTTTTGAGCTTTTTAGTAAGTCATTTGGGCTATCACCCAGAATAGAACCAAGAAGGGCAAAAAAAACACATTTTGGAATTTTTTGTTCTATTTGTTATGTTGACGCTACATGTGTTATACATTTTTCAAAAGGTCTTTTAAAGCCCTTTCATTTGATACCCATGACGATGGTATCCGATAATTTTTATTTTTAGGCCCACCACTTTAGGGCGCAGCACAGCCGCCATCTTGGTTTTTTTCAAAATTAAACTATCCTATGTTACCTGGGTGATTAAGACGAATCCAACGACACCTCATTTGTTGAAATCGGCCGAGTAGTTTAGGCTCTGCGAGGGAACAGATGAACACACAAACATACATACATACATACATACATACATACATACATACATACATACATACACACATACATACGCTGCTAAAATCATAACCCTCCTTTTTGCTTCGCGTAGTCGGGTAAAAAAGAGGGGTGTAAGTTTGACCGATATATTATGTGTGTGTCTGTGTCTGTCTGTGGCACCGTAGTAGCTCTTAAACGGGTGAACCGATTTGGATGCGATTTTTTATTTATTTGAAAGCAGGTTTCTTAGAGTATTCTTAGATACCAAATCGGTTTTATGAAAATCGGTTCAGCCGTGTATGAGGCTAATTTGAAGCTAAAAATATGTCGGATGAAATCAAAGATCTCAATTTGGTTGTTAATGTGTGTAACAAAATGGCAGATATTGACAAAATCGACCGATCACTTTATTGAATTTTATATTGAAACGTGGCTCCAATCAATTTATTTAATTTCACGCACACATTTACGCTTGACAGAATTGTATTGGAATAATTGTGTACATGTGCGTGTATACCTTATAATATGTGGATGCGAAATATTATAACGATTTGTAGCGTTAGCAGACACAGATGTCTTTTAATATAGATAGATAGATAAAACATAGAATGTCGGACGATGCGAGAAAATTATATAAATTAGTAATGTTTGGTATGCGTGCTAGAAAGTAATTATAATGTCATTTATTATTAAGATTTAAATTAAAACTATTGTAGCTGTTACGAAGGTGACATTGTATGGTCACGTTTGTGTACCAAACCTTCAATAAAAAAAAAGAAAAAAAAAAGTATACTCATTATTTAATTGTACACCAAAGAATTATTAACATATAGGCCGCAGGAAACTGTCTTACAACGAAATAGGTAATTAGTAAATATAGGTACTATTGGCGGTCTTATTGCTAAAAGCAATCTCTACCAGACTAATATACCACTTCTCTTCGTATTTTCTTCTCTTTAAAGGTTACTGAGAAAGAAAATGCTTGTTGGCGTATGTTTAAAGTTCCAGGGGCAGTGAACGCGGTATTATCTATACAGGGTGCACTTTTTATACCACTGTTTTAAAAATCGAATTCGAGTGTATGATGAGTTGCGGGAAAATGCGAGTGTTTTGTGTTAATAGATTTATTTTGCCAATAAAATTGCTTGTATTGAAATTAAGTGTAATCGGATGGTTACTTACCTACACACTAGGCAATAAAACAAACCAAGGCTGAGAACTTGTAACTAACCAAATAAGTTTTTTGATTAATTTATTGTGACAAATGTAATAGAATTGCTACGTTATTGCTCATTGCAATAAAATTAATGTAATTACTGTAATATTCTCACATTTGCTATTCTAATAAATACAAACATCAGTGAAACGTCATGATTGTTGGTCACTATCATCTGGTAAGTTTCAATATTTGAACATTTTCAATATGAATTTGTATTATTATCGTTTTTTTAATTTATTTTATCTATTAAATAAATATAATTAAAAATAACTTTAAAAATAATTGCAATTTTAATCGTTTATTTTAACCATTATAAGGCTATATTATGCGAGATACATTTATTTAACTTACTAACCTAATAAGATTGAAATCAATGTTAAGTTCATTTCCTCAATATTTAAATTTTCTATAAAAAGAAAAAAATACACTCACTTTAAAAGTGAATGTTCTAAAAATTTTAATTTTATATTTAATTTTAAAAAAAATGTCTAAGGCAAATTGGCATGAAATGTATAATAATAATATGTTCAGTTATAAAATAAATCGCGAAACTTATCTCGTCTTTACCTTGAATAATTATCCACAGAGTGTATTGAATTTATTCTCATCATAAATTAGAGAAAAAATACACACGCAGCATCTGTGAGAACTATGCTAGACTAATAAGGAATCTCTTTTTGTTGTACATTCATGAGTATCAAAATATAGCTCCTAGTTTACTACACATACATGCGAAAATTCAATAAATATATACACCTTAACCTGCATCTAACCTGTTTTTATTCTATGTTACATATGAGGTTGATCAGTAACATGCTTGTAACGTAGCGCAGTAACATGCTATCATTTTGTCTCTTTATGTCATAGATATTCTATTGCGAGGCCATTTGCTATTATGAAACAGATAATTTGAATAAAAACTGCACAATGCTACCTTCCACTCATAATTCATTACAGGTATAGTTCGTTATTCAAAAACTTGAAATCTAGGTAAGTATAATTTATTTACTTCAGAAGTTTCAGAAGTCAATTTTGCAAGCAGCGTCCTATTTACTTTACTAAAATCTTGTTCTAGATAGCCTTTTATTTTTTTACTCAAACAAACTAGAACTATAACTTTTCTAACCCTATGCCGTGTCTAGGGAAACAGTTCAAGTGCTCTGCTGCTGGCTGTCCCAATAGATTTTTTATATCCTTATATTTATAACTTTTGTGCTTTTATTTCGCAATAACAGCATCGCTTTTGCTGTTGCTACAAACTAATAAAAGCTAATACATAACTCGTGTCGCGTCGAGCCAACGAACCGTGGCAAAATGTCGCGAAGCATTGGGCTTCAATATGTACTTGCTAGCGCCCGCGGCTCTACTTGGAGAGACTGTTGTAGGTTTTGTCTTTACATAGCTTCATTAATTCTCAATAAGTTATTGTTGGGAATCTGGACGTTTTTGTTTTTTCTAAAGCACTAACCCGTGCTAGGAAATAATTTAAACATTTATAATAAGTTGAAAAAATTCACTCGGGACAGGACTTGAACCCGCAACCTCTCGCATACCGTGGTATGCGAGAGGTTGCGTTATTTATTTATTTATTTATTAATTTTTGGAAGGCTAACAGCTTTAGAAACACATTGTAGATACGAAGTTTAGAAACAGAGAGCCAATTAGAAGCCTTTACAAGTAGATACAGACTGGTTAAATGTGGAATACAGTCAAAAACACAAATACCTGTTGTAGGAATTTCAGCAGATGTTGGCAGGCGAGCGGTCTAGAGTTCAGTGGTCGGAGTTCTGCGTTCCGCGTTTATTGTTTCGTAATTTTATACTATAAATCATTGCAAGAAGCAATGGCTCGTAGTACAAATTACGGAAGAAATCCGAAAACTGCAAAGTTTTAATTACGTCACAAAAAATGGGGGCCCCATACAAGAAATGGGGGGTCCTTTTTAAGTGGGGTGACCGTAGAAGAACGCTCTAGCCTAACCGTTTTGACATTCGAAAACCTTTCTATTCCACCCGTGATCTCTCCTGCAAGGTGCGGAAATATCGGGCACTCAAATAAAAAAACAATATTTCGTTTTTGCTACAATAACAGTTTATGCTATCACGTCTAGGTGCAATCAGCTGTGACGGTGACAAAGCGGTATCATTAACCAACCGTCGCAGGGCTACAATAAAACTATCAAACCTAAACTGCTATAACAATCCGTCAGCAGATCGTGCTTGCTATGTGCCTGGCTTGAGCAACGATTACATTAGCTGGAATGAGGCTTTGGGGTAAAGTCGGCCACACCCTAGGATACCCCTTATTGTTAGATTGCTTTACGGAATAGAAGCGTGGACACTAACAAAGACAGAAGCTTTCGAAATGTGAATATATAGAAGAATGCTGAACATAATCATGGTGGGATAGAGTGACAAACGACTAAGTGCTAAAAATAATGAAAAAAGGACTAGAACTCCTGAAGACCATAAAGCGGAGTGAAATGCAATATTTTGGTCACAATAATGCTCAATGACAAAAATATAACCTTCTGCAACTGATTCTGCAAGGGAAAATACAGGGTCGCCGAAGACCTGGCCGCCCAAATACATCATGGCTCCTAAATCTCGCAGCATGGTTCAACACAAGCCACACACAACTCTTCCGAGCCGCAACATCACGGGCCAAAGTGGCCGAATTGATAGCCGACTTCCGATATGAGATGGCTCCAAAAGAAGAAGAAATTCGATTTGCGCCATTATGCCGCGCGCAATAAGAGCTACCATGGGGTATCCTAGACTATGTAATGGGTGACCGTACAAATAAAGTTAGTCTTGAAATGCAGAAACTGCTATTGTTACAGGGTGTGTAAACCTTCATCCCGAAAAAGAGGGGTGATCTAAGTTCGACCGCTGTGTGTGTGATCGATCTGGACCCATACGGCAACCGTGACAAGTACAGTTCGAGCTTAATCACCATGCGTGCTCAATGCATATTGGCGATTTTCGCGTTCAAGGGTATAATGCCTGATACGCTCAGGTTTCCTCACGATGTTTTCCTTCACAGTCAGCGAGTGGTATTGCTACAGGCTGAGCGTGACTAAGCCGCTGCGTTTACGCACACTAAAGCATTGTATACATGCACGCCGACAACATTCATAACCAAACGGACTTCGTGAGATAGAGTATCTGCACTACAAATTCACAAAAACGAAGTACATGCTCGTATCGGGAATCGGACCTGAGTCTCTCGCTTCCCAGTCCATTGATTGTTCTAACACTGGGCCACCGCCGCTTTTATAAATAAAATACAAAAAAATCTGCAGGGCCACAACAAAACCGCTGGGCTCGGTTCGTGATCGCTATGCGCTTGGGCAACTCCATCGGCGCGGGCGCAGTTACGTTCGCGGGTTACGTCACGCGCATGTACAAACCGCTCGGTTCAGCCCCGCTGTAAAGTTGTTTGAAGGATCGAAGGCTGATGTGTGAAACGCCAACATTGGGTAAAAACAATTGTCTGGGTTAAGACGGTGCAAGTCGGACTTGTGCACGAAGGGTGAGATAGATAAATAACTCTTCGCGGGTTCCGTACCATTTATCTATAAAAACTGCAAACAAAATCACATTCGTTGTGGGAGCGCCGTTGAATATTTGTTTTATTCTGTTTTTTTTTGTATTTGTTGTTGTATAGTGGCAACAGAAACACATCATCTGTAAAAATTTCAACTGTCCGACATCTCGGTTCATGAGATACAGCCTGGTGACAGACGGACAGACAGACAGACTGACGGACGGACAGCGGAGTCTTAGTAATAGGGTCCTTTGCCCTTTGGGTGCGGAACCCTAAAAACGTTTTAAGACCAAGAATAGGACAGTGGTCACTGCGGCTAAGTAGCCGAGCATGGACGGCGAAACTTGTGTTTTCCCAACTCAACTAAGCTGACAGGATGGTAACCTTTGGTCCCAATAGTTCTACTGAACAATAAATTCTACGGTGGAACTAGTGGGATTTAATTTTCACACTAAAAAATAAAGGCCTTTGCATCTACGTAATGAGATGATTTCTACAGCGTTCAGTAGTACCTTCATTCACACTAGATGGGTGAAGAGACCACTCGGCGCTGCAGTGCCTGGGACATTGTTTTGTATACCTATATGCAGAAGCTATTTGGCCTGTTTCAGCCGGTTACAATGGAGGCTATTTCTAAAGGCTTTATTTTAGCAGACAATGCATTATTATCAGGCTTCTAGTCAGTGAACTATATCGATTGAATTTAGTCTTCGGTCGACCAAACCGGGTTGTAAACTTTAGAACAGGTTTTTAGCTAAATCGAAACAAGCCTCAAGCAAGGTGACACCTATTTTGGACGTTATTTTGGGTGATGTAAATAATTAAAATGCCATATGCCATGTGTGTTTTGGTTTCGGGTCTTCCAATATTCGTAGATTACACATACGTAGTGTCGATTTGGTTTCGGGTCTTCCAATATTCGTCGTTTTTAGCATTGGAATTTCAAACGGATTATGATGATTTTTATTGTTTATTTGTGAAGTAATAAAGTAGCTAAACAACCTACAATGATACAGTGCGTTGTAATTTGATAATAAAAAGTAGGGGAAGGTTGCGATGATTGGACCACATAACTTTCTGATCTCTTGTAGTCCATATTTTACAAGTTGAAATGAAACCACTGTATAATTTATATTACTCTTCAACTTTATTATTATCACTCTTTACCAGGAGTGCCTTGAGATAACAGTTTAGGAAATCAACTAAAATATAAATTTATTTTGTAGGCTCCTTCTTTGGACCATCGTCGAGTGGTCACTTCACCCATCTAGTGTGAGTGAAGGTGCCACTGGACGCTGTATAAATCATCTCATTGCGTAGATGCAAAGGCCTTAGTAGGTATACAATCAATGTGCATACGAACGTTATGCATCAGATTAATATAACTATACTTTGTATTGGAATGTCATTGAACTATACAATTAACAAAATTGAAAAACCTTCACTGGTGAAAAGGTACACTGTTATTAAGCTATTGTACTGATTCCGAGTGATCTGGCTGCTGTCCGTAAGGAGTTCCTTTCTCCATCTCCGAAGTTCTACATCAGATCTTCACCATTTTTACTACAATGGAAATCATACCCTTTGAAACAAAACAATATTATCAAAATCGGTTCACCTAGAAAAAAATTCTGAGGTAACAAACATAAAAAACGGGTCAACGAGTACCTACCTCCTCCTTTTTTGAAGTGGGTTAAAAATGATAATAACTAGGTACTACGTACTATTGCTACTGTACGTTGCTTCATAACCTGCAAATCATAGCTGTGATTTTACATTTCATCACGTAAACATTTACAAGAACTAATTAAGATCACCTCATGCCGTTTCCGCATTCATTATTTGCAGTACTTATGGTTTCAATAAACACCAATATTTTCTAACGGAAAACCGTTTTCCCTATAATCATAAAGTTGTTTCGTACCGCTAAGCTCGGTAACTGCTGGGTCTAATAGTGCAGCATAAAACGCTGTTATTTATTACTAGTACGAGTAAAATGAGCTGCCAAAGGCTGGCTTCAGTAAAATACAGCTTAAATAAATAAGGACAAGCTAGGACCACCGCCACATTTTCCTGTCACCCTCTTCAAAGAGAAAATTGTGAAAAAGCTCTGCAACGGAGAAAACGAAATCACAATTTTGTTATCCCTAAATATTATCCGATTTCGGTAATCTTGGTGTCAATCGTTTTTGTAGATTTTAATAGATGTCTAAGCTTTGACCTTTTTAGAAATTAAAAAAGCATTAAAAGCAATTTTGAGCTTTAACGAAGATGAAATAAAAATCATAGTAAACCTACTCTCAAAGAGGCTCTTTCAGGAACAGTGACTTCAGGAACAGTACGCTAGGTTAACTGCAGCTCTTATCGCGCGCGTTATAAGTGTAATCGAAGGAAAAAGGGACATCTCAGCGTGTCGCATACTGTACGCTTCAAATAATCTTTAATATATTAATAATTCTTTTCAACACACAAAAGATCGTCTCGCTATAGCCTTTTTGGCCGACCACGTTCATACTTCACACATAGTTACTCTAAAAATAAAGATTTAGCCTAAAGAAGTATACATGTTTCACTTACTCGGCAAATGCCTCCTCTCAGAGAAAGAGAGAGAATGCGGATCGTCGATTTTCACTTTGAGGGTAGGCTCCCCCACACAGGCGCGTTTTTATCGGTCGATGCGTTATTGCGATATCTGTGTTCAGAACATTTTGTATTAGGATGGCCATGGAGTTACTCAAATAAACACACTTACTTACTTCTTACTTCCTTTGGCGCTACAACCCTTTGTGGGTCTTGGCCTCCTCCACAGTAGATCTCCATTTGTCTCTGGCCCTTGCTATTCGCAGGCAAAATCGTTTATCCGTTGTTCTTAGCCGAGGTCTTTTTGTTTTGGGGGGAGTTCGGGTTCTTTTTCTGTATTGGACTTCGAAACCGATGTCTTTTTACCATGTTGGGTGGTTGGTCCTACGATGAACCCTCCTCCTTTCTCATCCGGGGCTTGGGACCGGCAATCAAATACACACTGCTGCGATAATAACGCCGCAACGTTCCTAATACAAAATGTACTGATATAAGATATCGCAAAACGCGCATGTGTGGTAGACTTTAAACTTTATCAAACTTTTAATAAACTATTACTCATCTTAGCGCTGGTATCTTACAAAGCTAGTGATCGTGAGTTGCAGCTTTGCTCCGAGAGCGTGCGCACCGCTTACCAACGACCACCGCCGAGACAATTTTATATCGACTTGACCCACTTTTGCGTAATTCTTGGCCGTTTCTAAAACTATTTTATGTTATGTCCCTACCTTGATAATGGTGCTATGTAATATCTTTGTTTGTAGTCGATTCTGGAGGCTGATGTATTATGTATTGTAAGTAATTAACATTCTTCTTCTTAAACCAGTTAACATATGAGATTGTTATCATTATCAGTTAATATTATTAGTTCACTGCAAAACTAGCACTGCATAGCACGTTATATTTTTTAAGTGTAAAACGTTTGGAAAATCCGTAAAATTTTTAGTTAAATAATGGATAAGACGTGTTTTTCAGTCGCTAATTTCTACGCAGCAATAATAATTAAAAAATATATATTCAGTGTAAAAACATGTAATTTCGATTCTTATTTAGGTATCGAAACGAAGGTCTGCTGCCAAACCTTAACGTTTAGATAACATAAAGTAGTTTCTCAAATAAACCTCCAGTCGCAACAACCTTACTTAGAAAACTTGCAAGGTTTTTTTTACGATAGAGGAAATCATAGCGAATGTAATTAATATATACGCTGCGCTCTGAGCAAATCATACGCACGCTATACTCGTTGTATAGAGGAAAAGACATCAACGCGCTGAATGGAAGTGCGAAAATTGTGTCATTGCAAAAGAGCGTTTTTTGTTTTGTGACTTTTTGATTGTAACAGAAACTTAAAAACAAAAAAAATGTTATTAGTTCTATAGCACTGTTTGTCACTCATTATTTAATGATGCATTGAAACGAAACGATTTTAGGCATACAAATTGTACCTGGGACCGGTAGCAAACCCATTAACCAATGAGTTGTTACGAATTTGTAATAAATAAGTAACATAGAGGTGAAATTGGTTGATTTTGGCTGGTAGTAGGGGATTTTCTGACAGCTCATAAGTTGTAGTTCCAAATTTGTAACTAGATGTCGCTGACGAGACATGTTCTTTTTTATGCCAGTTCGCGCTCGTTGGCCTTCGTAGATATGTCCATACACATTTAGGTATTAGTGGTGGAGCGAAAGGAAGTGCTTCCGGTTTTACCATTCACTCATACCTACAAGAACAATAAAAAAGTCGTGCACTTTTTCATGTACCTAAATCGAATAACGTCTACGACGATGAAATATTAAGTCACAGAGCAATGAAATGGTCGGGTCAACGCCATCTGTGACAGCGTATGTAACTATTTTTTTTAATTTTTTAACTGTCAGAAAATCCATTGAATCCGATTTATTTTAGTTAGTTCAATATTATTGGTTTTTGTTGCACTGAAACTCAATACCTCGAGCCTATTAAATCTAACATGTCCTATAGGCACGGCAGCGTCCAAGTGGTCACTTCACCCATCTAGTGCGAGAGAAGGTGCCACTGGACGCTGCATAAATCAGGTGGGTGCAAAAGCCTTACAACCCTCCACAAAACCCAGACTTATAAGGCGGTTTAAGAGTCTGAAGAACCTATGTTTTTTATTAAGTAATTTAGGAAAATAAATTTAAAAAGCGCTTTTCAAACATGTTCTTTTAATAATAATATTAAGGTGGGGCGATAGCAACGTGGCGGGAAATTCAAAATTTTCAGTTTTTTACATTTTGTACCTAAACTGAGCTATTTTTGTTCAGTGATTTTTCGTTCGCGGAAATAACATAGTATTATTTTCATTATTGTAAACAACAGAACAACAATAATTCAGCCGATTATGTGTTCTGGTCTACGACAAGTTTTTTGGGCAGTGCCACTGCTTCGTAGACCAGAGCCCATAATCGGCTGAAATATTGTTGTTCTGTTGTTTACAATAATGAAAAAAATACTGTTTTATTGCCGCGAACGAAGAATCGCTGAACAAAAATAGCTCAGTTTAGCTACAAAATGTAAAAAACTGTGAAAATTTTGAATTTCCCGCCACGTTGCTATCGTCCACCCTTAAGGGCATAATTTTGAAACAAACTAAAATCTCGAGTACACGCCGCAACCGGGAATCGAAGCAATTGCAACAAACATACAACAATAATTATAACAGCAACACGAGCTGCGCTTGCGTTGATTTCTAGTGCTAGCGGGCGCGGGCCGATTGTTTGCCACTTTCACCGGGTGAAACTGCGCCTGCGCGTTTTTACCGCCATTGTCGGCGCGGGCGCCGCAAGGTTTCCAATTCAGATTGGCGCGGGGTTTTCGAAAATAATTTGATTGGATATCTCTATGTTTCATTATTTTCTTAGGCTTGCACGAGCACTAAACATAATTTAAAACTACACACCACGCGCCCTGTAAAGTTCTCGAAAAGTTGGCAAATTGTAAAAAAGAAGCTATAAATTTAGTTTTAAATCCGTTAAAAGTGTAGTTAGTCTCTATATATGCTTGTGAATTTAGCTGCATTTAATAGATTATATTGAATTAATTTAATTTATTATTTTTATTTATTTAATCCTTTTTACTAGCGATGAAGCCCGACGATCGGTATCTTTTCAAAATTTAGTTTTGGAGAAACTTACTTAGTATACGACCTTATAATTTAATTTAGAGTTTGTCTACAATTCACTTGTAAATAAACATGTTAAATAACCTAATACGAGTAAGAGCAAAAATGCACAAAAAATTCCGCTATTTTTCCGTATAAATAACATATTTTTTTATCTTTGCACAATTTTCTTATCCCATTCTTGCTTCAAAACTTTCTCGAGACAATTAATTGCAAAGAAAGAAAAACACATTTTATTTGATGTTGTCTTCACACAACATCAAATAAAATTTTATGAAATTTTATATTTAAAAAAAATAAAAGAAAGCTCACCATTTTACCGCTTTCCTCTGACACTCCGATCGCAGCACTAAACAAAAAAAATATCCTCACTACAGAATATCCTCAAAACACCGTTCCCAAAAACGCACAAAAAAAAAACACGAGTCAAAATAGTTCACACTACAATCACTTAATGCGATTAACGTTTTTTTTTATCGATATAGAGTGAAAGGCACGCGTCGGTTCGTCCGTCGTTTTGAGAAGACAGGCGTAGACTGGGCCTTTGCCACCGAAAGTTGTTGTACTGTCGTTTACAATTCAACGGTGCGCTTGAGTGTACAGTTGGAAGTAGGAGACTTGATACTTGCGTGAGGTTCGGGCTAAGGCCCGTGGCCGAAATATCAATGTAAAGTCCCATTTTTGTGAAAATTAAACGAATAATATAGTTTAAACTTGAACTTCGAAGAAGATTTTGATATTCGAGATAGATATCGATTGTGTTTACAAAACGGTTAAGGCAGCATAAAAATTAAATATAAAAAGCTGTAAGTAATCAAACTTTTACGAATAAATAAAATGATAACCAACAAAGTAAAATAGGTAATTCGTCTAAATACATTAACTTTTTTCTACAGTAACTCGACAGCACGTAGATGCTTACGCTTTTATTGCAAAGTCGACGAAAACGTAAGCAAATAGGGTGCACGAGTGTGCGTCTACGTGCAACGTCTTGTGTATACTTAACCAAAAAAAATATAGGTTTGGTAAATTTCTTATCGACAGGTACTCAATAACTTGATTGGAGCAATGACACTTTGAGACACTGTCCGCTAAAGCGTTTTTTTAATCTGACCATGGCGCCTATGCAAAGTGTTACAAAAGTACCTAACTCTTTTTACAGGGTAATAGCAACCGGTGATAGGGATCATAACCTTAATTTTTTTTTTTGCTCTTTGACGTTCCGTTAATTAATAAAATGTGAACGATGTGGCGGGAGAAAAGTATTTTTTCAATATTGTTTTTATTGACTTTCACAATGTTTTAACAACTCAAAGCTATGTAAATACACCTAAACGCATAAACATATTTTTAAATTTGAGCTAATAACAAAAACAAAAAAGTTATGAAAATTTTTCAATTTTGTGGTTATAAAATAAAAATTGTTTTTTTCACTTTTTTTTACAGATTTGTCATTCTGTTGACCAGTTACACCCCGTAAAAAGAGTTACTTTTAACACCTTGTATACAGGGGGTTACAAGACCGCCAAGAAAGCAGGAAACCACGTATTGTCCTCATCATAATGAACATTTTTGCCCAAGGAACTATGCCTGATAAATCAACGGTTTCCGAGATAATGGGGTTCAAAGTCAGACTTTTTTTTGAGTTTTTTTTTTTTGCAGAAATGCGCTCAGTATCTAGTTCTTAACATACCTTCTCAAGAAGCCAGATCAAAATTATGAATATACAAAAAACTACTTTAAAATTGCAACCCGCAATGTATGCTAAACATCGGCACTTCAACCTTAAGTATAATAAACTAATACCTGCGCTTGCGCAATATTACTCCTGTGCATTACACGTCCATTGCGTGATAAAATATTTTTCAAAATTATAACCTAAAAAACCAAAATATTTTCATCTGGATTCTGGTATCCTGATAGATAGCGTATCGCTGACCGTACTATACAAATGAATGGAACGGCAGCGGTGCTAGAGCGTTGCGTCAATTTGCGTAACTGACGCTATAGACGTGACGTTAGTGACGCTTGGCTCAAAAGCTATTAAAAAACACAAGTATCAAGATCATTTTATGAGACACGATCTTTTTGTCAAGTAAATTGCGTACGCACACGTTTCCTTTCACCCCCACGACCCAGGTCTGCGACGGAAAGAGACAAAACACGTAAGTATTTAACATTCATAGTCATAACCTGGCTCTGACAAAACTATAACTTTTGGTCTTCCGTGAAATTCTTAATTGATATTCATATCGTTGATGTTAATTTACGTATTTGTATTTCATTTTGTATAGGCAGGCAGGTATCTAGAATGGCACCTCTGATCTTTGACCATTTCTGGCCGTATTAAAATATTTTAAGCACATATTGTAAGTATTTATTTGTGTTCCGATATTTCAACACCTCAAAACTATACAAAAATAACAGATCTAAAAGTAGTTGAAATGACTTCGTCGTCCCAAAAAGTACAATAAAGCGAAATGTCTTAGATAGATGTTTTTTCTTCTTTTAATAAGTCATATTAAAAGTGAAAAACCATGTGCTATAAATGAAAAATAACCATTGTTTTTGTCCGTTAGCTGCTGTAACAAACCATCTGTTTAACCAGAAAACGTTGAAGTCAGTTAAAGGCGAAGTTCGCTGGTTAAAAAATCGGTTGTTAATTAAGTTTTATCTATAGGTACTTATAATAAAACTCTAGCGAAGTCAATTCTGTACATTGAATATTTTTAGAAAAAAACTAGCAGGGGTTACTAAATAAACTATACTGAATACAAAAATGCACAAAAATCGGTCTATGTCTGTCTGTCTGTCTGTCTGTCTGTCTGTCTGTCTGTCTGTCTGTCTGTCTGTCTGTCTGTCTGTCTGTCTGTCTGTCTGTGTGTTACATCATCACGCGAATACCGCTGAATAGTTTTCAGTCAAATTTAGGACCGTGATAAGTCCTGGTTCTGGGAACAATCTAGGCTATCTGATGTTCAGAATACATTGCGGGTTGCAATTTTAACTTCGTTTTTTGTAAGATTTATTATTTTGATATAGCTTCTTGAGAAGATATGTTAATAACGTGATACTGAATACATTTGTGAAAAAAAAAAAAAACTCGAAAAAAAAAGTAAAGTCTTATTTGGAACCTGATTATCTCGGAAACCGTTGATTTCCTAGGCATAGTTCCTTGGGCAAAAATGTTCGTTATGATGAGGACTATATGTGGTCTCCCGCTTTGTTGGCGGTCTTTTAACACCCTGTATAATATCACGCTACGACTTCTGGCATTAAATAAAAGTCGGAAAAACATGACCCTACAAAGAACCACAATCCTTCTAACTGATTCTAAGCAAACCACAAATCACAACATTATGAATTAATCATACACTGTACCTTATTACAGTAAGAGACGCTTCTTTATTCTAATTATTAAGGTAAATATTTGTTTGAAAACAATAAATTATGGGGCGCCATATTGTAGATGAAACGTCGGCATTTGTTTTTATTTTATTTTGGTGGAAATTGTTTTCTACAAGCGTAGCATAAGGCCGGGTTAGAGCGTATCTACACTTAAAAATTTAGAAAAGCATGGCGCATGGGCTCACCTTAGGATTTTTTCAGAAACTTCTTCTGAAGGATGATATGTTTTTTTCAATATTGGTGGCGCTAGTTAGCCTTATACGCAGCCTTAAGAGCTTAATTTTTATCATAAACTAAAACTAGTTCAGGCCTTTGATCACAAAACTGGATTTGTTTAGGTTTATCATAAAATCAATTCAATATTTTGTCACCATCTGGATCTTGGTCAAAAACCTAGGTTTTTGATCGAAAACCTGATTTTATCATAAACCTGCGACCGATACAATTAAAAAAAAAACTGTTAACTAATGTGTATTGTTGTAATCGGAATTCAAAGATGAAAAGATCGTTTTTCAATTAAAATGTTCAGAAGGAAATTACCGAATGCGCGCTGCAATTTAATGTTTTTCTGTTCGACACATTTCGAAGGAAAAATCTCATGTCATTTCGACCTCGACTGCCCCCGACCACTCGAGTCATGTCGAGCGAAAAAGGCAAACATCTCGCAGAAATCTCGGGCCTTATGTAGAGGATGAATTCGTGAGAATAGAAGATGTGAGATTTGCCGCAAAATAAGAGTTTTCCTTCGAGATGTGTCGAACGCGAGATTTCCGAGAATTAGCCCCCTGACAGTCCAATCTTTTACTGACTTTTTTTTTTGTTGAGACCATATTTTGTTGTTGAATAGAGCGACAAATTAGATTTTCCACGCCCGCCAAGCGAAGTCAAAACAAAGCCCAATAGATTACGCTATAGATTAATGGATAATCCGCACCAAATTGATATTGGAAAGCGTGCGTAATTAGGGCGATTGTTCTGGCTTATCTAAATAAGGTAAAGAGTAGGTACCTAGGTAGTATGGGAAAATTGTCATTTAGGTTCAATTAGACCATGTAGGTATGATCTGTAGTGGCTTCATGTTCATGTCAATTTTTTTTTTACTGATAACAGATACAACAATAACGCATGAGGTATTACCGACCGATAAAACGCGCCTGTGTGGTGTTCTAGCGAGTGTTCTTAGATAAATGTTTTATCCCTTAAAATCTGGTGTTCTAGCAAGTGTTCTTAGATATGTTTTATCAAAATCGGCTCAGCCGTTTATGAGATATGCTAAAATGTTAGGGGTATTTTATTTTTTTAATCTACTAACGAGTCACATCACAATGTCCCAGTGTACATTAATTATACAGTCGACAACATGACTTTATAGCTCGATACACCTATATCTGTACCGCTCTATGTTGAACCAAATAGTGGGATGGTGATATCGTATAGTACCCACGACAGCACGTCGAGGCTTACACGCTTGCACTCGGTTACGTTACGGGTGACTTCACAACAAAAGTGTACACTCAAAATACTGCCGTGTGTACTCATGCTAAGCCAGCAGCAAGCGTAGCATAAGACTGGGTTAGAGCGTATCCATGGGTTTATAAGCTATCTCACTCTTTTGTTTGACGTAAAGTGGGATGGCTGGAGTTATAAACCCATGGATACGCTCTAACCCAATCTTGTGCTACGCTGGCAGGACAGACTGCAGCAAAGCTTCGCACGGTCGGCCACAGTCTAGGATACCCCATGCTAGCTCTTACCGCGCGTGGCATGAGGGCGCCAATTGAACAAAAAATGGTATCCTAGCGTGTGGCCGACTTTACTACGGAGGCAAAACTACTTTCACTGAGCGGATACGTACGTACACTATTATTTGGACTGCTTTTGCAATGTCCAGTGCTCTTTATAAGGTAGGTGCATAATTAACTCGTGCCGACTGCTACATAATAAGATATTTTATGAGTATGTACTTAGCCAGACATCTTGAAATTTCTTGGACGGAGTTGGTTTGACATGCTATTCTTAGAGCGCAGGTAGACGAGACAAACATTTTCGTGCGGAAGCCGCGCGGTTAGAGGATGGCGAGAAATGTGAATGTTGCTACCTTGTAAACGACCGCAATTGGTGGGCAAAGTTCGAATAAAAAGAAGGGTTTTTCGAAAAGGGGGCAAATATCTACAAACTCTATGGTAATCAAACTAAGGGGGCAAAAGCAGAAAGGGGGCAAGAACCGAACAGACAACCTGTACAGCTCACTGACTCTGTTAGGCTTTTCACGTCAAGCTTGAGAGCTGGTGACCAATCGACTATTTTTTCGTACAAGGCTGGGAGTTGGTAGGCTGATAGAGTAGAATTCGCTGAGTCTGGAAATTAATTTTTTGGCCGGTTACAGTTGAAACAATACAGGCCCAGCCTAGTGCGAGGCCCCTGGCAATTTCGTAGATTTAAGGCTGGAAGATAGTAGTGTGGCGGGAAATTCAAAATTTTCACAGTTTTTACATTTTGTAGCTAAACTGAGCTATTTTTGTTCAGCGATTTTTCGTTCGCGAGAATAAAACCGTATTCTTTTCATTATTGTAAACAACAGAACAACAATAATTCAGCTGATTATGTGTTCTGGTCTACGACAAGTTTTTTGGGCAGTACCACTGCTTCGTAGACCAGAACACATAATCGGCTGAATTATTGTTGTTCTGTTGTTTACAATAATACGGTTTTATTCTCGCGAACGAAAAATCGCTGAACAAAAATAGTTCAGTTTAGCTACAAAATGTAAAAGTCTGTGAAAATTTTGAATTTCTCGCCACCTTGCTATCGTCTACCCTTAAGGTAAAGTCCGTTCGCTTAGATAGTGTCGGTACACACAACGGCAATCTTGGTTCTTGGGATACCAACTATTTTTGAAGTATCTGTGATGGGCGCAGACAAATTCATTTCAACACAATGCTGATGGACATTAACTAGAGTTTGCTAACATGTTTTACAAAACCTTTTAATTTTTGGGTCATTCGAAGTTTCGTCTAGAAGCACCTCGCTATCCTCCCACGGACGAAAAAACAATTTATCTACACGCAGCGATCGACACTCAATACAAAATACTAAGTCAAAAGTCACAAGCACAACCTCTCAATACGACGATGCTTCTTTATAGAATGACGAGCGGCGAGCCAAATTCACTGGCATGTTTGCGCCGCGTCGGCTTCCTTTACATTCTTTTGTGAAAAGCCGCAAATATCAAAGTGACGAGACTTTAGCGAACGGACTTTAGCTTATGCACATCCCACTTCCCACTTATATTAATGCGACAGTTTGTAAGTGAGTGAGTGAGTGAGTGTGTTTGTTACCTTATAACGCTGAATCCGCTGGACGGATTTGGATGAAATTTGGAATGTAGATAGCTGAGACATCAGAATAACATATAGGCTACAAATTATCACGCTTTGGTGCTTAGGAGCAAAGTAAACACACAAAGATTATCATATAGTGGATCTGCGCGGACGAAGTCGCGGGCAAAAGCTAGTATTTTATAATACGAATAAGACGTAACTTTTCTGTACACACGACAGCACTAGACGCTTGTAAACTTTCGTTGCAAAGTTGGCCCTAACGAAAGCGAATTTATAGAGTGCACGCGTGTAAGCGTCTACGTGCTGTCTTGTGTACCTCCCCACCATCTTAGTGCATTAAGGTACAAAAGGTCAAACAACTAGCGCCGCCAATGAAAAAAAAATCATGTCTTCTTTTTGGATGCTTTTTTTTAGCGAAAAACGCATCCAAAAAGAAGATATTATGATTTTTTTTAGTTGTTCGTCGTGTTGTGCCAATCATTTTTACTATTTTTTTTACTTTGCTGCTCCATAACAACAGAGCTAAGAAAAAAAACTGTCTCAAAACCGATAACAAGATAAATCGGTCCACATTGAGGCTGTTGCAAAATTCGTAAGCCTTGTCGTCGGAGAGTGAAAGTAGCTTCTACGCGACCAAAGTACTTTGACCTTCCTCACTTCGCAGTTGTTTGTACTAATACAAAAAATGAGGGCAGCCAGTATGGTTAAGTGGGGGTCTAGATAGTCTGGTCGCTTCGTATAAACAGACTTGTAACAGATTAGAGACAATTTTCGTTGTTGAGTGTGAAGTAATTTGTTATCGTTCGTTTTCGGCACTATACCTACGGTACTGTAGAGCCTACGGTCTATCTAATGTAAAACACTGTATTTTCTTAAATCTATATATATATAAAAGGCTTAGGGTGACTGACTCATCACGCTACAGCCCAAACGGCTGAACCTATAAGTATGAAATTTGGACAAAAGTTGCGTTATATGGTGGAGGGTTCATTTAAGAAGCGATTTTTTTTTTATTTAACCCTTAAGTGGGTCAAAATCGGGTTGAAAGTGTATAAGGTAAAATTTTTTTTTTGGTCTTTTCTACTTCAATCTTAGTTTTTCGTACTTTTATTTTAAAATGATTCGACACCTATTTCAGATTTTTTCTCATTTCTATGCACTTAAGGGTTAAAATGGGTGCTAAAGTTTTTCGATTTTTTTCACCAGTTACGATCAATGCTGGAACAAAACCGCTAATGCTACAACAGTGATAATTTGACAATAGTTGTAATTTGTAGACGCGCTACGGGTTAAGATAGATTTACTTCAAGTTTAACCCTTACGGCGGTAAAAATGGGGTTCAAAGTTTGTATGAAAAAAAAAATGTTTTTGGTCGGATTTACTTGCAACTAAGAATTCGTATATTAAATCAGAAATAATTAAATACCTATTTCAGCTTTTTTCTAATTTTAGCCGTTTAAGGGTTAAACGAGGTTGAAATGTATGAATATTTTTCCTGATGTAGTGTCAACGTCGGGCCCAAACCGTTTAAGCTACAACTATGAAATTGAAACTGCAGTAGCGTTTTGTAGCAAAACTACTAAGCATGAAGAAAACAATAATAATGATAAACCTAAAACGGCCAAAAGGGTTCAAAGTTTGTATTTTTTTTTTTTGTTGGATCCATTTGATCTTTACCAATTTAGTCACACACACATACACTTCCACGCTGAAACTGCTCGACGGATTTGTATGACATTTGGAATAGAGATAGCTTACACAAATACACACCCATGAATCTATTCATGCTAATTTGATAATGGTGAAAGATGTACCCAGGCAACTTCTTATAAGTCTTCGCGGACGAAGTCGCGGGCGAAAAGCTAGTCTATATATATAAAAGGCTTAGGGTGACTAACTCATCACGCTACAGCCCAAACGGCTGAACCTATAAGTATGAAATTTGGACAAAAGTTGCATTATATGGTGGAGGGTTCATTGAAGAAGCAATTTTTTTTTATTTAACCCTTAAGTGGGTCAAAATAGGGCTGAAAGTATGTATAGGAAAAATTTTTTTTTTGGTATTTTGTTCTTAAATCTTGATATTTTGTACTTTTTTTTAAAATGACTTGACACCTATTTCAGATTTTTTCTCATTTCTATGTTCTTAAGGGTTAAAATGGGTGCCAAAGTTTTTCGATTTTTTTCACCAGTTACGATCGATGCTGGAACAAAACCGCTAATGCCACAACAGTGAAAATTTGACAATAGTTGTAATTTGTGGACACGCTACGGGTTAAGACAGATTTACTTCAAGTTTAACCCTTAAGGCGGTAAAAATGGGCTCCAAAGTTTGTACGAAAAAAAAAATTTTTTGTTCGGATTTACTTGCAACTAAGAATTCGTATATTTAATCAAAAATAATTTAACACCTGTTTCAGCTTTTTTCAAATTTTAGCCGTTTAAGGGTTAAACGAGGTTGAAATGTATGAATATTTTTCGTGATGTAGTGTCAACGTCGGGCCCAAACCATTTAAGCTACAACTATGAAATTGAAACTGCATAGCGTTTTTTAGCAAAACTACCCACCATGAAGAAAAAAATATAATTTTAACCCGTCAAATGCCCAAACCGGGGTTCAAAGTTTGTATGAAATAAATTTTTTTTGATCCGATTTACTTGAAATTTAGTATTTGTATATTTAATAAGAAACAATTAAATACGTGTTTCAGCGTTTTTCAAAATTCTGCCCACCAAAGGGTTAAAAGGGGTAGAAAAGTTTGACGATTTTTCCTGATTTAGTATCAATGCCAGGCCTAAACCATTAAAGCTACAACTATGAAATTGAAACTGCAGTAGTGTTTTGTGGCAAAACTACCTACCATGAAGAAAAAAATATAATTTAACCGTTCAAATGCCCAAACAAAGTTTGTATGAAATAAATTTTTTTTTGGTCCGATTTACTTGAAATTAAGTATAAGTATACTAACTCAGAAAAAATCAAACACGTGTTTCAGCGTTTTTCTCATTTCAGCCAATGAAGGGTTAAAATGGGTGGAAACGTTGAAGTTTTTTTCCTGATGTAGTAGCAATACTGGGCCCAAACCATTAAAGCTACAACTTTGAAATTGAATGTGCAGTTGCATTTTATAGCATTACTACCTACCATCAAGAAAAAAATCTAATTTTAACCCTTCAAATGCCCAAACCGGGGTTCAAAGTTTGTATGAAATAAAATTTTTTTTTGGTCCGATTTACTTGAAACTTAGTATTTGTATATTAAATAAGAAACCATTAAACACGTGTTTCAGCGTATTTCAAATTTCTGTCCACAAAAGGATTAAAAATGGTAGAAAAGTTTGAAGATTTTTCCTGATGTAGTATCAATGCCAGGCCTAAACCATTAAAGCTACAACTATGAAATTGAAACTGCAGTAGTGTTTTGTGGCAAAACTACCTACCATGAAAAAAAGAATATAATTTTAACCCTTCAAATGCCCAAACCGGGGTTCAAAGTTAGTATGAAATAAAATTTTTTTTTGGTCCGATTTACTTCAAACTAAGTATTCGTATACTAAATCAGAAATAATTAAACACGTATTTCAGCATTTTTCTCATTTCAGCGAATGAAGGGTTAAAATGGGTGGAAACGTTGAAGATTTTTCCCTGATATAGTAGCAATGCTGGGTCCAAACCATTTAAGTTAGAACTTTGAAATTTGAACTACAGTTGCGTTTTATAGCAAATCTACTAAGCATGAAGAAAACAATAATAATGATAAACCTAAAACGGCCAAAAAGGTTCAAAGTATTTTTTTTTTTTTTTTTGTTGGATTCATTTGATCTTTACCAATTTGGTCACACACATACACAACACATACACTTCCACGCTGAAACTGCACGACGGATTTGGATGACATTTGGAATAGAGATAGCTTACAAAAATACACACCCATGACTCTATTCATGCTAATTTGATAATGGTGAAAGATGTACCCAGGCAACTTCTTATAAGTCTTCGCGGACGAAGTCGCGGGCGAAAAGCTAGTAGTTTTATATTTCTTTTTGTTTTTGACCGTCTCGGCCCCTACCTAACACTAGACTATCGAAAGACCGTAAAGACGTTATACGCTTGTTGATCGCCTTCCCAATTTAATTACCCGACTACGCGAAGCAAAAAGGAGGGTTATGATTTTGGCAGCGTATGTATGTATGTATGTATGTAGGTATGTATGTATGTATGTATGTATGTATGTATGAAGGAAGGGAAACTTCCGGTTTACTTATAATTTCAACTTTATTCGCTTTTTCTGGTCTTTACATCTTCAACTTCACAACTTTTTCCTGACTGACTCCAACAGACTCCTCGACCTTCTCTTTTTTCCTCAATTCTAAATTGAAATCCATCTTCTTTCTCCCTCTCGCCCACACTTCATTTCACGCATCATCTTATATTCCGACAACGTTCCTTTCACATCCCTATCGTTCATACTCCTTTCTTCCAATCCCACATCCGGCCATCCTGCATTCAGGCTGTCCTCAGCCTGTCTCCAGTCTTACAGCATTCACAGCATCCTCTCATCCTGCCTCCCGCCTCGGCCATCCTGCGTCAAGGCTGTCCACAGCCTTCATCATCAGATACACAATACAACATATTATTAGTATTACAAGATTCAAAATCAAAAATAATAATAACATTTCAATAACAAACTTAAAAACATCCATTATTTAGACATCGAGTTAAAAAATTTGTTAAGTTACTCATAAAAGTTACTGAGACACCATGTATAAAATAGTAACTGTCATTAGTGAGATCAACATCATGTTGCATAAAAATAATAATAATAAAAATAAACATCAACTCACATTCCTCTTCTATCACTCTTACTGCACTTACCACGTATTCCGACCAACACTTCATATCATCCGCTGCACTGCATCGTATTTATCGTTAGACTTTACCTTTTTCACCTTGTGTGGCCCAAAAAACATCAACTTCAGCTTGAGACTTATACCATGCTGCTTAGGACCCCAGTCGTGATAGTACTCCTTCCAGTAGTCTTGATAAGTACCATTACCAAAGACTTCCTTAGTGGTCATCAAATCTTTGTCTTGGTCTTGCGCTTGTCTGAACTGGTCGTGAAAACTCTGCGTCGTCGTAGTTGGAATTATCTGATCATCAAAACTCACCCTTACGCCTCCGTCTATCTTCTTCACTGATACAAATGGACTAATAGACTCTGTACCACTCACCTGAATGACGCCATCTTTTAACCACTCCGCAACTTGCTGCTCCACAACCATCTGCTCGGCCAATGATGATCGCTTTTTGCGCTGTTCGTCTTTCAATACAATTTTCTTAACCCGTACTTGCTTGTTGCTCTCTACTGCCTTCTCCAGCTGTGCCTCGTAGCGCGTATCGCCGATGGAACCTACAACATCACTCGTTAAACATTCTACCTGTAAACATTCATCTTCTTTCAGCAGTAACTTCACACATTCGTCTTCCGTCTTTACGTCTTTCTTATTACAATCACCAATGTTCATGGTTACGTTCACCTTTCCCACTGGAAGAACTTCGGAACATCCAACTCCTGACAACTTTATACCTCCGGTATGAAACTTTGGCAATCCGATATTATTTTTTACTTCTTCGGTCATCAGGATCACTTCACTGCCCGTATCAACTAGTGATTCTGCCATAATCGTCTTAATTCCCGTTATTTGTATTGCTTTCGTCGGTTTATTATTGTTATTGGTCTCATCTGTATTGACAGTATTGACATTGACACTGACGATTCTTTTTTCTTCTTTTTGATTGTTGCTGGTCGCCCTAGTGATGCAAACTTCTTCGTCGTTGCTCCGTTCCAATGTAAACATTGAGCGTCTTCGACCGTGCTGAGGCGACTGCTGCGTTGGTCCAGCTGATCCACCATGCTCACCAACGAGATTATTCCTTTGTGCGTCGTCGTGTCGTGTGGGTTGATCCTGCTGACATTGCGTTGCAATGTGTCCGAATCCGTTGCACCTGAAGCACTTCGATCCCCGTAGCTTGTATGGACAGTCCACCATAACATGACGATCCTCTCCACAATTGTAGCACCTTCTGGGTGGCGCGCGTTCTTTGTAACCCTGTCTATACATCGCCGGCGTAATATATCTCGTAGTTGGGATAGTTTGAGCTGACCTTCTCTCTAAGTCCATCTTTTCCTTCACCACCTCGTATATCTTGATCTTCTCCTTAAACTCTTCGTACGTTTTCGCACCATACAACATAATTTTGTTCGTCTCGACGTCCTGTATCCCTTCTATTATGTATTTTATGGCAACATAATCAGGCATCTGGCCCCGCTTGCCCATCTCTCGCATAATCAGGAGGTAATCGAGGCAATCTTCTCCTGGTCTCATCTTTCTCGCACTCATCATCTCATGGATTGTTTTTGAATCCACGGTATCTGGAAATTCCTTTAATAGCGCAGCTTTCAGCTCTTCCCACGTCCTGAACGCACTTTCCGATCGCAACCACAGACCCGCGGTGCCGATCAAAGATCTCCGGCCAACTATTAGTTGTTGCAGCGGCGTCCAACCAAATATTGCAGCGTTCTCCTCTACATCTTGCGCCCATCGCACGGAGGATAGTGTGCTATTCCTACCACTAAATTTTGGTACCATGTCATCCATGTATGGCATGTTGGGTGCACTGCTAGCATCTCCCGCGTCTCTAAACTCTTCTTGGTTCGTCGTCTTGTTCTTCCGTGTCATAGGCATCCTTTTGTCTTCTTCTGAGTAATGTCTTCTTTTTAACTTTTATACACCTTCTTCTTCTTAGCCAAGGTTGCGCAAAGGTCGAGCCCCCACAATGAAGGAAGGGAAACTTCCGGTTTACTTATAATTTCAACTTTATTCGCTTTTTCTGGTCTTTACATCTTCAACTTCACAACTTTTTCCTGACTGACTCCAACAGACTCCTCGACCTTCTCTTTTTTCCTCAATTCTAAATTGAAATCCATCTTCTTTCTCCCTCTCGCCCACACTTCATTTCACGCATCATCTTATATTCCGACAACGTTCCTTTCACATCCCTATCGTTCATACTCCTTTCTTCCAATCCCACATGTATGTATGTATGTATGTTTGTGTGTTCATCTGTTCCCTCGCAGAGCCTAAACTACTAGGCCGATTTCAACAAATGAGGTGTCGTTGGATTTGTCTTAATCACCCAGGTAACATAGAATTAAACTATTCATAGTTTAATTTGGAAAAAAACCAAGATGGCGGCTGTACTGCGCCCTAAAGTGGTGGACCTAAAAATAAAAATTATCGGATACCATCGTCATGGGTATCAAATGAAAGGTCTTTAAAAGACCTTTTCAAAAATGTTTAACATATGTAGCGTCAACATAACAAATAGAACAAAAAATTCCAAAATGTGTTTTTTTTTTGCCCTTCTTTGTTCTATTCTGGGTGATCGTCCAAAATGACTTACTAAAAAGCTCAAAAAAATATAGAAGTTAAAAACTAAAGCCCGACTACTAAAAGGCTTAAAACAAGACCTGTTTATCCTTAAAATAGACTCATAGATAATTAATCGTAGTCGGAGGACACCACATTCGCATTTGATAAACCGATGGCCTCCGACTACGATTAATTATCTATGAGTCTATTTTAAGGATAAACAGGTCTTGTTTTAAGCCTTTTAGTAGTCGGGTTTTAGTTTTTAACTTCTATATTTTTTTAACTGCCTAATTGGCCAGCATTAATTGGCCTAATTGGCCTACAATACTTTACGTGGAGCCAAGTCGCGGGTTTCTCTGTGAAATCTCTGAATAACTACTAAATTTACGCGCGGGGAGGAAAAATAAAAATCACCGACTTTTTAGCTTCCAATTTGCATATCTCATAAACGGCTGAACCGATTTTGATAAAACATATCTAGGAACACTCGCTTAAAAACCAGCTTTCAAATATAAAAGAACCGCTTCCAAATCGGTAGACCCGTTTAAGAGCTGCGGTGCCACAGACACACAGACATAGCGTTCAAACTTAAAACACCCCTATTTTTACCCGACTACGCGAAGCAAAAAGGAGGGTTATGATTTTAGCAGCGTATGTATGTATGTATGTATGTATGTATGTATGTATGTATGTATGTATGTGGGTATGTATGTTTGTGTGTTCATCTGTTCCCTCGCAGAGCCTAAACTACTCGGCCGATTTCAACAAATGAGGTGTTGTTGGATTCGTCTTAATCACCCAGGTAACATAGAATAGTTTAATTTTGAAAAAAAACAAGATGGCGGCTGTGCTGCGCCCTAAAGTAGTGGACCTAAAAATAAAAATTATCGGATACCATCGTCATGGGTATCAAATGAAAGGGCTTTTAAAGACCTTTTCAAAAATGTATAACACATGTAGCGTCAACATAACAAATAGAACAAAAAATTCCAAAATGTGTTTTTTTGCCCTTCTTGGTTCTATTCTGGGTGATCGTCCAACATGACTTACTAAAAAGCTCAAAAAAAAATAGAAGTTAAAAACTAAAACCCGACTACTAAAAGGCTTAAAACAAGCCCTGTTTAACCTTAAAATAGACTCATAGATAATTAATCGTAGTCGGAGGACACCGCATTCGCATTTGATAAACCGATGGCCTCCGACTACGATTAATTATCTATGAGTCTATTTTAAGGTTAAACAGGGCTTGTTTTAAGCCTTTTAGAAGTCGGGTTTTAGTTTTTAACTTCTATTTTTTTCTATCGGGGGACAACAAATCTAGCGTGGAGACCAAAGGATAATAATTACTGTAGAACCATTATTATAATCACTGAAACTGTAATTGTCTATATCAGAGACCTTGGTCTGTAACGCAATGGTGCCAAAATGGGCTCCCAGTTGACGGCTTCAATTACAATTTATTAATGCTGTCCAATGACATTCCTTTGGAATTTATTAATGCTGTCCAATGACATTCATTGATGCTGTCGGTCCTTTTAATGTTTTTCTAGTACAGCAAAAATATTCTGATTCTAATTCTAGAGTATTAGTAAAGTTTTATGGTTGTAAGAGAAAAATGAGGCAACCCCGGTTTTGTCCTTCTACTGGGACGCCATCGACACGCCATTGCATTAAACTCGTGATAATAACCCGTTTTCTTACGATGCATGATACAAAGTGAAGAATCTGTTATATTGTAATGTTGTTAATAATCAAGAAGAGAAACATGTAGATATGCTATAAATAATTTTGATTAAAACACCACTCGCTCTTTCGGTGACATTTAACCACATTTAACACCCATTCGTCAGCAGTTTGCCTTGAAACTTTTATAATATTATCATAAATCAACAAAATGGCGTGTGTCTTGCACAAGCTCAACTTTTGTAGAATATTAGACAATATTCTTTTATTTAACTTTTTCTAATATTTGGCTAGATAAACGTGTTATTTAAAAACGCCTGCGGTATTTTGAATTTGAGGATAGGTCAAACTGTGAGGATGCGATGTCATGATCAGCCCATTTATGATAGTATAGACCTTTTTTCCCAGATTTTTTTTCAGAGTTTTTTACTCTTATGGTTAAAACAATATTTGTTGACAGTTAAAAATGGGAGATATACCTACCTTATTGTTTTGAGAATACAGGGACAAATTCACGCTACAAATAAAATATCCCATTCTTTTCATCAATTTCAATTTACCTACCAATCGTTTTACAGTGTAAGAAAAAAATACAACCATCCATACAATGCCGAATTGTTTTCAAAGCAAGCTTCCCACAAATTATTTAATCAATAAACTCACTTCCGAAACAATACCCGTCTGTGACTGGCCATTATTAACCAAAACCAACCTTAAAATACACTAAGATTTTCTTAAAACCACCTTAGGTCCTTCAGCATAAGAGTCATAAGCTCCATATGTATGTATTTTGGTTAATTTGGCGATACCACTCAGGCGGATGTAGAGCAAGAGACATTTACAAGGAAGTAGGTGTAAAACCAGACTGGTTGGACCACACTTTGATAAGAACACCCACTTTACAAAGTCATAGTCAAGAGTCAACTGTTTTTTATTTAATATTTAACAAACAAATTATTTACATTGAACATCAAATCTAATCGGGAAGTGCACATTTTTTGCGGATTTTTCAATTTTGTAGCTAAACAGATAATGCGATTTTTTTTAACGGCAATAAAATAGTATTTTTTTCATTATTGTAAACAACAGAACAACCATAATTTAGCAGATAATTGTGTACTAGTCATAAACCTAGGATTTTGGGCAATACCACTGGTTTGTCGACCACAAAACAAACTCTGCTTAATTATTGTTGTTCTGTTGTTTACAAAAAGAATGCTATACAACGTGTTGCAAAACATCCTAACTCTTTTTACAGGGTGTAACCTAGTGGTCAACAGGATGTCAAATCTGTAAAAAAAAGTTGAAAAAAACAATTTTTATTTTTTAACCTCAAAATTGAAAATAAATCATAACTTTTTTGTTTTTGGTATTAGCTCAAATTTCAAAATATGTTTGTGTGTGTAGGTGCATTTAGATAGCTTTGAGTTGTTAACACATTGTGAAAGTCAATGAAAACAATATTTAAAAAATACTTTTCTCCCACCACAGTGTTCACATTTTATTAATTTAAAAATCAACGGAACGTCATAGAGCAAAAAAAATATTTAGGTGGTGATCCCTATCACCGGGTGCTATTACCCTGTAAAAAGAGTTAGGTACTTTTGTAACACCTTGTATTAAAGCCGTGAAAAAAAAAAAAAAACTGTCAAAAAATGGGCTTTCCCGCCACGCTGTTTTTGTTTGACCTTAAGACCTTAAGGGTAGACGATAGCAACGTGGAGGGAAATTCAAAATGTTCACAGTCTTTTACATTTTGTAGCTAAACTGAGCTTTTTTGTTCAGCGATTTTTCGTTCGCGGCAATAAAACAGTATTCTTTTCATTATTGTAAACAACAGAACAACAATAATTCAGCCGATTATTGTTCTGGTCTACGACAAGTTTTTTGGGCAATACCACTGCTTCGTAGACCAGAACACATAATCGGCTGAATGCTATCTTCCAGCCTTAAAAATGAACATGAAAATAAAAAATTAAGTGAAACGTAAATTATTATTGTTATATTATTAATCAATCCGATGATTTTCCGTGATTGTGAACTTGTTATTCTAAATTCAGTTATAGCAGCGAAGACAGTCCTAACTAGCATTTTCGAAAGTAAGTTACCTATCTAGTAGGTAAGTTTCGGCTTGAAAATGTCTGAGTTCCTGAGCTGTCCTCATCTACGATCGGACACTGGTTAGCCGTGAAAGCTTGCAAGGTGATACAGTTGGTACCAATGCAAAAGTCCGTGGGTTTGGAAATAGAGCGCGACTCTTTTATTATGTTGTTAGTGATTTAAAATAATATGGGCACGAAAAATGCTCAAGACGTGTCTGCCAGCTTTTTCGCTCGCAAGTCTGGACCGTTGATGTTTGAGGTAAATCCTAATAGTATATTCATTCTAAATTTTTTAGCGGCAAAATTTATAATTTAAATTTATTGCTGCTATGTTATGCCTATATACGAGTACATTAAAATACACAACTCTCCCACCCCCTCCGCAAGCCGCTTACCCCCTCCCCCCCTTGAAAAGTGTCCCGTTTTACAGATTTTCTCAATTTTCAGGAAAACTATTCAAGCTAGGACAAAATGGTCAAAGACTGAATTATTTATCAATAAATTACCAACAAATAAATACTAACATTCATTTTGATACGATTTATAGTTTCCAAGCTATGGTGCATCAAAGATTACAAAAATGTGCGCTTAGCAGAAATAAAACATTTAATACACAAGAAACAATAAATATTTATTATTTTTACAAGACATGCGTTTATGTAGTTATTAATATCTAAAAGAATCAGTATGGTCATCATTATCTTGGCAATAGTTGCACATGATGGAACAACGAAATCCAGCCAATGCTGGATTACTGGATTACCAATGCTGAATACACATCGACATCTTTTTCCGCAGGCTTTTTTGAAGCTGCATGATACCTACTATTTTCAGTATCAACTGTGGAGCTGGTAACTTTGTGGCCAACGTATTTGTTGAAGTAGACGTATGGTAAATTCGTTACTCGTTTATACTTTTTTCGGTTTGCCCCATACAAGGCGAGAATATACGAGAGGTCCAAAAGTTCGCGGAATTAAGTTCGCGGTTCGCGGTTGTAAGTGGGATAAAAAATATATTTTATTTTCCTTTTCAACATAGTCCTTCTGAAGCTCACTTTTTGAATCTTAGAATAAGCTTTGCTATACGCTGAAAAAGAAAATTTTCTTCCTTGCCCTGAAAATGGGTCAAAATGGCATCTTTGACTTCTTTTTTCTATCGTCGGAAAATTTTCTTTCTCGAAGGTATTTTTTTTATTTTCAGAAATAAATCTAAATTGCTAGGGGTCAGGTCTAGGCTGTAGAGAGAGTAAACTAGTGTCTCAAACCCACATCTGTGCAGCCATCGCAGTGTAACATTTGTAAACGGACTAATTGTCTTGCAAAAAGACAACACCCTGAGACCATTTTTCTCTTCTAGTTTATTTGATGGCTTCCTTTATTTTTTCCAATAGTAAAACGTAATATTCTCCGGTTATATTGACACCTTTTATTTGTAGTCTATTAACAAAATTTCTTCAGTGACCCGAAAAATCGTCGCCATCATCTTGCCAGTTGATTTTGACACCTTAAAATTGTAAGGGGGGTTGTACCCTTTTTATGCCAGCGTATCGACTCTTGTTTAAACTCGGTTTCATAATGATGAACCAAATTTTCACTTTCAGTCACCATTAGTGCCAAAACGCCTATTGGTTCTCCACCATAGACCTCCAAAAAGTGTTGAAGTGGGGCTTGAGCATTCTCGGCGCCAATGTTACAGTGACTTTTTTTATACTAAGATGTTCATTAAGTATCCTAGAAATTATGGTTTCTGATACTCCAATTAATGCAGATAGAGGTTTGTTTTACAACCGGGCGTCTTCCAATACAACTTTATCGTTTTTTTCGATGTATTCGATGTGGTGGAGTCAAAAAGGTGTCTCGGGCGGGGGACATCTTCAATCGACTATCTCCCTTATTTTAAAAGTCCATGCCACTAATAAATCAATGTTTTGGAAGGGCAATGATCCCCATAAATGGCTCCCACCTTTTAAATTTAGTTTTTCGGAGCTTATTCCTCATTGATAAGGAACTTTATAAAGGCAAAATCGTCAATTTGCTTCCGGATTTACCTATTTTCAGGACGATAACTTATTAATTAATTAAACTAGGGCGCTGAAATTTGGCTTATATTCTCGTAATGAGTTGCTTATTACAATGAAACCACGTAAAAAAATCTTCGGACAGGATTTCTTGTAAAAATACTAAATATTTATGGTTTCTTGTGTTTTATTTCTGCCAAGCGCACATTTTTGTAATCTTTGATGCACCATAGCTTGGAAACTATAAATCGTATCAAAATGAATGTTACTACTTATTTGTTGGTAATTTATTGACAAATAATTCAGTCTTTGATCATTTTGTCCTAGCTTGTATAATTTTCCTGAAAATTGAGAAAATCTGTAAAACGGGACACTTTTCAAGGGGGGGAGGGGTTAAGCGGCGTGCGGGGGGGTGGGAGAGTTGTGTATTATAATGTACTCGTATATAGGTATAACATAGCAGCAATAAATTTTAATTATAAATTTTGCCGTTTTGCCCATACATTGAAATCTAGAATGAATACACTATAACCTCCTAACGCCCAGGATTTTTTCGCCCAAGTAGTGCTAGACGCCCAAAGCACTTTTAAAAGGTTCGCATGGCAGACGCCCAGAGATGTCGACATTCGAAAATGTACTTAAAACTGATCATACAAACGTGGGATTGTTTTGGGTGGATAAAGGATGTGTAAAGACGGTTTTACGCTAGGAAAAAAGCCGAAATGAAACAACCTTTTAAAATGCATCTGGGCCGCAATCACTAGTGGAAATGATTTTTCTATTTTCGTCAATTTTAAAGATATTTGAGTGTATGTTGTGAAAGACGGTTGGTTTTCACGAAACTATGAGGTAAAAATTTACAGAAAACAAAAAATAATAATTTTTGTATTTTTTTCATAGAAATCTTTTTTTCAAATCTGCCCATCAACCAAACAAATGGTAATATTTGTCTTATTTTCAAGTAAAATTGGCATTAAATACTATTTAATGTATAGCTGAATAACTAACCTTTAGGGTGATAGTAAATAGCACTTGAATAAATAAATTAATGATAACAATATTTTCAATTTTTGTTAGAGAGGGGCTCAAACAGCTCTTGTTGTGATAGAAGCCCGCAAGATTTTTAAAAGTATAGCAATGTTACGTAGCGCATATTTATTTTTTTATCCGTGAATCAGTCTTAATTCAAGGATAATTTAATTTATTATATTATAACGGTAACCTAATCGTTGTTTCTAGAAAAAAGCAATATATTGATGCTTTGTAGCAACATATATTTTACAATATTACAACTATTTACGACCCATAAGCCTTTTAAAATCTAAGCAAATGTAGGAACCCATAAGGCTTTTAAAATCTAGGGTAATGTCGAAACCCAGATACCTTCCAAAAGGTCTTCTTAATTTAAGAAGCTATATAAAAAAAACTATTGGGATTTAGTCGAAAATCTGAACGTTTTATGAAAATATACTTCATTGGTACCACTTTCAATAATAAAAAATCAAACAATATAGTAAAGATGGCAAAGAAAAACTATGAATAAATATTCATGTTTACGGAATGCCTCCACCTTCAGTCTCGTTTCGTCGAAAATGACAGATGAAATTTGATTCTGTTGGCACCGCTGACCGTCCATCGACACTACGAACATTACCGGAAACGTTCGAAAACCAATATCTATCATTCCACATGAAATTTGATACTTTATGGGCAATTGAAAATGAGGGCTTTTTAAAAGGCCCCCGGGCGTCTGGCGGATGAAATCGAACTGAGCGCTGGGCGGCTACCACTAACTTGTAGAAGGATTTTTTTTATGCCTTTGGGCGCTAGGAGGATAAAGGACCTAAAGCTCACCGGATAACTCCATGTATCTGTCCAAGTGGCTTAACAGAATTGGTTAGGTTGGTTAAAAAAGTTCCAGTGTACACCTATACAAACTTAATTTCAGACTCTACACGAAAAAAAAACGACTCAATGTCAGAATTAAAAACGTCATAACAATGTCGCGCTTTCAGAGCTAGGAAATGTTTCTTGCTGCAACGGCAACTTCAATAAAATGTCTAAAAAGTCGGACACCAGCGCGTTGCTAGAAGCTGATCCTACGAGCAACCCTTTCAGGGAATTCAGGGACAATGAACTACTACCGGAGTACTGGGGATTGGTAACACAAGACCTTTTATATACTTTAGATAAAACAAAGCACTTTGAAGACTCTATAAGTTCTATGAAGTGACTATAACCTAGTTGTACTATCCATTCTTATCCGATTTGTCGTGGGCGCTGTCACGCAATATCATAATGAACACTTCGGTGCTTCGGAAGTTACGTTAAACCGTTAGCCTCGGTTGTTGTTTATTGAGGCCCTTTCATCATCATTATAATAATATTTAAGAGTTATCCTCTTGTCGGTGCAGCATTCTCCATGCACTTCGGTCATCGGCCAATACCTTCGCAGCCTGGCCCGTCACGATATTCCCCTTCTCTTTAATTTGGTCAAAATAGCTTCAACGTGGCCTTTCTCTACTTCTATTTTTTTCTATCTTTCCTTCTATCTTGCTCCTTTCTTCTTGCTTTTATTACCCGACTACGCGAAGCAAAAAGGAGGGTTATGATTTTAGCAGCGTATGTATGTATGTATGTATGTATGTATGTATGTATGTATGTATGTATGTATGTTTGTGTGTTCATCTGTTCCCTCGCAGAGCCTAAACTACTCGGCCGATTTCAACAAATGAGGTGTCGTTGGATTCGTCTTAATCACCCAGGTAACATAGGATAGTTTAATTTTGAAAAAAAACAAGATGGCGGCTGTGCTGCGCCCTAAAGTGGTGGACCTAAAAATAAAAATTATCGGATACCATTGTCATGGGTATCAAATGAAAGGGCTTTAAAAGACCTTTCCAAAAATGTATAACACATGTAGCGTCAACATAACAAATAGAACAAAAAATTGCAAAATGTGTTTTTTTTGCCCTTCTTGGTTCTATTCTGGGTGATCGTCCAAAATGACTTACTAAAAAGCTCAAAAAAAAATAGAAGTTAAAAACTAAAACCCGACTACTAAAAGGCTTAAAACAAGACCTGTTTATCCTTAAAATAGACTCATAGATAATTAATCGTAGTCGGAGGACACCACATTCGCATTTGATAAACCGATGGCCTCCGACTACGATTAATTATCTATGAGTCTATTTTAAGGATAAACAGGTCTTGTTTTAAGCCTTTTAGTAGTCGGGTTTTAGTTTTTAACTTCTATTTTTTAAATTAGATATGAATTTGTCGCAACGTAGCAAGTGGCGAAGCATCTTTCTTCTTTTGCATTCTGTCGTCCTCAGTATCGTTCTCCTCCACTCTTTCCAGGACTTGCTTATTCGACACCCTTTCCATCCAAGATATCCTCTCCATTCTCCTCCAACACCACATCTCGAAAGCTTCTAGTATTTCCCGTTCCCTCTGTGTCATCGCCCATGTTTCGCACCCATAAAGTGCCATGGGCCATACATAGGATATACAAATCTCTTCTTGATGGTCTTCGGTATTATATTTTTAGATTCTAGTATACTCATTTGATGCTCATCTTACTTAAAAGATTCCAGATAGTTTCCACACGATGCATCCGACAAAAGATTGTCAATTAACTGTTTTATCACATAATAAAATATCACTTCACAGTAGGTATTTGTCTCGCTAGTAAAACGTTGTGAGAAAAGAAATTGATTTATATCTGATTCAGCGAGCCTTCTTGGGATGTAGAGCGTTGAGATAATACAATAAAACATGGAAAGTCATTGTAGTGTCGGAGAAATGTTTGCTGTTTCTCTTTACTTTCTTCCTAGAATATACTTACACGTTAAGGCACGGATGTCGAAAAATTACGATTTGAACAATCTAGCAAAGCTACGAGTCACATTCATTAAAGTCACTTAAAAGTGGCACATGACTAAATACAAATAATTTATCGAAATCAATCGATAAATTGAGTAAAACCGAAACTAATAAAATTCCTGCGATAAAGAATCCCGCTCTCACAAAGTCGGCCACCAAATGAGATAGGTACACACGACAGCACGTCGACCCTCACACGCTAGCACTCTACTCGGTTACGCTACGGGCGACTTTACAACAAAAGTGTACACTCTGACGTGCTGTCGAGTGTACCTACTGTCAATGACAAAATGAGATACCATATTTTGTTTCAACCATTCTCGCTGCCTCAAAGACCCAAAGTCAGAGTGGATTTTGGCCCCACTTGGCCGGTTTTTTTTATGACACTAAGGCCCGTAAGATCAATCACAGTTTAAACCAAAAAGGCTAGTTTAAACCCTATCTGGCGATTAATTTTCATACAAAATGCGAGGTTTAATCTATGGTCCGAGTTTAAACTGTGATTGATCTTACGGGCCTTAATAACACATTTGAAACGATAATTACAGAAAAGGCATAAGTTCTTGGGAGCGAACTTTGGAAACTGAAGTTTATGGAACGTTCCGTAGAACAAAATCTTCGATGCGTCTAAATAAGCACTAATGCCCTTTCTGCAATCACCGATTCATTTATTTGGCGCGACGTAAGAGCTATCACTCTGGGACACAAGAGCTATCGATATGCTGAGGTCTATCCCAGCTACCATTTTGAAAATGAAACTTACTAAATCTTCAAACGCAGGGCCCACTATGTATGAGACCGGCCGGCAAGGGAGGGGCGAAAAAGGAGGCCCAGCCTAAAGGGGTAAAGAGTGTGGAGAAAGGTGAGGTGCCAGAAGTCCTACCCTGGGTTGACCCTGAAGTGCAACCCTTGCCGAGGTCCGCGAGACGACATCTGCACGGCTGGAGGACCCCTGAAGAGTTGGCCGCAGAGAGATGGAACATCAGCGACGTGGTTATTTTTGAGGTGATTTAGCTATTATTAAAAAAACATTGTTTTCTACCATAATGCCCCTATGCCCTTATGCCCAAACGGGCATAATACCCAAACTAGCGCCACCAATCAAATGAAAGACCAAGTTATGGACAGGACAATTTCGCAGCCCAGTAAGCTCGCAGCGCAGGCAGCGCTAAAATTATAAAAATTCAAACTTTTAAACAAAAAGAAACTTTCAATAAATAAAATATCGAGCCATTCGAAAACTCGTACAACAAAAGTTGTTGCAAACCACATTTAGAAGTTTACGTGTTTCAGGAAAAAAGCTATTTCAAAATTGCCCTGCATTTTGGAACAATTTTTTTGTGGAACAATGCAATGGTACAAACACTTTTTAGGCTATACAAGGCTTTGAACAGAAGACCATTGGATTCTTTGGTGGAACTCGCCAACACGGCCATTTCTTGGTCTTCTCTCAGAGAGTGATAGAGCGAGAGATTTCGGACTTAATCACCACGCGTGCCCACAATGGATTGGAAATTTCCACTTAAGATCCTCGCGATGCTGAAAAATATCAAGCACAGCGCTTAGCTTAGTACAGTTCCCGGCGTATAACTTGAAAAATTACCTTGACTGTTCGTAGACGATTTTTAGGTCTCTTTGGCGGGGGACAAGGGGCGCGACGGAATTGCTATTGCTTCGGACGGCCCCGTTTGGTTAAGTTTTGTTTGACATGCGCGAACTCATCCTCACTACGCAGACTTTTGCTCAAGTTATGCGTCGGGAACTGTAGGTTCCTGCGGTAGTGGGGCAGTTCGTGACCGCTTCAGTCGGATGTCAGCATCGCTCTCATTTGTAAAGCGAGAAGTCACATGTCACCCCTCCCGCACCGCTCGACTACCGCAGGAACCTACTGAGTTAACTTATGCTATGCCTGTATTTCCTCGTATAATTTCAGGAACCGAACCTAAAAGGCGGTAAGCTGGACATTCAAGACGTGCAAATTGCGCACGCGCAAGTCCTTCTCCGTTCCAGCTTCTGTCGGGACGTCCTGTGCTGCTGCTATGTCCTCGAGAACGCTGACAATATGTTGGTAAATAACTTGATGTTCATCTTCTTCTTGTAGTGCCGTCTCCTATCGGAGGTTGGCAATCATCTTGGCTATTTCCTCTTTTGAGGCTGCCAAACGGAACAAGGAGCTCGTGGATTGTTGGAACCAATGGCGTAAATTATCAAGCCATGATATCTTGGGTCTTGATGTTATTCTTTAGTATTTGTGTATCCACGTACGAGTATATTCCATCTTAACCAGTGTGTAGAATTCACAGTCGAGCTGGCCGAAAATGGCAGTCACAAACTCTGTTGGAGCTGAGTCAACCGACCAGTTTAAGTGGTCCTTTTATGATTATCTACCGCCGTTGGGTGCATCACTGTCTCTACCATCTTAATTTGTCTCTTTGTTTGCAGCTTGCGACTATTTGCACTGAATAAAATCCAAGTTTATCTCTTAAATCCTGTTTTAATCGCCTGTAACCCAATATTCTTGGATTATGTCTATTCTAGTCTAATATAATATTTAGGTATAGCAAGCGTAGGCAAACGCCGAGTCTACAGCTGTCATGTTAGGACCTCTGCCTCCTATCGCCTGGGACATGGTTTAGATGGGGTAGGCTTGCCCAGGGACAATATAATTTGCCATTTCACCACACCAAAAGTTGATTGGAAGAGATTTCTACAAAATAAGTTCGCCATGTACACTTTACTTAAGGCGCGGTGCATAGTGAATTAGCCCGCGCGCAAAGAAAAATGCACAAATCTGATTCCTGTATCAAATACACTAAATAAATCGAAAATGTTCACATAATTATCAAACCCTAGAATTCATGTTGATATCCATAACAGATTGCAAGATATTTTGCTTGAAAAAAGTGCGCCGCTTACTTTTTTTCAAGCAAAATATCTTCAAAACGTTTATAAAAGTCAACACGAAACTGGCTGTTTTAGATAGGTCTCACCTAATTCTAGGGTTTGATATGTGAACATTTTCGATTTGTATAGTGTATTTGATACCGGAATCGATTTTGTGCATTTTTTTTTTGCGCTCGGGCGTTTCACTATGCCCCGCGCCTTAATATTATCTAAGAGTTTATGTTTTTATGTGCAATAAAATTTAAAGTATAAAGACACCAGAGAAGGAGACCTGGAAGATCCAAAATATTCTGGCTACAAAAGCTGCGTGAATGGTTCCAGTAAAGTACCGTCTTTGTTTCGTTTGGCAGCTTCGAAGGACTGCCAAACTAATCGGCAACCTCCAATATGGCATGCAAAGAAGAAGGCCCAACAACACCTTTACAACCCTGGCAGCTTAGTTGGCCTAGTCCACAAGAAAAACTAATTGACTGGTCTGCCTAGGCTTCTAAAGACATTGGAATATTTTCAGGTGGAGCACCAATCAGACTATTTCAACTTCGTGCTAGGTCCGGAGGGGTGGCACGCTCGCTACCACATCTACTCACCAGGCTTGAAGCCCGGAGGCAACGTGCAACACAAGCCCGTTTTGAATAATAATGGTAGGTGCATACAATAATTAAGTATGTAGGTACTAATAACACTGAAACAGTAAATTATTGTCCAAACCTCATCCTGGACATCTACTCCCACTGAACGGGTTTTTCAATATTGTGTCTTTGTCAGCTATCGAATTTAAATGCACCCTGTGCATCTGATACTGCATTCCTGAAATACGAAACGTCAATTGATTGTTTGTTTGTTACAGATACTCTATCTCACGAAGTCCGTTTGGTTATGAACGTTGTCGGCGTGCATGTATACAATGCTTTAGTGTGCGTAAGCGCGGCAGCGGATCGCACACTAAAGCATTGTATACATGCACGCCAGACAACATTCATAACCAAACGGACTTCGTGAGATAGAGTATCGATATAGAGCTCTGAAAGCTGAGATTTGTGAAATGCCAGAGTTAGGAGAAATTAATGTTGCGTAAACTCTGAACCTATTGCAACTGATCCTGCAAGGGAAAATACACGGTCGCCGAAGACCTGGACGCCCAAAAACATCATGGCTCCAAAATCTCGCAGAATTGTTCAACATAAGTCAGACACAATTCTTCCGAGCCGCAACATCACGGGCTAAAGTGGCCGTAATGATAGCCGACCTCCGATAGGAGAAGGCACCAAAAGAAGAAGAAAACAAACTCTGACAACAGAGATGGCTACCAACTCGTACGATTATGATACTAACATCTTGTCCTCCAGGCTGCTACCTAGTCCGCCTCTTCCACATGGGGACCTGGCGCTGTGTGTGGGTCTCAGACCAGGTGCCTGTGGACGCGAACGACGCCCCTCTGCTGCCCTTTTCGCCCCTCTCGGCGGTCATCAAGGACAAGTCGCCTGCGCACAACCCACAGTGCGTCCAGCTGTGGCCTTTGCTGCTGTGTAAGGTGAGGCATTATTATTCGTCAGACACACGATACCCTCAGCCTCTGGCTTCCAGAACAAAAAAAAAACAAAAATACACACAAAAACAAAATAGGTTTGAGTTGTTAAAACATTATGAAAGTCAATGAAAACAATATTTAAAAAAGGGTATGATTTAAGCTATCATCAATTTATTAAGTTTTGAATGTTATAAAAAATAAGGTTTGTCCGTAAAATAATAGATCTGTCATCAAAGTGTAGTCGCCAAACAATATAAAAACAATTTCATAATAAATAACATATAATCATCGGGATATATTATAAAGTATCAAATAAATAGGTTTGTACTTATTTTAATAGGTTTGTCCTGATAACTTCGGTCATTAATTAAATGAAATATGTAACTTAAAAAAATCATAAAGATCCAGAAAAAGAATGTCTTTTTATCTATGAATTTAACTACTATCTTACATTAGGTACCTACTTGTATACTGCTTGTACGGTCGGCCACAATCTAAGATACCCCATGGCAGCTCTTATCGCGCGCGGCATAAGGGCGCCAATCGAACAAAAAGGGATATCTGAGACTGTGGCCGACAACGTTATTGGAGGAGTTGCATCATCTTCACCACAACTTGATGCCATCATAATATAAAGAATTTATTGAGAAATCAATTAAAACCAAAAACCCTAACAATAATCATATAAAATGCACTTGCAACAAGGAGCACGGAATCAAGCGAATGAAGTAAACCGCCACCTCTCGTACACACGACAGCACGTCAGTCTGTACACTTTTGTTGAAAAGTCTAGCTGTTGAAAAGAGTGCTAGCGTGTAAAGGTGATGTCGTGTGTACGACCCATCGCTGCTCATTATTGGTAAATTTTTATAGCGCGCCAATTTGGCTCCGCCCCTTTGATCATTCTTTAATAAAATGTATGAACTGAACTATTAAATTGGTAACGAATAGTATTATTTGGAGAATTGAACGAAATAATTTGTAACTACTGTACTGATGACAAAATAACAAATAAAAACAAATCGCAATCTGCGGACGATAATCAATTTATTTGATGACAGATCTACTATTCTGAATACGGAGCTGTTATTTTTGGAATAAACCTATTATTCTGAGAACAAAGTTTTTATTCAATGGATGCACTACGAATATATAGATTATCCATCTCTTTTTCTGCGTACATATTGACATTAATTTGGTAATTTATACTTGGCGACACTTTTTATTTTTCTGATGAAAATATTTCGTGGTGATAGATCTATTAATTAGATGATACAAGTTGATGACAAATATAAACTTTGATGACACAAAACGACGGCCCCTACGTACATCATCGAATCTGCAAAAGTACTACTTTACAGGAGAGCAAATCAAAGTTAGATTTTGATGTGGAAGAATAAGTTAAAGTAGTATCAGTAAACAAAAAATATTAAAAATTACATAATTTAAAACTCTAATTTTGTACCCTACACAATTTATCTTAATTTAAGTACTTTTTTGGATATTACACATTCGATATTGTTTTACGTTACTTTTGGCTCGACTATCATCGAAAGTGGTAGTTCCGATAGTATTCTTTGTTCATAAAAAAATATAAAGTATCGAATATGGTACATTCAATAGTATTCTTTGCCATTCTATCTCATTTCAAAGCAATTTGTGTTAGATTAGATAGATGTTCCTTTTTATTTTTATCATGTAAGTATCCCATTAGGTACAAATATATTGCAAAACAAAAAAATACATAGCACTTAGGTATTATTAAAAGTATACCTACATAAAAAAATATGATATTTTGCCTTAAAACATAGACATGTTTATCTTTTTAACCGACTTAATAAAAGGAGGAGGTTTGATATTTGACTGTATGAATATTTTATTATTATTATTTTCCTTATCATGTAATAGTTTCACTAATTTCTCTTGCGAATGGTGGACCGATTTTAAAAGTTTTTTTTGCGAACGAAAACACACGGAATCGTATACATTTTCACTAGTAATTGCAAACCAGTAAATAAAGCAAACTATCACAATTGTTTTGTGTTAAAACACAAAAAATTAAAACCTACTTCAGTTCGCAATAAAAAGGCAAAAAATATTTGATTTATTTCTAATCAACTTAACTATTGGAGTTCTATGTTTTTTCCAGAAAGCCTCCTAGAAATAACTTAAAATTTAGTTTAGATATCATTACAAAGGGGAGGCCTTTGCCCAGCAGTGGGACACTCTCAAGGCTACTTAAAGAAATCATTACAAAAAAAACTGTTGTAGAAATATAAAGAAATTCAATTATTTTTGCCTTTTGGTACGAACTTAAAGTTGGTTTTACCTTTGTTTAAATCTTCAGACAAGCTTTATTTGTTTGAAAGCATCATGTGTTGCAATCGGTAAATAATATTTTCTGCTAAATGCTCTCCTTCATAATGGCACCCATCACAGAAAAGCTAGCGGAAAATCGGTTAAGGTGGTACGGCCCAGTTCGCCCAAGCTCTTCACCGAAACATGGACGCTCATCAAGAACAACAACATGCGAGCCATGCTATGCCTCAGATTCGTGGATCGAGTACCTAATGTCGTCATCCGATTTCGGACAAAGGTGGACGATGTAGGTGATCGAATCTGGAACCATATGTAGAAATGGGTGTCCAGGTGATGCGGTAAGATGGAAGGTGTACAAGGGAAGCAACAAAGTGGCGTCCAAAAGTTAGACGCGGCGGTTGGTGGGCAGACCAACAGCCCGATGGTTGGACGATATCGTTGTGTTCATGGAGGGTCCATGATAGTGGATGGCGAGAGACCGTAAGAGATGGCGTGAGGGGGAAAAAGCTTCTAACCAACAGTGGACAGAAGAGGGCTGATGATGATGATGGTATGGCTGGGGAGAGGGTACAATACGTTATCTGAATCATTTGCTCATTGATCGATGTAAATATTACTAAGGAACAACCACTCTTCTTCAGTGGGTATAACTCAGTCCTCCTCACGAGTTAGGTGGAAACATGTAGTTTAGTTAGGTCTGTCTCACAAGCTCATCTCTCGGCTGGCCAGCCCACAGGAAAGACTTGCGGAGCTAATAAATTTACGTACTTTACTTTAAAAATAAACTAAAGTCATGCCACTAGCGGAAATCGAACCTAGAACCTCTTCTACCGGACCACCATCAGCTGTCTTTGTAAAGGAGTAGGTGCATATAATACGTATTTACTAGTAAATTCATAAAATATACATCGAATATGCTGTAAAAACTGTGACTTCGGCCGCCTTCGGCGTAAAAAAACATCGAAAGTGGTAGATTCGACATATGCGTAGCATAGTAAAACGTCGAAAGTACCACTTCCGATATTTTTTCCTCTATACGGAACAATGAATACTATCGAAAGTGGTAGCTTCGATGGAAACTAAGCGGTCGTTGACGTCAAACAATATCGTACCTACCACTTTCGATTGTTTTCTTTGTCAACTTTTAAAATAATCCGTAAATGTGTTAATCGAAACTGGTAGTTACAAGCTAGGCGTCCACGTCGCTGTCACGGTACATCATCGAATCTACCATTTAAGATGTTGTTCGTCGTCCAACGAGAGAAGATATGATATTGTTCTAATCAAAATATATAGAAATAATTAGTTTCTACGTATAAAAAAAATTGCATCATATAAACTGTTTAAGGCCTTATGAGACCCTGCTCTTGGCCTTTTTGAGGGGGTGTGAGACGCGCGCGGCGGGAGCAGCTGCGGGGCAACCGCACCCTACCGCCGCTCTCGCCCGTGCACGTTAGAGCAAGTTTATGTTTAGTTTTAGTAGTATGTCTATGAGTTTTAGGGTCAACGCATACTAAAAATATTTTATGCTGAAATAATACTGGCAGAATGCGAGAAATTCCGCTCCTATACAAAATGTATAGGAATGACGCTTTTTAGTAGGAACCGCATAGGAAATGAGGATCATTCAGACATTGGTATATTGGACTTCCAAGTCCAGCCAGGATAGAGAACCACATTTCAAGCACATTTATTTAACCACTTTTTGTTTTTTCTAAAGCACTAACCCGTGCTAGGAAATATTTTAAACATAATAAGTTGAAAAAATTCACTCGGGACAGGACTTGAACCCGCAACCTCTCGTATACCCTGAAAGCTCTTTACCAATAAGGATTATTTGCGTTTTGAACCAAGTATACAGTTTTATAGAGACATCAAAAACATACTTTTCTGTGAAAAAAAACTTGAAATCGGATAAGAAATTACGAAGTTATGGCCGTTTTAGTGCACAGGTTCTAAAAACGCGCCCGGCTGGCTTGAATTTTATTGTGACCAGAGATGGGCGGTGGGTATATACCCAATCTACCCATTTGGGTATTTACCGGGTACATTGGGTATATACCCGGTAAATACCCGTATGCACCCATTTGCTGGGTATATACAATTTGTGACTTAAAATTAACAACAAAGTATGCCAATCAGTTCTAAACCATGTTCCCTACGTAAAGTACGTCTTAGTAATTTTTCGTTGAACGCATATTTACAAAGTTATGCATGTTTTTGTGATTTCTTTGTATGAAAACGAATATTCATAAGGACATTTGTCTTATATTTTTATAGAATTAACAACCGGTATGTTTAAAAAGTACTTTGTCATACTTTGTATGACTAATATAATAGTTTTTAATATGAATTTAACAATAATTATTATTAATTAGGAACCAAGTGTCAAAAATTGATATTTACATTGAAACGGTAGACAATACACTTATGAAGTCAGGTCATTTCGGTCTAATTAAAATGCGAAGATGGGTTAAGTGTTGCAAATAACAAAAAATATAATCATAAAGTATGGTTTTATGTTTTTTCTTCCCGAACAAAGAATAACTAAAACTTATTAAATTACTTTATTTTATTTTGCAAATGGCATTGTACTCAAAATGCTATAGGGTGAAATGTAAGCCGTCCAGCCACCTCATGACTTCTGAGTCGGCCTCATCTACACCGCCGCCTTGGATGGCGAACAGCGGGTAGTCGTAGTTGATGTGGAACATCGTCTGAACCCGCCCGCACCGACCCACAGTTACATTTTGTGTATTTAGCTCCGCACACCTTCCCCGTAAGACCCGGAATCTATTTATTTGAGTCCAGTACTTTCTGGGAAGATGGAAACCTGGCACACGGATATCTGGCTCGGACTTGAGATGCTTGTTAGGCAGGTCCACGGATGTCCACCGATCCCGCCATTTCTCCATCAGCATTCTGTCGTCCTGCAAGAGTTCATAGGCCTGCATGGCATGGCAAAATGGTTGCAATTCTCTGATGCAACCCCGGTTCGGTCAAAATCCCTCCAAAATTGAGGGTTGCTTTAACCAAGTGCTTGTACTAACTTCTAACATCGAAGCAGGATTCCAAAAAAGAAACTCAAAACAGGGGCGGTATTCGTGGATCTCAGCTCACCATTTTAAACTCTCAGGAACATGTATGGAAACAGGGACAGTCAGGGACTACCCTACGAGCTCGTATTTTTTTTTAATCCAACGCACGTATCGTCTTTATGACGCCCTCCTTTCAAACGCCAAACTCTGAACAAATAGTGTTACGCAGGGCTTAGTCCTGGCGCCTACGCTTATCAACGTCTACGTCAGTTACATACCAAAAATCTCCGGGCGATCATTTATGTAGGCGACGACATTCCATCACAGCGCAAGCTTCGACACTGGACAAAGCGACAACACTGGTTCAGGAAGCCGTTGCAAAGTTTAAGCGCTATTTCATTGACTGGGGACTTAAACCTAACCCATGTAAAACTGTGAGCTACTCTTTTTACCTCAACAATAGGCAAGCTAGTAAGTGAAGGTGTTAAACGCAGTTTCTGCAATGAAGCACGACCCTAACCCAGGCTAACTTGGTGTAACTCTAGACAGAACTACGACTTTTAAAGCCCCCCTCAAGAAAGTAAAGAAAATTGTATCAAAGTGCGGCCCGAGCCAGTGTAGGCCGGCCATCATACTGACCTGGTTGACGTTGAACTGAACTCCGCCATTAAGAACATATCCGGAACCGTCAGACCCACAAACACCAATTGGCTTCCCGTCATTTCCTACATATTCGAGTCACGTCTGTGAAGAGAATTAATGATCAGAATGGAGTATGATAAGATCAACCATATGCCGCACCTGCCACTAGTACCTTATCTTCAGGCAACCCGCAGTGATCTTCGCCTACCATCAGAGAGATCTTTTGCCATGCCATGCAGGCCCACGAACTCTTGCAGGACGACAGAACGCTGATGGAGAAATGGCGGGATCTGTGGACATCTGTGGACCTTCCTAACAACCCAAGTAACATTTCATTTGGGCCTAGGTTGTAAAAATTGCCTCTAGGTTTTAGAGGGGTTGTAGAAAGGTTAATGATTTGCTAGTTGGTTATATTTAGTATTTGAGAATGATTACTAAGTCCTAAAACTAATAGTTTATTGTTACAACCTTGAAGTTGTTGACAAGAGTTAACGTTAACGTTATGCTGACTTGTATTTCAAGAGCTTACAGCCCCAGGACCTTATAGTTGTCGTAAGCTACTGATAAGGTTCTGGAAAGGTTATCATTTAACTTATGTGAGATCTAAAGGTTTAATTTTTAACCTTGATATTACCTTAAGGTTTTGAAATGTTGAAATTGCTTATAAGTAGTTTCGAAAACCTATCTACAACTTATAGGTTAGATCAGAGTTGTCTAGGCAAACAAACTAGGACTGTGTGGTAAAAAACAAAACCAGTAAGCTGTTGTTTTGAGCTGAAGGCATTATTCAAGTCTTACAGAAATATTTTAAAGCCTAAGAGGCATCCTCAAAACTCGACAGTTGTCTCCGCGACTTCAAAGCATACATTGTGATCTGTAAGCTTACGCGTCTTAAAAAATGAACCGACACAGGGTGATACAAAAAAAAAGTGGAAATTCTAAGTGTTAAGTGCGTAAAAAATTGTTATGAATTATTAATGCAACTGTAAGTGTTTATTCTTTTTATTATTTACTACAGGGTGCACTTTAAGTCGATAGCGGAACTTTAAGTAGGCTATCTACTGATCAATACAAACAACTTGCACTAGGTGGCGAAAAAAATCGAGTGACAAAAATGTCAGCTGTTCCATACAAAAGGTCAACGCAGTACTGCGCCAAATGTATGAAACAGCTGATTTTTTTTTCGCTCCATTTTTGCCGCCACCTTTTACAAGTTGTTTGTATTAATCAGTAGACAGCCTACTTAAAGTTCCGCTATTGACTTAGAGTGCACCCTGTAGTTTACTATATGAACTTCGTATCAGTTCGATTCCGCTATTTATTTTTTGTCATTTTCAGCTGTTCCTTTAAATAGGTGAAGCCATTTTTTATTTTCTTTTAGCGAGACTAATAGAAAGCTAGGTATTCAAGATATTATGTACATATTGGATTAATATGTTTTTCTATTATATGAAATATATGTTTTTATAAAGGTTTTTTACCTATATAGTATCAAAACATTTTTCACACTAAACCAAAATACAAATACAAACTTTCACAGAATGTATTTGTGTAATAATGGAGGACACAACAACAAATAATAATGACAAATAAGGGAGGTCCATATACCACAAACGTGTTTTTATACTTTTGCAAAAACGGTAATACATAATAATATTATTAGCATCAAACTTTGTATTATTATAGAGCTTACTTTATAGTATAACAACAAATAGTTTTAAAAACGGCCAAGTGGCACTCACGCACCGAGGGTCTTTATGGCTAGTTTTTTTTTGTCATTTTTGTTACGATACGGAACCCTCAGTGCACGAGTCCAAGTCGCACTTGGCCAGTTATTAACGTTTTATTATAATTTATGAATAGTCACTATTTGCACACTTCCATGTTTGCACTCTTAGGGTGGTATTCATGAACGATACTTAAACTGAGATCAAAATGGAACTCTGTTTAAACTTAATTTAAAGTGAGATCAGTTTTGAACTTACTTTAAACTGATTTCAAAACTGATCTCTGTTTAAACTAAGTTCAGCGAGATCAATTTTGAACTTACTTTAAATTGAGTTCAAAATTGATATTCGAATCGAATCGAATCCAATCCAATCGAATCGAATCGAATCGAAATGAATTAAATCGAATCGAATCGAATTGAATCGAATGGAATCGAATCGAATCGAAACGAAACGAAACGAATCAAATCGAATCGAATCGAATCGAATCGAATCGAAACGAAACGAAACGAATCGAATCGAAATTAATTGAATCGAATCTAATCGAATCAAATCGAAACGACGCGAATCGAAATGAATTGAATCGAATTGAATCGAATCGAATCGAAATTAATTGAATCGAATCGAATCGAAATTAATTGAATCGAATCGAATCAAATCGAAACGAATCGAATTGAATTGAATCAAATCGAATCGAATCGAATCGAATCGAATCGAATCAAATCAAATCAAATCGAATCGAAACGAATCGAAACGAAACGAAACGAAACTAATCGAATCTAATCGAAACGTTTCGAATCGAATCGAAATGAATAGAATCGAATCGAATCGAAATTAATTGAATCGTATCGAAACGAATCGAATCGAAACGAAACGAAACGAATCGAATCGATTCGAAACGAAACGAAACGAATCGAATCGAATCGAATCAAATCGAATCGAATCGGCTATTGCTAGATTCATGGTACGGTCGGCCACAATCTCAGATACCCCATGGCAGCTCTTATCGCGCGCGGCATAAGGGCGCCAATCGAACAAAAAGGGGTATCTGAGATTGTGGCCGACCGTACCATGAATCTAGCAATAGCCGATTCGATTCGATTTGATTCGATTCGTCTTGATTCGATTCGATTCGATTCGATTCGATTGGTTTCGTTTCGTTTCGTTTCGAATCGATTCGATTCGATTCGATTCGATTCGATTCGTTTCGTTTCGTTTCGATTCGTTTCGAATCGATTCAATTAATTTCGATTCGATTCGATTCGATTCAATTAATTTCGATTCAATTTATTTCGATTCGATTCGTTTCGATTAGATTCGATTAGTTACGTTTCGTTTCGTCTCGATTCGTTTCGTTTCGTTTCGATTCGATTTGATTTGATTCGATTCGATTCGATTCGATTCGATTCGATTCGATTCGATTCGATTCAAATCGATTCGATTCGATTCGATTCGATTCGATTCAATTCATTTCGATTCGATTCGATTCAATTAATTTCGATTCGATTCGATTCGATTCGATTCAATTAATTTCGATTCACGTCGTTTCGTTCGATTCGTTTCGTTTCGTTTCGATTCGATTCGATTCAATTAATTTCGATTCGATTCGTTTCGTTTCGTTTCGATTCGATTCGATTAGATTCGATTCGATTCGATTAGATTCGATTCCATTCGATTCGTTTCGTTTCGTTTAGATTCGATTCGATTTGATTCGTTTCGTTTCGTTTTGATTCGATTCGATTCGATTCAATTCGATTCGATTCGATTGGATTGGATTCGATTCAATTCGAATATCAATTTTGAACTCAATTTTAAGTAAGTTCAAAATTGATCTCGCTGAACTTAGTTTAAACAGAGATCAGTTTTGAAATCAGTTTAAAGTAAGTTCAAAACTGATCTCACTTTAAATTAAGTTTAAACAGAGTTCCATTTCGATCTCATAAGTATCGTTCATGAATACCACCCTTAGAGCAGCCTGTAGCTGTTTGTTGAACGCAGGTCAATCGCATGTCCTCCTTACAACCAAAACTTAAAAGCAACAAATTTAGCTCAGTGGTGATTTTCGCGACTGGCAAGTCTTGGACAACTCCTGGTATTAACCTTGAAGCGTTGAAAACAGCCTTGTCGTTTGGGATAGCTCCGCGAGATTACCTTCAGCTCTTATTTTGGAAAAAATTAAGCGCTCTTAGCTGTTACAGTTCTGAAAAGGTAAAAAATAATGCTTTCAAGTAATTTCCTAACGGCAGCCATATTTAATATTATAAAATGAAAAAAAAAGCTAAAGAAATCCAATATTTTAATTAAATAAAGGGTAATCAAATACCATGTGCTACACGATTTATAATATATATTTTTTATATGAATAGTAGATCGATTTCTGATGTGACTTACCACCAACCACCAAATATTTAATTTTTATTTCATTAAAAAATCTTCGAAAAGTTTAATTTACGAAAGGCCCGTCTTGTATTCAGCACTATTATCGTAAAGTTTCACGATAAAGTGCCAACCGCACTATATTTTCATTATTTCCTGACTTAACCAAGCTACATATTATTTTTATGAATATTGTTTATCTAGCCATTTTGAAAGTTGGCCTAACGACAAAGGAATGACGCCATTGTAAATAAATATTTGAATCTGTGTAAAAAATCTTAAACAGAAGCTATTTAAAACTTGAAAGTCCTGGAAAGGTATTTATTCATATCCATCAAAAAGGTTTTAAGTTGTCATAGAGTTACATCCAAGACTTATTTAGAACTTATAAGTTGTCTTGCAAGGTTATAGTAACGTTAAATTAAGGTTGTGAAGGTTATATTTAGGTTCTATGCAAGTATTGGAAAGGTTCTGGATTTGAGCTATAGGTTGTGCTGTAGCTCTCAGAAAGGTTCTAAAACCGGGGCCCTTTTGGCACTCAGAAGGTAATTACAAGGTTAATATAACTTTATTGAGAGTTATAAGACTTACGAGCAGATTTCCATACAAAGGTTCTAGAACCTGTTCACAACCTTTCTAAAACCTAAAATGTTACTTGGGAAGCATCTCGAGTCCGAGCCAGATATCCGTGTGCCAGGTTTCCATCTTTCCAGGAAACACTGGACTCAAATAAATAGATTCTGGGTCTTACGGGGAAGGTGTGCGGAGCTAAATAAACAAAATGTAACTGTGGGTCGGACTCTAGTTGCGTGTGCAAGCGGGTTCAGACGATGTCCCACATCAACTACGACTACCCGCTGTTCGCCATCCAAGGCGGCGGTGTCGATGAGGCCGACTCGGTCGTAATGAGCTGGCTGGACGACTTGCATTTCACCGTAATGCATTTTGAGCACAATGCCATTTGCAAAATAAAATAAACGAATTTAATAAGTTTTAGTTATTCTTTGTTCGGGAAGAAAAAACATAAAACCATACTTTATGATTATACTTTTTTGTTATGTGCAACACTTAATCCGTCTTCGCATTTTAATTAGACCGAAATGACCTGACTTCATCAGTGTATTGTCTACCGTTTCAATGTAAATATAAATTTTTGACACTTGGTTCCTAATCAATAATAATTATTGGTAAATTCATATTAAAAACTATTTTATTAGTCATACAAAGTATGACAAAGTACTTTTTAAACATACCGGTTGTTAATTCTATAAAAATATAAGACAAATGTCCTTATGAATATTCGTTTTCATACTAATAAACCACAAAAACATCCATAACTTTTTAAATATGCGTTCAACGAAAAAAAAAATTATAAATAAAAGAAAAATTACTAAGACGTACTTTGCGTGGGGAACATGGTTTAGAACTGATTGGCATACTTTGTTTTTCATTTTAATAATTTTCATTATACTTGAAATCACAAATTGAATGTACCCAGCAAATGGGTGCATACGGGTATTTACCGGGTACATATCGGGTAAATACCCACAGGTGGGTATATACCCGGGTACGTGCCCATCTCTGATTGTGACCTAATTTTTTCCTACCTTCATACAGTTTAGAGGTAGGTTACAAGGGCAGCACCATTAACCCTTATAGCTACCGAAAAAACGGTCAGAAAAGAAAGTCATTGGATTACGAAAATATTAAGAGTTGCATTTACAGATTTTGAAAAATATACAGGGTGGCCCAAACATAGACGTCAAGCCAAAAAATATAGGTAGCTGACACCGAGGGCTACCCGAATCACCCCCATGTATGTTCAGCCATTTTTAGTCGTTTAGAAGTTATGAGGCTTTTAAGGTTTTTTGAAAAGAAAATACCTACCATTGGATTTTATTTTCTAACTTCTTTTTCTTTCGACTTTTCAGAGATATTTTTTATTCTTTAGAGTTTCAAATAACTTATCTATTGGTACCAAAAAAAATATGATGAGATATGGATTTCTAGAAGTTACCGCAATTTTGATCCAAAGTCCAAAAATGTTGTTTTCGAGAAATCATCACTGAAATAGGTAGTATGGAGAAAAAAATCAGTAGAGGTCAGAAAGACTTTTTTTTTATATTTCAAAAACTTTCCCAAAGGCTTAGTGCTCAGAATAGAACAAAAAACTTGTCACTTTATGGGACTTTTATTCAAGTAATTCGCAATCAAAGTCGAAAAACTGGAGTTTGAAGAAATTTTATTTCAATAGATTTTAATTTATTTTAGGTAGTTTATTTGGACAAAAATCACTGCAGGTAGACTTAACCTGTCAACGTGGCCTGCATTCGAAATTCACGGTAAATAAAAAATAATACTCATTTAATTTTCGGACTTCTTTTATTTAATTTTTTTCTTTTTTTTTATGTTTTGTAAGTTAATTCGGTAATAAAATTACTTGAAATTCAAATAAAGAACAAAAAAAGTTTTATGGTTTTTTTTTTCCGTGTATTTCTTATGCAGGCCATGTTGACAGGCGATATTAAGTCTATCTGCAGTGATTTTTGTCCAAATAAACTAAAATAAATTAAAATCTATTGAAATAAAATTTCTTCAAACTCCAATTTTTCAAATTTGATCGCGAATTACTTGAATAAAAATCCCATTAAGTGACAGGTTTTTTGTACTATTCTGAAGCCTTTGGGAAAGTTTTTGAAATTAAAAGAAAGTCCTTCAGACCTCTACTTAATTTTTTCTCCATACTAACTATTTCAGTGATGATTTCTCGAAAACAACATTATTGGACTTTGGATCAAAATTGCGGGAACTTCTAGAAGTCCATATCTGATCATTATTTTTTTGGGTAATAGATAAGTTATCTGAGACACTAAAAAATAAAAAAAATATCTCTGAAAATACGACAGAAAAAAAAGTTAGAAAATAAAATCCAATTCTAGGTTTTTTTTTTTCAAAAAAACCTTAAAAGCCTCATAACTTCTAAACGACAAAAAATGGCTGAACATACATAGGGGTGATTCGGGTAGCCCTCGGTGTCAGCTATCTAGATTTTTTCGCTTGACGTCTATGTTTGGGCCACCCTGTATACCTGTTTTACCGATTTCGACAAAACATTTTTTTTCGTGCCGTTCGATTTTGTTTCTTGTAAGGATCAAAAGACTAGAAATGTAAAAAAATAAAAATTTTACTTTTTCCATTATACAGGGTGGCGCGTTGAGGCAGCACCATTAACCGTTATAGCTACAGAATAACTGTCAGAAAAGAAAGTCATTGGATTGCAAAAATATTACGAGTGGCGCTAAGCAATTTTGAAAAATATATTCAGGGTGCCAGAAAATTTCCGATTTTGACAAAACGTTTTTTCGTGCTATTCGATTTTGTTTCTTTTTTTTTTCATGTAGCCTCCATAGTGTCCCACTGCTAGGCAAAGGCCTCCCCTTTTTTCTTCCACTCCTCTCTATCCTCGGCTGCCTCTTGCCAACCCGGCAAAAAGGATGTGAAGTCGTCCCGCCATCTCCGCCTCGGTCTGCCGCGGCGCCGGTGCCCATCTTGTGGGGTCCAGTCGGTGACGACTTTCGCCCACCTATCCGGACCCATGCGGCAAACGTGGCCGGCCCAGTTCCACTTCAATTTGGCGGTTGCAGCTCCAACATCCTTGATTTGCGTTTTGGCGCGCAGCGTGGTGATCCGGACCCGGTTTGTTTCTTTTAAGGATCTAAAAAGTCATGGTCAACACACTAGAAATGTAAAATATTGAAAATAAACCATTTCTATTATATAGGGTGGCCCGTTGAGGCAGCACCAAAATCAAAATCTGTTAGCGCCACTCGTAATATTTTTGCAATCCAATGACTTTCTTTTCTGACAGTTTTTCTGTAGCTATAACGGTTAATGGTGCTACCTCAATGCACCAGCCTGTATAATGGATGGTTGATTTTTTTATTTTTTTAACATTTCTAGTGTTTTGATGATGACTTTTGATCCTTACAAGAAACAAAATCTAACGGCACGAAAAAAAATTCTTGTCAAAATCGCAAATTTTCCGGCACCTGGTATACATTTTTCAAAATCCGTAAATAATAATAGTAATATTTTTGCAATTCGATGACTTTCTTTTTTTTTTTCTGATGCTTAAGATTTTGTTCTCCATCCACCTCAATAAGTACTTGGAACTCTTGGAAGTCCAATATTCCAATATTTCCAATGTCTGAATGATCCTCACTATCGAAAATCGTCTGTGATACAGTTCATACTAGTAAAGGAACTAATGACCATCCAATACGATGTAAATCTTCTTTAAAACTGTGAGCAAAGTAAATGTACCATTATTTGAAAATCAAATTTTTTTTATTACAGCATAATATTGTTATTTCATAATGTCATACATCATCTTCGCGTAGGTTGCTAAGACATAGACATAGACATAGACATAGACATTATTTATTGATAATATTAATTAATTATATCTTTAATGAGTAGGCAAGTCACCACTGGATTGTGCTAGAAGTTGTTCAGTGTACGTTGAGGCTATATTCCTTCATGTACGCGAGCGGTCGCCATGACAACGATTTCCTATGGCGAGTTTGTTATCGGCGAGCGCCGGTTTTGATAATGCACAGGTTCAGATTCTGAATAATTATTTCTCGTGATTTCTGACTAGAAGTGGTGTTCATTTTATAATTTTTCAGATTTATCAGCTCACAGCATAAAAGGTAGGAAAAGATTGTCTTGAAACAATAACGTAATCGATCTTGGAAAACCGCAAAAAAAAGTGATACACGTCTGCTTTTCATGAGGCCACGTGGCCGTCTGAGTCCATACAGCGGCTGACGGCTTGCTAGAAATTTCAATGTTTTGATTCATAATTATATTTTTAAATGCGTTTTTGATAATGTTTTCCCTGGAAAACTTAGATATGGGTTAAATTCTATGAACAAAAAATGTGCCATTGATATTACTTCTATATTTACGGAGAACTAGCGAAAAAAGGTGAAAAAATGTCGTATTTCGTCAATTTTCAAGATTTTTTTTTATCGAGCAAAGTTTACCCAATTGTGTTTTGGCTTCCTGGGATACCTTTACCGTTTCCTGGACTAAAGCCAAAGCTAAAAAATACTGTCCTGTTTTGAAAATTTCATGCAGTAAATCAGGATCTTCCGGACGTCCTCGCAAATTTTTTGTACCTCTGAGGCTTGTATGTCGTCTTAATTTACTAAATTTTGGTGTAATAAAACGAAAATGCATTTTTTGCAGATTCGATAATGTACGTAGGGGCCGTCGAATATAGTTCCCTTTAAAAAATACTTTTCTCCCGCCACAGCGTTCACATTTTATTAATTTAAAACACAACGGAACATCATAGAGCAAAAAAAAAAATTGGTTGTGATCCCTATCACCGGCTGCTATTACCCAGCAAAAATAGTTAGCATCTTTTGTAACACCTTGTAGGTCAATCAAATTTAAAATCCAGGAATTAATTTCCGGAAAGCTGGATATCATTTTAATACCTTCATTTGGTCCTAAATGCGCGTAATCCGAGTTTGCACGGTCCCAGGAGGTGAGCTCAACTTTTGGGGGCCAAAAAACCGCGAAAGGCTATAGCAGGCTAAGGGAACAAGATTGGCCCACGAAAGTGATCTGGCTGATTTTTATGGTGGTGCACCGGTTTAAGCCAAGGTTACTGTGTGCCAAAAATCAGCCCGCGATCTTCTTTTGTTTTAGAGATATTTGACATAATACCAAATCATCAAGGTATTTTTAAACTAATGTTTTAAGTAATCCACGCAAGCTAGAATAACCAAATAAAATCACGATGAATGAGGTTAAAATAAACTATTAAATGCAAATTTTTACGGAGGGCCCTACTAATAAACAGAGTCGAAGCACAAATAAAAAATATGGCTTTTTTCTTAACGTAAAAGTAGCATAATAATATTATAGTGGTTGCATGTCTACACGAGCAATCGGAATCAGAATGGTATTCATTTCTCTGCTTCAAAATATGGGTCAACAAAAAAAAAGCAACTTATCAAACCGTTCCGACTTCCGAGACATTATTAGGTATATATTATCCGACCCAAAGTTCCCCATACAATACATTGGCAGCATTACCCCGCTTATTATTAAAACAATCAGTGCAAAATCTTTGGAAATATAACCCCGCAATATACAGCCTATTAAAATAAGCCCCCTAACTTTCTTTCGCGAACGAAACCCCCTGCCCACAATATTTTTCCCGCCACCGGTGAAATAGACTTGAGCGCCTGATACATTGCGCTGAGCCATTCCGGGCACGTACCCGCGTGTTTAATTGCTCGTTGAAATTGAACAGGCGCTCGCGGGCCTGCCGGCTTGTGTTATGAAAGTGGACGATAGTTACCGTTTTCTGTGCAGTATTATGAAGGAACATGTTTTATTAACAGACATCTACATCGTTGAGAGGAAGCTGTAGTTGATAGCTACTAACAGCGAACCAGACATCCGCTTTTCATTGCATCCGCCGTCATACAATAAAGAGTCACTTACAATCTATCTATCAAGTTGTAGTATCGCTAGCAAGCACGCTCTTCGGTCTAGTATATTTTCCTTTAGTACCTATGCATTTTCGTATGCTATAATCTTTGCGAAGTTATATTGACTAGCTTTTGCCCGCGACTTCGTCCGCGAAGGCTTCGTCCGCGAAAGTTTTTCTATAGGTTGTCGATGACGATAGGGCTGAAGTAGCTGGAAAAGCTAAAAAGTAAGCTTGTTGTATAGCTTGTGTCATTCTGGTGTGTATTTCCATCCAGAACCGCCTACTAGCCACTTAGCGTGAAACTGTAACAATCACTCACTCACAAGCTATTTTGACTTGACTTGACTTAAATCAAAGAGTACATTATTAATACACTTAAATCATGTTATCCCTCAGGAGGGACATAGGGCTCGAAGAAGTTTTCTCCACTTGGGACGATCTTGCGCACAAGCTATCGCACTTTTATTATTAGCGAGATGGGACTAAAGGCGTAACGTTGTATCCAACAGGCACTGTTGAAGATTGCAGCCCCGGATATGGAGGCCGATGACCAAGATTCGGCTGAAGACGAAAGTATGCCTTACTTCAGTGCGATGCACGCACTGACTGGAGCGATGGTCGTGCCTTTCTTTGCATTGAGTGAGTGTAAAAGAAATCCCACCAAAAACATTCTGTAAAAACTAGCCAGGTCTCGATGGATCTGCTTGTTTATCTCTAAAAAAGTAATGAAATCTAGACAAAGTCGTGCCAAGTCTAAGGTTCCTTACTGCGATTTCTTTATTATTATAGTTAATGTTGTGAGACTTGGCCGTTGAAGGGTACACAAGTGGTTCTGGCGACAGATTGGTGCAATGGTGTCATGGAGCACCTGGTTTTGTACCCTTGTGTACCCTTCATTTTATAGTTTTCCCTTTATGTGGCCATTAAACCCTAACTCTGTACCAAATTTCAGCTCTCTGAGTTTATGGGAAGTACTAGTTCTATTGGCTCTTGTGTTTTCCAATCAGGGTCACCAGGTACTCCAGATCTTCGATTATCCTAGTTTTTATAGTTTTCCCTTTATGTGCCCATTAAACCCTAACTCTGTACCAAATTTCAGCTCTCTGAGTTTATGGGAAGTACTAGTTCTATTAGGGCTCTTGTGTTTTCTAATCAGGGTCACCAGGTACTCCAGATCTTCGATTATCCTAGTTTTTATAGTTTTCCCTTTATGTGCCCATTAAACCCTAACTCTGTACCAAATTTCAGCTCTCTGATTTTATGGGAAGTACTAGTTCTATTAGGGCTCTTGTGTTTTATAATCAGGGTCACCAGGTACTCCAGATCTTCGATTATCCTAGTTTTTATAGTTTTCCCTTTATGTGGCCATTAAACCCTAACTCTGTACCAAATTTCAGCTCTCTGAGTTTATGGGAAGTACTAGTTCTATTAGGGCTGTTGTGTTTTCTAATCAGGGTCACCAGGTACTCCAGATCTTCGATTATCCTAGTTTTTATAGTTTTCCCTTTATGTGGCCATTCAACCCTAACTCTGTACCAAATTTCAGCTCTCTGAGTTTATGGGAAGTACTAGTTCTATTATGATGATCATGAGTGAGTGAGTGAGTGAGTGAGTGAGTGAGTGTGTGTCATAAATGCGAAACTTTGCTTTCGCTTAACTTCGGAACTAAATGACCTACAGACTTGAAATTTTGGATTTTAAGTATGTGATTATAGCTTACTAGATGACGAAAATATCTGCGTTCTGGTCTTATCCAGAGGTTCTCAAATAGGTGCCTGAAAGTGCGGCGAAATGGTTCCAGTAAAGGATGGTACGGCAGTGATTGCTTCGCGCTCGACCTGGCGGGGGCACTGCCGTGCCCCCAGATAACTAATTTGAAACATTAATAGGTAACTTTACTAAGGTGAAGATCTGATGAAGAACTTCGAAGATGTAAAACATAACTCCTTAACGGACAGCAGCAAATCACTCGGAAACAGTGCAGCAGTGTACCTTATCACCAGTGATGTCGGTTTTTTAATCCCCGACCAAAAAAGAGGGGTGTCATAAGTTTGACCGCTACTGTCTGTGCCACATCACCGTAGCTCTTATACGGGTGAACCGATTTGGATGCAATTTGTTTTATTCGAAAGCAGGTTTTCTTCTGAGTGTTCTTAGATATGTTTTATCAAAATCGCTTTAGCCGTTTATGAGATATGCTTATAAATAATAAATAAAATAAAATAGCCTTTTTATCTATACTTATAATAAACCTCTACTTACTTACTTAAATCCTGTTTTCCCTCAGGAGGGACATAGGGCTCGAAGAAGAATAAACCTCTAGCGAAGTCAATTCTGTACATTGAATATTTTTAGAAAAAAACTAGCAGAGGTTACTAAGTAAACTATACTGAATCCAAAAATGCAAAAAAAACGGTCTATGTCTGTCTGTCTGTCTGTCTGTATGAACACGATAAACGCGAACACCGCTGAATAGTTTTCAACCAAACTTAACATGGTCGTAACTAGAGATGGGTTAAGGACTCAGTAAATACTCACCGGTGAGTAAATACTCATAAATACTCGTTTATACTGAGTATTTACTCAAAATCGAGAGTAAATACTTTTTCGTTGATTGAGTATGATCTGTTGTAATGGTATTGTGGATTTACTGAACTATTCGGTATATAAGGGTTAGTAATGCACCTTTTTTTGTATTATGGTAACTTATGACCTTGAAAATGAAAAAGAGATAAGTTTGCTCCATACATTTCTGAGATTTTCTTTCAAAGTACCGAACCAAACGAATAAATAGTAACGTTCCTTTAGCGCATGTGTTTTTACAAAAAAAGCAGCATGTCATCGAAGCTGCAGGGTGATTTTTTGGTGTATTATACAGGGTAGAATTTTGAGGTTTTGTTGCAAGGGCACCGCCACGACCGTTACAGTTACAGGAAAAGTGTCTTAGGGTGGTATTAATGAACGATAATAAAAATAAAATAATAAAATAATGGTATTAATGAATAGAATCGAATCGAATTGAATCGAATCGAATCGAATCGAAACGAAACGAATCGAATAGAATCGAAACGAAACGAATCGATTCGAATCGAATCGAATCGAATCGAAACGAATCGTATCGAATCTAATCGAATCTAATCGAATCGAATCGAATCGAATAGAATCGAATCGAAATTAATTGAATCGAATCGAATTGAATCGAAATTAACTGATTCGAATCGAATCGGCTATTGCTAGATTCATGGTACACATGGTATGACAGCACGTCAGACTGTACACTATTGTTGTAAAATCGCCCGTAACGTAACCGAGCGTGTAAGGGTCGACGTGCTGTCGTATGTACTGATTCAAGTATCACAACTTTAACTGCCCATATCTCCTAAACGGCTAATGCTAGACCCATGTTTATGGTACTCTAAAAAAAGGGCTCGACGAGCTCTACCTGATGAAAAAACAAAAATAATTATTGTATTCGAAACGGGTCGAATCGCGATTGGTTTTTAGGCAAATTAATTACCTTATTTATCCCGACGTTTCAAAAACAAAAATAATAAAAAGTAAGTATCAAAACTTTAACTGCCCATATCTCCTAAACGGCTAATGCTAGACCCATGTTTATGGTACTCTAAAAAAAGGGCTCGACGAGCTCTACCTGATGAAAAAACAAAAATAATAAAAAGTAAGTATCAAAACTTTAACTGCCCATATCTCCTAAACGGCCAATGCTAGACTATAGGACTAGAGTACCATAAACATGGGTCTAGCAATAGCCGATTCGATTCGATTTGATTCGATTTGATTCGATTCGATTCGATTCGTTTCGTTTCGTTTCGAATCGATTCAATTCGATTCGTTTCGTTTCGATTCAATTCGATTCGATTAAATTAATTTCGATTCGATTCGATTCGATTGAATTAATTTCGATTCGTTTCGATTCGATTCGATTCAACTCGATTCAATTAATTTCGATTCGATTCAATTCGATTCGATTCGTTTCGATTCGATTTTTTTCGTTTTTTTCTATTCGTTTCGATTCGATTTGATTTGATTCATTTCGTTTCGATTAGTTTCGTTTCGATTCGATTCGATTCGATTCGATTCGATTCGATTCGATTCAATTCGATTCGATTCGATTCGATTCGATTCGATTCGATTCGATTCAATTCATTTCGATTCGATTGGATTTTGAACTCGAAATTGATGAGTAAGTTCAAAAATTAATTGATATCACTAAACTTAGTTTAAACAGAGATCAGTTTTGAACTCTGTTTAAAGTAAGTTCAAAACTGATCTCACTTTAAACTAAGTTTAAACAGAGTTCAATTTTGATCTCAGTTTAAGTATCGTTCATTAATACCACCCTTAGAAGACAATAATTTAATTTTGAACATTAGTGACAGCCATTTTTACACGTTCAGAAACCGTTTTCACACGAGCTAAATCAATTCTAAAGCATTATTATTATTTGAAAATGCATTAGATAAATATATTTCAAAGCGATACTTGCCATTCAAGACCAATGGGTACATTAATTACTAGCAATCTCTATTAGTAAAAGTTATTTAGAGTGGAACCTTCACGCCGTCGTGAATTTGATCTGTGGTGTACGTTAGTGTTTTTTGGCGTCTGTTGTTCTGTGATCACACGAAGTGTTGGGTGTTCAGGGCCCTTAGCCTGTAAGACAATGGTGCCAAAATGGGCTGTCAGGTGACGACTTCAATTACGATTTGCTAACGCTGTCTGTCCTTTTAGTGTTTTTGTAGTACAGCAAAGAATATTTTGATTCTAATTCTAGAGGATTAGTTCTCTGGTTGTAGGAGAAAAACGAGGAGAGCCCGGTTTTGTCCTTGTGCCTGGAAGCCATTAACCCGCCATTGTCTTACAGGCTAAGGCCCCAGTTGCAATTGCGATCGAATGAAAACATTTTTTACGCAAAAGAAATGAAGATAGTGAGGAATTATTGATAAAGAGTTGTTTAGAATTAAATTAAGGGTTGTGCTATGTAGTTTTTATAAATTCGCAGTGATTCTGAGCACTGCACGGCCTTGGTGTCAGAAATGATGACGGCGAAAGGTTTGTTGATACTTGCTCGGAGCACAAACTGGTCATCGGCGGCACCCTCTTTCCACATAAGACCGCTCACAAAGTCACGTGGTTTTCCCCAGACGGTGTTACGCGAAACCAGATAGACCATCTAGCAATCAGATGGAGATTACCCTACTTGATGTCAGGAGCAAAACCGGAACAGATATTGGCAGTGATCACCACCTTGTCATGGCTGAATTAATAATAAAAATAGCACGAATCGCGAAGAAAAATTCACCTAGCCAACGTGGTTTTGATATTGTGAAGCTGCAGGATCCAAATTGCGCATCCAAATTTCGGTGTAAACTGCACGACATACTAGCTGAGGCACAGCTCGAAAAGCCCGTCTCTATAAATGCGCATTGGAATGCACCAAAAACCGCCTACAACACAGCTGCAAAAGAGGTACTTGGGCATAAAAAACTAGCTAACAGGGAGTGGATCACCGCGGAAACCTGGCAAACTATTGAAGCGAGAAGGCTGGCGAAAGTATTCCTAACGACCGGTCAAACTCCTGAAGCGCTTTCAATTTACAATGCCCACTGTAGGAAAGTAAATAGAGCCATGTGAAAGGACTTCAGGAACTGGACAAATGCCCTGGCAGCCGAAGCGGAAACAGCAGCTAAGATGGGTAACCTCCGACAGCTATACTGCATCACAAAAAAGCTGTGCAATAAACATCCTCCATGTGCACAGCCCGTCAAAGACATAGATGGAAAGCTACTGGTCACAGAAGAAGAACAGCTAGAGAGATGGCGCGAGCATTTCCACGAAATCCTCAAAAGACCCTGTACTAGCAGGGGGTACTCAGAAAACAATTGGCATGGCTTTTCCATGCGCACTATACATGGCATAAGTTCCGAGGCGCCAACTACAGGGGAAATCGTCAGAGCAGTCAAAGAGCTTAAAAACCACAAAGCACCTGAACCCGACAATATACCAGCTGAACTCCTTAAAGCTGACCCCATGACGGCCGCACAAGTTTTGCACCCACTACTGGTCAATATATGGCAATCAGAACAACTACCGGATGACTGGAAAGAGGGCCTCCTCATCAAACTGCCTAAGAAGGGCATAGCAACCGCGCAGACTGTAACAACATAAGTAAGATACTATCGAAGATTATACTCTACCGGATCCAAACAGCGATAGAGGACACCATCCGACGAGAGCAAGCTGGATTTCGTAGAAGTGCGTCGTGTGTTGACCAGATAAACTCCCTCCGAATTATTGTTGAAGAGTCAGTCGAATGGAGGAAGCCCTTGTTCATGACTTTTGTCAACTTCGAGAAAGCGTTCGACAGTATCAACAGACAGTTTGTCTGGGATGCCCTGCGTCATAAAGGAGTGCCTGACAAAATCATTAGCATTATCAGGAATGCGTACGATGGGTTTAGTTGCAAAGTAGTCCACAATGGCAATGATGCATTAATGCTGAAAGTCACCCACGGTGAAAAGAGAGGGATCCCGTGGACAGCTTCATCACCTCTGGAAGATCTAGACTTCGCAGACGATTTGTGCCTTCTAAGCGAGTCTCTCTACGATATGCAAACCAAACTCACTAACCTGCAAGAGACCTCAAAGATGGCTGGGCTAAAAATCAGCAAGAAGAAAACCTAGGAGATGCGAGTTTTCTGTGATGACACCACCCCGCCACTACCTCATACGATTACCTACCACCCTACGATATGCAAACCAAACTCACTAACCTGCAAGAGACCTCAAAGATGGCTGGGCTAAAAATCAGCAAGAAGAAAACCTAGGAGATGCGAGTTTTCTGTGATGACACCACCCCCCTACTGCTGGAAGGCCAGGCAATAACTCAAACTCTTGAGTTCTGCTACCTGGGCAGCGTGATTACACCGCAAGGAGGGACTGAATGGGATGCTGAAAGGCGTATCAACAAAGCTAGAGGAGCCTTTGCCCAACTAAAGGACATCTGAAAAAGCCCTAGCATTTCTAGAACCACGAAGATACGTTTATTCAACTCCAACGTGAAAACGGCCCTACTGTACGGCTGCGAAACCTGGAAGGTCACAAAAGCAGTCTCACACAAGATCCAGGTGTTCGTCAACAACTGTCTCAGAAGCATCTTACGAGACACTGGCCCAACAACATCTCAAACGCCGAACTGTGGCAGATCACTAAACAAAAAGCCTTAACCCAAGACATCTGGGAGTGCAAATAGTTGGCTGGAGCACACCCTGCGAAGACCCGATCACCACATCCCGAAGGTGGCTCTCGACTGGAAACCCGCCGGAGGCTCACGTCGACTCGGAAGACCGTACCAGACGTGGAAGAGATCTGTTATCTCTGAGACGAAAGAGAAAGGAGCAACTTGGTCACAGCTACCCTCCCTAGCCATGAACAGAGATAGATGGAAAGCCCTTGTGTCAGCCCCAGACTCCACGGAGTAAAGGGACAAAAGAAGAAGAAGACGATTGTTTCTATTCATAAACACAATCCTTTCAAAAGATAATCTGATTTTTTCCTAATTTGTGACGAGAGTGTGCTAACCCGGTCAGGTACCTACTAACCCTTTGTTCATACCCGCCGACAGCAACAAAAGGTGCAGCGGCGACTACAAAGGATATTAATTTTTTGTTATTACCTAACCGTAACCCTTCTTTGCAGTAGGTATGCCACAAACCTTCACACTACCTACTTACATTCAATTAGTCATACATACATAGCACATACCGTACATACTTAATTTTTCATTTTATGTAAAATTCTATGTTTATTTATTGCTCAAAGGAAGAATATTTATAAAAGGCTTCTTATCTTAACAAAAATATTATTAAAAGCCATATTAAAAGCCAATGCACTGCAAACAATAACTAGTAAACGTTGTTAAAATGCAATCTACTGCATACAAAAGTATTTACCCATGATTTTGAGTAAATACTCACAGAAATAGTAAATACTCAGTAAATACTCATATTTTCTTTACCGACTGAGAAAATCTCCATTCGTTTGTATGCCGCTAGAGTGAGAGAGACGGAAGATCGGTCCACTCACTCAAACGCTATGCCAGCCTCCACTCGTGAGGATTCCGCGTGACAAGTTTCACGGAATGACTGGCAGCGCTCGAGATGAGACGGGAGATCGGTCCGTCTCTCTCTCGTTATACCTGCGATCGCGCTCGTGAGGTTTTGGTGTGACACAAGTTTCTGAACATGTCACCCGACTAAAACGATTTTAAAGACGTTATCACGTCAAAAAAAATCCGTCTTTATTATCTTGGAAACCGTTGATTTCCCAGGCATAGTTCCTTGGACAAAAATGTTCGTTATGATACGTGGTTTCCCGCTTTGTTGGCGGTCTTTTAACACTCTGTATAATATCACGCTACGACTTTTGGCATTTGGGGCGCCATATTGTAAATGAAAAGTCGGCATTTGTTTTTATTCTATTTGGCGGAAAATGTTAGTTCTACAAGCGTAGCATAAGGCCGGGTTAGAGCGTATCTATGGGTTTAAAACAATAGGTATCTCACTCTTTTGTTTGACGTAGAGCGGGATGGACAGAGCCATAGAAACGCTCTAACCTAGCCTTATGACGCTTGCTGGAGGGAATTTTGAGTGGTTTTCGGTGGAGGTCGGACAAAGTTTATCGATGTCAGAAATGTAGTACTGTTGCGTCGCGGTCGAAAGGTTCTGGGTTTGAACCCACGTGACGTTGAAATTTTTTTTGTGCCTTTTTTAAATATTTACTCTACTGAGCCCAACTTGATATAAAAAAAATATATTTTGTTTGCCGTAAAGCGGGATAGACAGAGTTATTTGCCGTAGAAACGCTCTAACCTAACCTTATGCTTTGCTTGCTGGCTTAGCATGAGAATGGGTAAGACCTTATCTGTGGGCTTACAACTTTATCTATCCCACTCTACGTCGAGAGAGATACATATAAACCCCTTTACTTTTCAAGCAATTCTTATGCTAAGCTTCCTGGATATCTTCATGGGCGATACCTTAATCTAAACAAAACATATCTATACTTATAATAAAACTCTAGCGAAGTCAATTCTGTACATTGCATATTTTTAGAAAAAAACTAGCAGGGGTTACTAAGTAAACTCTACTCAATACAAAAATGCAAAAAAATCGGTCTATGTCTGTCTGTCTGTCTGTCTTTCTGTCTGTCTGTCTGTCTGTCTGTCTGTCTGTCTGTCTGTCTGTCTGTCTGTCTGTGTGTTACCTCATCACGCGAATACCGCTGAATAGTTTTCACTCAAATTTAGAACCGTGATAAGTCCTGGTTCTGGGCACAATCTAGGCTATCCGATGTTCAGAATACATTGCGGGTTGCAATCTTAACTTCGTTTTTTGTAAAAAATATTCATAATTTTGATATAGCTTCTTGAGAAGATATGTTAATGACGTGATACTGAACAAATTTCTGAAAAAAAAAACATTTGAAAAAAAAAAGTCCGATTTGGAACCTTATTATCTCGGAAACCGTTGATTCCCTAGGCATACATAGTTCCTTAGGCAGAAATGTTCGTTATGATGAGGACTGTACAATGTGTCAAAAGACAGCCAACAGACCCGAAAGCCACGCATACTGGACACCAAAAGAAATTACTTTTTCGATAAATTATTATTGCTGGGAAATTATTTTGGCTTTTTAGGTTATAATTTTGAAAAATATTTTATCACGCAATGGACATGTAACGCACAGAAGTCATAATGCGCAAGCGTAGGTATAATTTTATGTTACTTAAGCTTGAAGTGCCAATGTTTAGAATACATTGCGGGTTGAAATTTTAACGTCGTTTTTTGTAAGAAATATTCATAATTTTGATATGGCTTCTTGAGAAGGTATGTTAAGAACTAGATACTGAATACATTTCAGCAAAAAAATAGTTTTGTAAAGTCCGACTTTGAACCTCATTATCTCGGAAACCGTTGATTTCCCAGGCATAGTTCCTTGGGCAAAAATGTTCATTATGATGAGGACAATACGTAGTTTCTCGCTTTGTTGGCGGTCTTTTAACACCCTGTATGTGGTCTCCCACTTTGTTGGCGGTCTTTTAACACCGCTCGGTATTCAATACAAGCACTCGCTGCAAACAATAATTTTGCATTCTCGCATAATAAATAACTATTGTTTACCGTTGAGCGGGATAGACAGAGTTATTAGCCGTATGCTTTGCTTGCTGGCTTAGCATGAGAATGAGTAAGACCTTATCTATGGGCTTATATCTTTATCTATCCCAATCTACGTCGAGGGAGATACATATAAACCCCTTTAATTCCTAAGCAATTCTTATGCTAAGCTTTCTGGTATCTTATCACGGGCGATACCTTAATGTAAATAATAAATATTTTTTTATTATTAAATTTATAAACGTATTGTTTAGATTAGGGTTTTTGTTCTATTTTATTCTATTGAGCCCTATTTCTTTTGAGCCCTGCTACCGCAAGTTAAGAAATAATAATAATTAAATTAAAATACCCCCGACATTTTAGCTTCAAATAAGCATATTTAATAAATAGCTGAACCAATTTTGACAAAACATAACTAAGAACATTCGCTAGAAAACCAGCTTTCAAATTTAAAAAAAACCTAAAGCTTCCAAATCGTTCACCCATTTAAGAGCTACGGTGCCACAGACAAAAACACCCTCATAAACACATACCTATAAAGACATACTCACAAAGCTGTCAAACTTATAACACCCTTCTTTTTTGGTCGGGGGTTAAAAAAACCTTCCTTTTGAGTTTTCCTCCACAGTCGAATTTAAATTAAATGTCAAATGTGTAAAAACGCATACGAAGTCGCGGGCACAACTAGTTTTATTATAAATGTATTGTTTACACAGACAGACACACAGACAGGCACACCCTCATAAACACATAAACAGACACACACACAAAGCTATCAATCTTATGACACCCCTCTTTTTTGGTCGGGGGTTAAAAAAAACCTTCCTTTTGAGTTTTCCGCCACAGTCGAATTTAAATTAAATGTCTAATGTGTAAAAACGCATACGAAGTCGCGGGCACAACTAGTTTCTTAATATAAATACGTTTTACAGCATCATTTAATATAAAAATTTGTATAAAATTAAAATTAGCATAAAATTGAAATTGCCATAAAATTATTAAATAATCAAACTCATATCAAAATGTAAAACTTAATTATAAAAAAAGCTAACATTTCGGAGTTATTTGCATTTAGTTGTTATTATTTTGTTAATTTTCCAGCCAACCAAGAGGTGACGTGGGCGCACTTGCTCAAAGAGGTGCCACAGTTCTCGTGGGATGACGATGACCAAACCGTGACCACAGGCACTGCGAAGACCAAAAGCACTAAGAAGACCACCAAGGAGGCATCTACTACTAGGCCTAGTAGCAAGAAAGGATCGCCGGGAGTTGCGGTAAAATTATTTTCGTCTGTCAGTCTGTGTTTCTGTGTATGGCACCGTAGTTCTTGAACAGATTCGGATGCGTTTTTTTTATTTGAAAGCAGTTCTTCCAACCAGTTTTCTTATATAATTATTATGTTTAATCAAAATCGAATCAGCCGTTTATGAGATACCTATGCTTATTTAAAGCCAAAATGTGAAAGTGAAAGTGAAAACCATTTATTGTCAAGTTATATCGGTAAAAGTAATGTCGGGGGTTTGATGAAACTTTCATGAAGTCATTTCTGAAGTGTCACATTATTTTTGAGTAAAGCGTCACAAGCTGCAACTCAAAATAGGCGGATAGTGTGACAACAATAAGCAATTAAAAAAAGATCTGTCATCTCAACACAGAATGTGTTGTTTCACGATTTTATTTCCATCCACCAGCTACTGAAACGAGGTACCATAACCACGGTCACTTTGAGGGACACAAAGTCTCTCCCAGCGTACTATCTGCCAGGTATCTGTCCTGGGCACAGGATGAGCCTAACTGTCAACATAATGAGGGACATACCACTGAAGAAACCTTTGCCGGAGCCCGGTAAGCCAAGAACTGCCTGCCTGCCTGCCTGTCTGTATGTCTGTCTGTGGCACCGTAGCTCTTAAACGGGTGAAAGCAGGTTTTCTAGCCAGTGTTCTTAGATGTTTTATCAAAATCGGTTCAAACGTTTATGAGATACCTATTGCTAATTTGAAGCAGTGTTGGGGTATTTTAAGTAGTTATTTCAAACTAACGTACGGAACGTTTGTAAATTGGTAGTAGCAATACAACAACACATCGTGAGGAAACCCGGCTGGCGTGGCTTCGCAGCCAGAAGGAGAGTATGGTATTGTTGTTGGGCAGGCCATCCAAAAACATGTCCCAGGCATTGCCGCGTCCGAGCAGGTAGTCACTTCATCCACCTGATTGAGTCGAGGTATGCTGTACAAAATATCTCAAAAATGCCTTAGTCTAAGGTTGTTTTTTAATCCCACAGAGGTGCCAGTGTGGAAAACCTTCCGCTGGGTGGACTGGGCACGCCGGCACGGACTATACGAAGCATACTACTGCCCAAGAACAAAACTGGTGAAGTTGGCGGGCCTCTTAAAACTGTCATATGCACCGAATTTGTTGGACGTCATGAGCGGCGATTCGGTTCGTGTTTTCATCGCTGTGGTCACATTTCATTTGGCCAAAGCTGCTCTCGTAGTACGATAAACATTTAATTCTCCTAAGTCTGTCGTCCTCTGCATTAGTCTAATTACTAATTGCGTAGTTTAACGTCAACTCGAATCAATGACGAATCCCTTTTTAAGAAACATTGTATTCTGAGAGTTGCTTACTGGACTTAAATCCTGTTATCCCTCAAGAGAGACATAAGGCTTGAAGAAGATTTCTCCACTTGGGACAGTCTTGTGCAGTTGATTGGAGGTTCCAGTCAAGATGGTGACCGATTCTGTCACGGACCATATTCTGGGACCTTGCTGCATAATTAACTAGTGGTTCGCTCCGAACTATGAACTCGCGACCCCAGTTACAGATGTGTAACTTTGCTTACGCCATTCGCGCAGGCGGGCGCGCGCTTTGCATATAAACTATACAACCCCATATCTCGGCAACCCCTCGACCGATTTGGCTCATGTTCGAACTTAAAAATTCTCTTGGCCTCATTTACCTGCCTACCAAATTTCATAACGATCCGACTAAATTTACTCAAGTTATCGTCGAACGAACATTCATACATACAAACATACAAACATACAAACATACAAACATACAAACATACATACATACATACATACATACAAACGTCGGATTGTTCCAGTAGACTCGGAGAACTTCGCTCGCTTCGCTCGCTCGTTCAATTATTGACCATTATTTTTCCTCACAGATAACTTATGACTTCAGAGTGGAGAATGCAGCAGCACCACCTGGTACAGCAACAGCCACTACTACGTCGTCGGTAAGTCAAACTGCAATCAAACTTTTCACTACCTCATACGATTACCTCTACCATTAGTAACCATGCTGCTCTGGTCCACCCACCATCTTCCCAGCTTTACTCTTATCTTATTCTCTTACAGAAAAAACATCAAAAAAAAGCTCCACCAGTTACTCGGGCTCCATCACCAATAATACCCAAAGAAGAGATGCGTGACTGGGTTTTATATGAGCCTGTAAAGTATTACGAGTATCTAAACATTTGCTATTACAGGGCTATTACCCGGATATTTTCTGAAAAGAACTTGTGAAGAATTACTGTTTTTCCTCCTCCTTTGGGGAAACATAGTGTGGTATTGAGACTGGAACTAGAATCTACTATCTGTCTCTTACAAGTAGAAAAAGTTTCACATTCTATATATTTCCCAATCTAAAATAGAAACAGATTATATTCGCCAATCTAAAATAGAAACAGATTATAATTTTGTTCCTAAAATCTTATTTTCATCATTCAATTCTGGTCATTCTTTATGTAGGTATTCGTTACTAAATCAAAGATTATTCATATTTTTACAAAGCCCACAAACTAAGTACACAATCCTTTTCCAGATGTACGACATAACAGACGCCGTGCACTTTACCTACTTCTCGTCCTCCTACGATCATGCGTCAGCGTTCAAAGTACTCCCGACGCGTCCCGAAGACCCTAGAGCCAAGTCAGCCAAAGGAGCAGTTATGCAAGTTCATAAACAGACGGACATGCGATCTCCAGGAACAAGTCCCTTGTACTTACAAGTCGATAGCCCCGAGTTCATGAGGCTGAGAATCTCCCTCTCCACCGTTCACCCAAGGATCCTCCTACACAACAACGTTCCCAAGAAAGAGCGAGTGAACAAAGGCTACGCGGTTCTGGAGGAGTTCGAATGGTTCGAAGATTGTGACGTGCCGTACCCTAAATGCTTTATTGAGACCAGGGGTTATGATGCCATCGAAGTTGGCTTGACTCCTGGAAGGCATTTCTTCAGGTTAGCGGTTTTTCGTCTCTTTGACTTCATCCACCGCCGTTGCCAAATGAAGGCAGTTGTATGGAGCATTACACACTTAAACGCCTGTACTATGTCAGGCAAATATTTTGTCGATAGTGGTGAAATTTTCGCGCCGCACAGTGTCCCAGTGTACAGCACTACCAGAGACTGACTCTCCACTCACTCCGGTCAAGTCCGGTCACAGTGCTGCACTTTCACAGTCTTGTACTGTTTTCTTTATTTCCTTTGACCTATGCTGCCGTCGTAATTGAAAACACAGTAACTTCAGTTACTGTGTTCATACTTTTTTTGGTTCTTTAAAATCAGGAGCCCGAGTACTATCTGGGAAAAATTTCGGTTTGTCTGTACGATGGATAGTTCCCGAGATAACTTAGGTGAAAACACAGTATCTTTAGAAAAATCAAGATATTTTTAAGGAAGAACACAGTATTGATAGTTTTTTAGGTTATAACACAGTAACTTATTACTTACTGTGATCTTACTTAAGTATTTAAGGATTTAAGAAATATGTTTGCTTGGTTAGAACACGGCATCTTCAGATACTGTGTTTTATTCTAAAATATTGATAAAAGTTTATTTATGAAAACATGACTAAATCACGGTATCTCAATTACTGTGTTTTAAGTGCTTACATGTTTAAATTTTTTTTCGAAGAAACTTGGCTATAACACAGTAACTAAGTACTTACTGTGTTATAAGCTTAATATAGTTTGAACTTACTGTGTTATAAACTACATTTTGGGTAAGGGGATACAGAAGGGGTTGTCCACAACATACCGCTCCGGTATGTTGTTGAAAACCTGGCGCGGGAGCACCGCGCCATCGCCACACCACGGCACAATCAATATTTAAGGCAGCAATATTTACTTTACTTATACAGAATGGTCCGATTTGAATTATATAAAACAAAACTTTAAAACGTCTTCATAGGATTGTGAACGGCACGCTCTGCCACGGTCACGCTCACACAAACGAAGAAAACGAAAAAAACAGTTATGCTACCCCTTAATATTATCCGATTTCGTGTATTTTGTTACCAGTCGTTTTTATAGATTTTAATCTATGTCTATACGCTTTCCGTTTAAAAAACGATGGATACCTACTTTAGTTTACTTTACACTTTATAGACATATTAAATATCATTTATTAACTTTATTGGACAGAATAAAAACTTAAATAACAAAGGTGAGAAATTACTACTCAATAGAAATTTCTTCCAGCCAGTCAAATAAATTGTGCAATATTGTTTTGACGGCAGGAGACGCCCAATAAAGTAGGTAAATAAACAAACAAGACATAAATAATACAGTAATTGAAAACATACAAGTACATGATAGTATACGTATACCTGAATACTTTCATTAAAGAAAAAACTAGATGTATAATTTAATAGACTAATGCAATACAAAATAATAAAGTTACTTGCGGGTTATGACTTACAATACATGAACTTACGCTAAGATATTATATTGAAAGGAAGAGTTTGACTTTAAACCACGCTACGGAGGGACAGTCTCTGATCGGCTTTGGAAGAGAGTTCCACAGTTGAGCAGCACTCACCGTGAAAGAGTTCAATTAGAATTCGGTTCCAACGTGGAACTTGTAAGGTTCTGTAAGGTCACGCGGTTTCTGTAGTCTCTCACGTGGGGAAAGTAACGAAAATCTCTCACGAAGGTAGGTCGGTTGCACTTGGGTTCTTTAGGATATTACCTATACAGGGTGGCCCAAACATAGACGTCAAGCGAGAAAATCTAGAAAAGAAAGATAGCTAGAAAGACACCAAGGGCTACCTGAATCACCCCCTTGTACTCGTATGTTCAGCTATTTTTTGTCGTTTAAAAGTAATGAGGATTTTAAGTTTTTTTTTTAAATACCTGGCATTGGATTTTATTTTGTAACTTTTTATTCTTTTGACGTTTCAGAGATATTTTTTATTCTTTAGGGTCTCAGATAATTTATCTATTACTGAAAAAATAATGATTAGCTATGGACTCCTAGAAATTACTGCAATTTTAATCCAAAGTTCAAAAAAATTGTTCTTGAGAAATCATCACTGAAATAGTTAGTAAATACTTAGTATGGAGAAAAAATTAAGTAGAGGTGTGAAGGACTTTTTTTAAATTTTATAACTTTTCCAAAGCCTTAGTGCTTAGTATAGTATAAAAAACTTGTCACTTTATGGGATTTTTATTCAAGTAATTTGCGATCAAAGTCGAAAAACTGGAGTTGGAAGAAATTTTATTTCAATAGATTTTAATTTATTTTAGTTTATTCGGGCAAAAATCATTGCAGGTAGGCTTAATATCGCCTGCCAGCAATGCTTGCTGGGCTTGCATTCGAAATTCAAGGAAAATTTTTCGTTATTTGTTGATTTGTTTGATTTGAGAATAATTTGATCTGATATTTTCATTTTACACCTTAGTTTTAGACACTGAACCTTGTTGATTTAGAAGAAAGATTGAATAAATAACATTTAATTGACATGATGATGTTTTACTGTTTTATTTCATATATTTTCAGCAAAACTAAGGCGATTTCATTGTTAAGATTAAAATCGCCCTAGTATTGAGCAATAAAAAAATGTACAAACACAAGCTTAGAACACAGTATATTCAGATACTATAATTGCACTTATGAGAATCTTACTATAAATTAGCTTTAAAACCAGCATCTTCACTTACTAGGATTTGATTTAAGTCACAAACGCTACTTGTATTAAGCTTAAACACAGTATGTGTAAAGTTACTGTGTTGCAATTTCCCCATTACTATCATCTTTACATGGTTAAAACACAGTAATTAGTAAAACTTGCTTAAAACACAGTAACCAATCAATTACTGTGTTTTAGCTTAAAAATATGATATTGTTTAAATTAATTATCCTAGTTTAAAACACATTATCTAATTTAATTAATTATACAACTATTATATTTGAGATATTTTGATGCCGAAATGAAGTTTTAATTATTTATCAACATAAAAAAATACAAACAGTAATCCTTGTTGATTGGTTTGTTCATAATAACAAAATTTAACAACAAAACTTTAACCGCGTTTTTCTCAAAACGACTTTTGTCGAGTTACTGTGTTTTCAATTACGACGGCAGTATGGATATCCAACGCAACCTCTTTGTCTATCTTCTCAGGTTATGGGTGGTCTGCCGTCTCAATTGGCACGTGGCTGTCCTGAGTGACGCGACAGTTCTCATGGGAGGCCGCAGTCATGTCCTGGCGGCCGCAAACATCGAGTGTCCTTGGGTTTCCACTTTCTTGACCGGGCTCGGAACCGCTTTCATCAGCTGGATCCGCACTCCGAAGACCACTGCGGTATCCTTGACTCAGTCTCTCTCCTCTGAGCGAGAGTTTGTTGAGTAAGTTTTTCTTTCAATTATTATTGTCTGCATTGAGCACGAGTGGTGATTAAGCTCGAACTGTCTCTATAAGAGAAGGCCTTTGCCCACACTAGCTGGACATAACATTTATTTAAGGCTCGGTATAAGGCTAACTAGCGCCACCAATGTTAAAAAAATCATATCTTCCTTTAGAAGAAGTTTCTGAAAAAATCCTAAGATGAGCCTATGCGCCATGCTTTTTTAGATTTTTAAGTGTAGGTACCCAACTCAATTTCTAGTCTTAAGCCAAAAAATTAAAGGATTTTTTCAGAAACTTCTTCTAAAGGAATATATGATTTTTTTAACATTGGTGGCGCTAGTTAGCCTTATACCGAGCCTTAATCTGTTATCGCTTAACATTTAATTACTTACTCCAAAATTTCTTCACAATCATTATAATCATCAAATTATTAAAACTCCCTAACTTTTTGTATTTGGTAAACGGTTAACCTTACCTGCATTTATGTCGGTGTAGCCGACTAGTTTCGGTTCCCACCCCCTTACTTTTACGGACTTTCCTAGCATTTTTTTACGCAGTCCTCTGGTTAGAGAGTCATAGTGAAAACGAGACATGCGCCAGTCACAATTTATGTGCTATTTTCTACATCCAAACCTAAGAATCTTCATCTAATAAACATAACATGTAGCATCTAGTAGTCTATCCGGGGCAGACTAGACATCAGTGTGGCAGGTGAATACATTTCTTAGAAATATTTACAGATGTTACAAACCCGATCTGCCGTGGGATCAAGCAGTTGCTGGCTATCCTCAAAAGTACATCCATTGGATGTTCACAAACGCGTTGCAGACGGTACTCAAGAGAGAACTATCTCCTCTGGACTACCTGAGCGCTTGCGAGATTTTCAGACGATATTTCCGGGATCCCGAATTCGGCCTTGGTGAAAAATCGCCAGTTCAAAGACCATATAGGGAGATAATCGTGATAGATCCTTGTGATTGCGTTGTCCCGGAGTTCGAAGAAGAGGCGATTTCAAAACTCACTGAAGAAGATCAACATGCTGATGATGAAGAACTTACTACTCCGCCGCGAGTAGTATCAATCAAGGATGGCCAATCCGAAGCAGTTGATTCAAGAACTATGCTAAACATATTTACCCTGGCAGACCCTCCAGCAAAGTCGCAAGTTTGTGAAGCAGCAAAAGATCCGTTGTCTTGTCCTCTGTTGAAGAGTGAAAGAGACAAATTCGTACGGAAACATGAGGCCGCGACACGCCTGCAAGCCTGGTGGAGAGGTCATTTTGCTAGACGTTGCTTGCAATCTACGGCCAGTTTTACTCCTGAGGTTTTGAAAGTGGTTAGTTTTAGTATGCTACTAGTTCACTCAATCCAACCTTAACTACTACAAAGAAAATCACTTTAAATTTTTTGGACTAAAGAATTTCGTATTTAACAGGTCATGGAAGCCACATTCGGCAACGTAGATTCACTTTCCCACTTGATGAATGAGCTCTTTAGAAAATTTCCAAGCATCAAGCACGCCTACTCCATATCCTCTGGTCTTAACGGCGGAAACATGCTAGTTCAAAATACAGGCGTCACAAAATACTCAGCTGGCAGTAAATGGCTGCCTTTCTTCCAGGGGACATACTATGCCCACATGCCTGTAAAGGTCCACTTTGATTTGACCAGCAACATCAAAAACACCACCTTTGCCATTTACGATAATGACACCGGCCTGCAGATACCCCAATCGTACAATACTCACAAGACGTTCCATTTTGTTCCGAATAAATTGGGGTATACAGTTATGGGCCACGGGATATTGTATTACAGTGCTCCATCCAGCTCTGATGCTGTGTGGACGCTCTCTGTATTGAGCTCCACAGCGAATGCTTTCCACATCTGTGACAATGAGTTTTACTGCCGTATTGGCGCCATAACTTCGACAGAGAAGTTCCGCATGGAGGAGATTTATCTGCCAAATCGAAGGAGCATACTTGGTGGAGTACAGTTGACAGTGACTAGATCTGAGACTATCTGCTTCAGAGCTGCAGCCACGAATCCCCACGTAATTATCTTCTATTTTATAATCCTGTACCTCCTCAACATGGTTCTGTCTTTGTAAATTAAGTCTGCTGATGGATCCGTACATGGATATCCGTCACTTTGCAAGACGTAACATTTAGACGTTGATGGTGTCGTTCAGACCTCGTTCTCTTTGATAAACAAAGTTTTTATTTTGGCTATCATGTCCTTCAAAGTTGCCAGAAAAAATAATGAGCAGGTACTTTGTTAAGGTCATGGGTCTTCCAGGTCTTCCATCTACCTAGTATTTGGCCCTGTTTTATAAGTTGATGCTTTAGGTATGTTGCCAACGCTTGTTGGTTGGTTGGTTGGTCTTTTGGTTGGTTTATGGTCAAATTTAATATTTCAGCTCGAAATGCTAGCGGTTCTTTGGCAAGTGGAGAAAGAAGGACCGCCCAAAGAAGTAGGGCATTGTCAGGGCATCGGAGAACTCTACTGGCCGTACCTGAGACTCGAACCCGCTGAAACTCAGTGGGTCCCTCGGAGCTCTACGATTTCTAAGGTGGGTAGAAAAGTTCTGATTTTAATAGTTTCTTAGAAACGACTGTTATCTTATTTATCACACGTATTATTTTGCTTCGCCTTTTTTTAACCTTTTTGAACCCTTGTTGTGCGATTCCTACTTTTATTGGTCTTATTTTTTTTTCTACAGTTGGGAGTCATGAGCACACGCTCGTTCAGGCTAAAACAAAGATCCAGCACTAGCAATCTGAGAGGTCACACTAAATCTACGACGAAAGCAAGTTTATTTATTTTTCTTCATTATGAAAATTTTCATTTGTTTGCAACGACTTTGATCTCTGAATGACAGACATCCATTCCGTTTACTGGTAGATTCATTTTTATTTTCAGTTTTCTAATATAAAATGTGCCTTTCCAAATAGGTATGTCAATATTCGAATATGTCCAAATGTGAGTCTGACTGAGAAGGGCAAGTCTCATAATAAAACAATATTTTATACGCTTAATTTTTTTTTACAGCTGCTTAAAGAGCCCAAGGAAGTAAGAACTTATTTAATCGAGTGAGTACCTAACAAACGACTCATCGTTTTCTCTTCACTTGTTTCATCTCACATCATCATCATCAAAATTAGTAGCCTCCATTGGTCAACAATTAGCATAGTTGGTGGTTTTCTGCTCTTTCATGCAGTTATAGGAGGAGCGGGTGATCGATCATGCTCCTCCTTCGATCAAGGATAAAACTAGATACAACATAGAACTCTGAAATGTGTCTGGAAAAATAGATGCCCAAATTGCCTTTGGGAGCTTATTTGCTCGTAGTCCATGCAATTAAAGTAAAACTGTACACTAATGCAATAAGGTTGACATTCGAATATTAGACGTATGGTCGAAATGATGTTTCGTATTGTTCTATTGCTGATATCTTTTGTTTCTGTGGGGACAAGTTTTTATTGTGATTTTATACGTAATGCGGATTCTATGGGATTTAGTTCGGTGTGCTCCTCACTATAAAGGTAAATTTCCCTCCAAGCAGATGTTAAGCCCACCTGTGGGTCTAACTACCTGTAGGCAGACCGTGGCCTGGTATTTCGCCACGGACTCTACTCCAAGACCCACCAGGTCTAACGGTTTGAGATATGTTCTTGAGATACTACAAAGGCAAAGCGCTCAATTGAGTAGGTTTCTGCGGTAATAAAGCGGTGCAGGAGTTGTGGTCAACAGGCTGATGATGATGATGATGATAAAAGTATGAATAAAAATGTATAAGCTGCCTTCTTTCAGAGTCACAGCTCCAAAAGGGTGGCCTCTATCCCTAGAACAGTGGAAGCGAGTGGACGAAGTGCGCAATGCCCCATCGCTCGAAGAAAAGAAAGCTTCACCGCCAAAGAAAAAGGAAGATAAGAAGGTTTGTTTGCTATACACGCTGAACGGTGATACAGAGAAACATTATTTAGAAGGGGGTCAATGAAATAATCATGGTACTACGAAGCAAAGAAACTTTAACAATAAGAATATTTGCTAAATTACAAAAAATTGACAGCTGATCCAATACTAAACTTCGATACCTACATCACCAAGCGTCATTACATTGTGTGATGTGATACTTGGGTATTTCATCATAATCATTTTAATAATATTATATTTTATGAAGTAACTTGAAATAAATCTATATATCCACTAACTTTCACAAAGTTTCATCTTCCGTACGACTTCTTCCGGTTTTATTGGTTCCACCACTCCAACACAATGCAGTTTATTTGTAGCACTTCGTCTAAAAAAGCCTGTCCAAAGCGAGACTTAAACTACAACCATCTCCATTCCCGCAGCCAGCCACAGCGCGCGAGAAGGAGCGAGAGCGTGACAGGTCGATAAATTCCAGCAAGTTCACCATATTCCACTATAATATTCAACCGGGTGACGCGTACGCCGAGATAGAATGCGCCACGCCCCGTAACGGAGGCGTCACATGCAAGAAGGATGAGTCAAGGGACATGGCGCTGTATCACGCCATCAAGTCTTGGACGGAGTTTACCCCTATAGCTCCCCTGGGCCAGAATATATCGAGGGACCACATGGGTTCCAGTTATCGGTGAGAGGTTTAAGTTCACAAAGCAGAGAAACCTCTACCCAAACTGATTTTGTTGATGTCTCTTGCCTTTTGCTATTACAGAAAGGCTTTTCGGGATGAGAATTTGGAATTTTCGCCTCTACATCCAACAGAAAGCCGACTAAATACCGCTGTAAGTAGATGATGATAATAATATGATGATGTTAATATCAGTAGGTATGATAGATATTATAAATTAGAGTAGAGAAATTAGTGGATAATCGGCAGTAATTTTACGGGCAGGATTTTTTTTTTACTGTAGGTGCTCATTGTGTTTCCATTCGTTTATTTAACTTTTGACAGATAAGTTCTGAAAATCACTAGTTTCTAAAATCACGTGTTTTCATAACTGGTTCATAACGACCCACGCCTACACGCCTACCACAGAATATAAAAACCGAGCTGTCAAAAGTTAAATAAATGATGGGAAAGACTATAGAAGGTCGAAATTGGCTTATGGTTTCATACTCCACACAATGTATGAAACATTTAATTTTATACAACATTTGTTTTTTGTAGGTTAATGACACAGAAGAAATCGAGCGGAGTTTTACCTTTACACAATGGGAAGGTGGTATGTAATCAACGTTACTGAATCTTACATCCTGTGTTCCATACATTTAGTTTGTACCTATGTATTATGAATGGAACAGTTGATTAATATTTTGTCCCGTTTTTTTCTTTCATAAGAAAACAATCGTTTTTATCTATGTTCACCACCGAACTTATTCTTTATCGAAGATGGTCAACAATCTAACTTTTCAGAAAGTATGGAGGCCCAGGAAGAGGATTCAAAGTACTATTTGATGCCGCCCAAACTAAGAGACAGATTTCAAAATCTTTATTATATGCCATTGATCTTGAAGGACTTTGGGGATGAACGGTAAGATCACTTTAGTGTAGAAATTTTTGTAAGTCGACCTAAACCAAAATGTTATCTTTCGTTAATTTCACTAACCCAGGAATCTACTGCTATAAGCGCTATTGTAGTTCAGACTTTAGATTGTGTCTTATACATCATGTTATCTGGGTCTGCCTAGGTTCCTCTATCCCTGTAAGAAATCTTCATGCCAGAACGTTTTGACTCCATCTGTCTTCCATCTACTCGCAATATCAAAATCTTTCATAATACCAAATGGAAGGGAATCGTGATTGAAGCTCAAGAGGTAGACCATTAGAACCCCTGTTTTCTCTGATCCCAGGTTCTTGTAATCCCTTCTCTTTCCCACCCACAGCGTCCTCATGACGTCGGACAGAGCAGAAGCAGCCAAGAATGAACGTCAAGCGCGTGCGATTGCCGCCCTCAATCGGATGGATGAATGCGACGTCTACAACGACGAGGTCGTGCTTTCTCGTCAGAGACGACGCGGTCGGCTGATTGAGACGCTGTATGTTGGTGAGTGTTGGCTTTCAATGTCTTTATCTCTATTTTTTGCTCGACAGACTCCTTTTTCTCATGCTCGTTTTACACGCTAGCAAATACGAAAAAAAAACCCGCAGCGTGTTTTTGTCCATGTTTGCCAGCATGACGGTAAATCTTAATTTCCCAGACTCACAGCTCAGACCAGAAATAATTGATGCATACAACGAGAGAGATGAAGTGATTGCCAAAGAGATCATGAATATTCTGTCCCTCACAAGGGGCAAGGGCAAGGATGAAAAGAGCAAGGGAAGTAAAGAAGAGAAAAAAGGAAAAGGAAAAGGCAAGCAGAAGAATTTGGTCTGAGCGAACTTTACAGACAGATGTGAGTAGGAGATTCTACCACTTCACCTGGCTGTATATGATAATGAATACAATTTTTGTTTGTAAGAGAAGACCTTGATTTTAATGAATGGATTTGTAGTGTGCAAATATTGTTTTATTCTTGTATCTTTGGGTCGCATTCTATGTTGACTTAAACTTATTATGTTTTTTTTGTAGCCTGTATTCAGGCATATTTTGTGGCCTACATTCAGGATGGACTTCTTTCAAGCCTTTTGGCAATCGGACTTTATTCCTCTTCTTTTCGTGTCGATGGTTCTTGCTATATTGCTTTGGACCAGTAAGTACGAGTATGTAGTCATGGGTTTTATTAAAAGGGTAAAGTTTTGTAGATTATTTTGAAAACTTAAACTTTCGTGAGCACTGCACATTATTCTATTAAATCATCGTTCTCCATGATTAAGATCTCGGAATAAGAACCGAAACTAGTCGGTTACACCGACAAAATACTAGCAAGTAAAACCGTAATTTAGTAGAAAACATATTTTTAAACCTCAAAAAGTACCCTGTCGACTCTGTTAGCTTTGTATAAACTCTTGACACGGAAAATTGGCATTCTGTAATCAAATCAGGTACCTATGTCTTGTTTAACGTGGTATAAAGATTACTGGGTACTCTCTTCCTAGGTTATAATATTATCATATTCATGAAAACATAACCAGTAAAAATTTAAAATATAGTGTATATTTTAGAAGAGTCAAAAGGGATTGGCAACCTGCCAGATGGATTTTGCGCTTGGTGTGCGGACTTTGCCATAGCCACAATCATCACAGGAAAATTACTGTAATAATTTTATTATCCAAATAAGCTTCTGACACGGTGGTAATATTATTAGGAAGGAATATCTAGAAGTCTAGATAATGCCACCTTCGTAATAGAAAAGCTCTAACAGGTACAACAACCAACGAAGGTAATAATGTAAACAACTAAAGTACAGCGCTTACATGGAGCGTGCCTCAAGACTTGGACCATGAAATTGTCAAATAATACGATAACTAACTCGCCCACTTTGTTGTGACCCCACAACTTTATACAGCTGGTACTGGCTCATAGGTCACCACAGGATGAGCAATGTAGGAGTCTGTTTTACAAACCTGAACGTGTATGCACAGTCGACGGATTTTACGGGGACTTCGTGCTGAATTTTTGCGAGCTCTTTCGGAGCAGGTGCGAATATGGAAAGCATTCAATGGAATGTAGAGCTCTGTTTGTTTTGTGGATTCTTAAAATGAGAACCTACCTAACCTGCGGATGTATACAGGGTTATTGGAAGTTCGAACTATTCCCGTTAGGAGGTTATAAAAGGTAATTATTTCCAATCAATTTCATAATAATACCTGAATAATTCTATAACGGTTCTAAAATTCTAAATTCTAGAAATAATTCTAGGGACGGGTCCGAGATGGGTTCTCCCTCGGCCGCCCGTATAATGCCTAGTCCCAAAACTGACCGTTTCGGAGATAATTACTAAGTATTTCAGTTTTTCGCAAAATGCCAACTACGCTACGTTTATACCGAATGAAATAAAACTGGTATAGTTTTTTAACGTTTTGACTGGATTTAGTATTAAGATTATATAACCAAAAATCATGAATCATGACATACAAAAAAGGTTAGCTTTTTTTGATAATTTTCGTTAAAAAAACATGGATTGAATCGGTTGGGAATAGTCTTCTCTATCTTCTAATAGAAATGGTTGGATTTCCAATAATGAAGGCATCGTATAGAAGAAGCAGAGTAGAACAAAAATTTTCAGATTACATTAAAAATCCTGCTTACAAATAAAAAGATAACGCCTCCAAATCGGTTCACCCATTTAAGGCTCCGTATAAGGCTAACTAGCGCCACCAATGTTGAAAAAATCATATGTCCCTTCAGAAGAAGTTTCTGAAAAAATCCTAAGATGAGCCTATGCGCCATGCTTTTCTAGATTTTTAAGTGTAGATACCCTCTTCGAAATTTACTTTTAAGCTAAAAAATTTTCGATAACCGCCAAAAGCGGCCGTTTTTGGCGGTTATCGAAAATTTTTAGCTTACGACTAGAAATTGAGTAGGGTACCTACACTTAAAAATCTAGGAAAGCATGACGCATGAGCTCATCTTAGGATTTTTTCAGAAACTGCTTCTGAAGGAAGATATGATTTTTTCAACATTGGTGGCGCTAGTTAGCCTTATACGGAGCCTTAAGAGCTACGGTCTTGAATCTATAAACCACTACAGTGCCACAGACAGACACACATACAGCCTCACTTAGCGGTCAAGGTTATAACACCCCTCTTTAATGTTTATTTGTAAAATGTTTTCGTTTGTGCAATAAAGAGTTACTTACTTACTTACTCTTTTTATGTCAGGGGTTAAAAACATCTCCAACCAAAATCTGATAATTACCGCGCAAACTGTCCGGTCCACCACCACTTGGCCAGAGTCGTCGATCGACGAAATGACAACTAAAATTCGCTAAACGAAGTTTAATGGCTACATTAACGGCTACGTCTTGGTGTAAAGAAATATGGTTTTCTCTAACGAGATGTGTACAAGCCGAAAAAAATGCAACACTGATCGCCAACCTCCGATAGAAGATGGCACCTACGAATAATTCCCGGATACTTAAGGAAAAAACGGCCACTTTTGACTCGTGCGGTATTTATTCGTAGGTCCTATGATCCGGAATCTAGGCCTTAGAACCACCGAACTAAATCCCATAGAGTCAACATTACGTACAAAATCACAATAAAAACTTGTCCCCACAGAAACCAATGATATCAGCAATAGAACAATACGAAACATCATTTCGACCATACGTCTAATATTCGAATGCCAACCTTATTGCATTAGTGTACACTGTACAGCATTGCTTTAATTGCATAGACTACGAGCAAATAAGCTCCCATAGGCAATTTGGGCATCTAATTTTCCAGACACTTTTCAGAGTTCCATGTACTAGTTTTATCCTTGATCGAAGCTTAGAACCCAAAAATACTTAAGCCTAGGCTCTCATATGACGGCTCGTTTTTATCAAAAGAGGCATCCAAAAAGTAGATTTTTTTTTTCACTGATGCGGCATCGGCTCTACAGGGTGCACTCTAAGTCAATAGCGGAACTTTAAGTGGGCTATCTACTGATCAATACAAACAACTTGTACTAGGTGGCGAAAAAAATGGAATGAGAAAAATATCAGCTGTTCCATACAAAAGGTCGTCTCAGTACTGCGCCAAATGTATGAAACAGCTGATATGTTTTTCGCTCCATTTCGGTCGCCACCTAGTACAAGTTGTTTGTATTGATCAGTAGAGAGACTACTTAAAGTTCCGCTATCGACTTAGAGTGCACCCTGTAGTGTGCCTTGCCTTGATCTTTGGTATGACATCTCTGTAGCATACTGTATACTTACAGTATTTATCTTAGCTTAGTTCGCCTATAAGCCCCCGGAGTCAAGGCCGTCACTATACTAAAGATAGTGTAATTTCTCCTTCGACGACTTGGCGTCATTAGGCAATGGTGGTACACGCGTCAGCACGTAGACGCTTACACGCTAGCACTCTACTCGGTTACGTTACGGGCGACTTTACAACAAAAGTGTACAGTCTGACGTGCTGTCGTGTGTACGCTCTTCCTAAGCTGACCCAGAATAATTCTGCTTGCCAAAAAAGCAAAATAAAAACAGGAATAACAATAATTATGTCAATAATAAAACACATCGAAGATAAAATTAATAATAATAACAATAAGCAAATGTCGATAAGGTCCACAATTACCAGTGGTGCAGGTAGAGATAAGACAGCATCAAATTCGCGTCTCGCGTTGGATAAAAACACCTCACAGCAGCAGAGCTAATGGCCCAGTTTATAACACCATTACGTTTTTAATCACTCACTGGACGAGAACAAATTGAATTGCCAACTAACTAGTGCTGTGGGTCCGTACCAACCACCCGTGCGCCCGCGAAAGCTCTTAACAAGGTGTGGTAGAGACTATTATGGGACAGCACGAGCGCAGTTAGAGCGGACCTGAAATATTGAGGGGTGTGAATTTTTTTTTTCTTTTCTGCTTATGACTTGTTTGACGGGTGCCCTGTAGGAAATAAAAAGTGAGCCAAATACATGGTAATTTTAAAATAGCCCTTTTCCTGAAAAACGTCATCTTTTAAATGTGATATCCAATGTTTGTTTTACGACATTAGTCATTAGTAATTAGTGAAAGCGTTATTTTATTTTTCGATCCTAATACAATATTTATCCCAAAATTCTTTTTTTCACTTTGCAGCTCGTTGTAACAAAAAGGAGCACGAGATACTGGCGAAGTGGGACAACTGGCATAACAGAATCGCTCAGAAACTCAAAGTGCCCACTCTTACTACCCTTGAAAAGCCTCAACTATTCATAACAATAGTGTCCCGGTAAAGAATATGTTAAAGTATTTTTCTTTGCAAACCTTACTGGTCCGCCATTTTGTAATAATGGCAAGGACACTGATGGACGGTTAGGGGAATTAAATGCATTAACTGCGAACGAAATGGATTAAGTGATCGTTTTAGAAACGTCGATGGCGATGAGCGTTGAAACCTTGAAAGGTTTCCAATCGCTGGTAATTGTAGGAGAGTGAATGCAGGGAAGGAACGAAGATTTTTTTGGCACTTACTTTGGTACCAATCTGCTCGACAGATAAACCTGACAGAATGGTTGGCAAGTTCAAGGTGGCGGGAAATTCAAAATGTTCAGTTTTTTACATTTTGTAGCTAAACTGGGCTATTTTTAATCAGCGATTTTTCGTTCGCGGCAATAATATAACAATATTCTTTTCATTATTGTAAACAACAGAACAACAATAATTTAGCCGATTATGTGTTCTGGTCAACAACAAGTTTTTTTGGGATCAGAGGAAACAAACATTGTTTCCACTGATCCCGGGATCGGTGGAGACAACTCACCGGGATCCGTGGATACATCCATCAGATCACGGGATTGGTGGAATTCCCCCTATATCTCACGGGGCTTAACAGCGTGAGTGTGTAGACGGCTACAGATTAAAACCTATAAAAGCTACTTGGCAACGTCGAGACAGCATCTAGGCTTCGTAGGAACCACTCTACATAACTAATCCCTCGCATACCTTGAGCTTTCATATCACGGGCCCAGGTAGGTACCAGGCAAACATAAAATAAAGACGATATTAGATTTTGCCTCGCCCTGAGTGTTCGGCGGGGGCTAATATGTGCCTCCCTTCACTTGATTAAAAACACGACGACCTAAAACTGGGGGCGTGCTATAATGAAGGCAGTTTTGTAGAAATAATGAGAGCAGTTTTTAATAAAAAATATATAAAACACTAAATATGCTATGTCAAAAAAATTACTATAATAAACGATTATATCAAGGAATTAAAAAAATAACCCAATTCACAAAAAAATAACTCAGAAAGTTAACTGAGCAAACCGCCCCGAGACATATTATCCGACCTAAAGGTCCCCATCACACTGGCAGAATAACCCCACTGCACAGCGAGTGACATCTTCTGCATCAAAAATATGCCCCAAAGGCGGTAGTTATACCCTCGGTCCTACTTATTTAATAAAGTCTCTTCCCTGAGAGCCCCAAACCCCTGACGACTAAAAAAAAACATCCTTTTCTTTCCGTGAACATTGTAGAAGGAGTCTGAACTCAAAACAAGGCTGGGTGTTTAATGAACGCTTATTCCCAGCCTGGCTCAACCTGCAGTGAACACTTAATTGATTTTCAAACGTTTTTATAAGCTGCTTTCCCCCGACTTATAATAGGTTTTTTTCCTACTCACAACTTTAACTTATTCTCGACGGAAAATATTCATGTGCAACGGAAAATTATTGAAAGGGACTTCAGTACATTCGATAGGCTCGATTTAAGGTTCAACAAAAGTAACATGGCGGGAAAGTCCAAATTTACAGTTTTTTTGTTTTTTAACCGAGATATTATGTTTGTTCAGCTATGTTTGTTTCACGATTTTTCATTATTCTAAACAACATAACAACAATAATTAAGCTGATGTGTTTTTCTGTTCGACAAACCTAAAGAACTAGAAATTCGAACAAATCTGCTGAATTGTTGTTGTTTTGTTCATCATCATCGTCATCATCAGCCCACCTCTGCCCACTGCAGCTCAGTTTAGCTACAAAATTGATAACACTGAAAATTTTGCATTTCACGCCACTCTACTTTATTTTTTTGGCTTAGTGTTAGATAAATTATTTATACAGCTTCTGGTAGTACATCCACTCACCCACTCAGATTCTGCAGTTGATTCTGCCTTATTACTATTGATTAATTTTGAGCAGAGATCCGGACTAATGAATTATTTTTAAGTTAACTAGGAAGTCCTAAGGAAAGCAAATTAAAATAAGTATAATAATTGTGAGAACGCAGCTTAAGAATATATTATCTAGGAACGCAGCCGTTCTGTCTCGTTCCCATATTCTCCCTCTCTTTCGCCCCTTCCAAGATGGTGTAGTGCAGTTGTGTTCTGGCTAAATAAAACAATTACTTAATTAATGTTACGGTGTGTTATTGGCTAGGATATCACAATTGGCGACGACAGAACAGTGTCACGCGTTAAATAATCAATAAATAAAAGTGATAACCTACAATAAAAAGTGATAAAACGTGATTGGCAAATTCGGCAAATTAACACGCCGGTAGTGAAGTTAGGCGCAGTCAATAAAAAGGCGCGCCGCCATCTTTCCGTAAAGTCAACTTGACAAGTTGACAGTGACAGGCTGCGGTTGTTCTGTGATCATTATTTTACGCACTTCACATTCACATGTCAACAAGTGAAGAATTCGAAACCGATCGTGAATCCGATCGTGATTTTGAAGAAGAAATAAAATCAGGCAAACGGAGCTTCGTATATAAGTGCAGAAGAGAAGAACTGATAAGGTTGGCCCGACGGTTGCAAGTAGAAAACCCAGAGGGACTTACTGTCGAGCAAATCAGGAAATTAATCTGTCAAGCCATAAACAGCAGCAACAAGCCAAAGAAAATGGCAGGTGATTTAAAGCAATTTGACGGAAACAATTGGGAGGCATTTGAAAAACAACTAGAGTGTATGATAATACTAAATGAAGTCAAAGAAGAGAAGAAAGTGCCACTACTTATAACTAGAATAAATGTAAGTGTTCTTGATACTCTAATGAATCTCTGCCAGCCAAAATCACCGCTTGAGAAGACATATGCACAATTATGTGCAATACTGAAACAACACTACTCAAAAACACAATCAACAGCTATAAACAGGTGGGAATTCAGACGGCGTAACCAAGGAAGCACAGAGAGCGTAGAAGAGTATGTTATGGAACTAAGGAAGCTAGCAAGAACATGCAAATATGTGGACATCGATGAACAAGTGAAAGAGAAATTCATAGAAGGAGTGTCATCGAATTTAATCAAGTTTGAATTGATAAAAAACTCCGAACATACACTAGACTAGAGCATGGATACCGGTTTTCGGTAATACCGAAAAACCGGGATCCCGGACTAAATATCTACATTTGAAAAACCGGTATTGTATTATCTTAATACCGGAATTTCGGTATTTTCGGTATTACAGATAAAACTCTGAAACAAGTGTGGAATATCAAAATTTCGCGCGTATGCGATGCGTGCGAGTGCGCCGTGCGGAATAGTGATGTGAACCGGTTTTAGAAACCTACAAAAAAAAACGTTTTTTGTAAAAACCTATAAGTATAAACGCCGGTTTTTGTTTATTAATTAAAACCGATTACTTTCTTATTTTGGACTGCAGTCCAGGGGCCTTAGCCTGTAACGCAATGGTGCCTAAATAGGCTCCCCGTTGACGGCTTCAATGGGGGATTTTCTGACAGCTTTAAATAATAAAAAATAGTTAAAATACTTTTTCACTTCATTGCTCAGTGACTTCATCTTTCACCTCATTCCATTTTGGTACATGAAAAAGTGCACGACTTTGTTATTGTTCTTGTATGAGTGAATGGTAGAACCAGAAACACTACATTTTGCTCCATCACCAATACCTAAATATTGTGTTTGGACGTATCTACGAAGCCCAACGAGCGCGAACTGGCTTGTGAAAAACATATCTCGTCAGCGACATCCAGTTAAGTTACAGATTTGGAACTTCAACTCATGAGCTGTCAGAAAATTGCCCATTACGATTTATTAATGCGGATTGCGGACGGTCCTTTTAATGTTTTTGTAGTACAGCAAAGAATATTCTGATTCTGCAACGTTTTCTCCGAGTGCGCGGACAGTTTGTGAGTGAGTGAGTGTGTGTATTTGTTTTCACGCTAGAACTGCAGGACAAATTTGCCTGAAGGAATGGAGATAGCTTAGAAACCAGACTAACATAGACTATAAATTACGAACTAAATTCGTCTGGTAATGTCGATAACGGAAAAAAAAGTCTACGCGGACGAAGCCGCAGGTAGAAGCTAGTATAAATTAATATTATCGTTCAATTAAATAAACTCACTTATTTTAAATTTTCTATTTGTCTATTTTATAACAATTCAATATTTTTTAATATAACAAAAATTTAATACCGAAAAATACCGAAAAACCGGTATCCCGGTATTTAAAATCTTGATACCGAATGAATACCGGTATTGGGAAAAGGCTCCGGTATTCCATGCTCTACACTAGACCAACTGTTGTTAACAGCGAAGGGAATAGAAGCAGCCATGAAGACTTCAAGCGTCACAGATCCAGGAATTCCAAGTAATGTAGCGTCGATGTTCCAAAATGTGGCTCAACGGAAACCGGACTTTAGTCGTAACAACAAAAATAAAGGTATGAGAACAAGGCCTAAATATCCATCGAATAATATGAATAATAACGCAAAAATGTGTTACTGTTGTGGAAAGGAAAATCACATACGCTCAGAGTGCACACTTATAAAGAAGTACTGCTCAGAATGCGGCAAGCAGGGGCATATCTACAGAATGTGCCGAAACAGAGCAATTAACTCTGTGTCCACAGAGGAGCAGGACAATAGTCCAGAGAAAGTGGATGACAGTGAAGAAGATTTATCGGCTTTATTTCAGGAATATGAGGTATTGTCGTTAGGAGTAAGTAAGATTCCTCCTCATTATGTTACCTTGCAGGTTAATGGAGTTGATGTAGAATTTCAGTTGGATACAGGGTCTGATGTCACTGTTATACCATTGCAATGGGTTACTAGAAACCTACCAGGACTGGAAATTAAGAAAAGCAGAACAATATTTAAAAACTGACCAGAGTTGTACAGAGCCTGTTGGTATAATTGAAAATTTAACTGTCAATCACAATAATACAATGGCCAAATTGAGAATATTTGTAGGTAAAGAGAATATGCCATGCATATTAGGAAGAGATTGGCTGCATCAATTAAAATTGTGGCCACCAAAATTAACATGTATACAAAGCATAAAATATGTACAAGATATTAACAATGTTTCTAACGTTTCAGAGGCAGAACAATATGTAAAGGAGAGGTTCGCAGAGGTATTTTCTCCGGGATGGGGAAATTTCAAAGATGAGGCGATAACATTAAAACTAAAACCAGATGCGACGCCTCGGTGCTTACCGGTTCGTCGAGTTCCATTTTCATTGAGAGACAAGGTAAAAGACGAAATATTACGATTAATTGATAATGGACGCATTGAACCAGTAGAACATAGCCAATGGGGAACACCAGTAGTACCCATTATGAAATCAGATGGTTCAGTACGGTTGTGTGGAGACTATAAATTAACCCTAAATCCACATTTGGAGATGGATCATTATCCATTGCCACACATCGATGAAATTTTCTACTCTCTGCGAAATGGAGAATATTTCTGCGAACTCGACCTCAAAGAAGCATATCTTCAAGCACCCTTAAGTGCAGAATCTCAATCCTATACCGTGATTGTAACTGAGTTAGGAACATATAAATTTAAATATTTACCATATGGTGTGAACACAGGCCCGGGATCTTTTCAGAGGCTCATGAGTAAAAAGCTTGCCGACATACCCAATGTATCAGTATTCATTGATAATATATACATGTCTGGTAAAGATTTGAAGGAAATGGTACATACATTATGTAAAGTATTAAATAAACTGAAACAATGTGAATTTAAACTAAAGTTAAACAAATGTAAACTTTTCCAAAGCCACATTGATGTATTTGGGTACAGAATGGACAAAAATGGAATTAGTGTGATTAAAGAGAACATTGAACCCTTGTTGAGATCACCACCCCCGACCAGCCTTTCATTATTGAAATCTTTTCTTGGGAAAATAAACTATTACTCAAGATTTTTAAAAGATATGTCAAGCATATTAGCACCGCTATATCAGTGTACTCAAAAGAACAAATTCGCTTGGGACTCTCAGTGCACAGACGCTTTTCAGACTATCAAGGAAAAGCTGGCATCAGCAAGCAACTTGCGACACTATGACCCTAGCTTGGGATGAAAGTGGAGTAATTAGGCCAATAGCATATGCCAGTAAAAAACTCAGCGCAGCTGAACAAAAGTATTCAGCAATTGATAAGGAAGCTTATGCAATTGTATTTGGCGTGACCAAATTTTATAATTACACATATGGGCGTCATTTTGAATTAGAAACAGACAGTGCAGCTCTAGTAAGAATATTTGGTCCCACTAAATCAATTCCAAAAATGGCAGCGAAGAGACTGCAACACTATGCAATTTTTTTGTCAGCTTTTCATTATAAAATAAGACACATCAGTACTAAGAAAAATCCGGCAGACTATCTGTCCAGAACAGTTCAGGGCTCAACTGACAACAATAATGTGCCAGCTATTAATCGGGAAACAGACCTAACATATACAAGCTATGTAAATGATTCAGAAATTGAATTATTAAATTGGCAAACGATCCAAAAAGAGACAAAAAAAGACTGTAATTTAACTACACTATTGAGGTACACTGTCGATGGTTGGCCTAGTAAAGTTAACATAGATAGTAGTCTATTGCCCTATCACAATAGGAAGGACGAAATTAGCGCAGATAGAGGATGTTTGTTCTGGGGGTATAGAGTAATAGTGCCTAATGCACTACACGAAGAGGTATTGAAAGAAATACATAAAAGTCATTTTGGTATTGTAAAAATGAAGGAAATCGCTAGATCATACTTTTGGTGGCCAAATGTCGACAAGGAAATAGAGTCAATAACACAAAACTGTATTATATGTTTAAGTAATGCAAAAAACCCTACAAAACTTGTAAGGCCCTGGCCAGTAGCGCCCTCTGCATGGTACAGACTGCATGCAGACTTTTTGGGCCCATATAAAGGAAAAATGTTCATGGTAGTGATAGACAGTTACTCAAAGTGGGTGGAGGCATTTATTATGAGTAACATAACCACAAAAACAACAATAGAAGTGTTTAAAAGTTTATTTTCCAGATTTGGTTACCCGCACCATCTAGTGACGGATAACGGTACTAGTTTCACAAGTAAAGATTTTCAAGAGTTTTGTAGATTGACACAAATAAAACACACCTTCTCTCCTCCGTACCATCCAGCCACAAATGGTGCGGCTGAACGATTCGTGGAAACGTTTAAAAGTCACATAACAAAAATTATGGAAAGTGGTTGTAATGTGAGTGCTGCTATGAATTTATTTTTAACCACTCCAGCGTACCACTTTTTTTTTCACTAAATGCTCAAGCGTACTAGGGAAATAAAAAAACCCACTCAAAAAAACCACTCAACCGAACGCCATTAAAATTCACAGACCTGTCAATTGAACGTGTCAAAATTTCAAAAGACCCTCAAGCGAACGCGTTTTGAAGTGGACCACCCGCGTCGAGTGGTTGCCACTTCAGAGGCTATTTAGACCCATAAATAATGGTTGTTTAGCTTTGAAGTGTTTAGAGAACTCGTTAGTAACATAAACAAGATTGTAATTGTATGCTGTGACAAGTTTTAAGTGTTATGGTTTTGTTTTTAATCGCTATGAAAACAAAGTTAATGTCAACAAAGCTCTTGTTACAGAATATTGCCATTATTTCGAAATCAAGATCGATAACCTATAGATGTTTTATGCTTTTTTTAATTGGGAATATATTTCTGATATACTCACAGTTTATTTCATCCAGTTGCATATCCAAAACAATCCAAAACACAACACCAAAATCACGACACTGACACCCCCTACCTCAAGTACCATTTTCAAGTGACTGACGTTTGAATTCTGTAGGAGATAGAACGAACGGTTGTATGAACGACTCAAGGTCAATTTAGCAAGGAAGAGATAGAAACAAATAGTCAGGCAGTAGTTCTATGGGTATAAAAGAGACAAATATATTACTGGACATTATCCGTTAAGGATACTTTAATGTCCAGGTCCGTATGGAGGTTTTTTGTCGGGGGGGTCATTTTTATACTTCGTCCGTATAAGGGTTTTTTTTCGGGGGGTCATGTTATTCCCCTGGTCCGTATTAGGGTTTTGTTAATTTTAATGGCGTCAAATTAACGGTCTTTTTACCGTGGGAATTTTAATTACCCTAGTTCGCCCCAGTGGTAGACTATCGCAGCACACCGCACCGCACTAGTGGAATGACCCCGGCTCGACTTATGCTGGGGAGGGAGTTAAGAACCAGGTTCTCACTATTGCGACCACCTCCCATCACAGATAAACTGTATGAAATGCAAGTTAAACAAAATAATTATGCTAGTGGAGATAGAAATGTTGAATTTGTAATGGGTCAAAATGTTATGGTTAGGGATTACCGCAGAGGTCATAGGCCTTGGATTCAGGGAGTAATTGTTAACGAGGTAATTCCTGGAGCCACATATATGATTGATGTTCAAGGTATAACATGTAAACGACATGTTAACCAAATGTTAAAATGTGGTGATAAGTTAGTGCTACCATGAATACCTTGTTAGTTGAATTATAACGTTATAATTAGAATTAGATTTATAAGTTGATTGATTTTATTATAACTTGGTGGTGGGAATAGTTGTTACGTTAAAAATTAAGTTGGGAGAGTGTGAGAACGCAGCTTAAGAATATATTATCTAGGAACGCAGCCGTTCTGTCTCGTTCCCATATTCTCCCTCTCTTTCGCCCCTTCCAAGATGGTGTAGTGCAGTTGTGTTCTGGCTAAATAAAACAATTACTTAATTAATGTTACGGTGTGTTATTGGCTAGGATATCACAATAATTATACGATGTATGTAGCACAGCGCCCGGACAATCAGCATTTATTAGAAAGTATTAGTTATAGATTATTATGATAATAATTATAATAAACTATTATTACCCATTCAAGTTGTGGTAGAGATATCTAGTGCATTCCAAGCTATGCGTCATGTATTGGTATAGAACGCAGCCCAGGTAAGAATGTAGAGTGGTATTGCTACTAGACATAATTTATATATATGTCGCCGTGGGCAAAACGGAACGGTCTTTGTAATGCAATTCGGAACTCGGCGGCATGGTTGCTTTCCATTCAATTCGGAACGCAGTCGTCTGATGACAGATGTCAAAAGAGGCGGGAACTCGATTGTCACTGATTCTCCGGGTACTCTGTGCACTCAGTTGTGTTTGTTCACGTAGTCTCGATAAAGTTGATTAGAAAAAGCTCATCAAGCAAAGTTATAGTGAGACGGAAGACAGAGGCACCATAATTATTATGTGTTAACGCTAGTAGAGTCAAAAACATGTACAGTGGGGCAATGATGATTCGCAGTGTGAAGGTCTAACTCGCGCCCACTGGCCTGGTTGAAGGGCCCGCTGCTACTGAGCCGGTACTTTAAAATTGTTTAAATTCCTCTAGCTGCGACATCAGCAAGTGGGATCCCTTCGCATTCGCGTTGTCACATTGTCCCACTGGTACTAAGTTACAGAGAGGTTATCAAAACTTGACTCTTCAACTAAACAGTCAAGAAGTGGAAGTTGTGTGTGAAGATGGAAGAAATCTTGTCCCTAAGGAACAATATTTCAGGCCTGTTGCCAAGGCTGGCCTACTACAATATCTAATTGCAATGGGATTTACTAAGCAATAGCAACAAAAGTGGAAAAGTGTCCTTCAGACCTATTGGCGAGGTCTAGGGGATGAAAGAAGCAACGGTAACGTATTTACTGTGTAAATATTAGAACATGAACTAACCAAGACTTTGTTTTTAGGTAACCTAGCTCTCATGTAAAGTTATCAACACTGAGATAGTTTGGATGGTTTTTCACTACAATGTAACTGCAAGAATGCTGCTAAAAAGACTTGATTATTGAACTACCGGAGGCTAGCAGACTAGCTTTTGACTATGAACCTGGATGAAGAACGGGGACATATTTACAAGAAGGTAACAAACACTATGGAGTCGTGAACTTAAGAGGCGTTTGTTTGCTATGCTCCACGCTGGTGCTGGTAAGAAGTTTTCATAAATTTTTAAGTGCCTGAAAGTCAAGTGCCTCTCTGTACCTAGTTACAGCAAAGAATTTAATTTGTGAGAAAGGCTTGATGTTTGAAAAAGTGATAGTTAACCTGTAGTGTCACTGGGTATTTAGTTTATCGTTTATTATTAAAAATATGGGTGGCGACGCGTGATACTATAGGTTAGAGCCGGTTCTGAGTGAAAAAATAAAGACAAAAAGAAAGCAAAGGCTTTCGGGGGCAAAGGCTCCGGGACAAAGGTCCAGTGGTCATGGATTTGACCAGGTGAAAAGAGAAGGGGGCAAAGGCTCCGGGACAAAGGTCCAGAGGTCATGGATTTGACCAGGTGAAAAGAGAAGGGGGCAAAGGCTCCTGGACAAAGGTCCAAATACTGTCATGGATTTGGCAGTGGTATAGAACCGAGGCTCAGGACTGAGGCCCGTCCTAATATCATGGATTCAAAATATGTACAGAGGTTAATAAGTTAACCAGTGAACTGAGATGAATTGTTCTGGCTTGAAAAAGAAATAATAAAGTGGCATTTGAATTCAGACATATTGTGATATCTATGGAGATTGTATGGAGAACTTGACTACTAAATATTTGATTTGATAATGATAACTGTACTTATAACACAAGTTTTTGGTATTCTAATTGTTTTCTTTATGCTACAGATGATTTTGCACTTTAGCGCTGAAACTGAAAGGTACTGAAAGTATTGATCACCATGATACCTACGTTAGAGAAGCTTTCATGCTACTTGCATACTAAGTTTAGTTGTGACCAATGTGGGGCATCTGAAGCAGTGGTTCCCAAAGTTGACTGGACCGCGACAAATGGTTTGGAAAATGCTGACCTAAAGAGAGCATCATGATGTGCCATGTGGTGGCATGAGAATAGTATGAGGTAAGTATGTCAAAATCTCATTTCTGACCAGTGGGGTTACCCTTGACGCTATTGCGATCAAATTGAGAAAGTTATAAAATTAATTTCTCTTTAAATTCGCATAGTAATGCTTTGATTTTAAATACTTTGTAATGTTTATTCAAAGGTAAGGCTGTTTTATTCAATAAAAACACAAAATGCGTCATAACTTGTAAAATATTAAATTTTGTAAATTGCGCCATATTGCGGCCGTATTGGAAAAATGCGTCAAGGGTAGAGGGGCAGATTGGTATTTGCACAAATGAGGTTTATTGTTTGGATTAACTTTGTATCAAAGAAAGTAGGTATTTACCGCTACCACAGTTTTAATTGAAATTATACTTGGACCTTTTTAATACCTGGAGTAAGGCTTACTTAGTAACTATGTGACTTTGATGGGTGTGTGCTCTAGCTCAATACGGGTGAAGAGCGAACATTGCAGTGCAGATGGAATGCTTGACTTACACCTTCTTGACAACCTGTGTGTTGAAATAAGCAAGGTGATGTGTTAGTTGGGTTGAGATGATAATGTCTGTTATTAAAGGAGTGGTTTGAGTTATTTTTACTACAGGTTGTAGAAAGTTGAAACTAAAATGATACGGCTAACCGAGCTAAGTAGAACTGTTGACTGAAGCAATAGTTACTTATCTGTCATAGTCATGATTTTATTGAAGAGATTGAGACTTGAGATTTTGTGTTACATACCTACCTGGAAAGTGTAAATTTAATGAGAGTAAAATTTAAAAAGTAAAGAGATTTTAAGTTGACTTAGCATATTGCATTTTGAACCTTAGGTAGAGGTACTACTGATACCTGGATGTGTAGCCACATCTGGCTATGGAAATAATCTTTTTGCTTATTTTCACAGGAATACAGTTATTTACAGTGACTTGTATCAAAGTTGTTCTTATAGTGTGGAGCTAAGAACCAACCAGCTGGATTTGTGGTTTTCTAGGAAACAGGTGGATTTAATCTGATCAGTCCATCGCGTTAGTGGCTCCCCCAGCTGTGGTGACTTCAACCCGTCCCAGCACTGTGTGTGCTGATGTGTTATTTTACCCTCATGGTAGAAGGTAAAGGTTACTCTGTTATTTTTAGACTCTACCTATTTTGAAATGCATTTTGAAATTAGTTTTGAAAGTTTCCATAAAATTGTCTATGAGAAAGTGAAAGAATACTTACTCTACAATTAGAGTAAATCCGTCAATTCATGAAGTTCCGAGTTTGTTTAAATTAACGAGTAATGAGAACACCAATAGTGGTGATTAGTGCTAACCAAAGTAATTATTGTGTGACGGTTTCATGAACTTTGTTTTTTTTTATACTGCGTAGGCGCTTAGTAAAGCTATCATCTATAGCAGATGATATTTGTGACAATTTGGCTGACGCTATGGAACCACTGATATGATTTGAGTTGTAGATACCTACTTTGTTTTCTTTGCAGCGGAACTTAGTGAAGTGAATGACTTACTGGCTCAGCAGTCTTGCTATTGTAAAGAAAATAGAAAATAAAAACGAGCCGTTCAAGTTTTGATTTTTTGAAAGTGAAACTGTGTCAAGTCAATGTAGAGTTAATATAAAGTCAATCTAAAGCCAACCAAGTCAATTTAGAATCAATGTGAGATAGTTTGATCTAGGAAAGAGATGAAAATCAAAATGAAATTATTCTTTGTATTCCCTAACTGCTGTAGTTAATTAAAAGTTCAAATACCAGAAAATTAAGAAGTGAATGTTGAATGATGAAGTGAGTGTGCACGGTTTGGTTGGTCTGAGGTTAAGTCTTGTGAAGACTAGAGTGACTCATGGTTGGACTGTTGTGATCCTTGGAGAGGATGTGTGTGCTCGTTGGTGAGCCATAAATGTGACACTTACTTTCATCTGAGTTGCTTTGGATGCGATATTATAGGAATTTGAGATTAATTTGCTGATTTGTTCTTTTGATTAAAAGCTGATTTTGTACAGCAGCAGTTGTTTGATAGTTTTTTTTATACTCAGTGCATTAGTTATGATTGTTGTGAGTTCTTTTAATCTGAAATCCCTTTGTTGTACTTGCGATGCTAATAGTGTTGCAATGACTCATTGACAATGAATGGCTCTAGATTATGACTCTTGCTTTTGTGATAGTCTTTGACCACATACTCTATAGATCAAGTTTGACCGAGCGAACAGATACTTAGGTTTTCCTGTCTAATCAGCTCAGTTTGTAAGTTTCTGAGTGCGACAGACTTAGTCATTGATGGTTGGTGATTATGTGCCTAGCCATCATAGGTAGGAATTGTTAACGGTCAGTGACTAAGGTTTGTATTTTCAATTGGCAAAACTGACATTACGTGTTATCTAACTAGAGTGATCACATTACTCACAGAACAATTATTGTTCTGAGACATTACTTTACCCAAAAAGGGGGTTGACAGAAGCACTAAGAGTCATACGTTTTACCGGTTGTAACTGGATGTTCTGTTGTAATGTTTTGTGTTCGCAGATCCGCAGGCCTGTTGCTAGTCTTGTCTGATGGAGGTGTCAGGATGGACGAGCGGTGTTGGTCGGTGCTGGGTTACCAAGTAGGCTGCAACCTACCTACCTTCACACGAGGACGTGTGCCTTGTCAGGAAGGCCGTGTCGCCGTGGGCAAAACGGAACGGTCTTTGTAATGCAATTCGGAACTCGGCGGCATGGTTGCTTTCCATTCAATTCGGAACGCAGTCGTCTGATGACAGATGTCAAAAGAGGCGGGAACTCGATTGTCACTGATTCTCCGGGTACTCTGTGCACTCAGTTGTGTTTGTTCACGTAGTCTCGATAAAGTTGATTAGAAAAAGCTCATCAAGCAAAGTTATAGTGAGACGGAAGACAGAGGCACCATAATTATTATGTGTTAACGCTAGTAGAGTCAAAAACATGTACAGTGGGGCAATGATGATTCGCAGTGTGAAGGTCTAACTCGCGCCCACTGGCCTGGTTGAAGGGCCCGCTGCTACTGAGCCGGTACTTTAAAATTGTTTAAATTCCTCTAGCTGCGACATATATATATATACAGGGTGTTTCAGAAAGGTCCTGTGACCCTGAAAGGGGTCGCTTAACTCACCAATACAAGCAACCTTTACTATGGTACCTAATATCTGATGTTCCATACTAAAATTCGATACCCTACTGCACCAAATCTAACATAAAATTTTTACCCGCTTGACTACCACCGCTTTTGGACAAAGATTAATGAATTAGCTACGCAAACTAACACGACTTTAATTACAATTTCAATTAATTATAAGTTCAACAATTTCAGCTACAGGCAGCGATTCTATCCATATGCACTATCCGCGTCACAATCGCGCGTCGGCAATGATTGTTCGCTCTGTCAGCCCCGACAAGGGTCTAGTATAATGCTTGTATGGCGGCGGCACATACAACTTGGCTTGTTACCAGCTTGGACCTTTAAGCTTTGCCCGTAACCCAAGAAAAGTTGAATTGAGATGTAGCTGTACATTTGTAGCATATCCCACTAGCTGGGCTCTCAGTGAGAGGGTTCGAGCATAATCACCACGCGTGCTCAATGCGGATTGGCGATTTTCACGTTGAGGGTATAATGCCTCATACGCTCAGGTTGTTTTTCCTCGCGGTGTTATCCTTCACCTTCAGCAAATGGAATTGCTACTAGAAATTCACATTAAAAACAAAGAAAAAATAATCATATAAACGCAGCAGCTATTTGCAATTCTGAATCCACACTCACTCGCAGCTTAGAGCGAATAGAGACTGCTGCAGCTATCATAGCTGCAGCAGTTTCTATTTGCTTTACATAGCGTGTGTTTTTTTTGCTTTCATTAAAACTAATATTTCGCCCGGAACTATGAACTCGCGACCCCATATCTCAGCAACCCCTCGACTGATTTGGCTTATATTCGAACTTAAAAAATCCTTACCCGCCTACCAAATTTCATGACGTTCCGCCCAACGATACGAAAGAACATTCATTCATACCAGGGCCGGATTGTTCCAGTAGTCTTGGAGAACTTCTCTCACTTCGCTCGCTCGTTTACTAATAAATAAAGAAAAAACTGTGAAATAAAAGAGAACCAAAGAACAGTCTTAGCAGGCGAAACATTTTGATATTTCCAGCAAAGTTGAACTGGTCCTGCCTGCTTAGACTGTAATGCATCGCTGTCTTTTTATTTGCCATAATAATTGAGGAACAGAGAAAAACTGTAAAAACGAGATATTTTGACAAGAAAATTGCAACTTCGCTACTGAGCCATTGGATGGGTCAAGGTTCCAGGTCCAAAAAGGTCCAGTCGTTTCAATGCTTGGTCCCATTTTGCTCCAGTATCGATCGCTCACACGGTAACGGTAGATGAAGATATTGAAGCTTGAGATATTCCTAGGCACGTAAATGTGCGGCACTAATCAAATGCCTAACTACCAATCAAATGCCTGAGCAATCTAGACGCGGCTCAATTAAAGGCTTACGCATTGGCAATTTGATTAGATTGTAATGGCTCAGCTGTTTTAATATGACAAGTTTGTAGGCAATAGGGATTCAAATCAGACCCCACCCCAAAAGAGAAACATGACTGAAGCGAGACATGGCATAATTCGGATTACACAACACAAGGAGGCGCTTGCTGAAGATAGAAATAAAGGCACACAATGCAATGCTTATTTATCGTCAAAACTCCAACAGCGGCGAGTTCAGGACATCTTGTTACAATGTTGGAGCTAATAAAATTACCTACATAATGTAATAACATAACACGACAATATTCAGCAGCTGACAACGTTGGACCTCGTAAAGGTATAGGGGTGGGTTTAGACCAGGCGATCCAGGTTTTTTTTCTTTTGCTTACCGATGTTGTACGATTAAAAGGATATCGCAGTAGTGTTTTCTCCATACACACGTAGTCACCGATTTCCTCCCTGAATAATGAATGACACTAGATCAAACATTTTTGGTATGCTGGGACATCTCCATCCCCGGCATGTCGGTCAGTTTTGATTTTTTCGATAATATATTCTTATCAGGAGTCAGGCACTACTAAAAATTAAATAAAATGCGTCTTTAAAAGCGGCGGCAAAAGACGTCTGGCAAACCTATTTAACAACTTTAAAAAACAAGACAATCCGATATCAAGTAGTTTATTATCATAGGTAAAAATAATCGGACCAGTTTTGAGAGAGGAAAGTCGGGAATACGAAACATCGATTTTAGACATTTTCTTCAGGTCGTCCCTTTCACTCAATATTTTCGGACGCGAGACTGCAACAGATTTTTGAACAGATTTGTCTATACTCGTACTGTTACACGCTCTTAAGACGGAACGCGGGTAGCCGGCTGCTCCATACAAAAAATACAAAAAGGGAGACCTGTTTCCTCCCTGGATAATAATTTTAGAATAAATATGTTTATGCCATTCAATTTATATGTAGATATAGATTGAATGGCATAAACATATTTTTTCTAAAACAATTTATCCAGGGAGGAAACACATCTCCCCTTTTGTATGGAGTTGAGGTTACCCGCGTTCCCTCTTAAGAGCCTGGGACCCCGTCCATTAGCGCCACCACTGAAAAAAAAATGAATCTTCTATTTGGATGCGTTTTTGCTAAAAACGAGGCGTTAAATGAGAATCCCTAGGCTATTTGTAGGACCTAAGGTCTAGATTTTAAACTTATAATGTATGTACAGTTATAATGCCACTACCGATACTCAAACCTAGAAGCCAACTGCTCTATCCACCTATCATCCAACTCTCTACCCAAGCGAAAGTAAAGTTTTTGGTTGTAGAGTATTTTGGTCTAAACGAGCCCTAAGCTGGACACATGGAGCATAATAAAAATACATGTACAACATAACACAGGTAGCTGTGTAGGTGATACGACATTGTGTTGCGCTGCCCACTGTCTGCGACATAGGATTTTGTTGGTTTCCACTCTACTGTTGTTATCTAGGCAGTATTGTTCCTAACTGAAGACTCTAACTGCCGGTTTCTGAATTGAGAAATTCGCTAAGCAAATGGGTAAGTATCGTCCTGTCTCTGCAGATTTCTCACAAAAGGGCGTAAATTAAATTAAAGTATTTGCTTTAATTCTCAATTCAGAAACCGGGCCTAAGATCCACTTGCATCAACCAGGGTTCGCCAGTTAACTCTGAGTTAACGTCAATAATTTGTATGGAAATTAACTCAGAGTTTGTTTGCTAACCCTGACTGATGCAAGTCCGCCTTAGACGCAAGTCCTCTTTTGTCTAACCAATGCGGAAAATACGCGACTGACCGACGACGCAACTATTCGGCTGATATGACACACCATAAGCGCGGAAATTCGGTCCGAACTTATATTTTCTAAAGAGATCGAACCGACCTTCGGTCGCGCGTAATGTATAGGTACGTAATGTGTCGATAAAATATGTTGGCGCCGAATGCCGCCGAACTTACGTCCGACCGAAGTTCGGCTGTACACTATGACGCGACGGAATTTTGGCATAGGTCTGATTTTTTTTACAGAATAAGCCCACTGATCGTCAACCTCCAATAGGAGATGGCACGCGAAGAAAAAGAAAATTGAATTGGGTGAAGAAACCCCTCCGGAATATCAAAACGCCCTAATTTCATCGTGACTAAATTTCAATTTCCCTTTGTCCCATAATGCCTGAAATTCGTAATGACTTAATTTCAGTTTGTCTAAATCTGAATTTGCCTTAATCCCAAAATGCCTGAAATTCAATATGGCTTCAAAACATAATGATTGAATTTCAAAGTGAATGTGGTACAGTTATTGTGAAAATACTTGAAAACCATATTGACGAAAACTGCATTGGTTCACCCCTTTTTAGAGCTAGGTACGGACAAACTCACAGACTGACAAACTTTTTTTATCAAACATCTCTCTTTTAAGTCGCGGGCAAAAGCTAGTTGGAAATAATTTTTGTTACAGTTTAAAGAAAACTTTTTAGTTTAAGTTTTTTTTTTCATTATTGATATCATTCTTAAACTGTCGTTTTATTTCGCTAGGGTACAATTTTATTGAAATAGGATTTAATCGCAACTGTACATCAGTCATCTCTTGTTTTTTCAGACATTATTGTGTGAAGCCATACTGAATTTCAGTCATTTTGGGACTAAGGCAAATTGAGATGTAGACAAACTAAAATTAAGTCATTACGGATTTCAGGCATTATGGGACAAAGGCAAATTGAAATTTAGGCACAATGAAATCAGGGCGTTTTGAGATTCGGTCCTTACGGACCGGAGGGGAAGAAACAAGCAATCCTTTCATTCGCTAAGCAATCCACAAAAAGTGTGTATCCTAGAATGGTCAGCATCATCATCAGTTCTTGTCATAGCTAATCAGGAACATAGGACTTTCGAAACAATTTTCCATTCTGGCCGATTTTCTCATCCCGAGACTGTTGGCTTCCTGTTGCACTGATCGACGCCAGGTTCAGTTCAGTCCATTTGGACACGATTCAGTGTTATTTATAAAGTGTCTTTTTGTTGATTGATATGAACGATGGTACAGGAATGTAGGTAACTTTTGCCACAGCACGCACATTTCTATCGGACAATATTTCCTAATTGGCCCTATTTGGAACCCCCTCTCATAAGGTAAGGAACGAATTTACGTCAAAAATCCCCTGCAACAGTGGAAACCCTCCCAGTCTACATACAACACTGTATTTTAAACGGTCAATATGCATCCAAAGCCGCCGATGTGTGTGTAACTCGACTATTTAGTTCCATAGGCAGTCTCTTCAATCAGCAATTTAATGGTGATCTCCACATTCATACTTCTAGTTAGGAGACCAGGGTCTACCTTAGGGTGGTTTGCATGTGTGTTTGTGAGGTCGCACAGGTGCTGCAGAGAGGGTAGCAAGTGAATTTTTATGTCCATTTAAAAGGACGTTCGGTTTTGGGGTGAAAGGGGACGAATCGATCTCTGGCTGGTCGGCGTTTGTTTTTGGCTTTTTTTTTGGGGTCGTTCGAACAAGAAACATTTGAATGTTTTTTTTTTTTGTTTTTCCTGCGATCTTGATTTCGTTGAGAGAAAAACCGACGACTGTTCTTCTTTCATTAACGGCTATCACTGAACTGAAGAAATGAAAGAAAATTCGCAATGAATTTTATGGCCAAATTCATTTTACATTTTTTTCTATATTTTTATGAGAAAATAAAACGCAATAAAGGGACAGAGACTACCCCTACAATATAATTGGTAAATATGAATGAAATGTTTCATATCGACATTTATTAAATTAAAAAAAAAAAACGTTTTCACAACAATGAACACGACTTGAGCGAGGAGTATCATGGGCAAAGTCTCGATGAAAATCCAGTTTGTTTTCTTGTAATTTGCATATGAATGAATGCAAAAATAAAAACATACAGTTCATAATCCAATTACCAGTGTGCGATACGAGCACGGCATGTCTTTTAAAAAACAATTAAAAGTAACTGTGCTTGATACATTCTTAGTCAATTAGAGCGTAGTAGCCGGGGTATCGCCTAGCAGGTTTGTATTACACGTCAAGCATTGTTGCTATACGGACGGACGGCCGCCTTTTTCATTCCATCGAGCAATATCTAACGGGTACAGAGAAAAACTCATTTTTATTCGTTTTTAATTAAACACTGGCCAGTGAAGCCGTTTTGTGAAAAAAAACTTGGAAGATTAGAAAATGTTGACAGTGGTGGTGTGATTTTTCTTTTAAGACTTTCTGGAAAATTGGCCAGCATTTTTTCAAAATTTTATTTCACTTGATTTACCTACTCAGTATTTTTTTATTTTAAATACTCTGAATATATTACGAGTGATTGTGTTGCTATGCGCTATCTATGTGTGGTGTTCGTGTGGTGAGGACAACAGACAGATTATTGCGGTAATCAAATTAGCCGTAATGAAATTAGTCTCACGGCCCACAATACCTCACGGAATGCCGCCTCTTCAAATGTATAGCTAATATTATTTATCGGCGTTTGACTGAAAAAAACTTGATTTATTGTTGTGCGGCGTTCAGAATATTGGATATCGTGTTGCTCTTAGAGTTTTCGTGCCAAGAGTGTGTTAAAAAGTAGGTATTTTAATTGAGCATGGTGTTATTAATTGTACGTAATGTGTGACTTTAAAATTGCGTGATCCAAGCCCATAATATTGATAATTTCATAGAGTAAGTAGCAACCTGAAAAAAAGAATCGTGGACTTGCCGGAATTTTTAAGTAAAAATGGAAACAACCACAATAAAAACATAAGCCACAACAAAAATACAGTTCTATTTTTAAACGCGGCGCCCACCCCACCTATTATTGTCGGCCAGTTACTCAAAATTTAACCAGAGCTCGACCGATTCGATTACGTCGCTTTGAGATCCATAAAATATTCGTTTTGATCGACCATTTCACTCACTTTTCAGGTCCGTATCGTGAGGAGCAACAGCTAGAGAACTTAGGTACAAAGGAAGCAATTAAGGTAAGCCTCCACTCAGTACGAATTTGTTTTTAAAGTTGCTACAGAGTTGGTGAGTGCAATTTAGTATTCGGCTGTTTCAGTTGCATCGAAGTTTTAATAGATTGCTTGTGTTCGGGCGGGAGTCGTTCTTTTTAATTTAGTTTTTAGGGTTCCGTATCTTTTAGTCTACCTTTGTAAACTATATTCGTTTTTTTTGCTGGTTTTGTCACGATGTAGATAAGAGTGGAAGATTAGAGACTTTAAATCAATTAGGTAACGTAGGATCGGTATCGAGTCAGTTCACAGTATAGTGCCTCTAAAAAATCCACTCAACCGTTGAGGGTCCAAACACTCAAAAATAGCCCTTATTGAAATGAACAATCTTTTTTATTGACATTTAAAAACGTTTATTTTTACGGTGGATATTTTAGAGAATACAGGGGCTGCACTAACTTGCCTCAAATTTGGAATCAGTAACTTACCCTGTTTAAATCTGCCCTAAAATCATAATCTTAGATTTACTCAAACCCTTTCTTGTAGGCCCAGTAGGATGCACAACTAGCGCCGCCAATGAAAAAAAATCATCTTCTTTATCAATGCGTTTTTTGCTAAAACTCTCCTGCGGTTTCTCAACGCGAGGCTTAGCTTTGCATTCGTAGGTTCTAGGATCTGGAATCTAAACCTTTGGTCTTAAAAATTGTTAAGCCTCGCGTTGAGAAATTGCAGGAGAGTTTTTTGCAAAAAATTCATCCAAAAAGAAGTTTTTAATACAGTTGCTCAAAAAGTGGCTTATTGCAGGGACGTACCTATAGCATTCGGGATGTGGGCTATTACACACTCGTGCTTTTTTTTTACCTTTCCCGCACTCGTGCGTTCTCTTTCCCAACTGTCAAAATAATGTCTATTAAAAAGAAAAACCAACCATGAAGTTTTTATTAAAAAAGTTTTTGTGATTCATGCAAATACGTATATTTCTAAAAAGAAGCTACTAATTTGTTTCAATATCAGATTTAATGATTTGATTGAATGAGTTTGGTTAGGTTTCATTTCATTAAATTTAATTTTCATTTCATATCAATAAAAAACTTCTACTGAAGACCTGGCTGTATGGGCATAGTTGCCTTTGCCTACCAGAATGGGTGAAGAAAAAAAAAACTCTGCTTATATTCTACGGTTGGCGCCATTTTGATTTTTCAGAAATTTTCTTTGCTTTAGTTGTTTGTTGCACAAACTGAGTAATTTCGACCCTAGTTTTTTTTAATTAACACCACCGGAACTCAGTATAATTGCACAAAATGCTTCGGAGAACATTTTACCGGAAAAGTCAAAAATGTTAAGTTAGTTGAGTTTATTGTGTTTTTATTATTTTATTAAATTGCTTCATTTTTTCGCAACTGTATTAAAAATAGTCGTTCAGTACACGTGCGGAACCGTCATTGCAACTTGTTCCGACTGTCAACCCTCGCCTTCGGCTGCGCCTCGGCTCGGGTAGCCATTTGTCGGAACTCTTTGCAATGACAGCCTTTCCGCACTTGTAATGAAATATACTATTATTTTTTCATTTGCTTCTATAGTTGGGCGTCCTATTGTGCCTTATGTGAGTTTCCTGAACAAGCTTGGGAACTCGGCGATGGCCAAGCGCGTGAAACACTGTTTTCTATAGCTGTTTCACCCAGAGCGAGACGGGGCGTGGGAAAAGTGAGAGGCAATGCGGCTGTATGAGTCTACCTGTGTGCGTGTCCTTTCGCGAGTATGTAGTTGTAGTTATAATGTAATTGATCTATTTTCCCAAATGTTTTCGTAGTTCAGCTGCCATTTCTACATTTTATTAGCAATTTCAAAAATCTTTTTTTTTTCTGACAAGTACTGTAATGTGGGCCCACTTAAGCGCCCTCTTAAGAGGGTGCAGAAGCATGATTTTCCCATACAAACGTAGTTCCGGTTTAATTTCTAAACTACAGGCTGGATTTTGCTGAAACTTGGTTTATATCAGTAGATGACCAATAGGTACCGAGGTGTGTAAATAGTTTTTAAAATAAAGAAAAATGGCCTGAAAGAAATTAGAGCGATGCGTTTTTCGCGCCGAAAAAGGGGTTACTTTCAGCTGTTATTTACTTACATTAATACACTGCCTATTGGAGTCTAACTAACTTGGGAACATCAATAATGTATTGTACCTACTTGCCAGAAAAAAAAAGTAATTTGAAATAGTTAATAAAATGTAGAAATGGCTGCGGAACTACGAAAAATTTTGGGAAAATAGATCTATTACATTACAACTACAACTACATTCTCGCGAAAGGACACCAACACAAGTAGACTTATACAGGCGCATTGCCTCTTACTTTTCCCGCGCCCCGTCTCGCTCTGGGTGAAACAGCTATAGGAAACAGTGTTTCACGCGCTTGGCCGTCACTGAGTTCCCATGGTCCTGAAAGGGCCTCTTAAGTCCTTCAAAGTACCTATAGCTAGGTTGGTATCCTAACACACAGGGCTGTATTAGAGCACGTGAGGTCGGCGGTTACAGCCCGCAAGTGATTGGGAAGCTTAATTGGTCGCATTAACTCGAGTCGTACGACCACACAAGCCGGGTCTTAGTTGACTAACTCCAATATCTACAGAGTGTTTCAGAAAGGGCCTGTGACTCTGAAAAGGGTCACTTAACTCATCAATACAAGCAACTTTTACTATAGTAACCCATAGGGTCCCATAGGGCCGAGTGCGAAATCTCGAAAAAAATATCATCTGCTGCTTATTTGGACCAGTAGGTAACGAACTCGCTAACTGTGAAGGAAATCACCGTGAGGAAACCCGCGGATTAGTTGGCTCCACACGTATTGAATTGTCTTTCCTGTGGGCTAGGCCGACTAAGCTGTCAGGATGGTATAGGTGCTGGGCAAGCCTACTCCATCTAAAAAACAATGTCCCAGGCACTGCAGCGTCGAGTGGTCTCTTCACCTATCTAGTGTGAGTGAAGGTGCCACTGGGCGTTGTATAAATCATCTCATTACGTAGATGCGAAGGCCTTATCTAGGTAGTGAATTTGAGTATGGAACTGAAGAGCAGATTTTTTTATTTATATTTTCCCGCAAATAAATCGGTTTTAAGGACTAGCAACTGAGCGGTTTTTTTGAGCATCTGAGTCATCAAACCTAAACTCAAACATCAAAGGTTTTCGTAGAGCCAGTTACGTGTATAAGCTAAAATATCTTACCCACAACTATTCTTTTATTATTATCCTGAAAAATATTTTCCCCGTATTGATAAACATAATAAATTATCCGCTAGGTACCAGGACAATAAAATTATTTTTTTATTTGTTTCATAGACTAGGTTGCTATAAGTGTTGAGTAATGGAGTCAGCCTGACTTATACAACTAGTTCTGTCCCTAAGTGGTCTTGTCATAATTGAGCCAAGCCGGAGTGGCCACACTTGAACCCACTGACATTTGCCAGATACCTACGGAGCATTACGTTTTTACAAACTCCTGTCCGACTCAAGTGTTCTTACAAAGATGTTCTTTTACTTACTGCCAAGTATATCATTTGTGAAGTAGGCCGTAGATATACGTAACTTCGTTATATATGGTGTTACTGAAAGGGTTTTCATAGTAGTAAAAGTTGTTTCTAGGCTAACACCCTATAGAGATCCTGCACGAAAAAAAAACAAGTAGCGTTGCATTCATTACCAATTATTAACTTCATTTTTAAGTGTCAGACGTCGGAAAACGCATAACATAAGTAGGCTGGACACTAGGGGCCTTTGCCTGTAACGCAATGGCGTGTCGACGGCGTCTCAGCAGAAGGACAAAACCGGGGTTTCCTCGTTTTTCCCCTACAACCAGAGAACTAATCCTCTAGAATTTGAATCAGAATATTCTTTGCTGTACTACAAAAACATTAACGGCGACGGCATTAATAAATCGTAATTGAAGCCGTCAACTGGGAGCCCATTTTGGCACCATTGCGTTACAGGCTAATGCCCCTAGCTAAACGTACCGATGGCAGATAGACGAAGTCCATTGTGGAAGGGTGACCTCGAGAGGGGAAGAGATCGGTTGGCAGACCACCAGCCAGATGGTCCGATGACATAGCCCAAGTAGCCGGAAAACAGTTGTTACGCCTGGCATAGGATCGTGAGAGATGGCGTGAGCATGAAAAGGCTTTTACTCAGCAGTGGGTGTTAACAGGCTGATGATGCCCATGCTCGGAAAGTTATGGGTTGGTTTGTTAAATACATTTTTTCAAACAATATTACTAATTTAATTTTTTATCTCTAGAAATTTGTAATTTAAGGGTAGACGATAGCAACGTGGCGGGAAATTCAAAATTTTCACAGTTTTTTACATTTTGTAGCTAAACTGAGCTATTTTTGTTCAGCGATTTTTCGTTCGCGAGAATAAAACCGTATTCTTTTCATTATTGTTAACAACAGAACAACAATAATTCAGCCGATTATGTGTTCTGGTCTACGACAAGTTTTTTGGGCAATACCACTGCTTCGTAGACCAGAACAGTAATGAAAAGAATATGGTTTTATTCTCGCGAACGAAAAATCGCTGAACAAAAATAGCTCAGTTTAGCTACAAAATGTAAAAAACTGTGAAAATTTTGAATTTCCCGCCACACTACTATCTTCCAGCCTTAATGGTAAAAGTTCAGAATGCACCCGGAAAAAGAAACATTCTTTTATTTACATTATTTTTGTGTCTGGATAAGTAAACTTCAGGATATTATTAATAAAACGAATGGTTTTAATACCAACGAAGCTGAAAACTTTAGTGCCGCAGCCGTAACTACAGTAAAATATGCTCTTAAAAGGAACTTATTTGACTCACCTGTTTTGCCTGTAAGTAGTTGTCTATAGAGTTTTTCCCGCATGGCTAACAATAGTATATTTCATTACAAGTGTGGAAAGGCTGTCATTGCAACGAGTTCCGACAAATGGCTACCCGAGCCGAGGCGCAGCCGAAGGCGAGGGTTGACAGTCGGAACAAGTTGCAATGACGGTTCCGCACGTGTACTGAACGACTATTTTTAATACAGTTGCGAAAAAATGAAGCAATTTAATAAAATAATAAAAACACAATAAACTCAACTAACTTGACATTTTTGACTTTTCCGGTAAAATGTTCTCCGAAGCATTTTGTGCAATTATACTGAGTTCCGGTGGTGTTCATTTAAAAAAACTAGGGTCGAAATTACTCATTTTGTGCAACAAACAAATAAACTCGCGAAGAAAATTTCTGAATAATCAAAATGGCGCCAACCGTAGAATATAAGCAGAGTTTTTTTTTCTTCACCCATTCTGGTAGGCAAAGGCAACTATGCCCATACAGCCAAGTCTTCAGTAGAAGTTTTTTATTGATATGAAATGAAAATGAAATTTAATGAGATGAAATGAAATGAAACCTAACCAAACTCATTCAATCAAATCATTAAATCTGATATTGAAACAAATTAGTAGCTTCTTTTTAGAAATATACGTATTTGCATGAATCATAAAAACTTTTTTAGTAAAAACTTCATGGTTGGTTTTACTTTTTAATAGACATTATTTTGACAGTTGGGAAAGAGAACGCACGAGTGCGGGAAAGGTAAAAAAAAAGCACGCGTGTGTAATAGCCCACATCCCGAACGCTATACGTCCCTGCAATACGCCACTTTTTGAGCAACTGTATTAAAAAATCATTTTCTCGCTTCTGTGAGATGAAAAGTTTTGTGTTTCGCACGAATGCAATATTGCAAGCACTCGCCGCAAACAATAAAAATACAATAAAACCGGGCGAAATAACATTTCTTCCAATTCCGGTTTTTCAACTTTGATCGATAATTACTCGAATAAAAGGACCATAAAGTGACAGTTTTTTTTTTGCAATTCTGTAGAATCAGATTTTAGGAAAGCTTTTGAAATTAATAAAAAATCCTTCAGGCCCTTTTTTTTCTCCCTATACTCACTTATTCGGTGATGTTTTCTCTAAAACTTTTTTTTTTCTTTGGATCAAAATTATCCCTGAACATACATGGGGGTGATTTGGGTACCCCTAGGAATGCTCTATCTCTGGACTTCCGCTTGATACAATTTTTTGGGACACCCTGTATATTATCCAAAAATTGCCCTGTATAACAAGTGGGATGGGATGGGATCGAATATTGGGTCATATTGAAAAATAGCGTCAACAGAGGGCATGAGTTCAGTGGCTTCATGGAGCATGAATAATCTCCTCAGTCGCGGTCTCATTACATCGTTTGCGGCTTCATGCGGTCTAGGTCGACCGTGCAGGGCTGCTGGTTCGCGGTCTGCGCGATAGATGGCGCTTCGGGAGTTTTTCAGGATGATTTTTATTATTTAAGGTTGGACGATAGCAGCGTGGCGGGAAATTAATTTTTTTCACAGTTTTTTTTCATCATCATCATCATCATAATTTTAAGCCCACATTTGCCCACTGCTGGGTATAGGCCTTTTCCCCCTCACGCCATCCTCCTCGGTCTCTAGCGGCACGCATCCACGGACCCTCTGTCCTCCTCTGAAGGTTGGACGATAGCAGCGATTTACAGAACAACTATAATTCAGCCGATTATGTGTTTTGGTCGACAAAGCAGTGGCACTGCCCAAAAAACTTGTAGATGACCAGTATCTAAAATATCCACCGTAAAAATAACGGTTTTTAGAAGTAAAAAAATAGATTATTAATTTCAATAAGGGATATTTTCGAGTGTTTTGACGCTCGGAGGTTGAGTGGAATTTTTACATAATAGAGGCACAGAACACATAATCGGCTGAATTATAGTTGTTCTGTTAATCGCTGCTATCGTCCAACCTTCAGGCCCAGATACCTTAACAGTGTGATACAAATAAAAAATAGGGGGGTCTCCATACAACAAACGTGTTTTCTATACTTTTTGCTCTATCGCATAAACGGTAAAACGGTAATTACAATCATCAAACTTGGTATGATTATAAGGCTCACTTTATCCTACTAATATTATATTTGCGAAAGTTTGTAAGTGTGGATGGATGGATGGATGGATGGATGTTTGTTACTCTTTCACGCTGAAACGACTGAACGGATTTGGATGAAATTTGGAATAGAGATAGCTTAGACAACAGAATAACACATAGGCTACATATTATCACGCTTTTACACTTAGGAGCAAAGTAAAGCATATATCCTTTTTCTGTAGTCCACGCGGATGAAGTCGCGGGCAAAAGCTACTACTGTACATACAACAAAAAATATTAAAAAATGGTCAAGCACAAGTCATCGAGATTTTGTGTGGCGGTACGGATGCCTTAGTGCGTGAGTCCGACTCGCACTTGGCTGCTTTTTTTTATTCGTTTAATAGTTTTAGGTACTTTTATTTATTTTAATTACTATTCAAATCTAGTGAAACAGTTCATAAAATTATGACACAGTTTGTGTCACTTCCTGTTTTTGAAAAGGATAAAAACTTTATTTACCTTGTGTTTTCCCTGTACTTATTGACTAGTAATGGTAGAGTAGGTAATATTAGGTAGAGTATCTAATGCTGTTTGAAATGGATTGTTATTTGGGGTTAAAATTACTATTTTATCCCTGGGTGGTACGGTCGGCCACAGTCACAGATATCCCATGGCAGCTCTTACCGCGCTAAGCATAAGGGCGCGAATCGAACATAAAGGGGTATCCTAGCGTGTGGCCGACTGTACCTACTAACTATGTAAACTTCCATCAAATCTTGTTTTTTTTATTAATTTATTTTTTTGACACGAGAGAAGAAGAAAAGAGCTTTTGTTGAGCTATTTTTATTTTACGACCTTCTAAACTTCACTGAAGAGGACTCCAACGAAGGAAAAGCAGTAAAAAGAGAAAAAGAGATATTCCAACGCAAAATCCGGCTGCCATAATGAAAACGCGAAAATAAATTATTTTCGCTCGAAAAACAATGGGCGCCATGTTCCTTACTCAAAGAGCAAAAGTAGACAATAAGGCAAAAAACTATAGGCAAAAGAATAAATGGAATATAAAAGAGTACAACTTACGCTGGGCATTACGGCTTAATTCATTAGTTTCACACCCTAACCGGCAAGGTAAAAGGACCCTTAAAGCGTCCCCATAAACATGAAATCCCCTAAGCGGCAATTTCCAGGAACTTTGGTAAAGCCAACTTTTGTATGCTAGAAGGGGTTGTCATAGAAACTGAAAATGTACTGCGCGCGCATCACGCATACTAGCACGAAAAGACCCTCACACACGTGTCTCTCCCCTCATTGTACGAAAGAGATAGCGCTACTGGTGCAGACGTGTGCACAATGGTTATCCCCTTCGTTATAGAACTGAAAATAAAAACCGATTATTTTTCCTTCTCTTTGAATTAGAAAATCACCGTTTATTTGTTTTAATTTTTTGCAGATATTTTGTTTCGAAATTTTTTATTTAGACTTTCATTTTGCACCAGAAAAGCTCCTAAACAGTTGATTTGAAAAGCGTTAGAGCGCGTCTGTACCGCTCTCTCTATCCCTTTTCGTCCCCACCCACACATCGGACCCCCGCGTTTCCTCACAGGAGTAGTAACAGTGTGCGTGTTTTATACCACAGATTCTGCGCTATGGACCCCAGTATACTCGCAGCCATGGACAAAGAGGCACTTAAAAAGCAGATCGAAAACATGAAGTACCAAGCCTCAATGGAGCGCTGGCCGCTATCAAAAAGCATCGCCGCGTGAGTACACCATTCCATTTTTAAAAGCAAAAGCAAGTTGATTAATTAGTGATGACGTCACGCGAAGTGTTTTAAGTAGGCCGCCACCGTCCCGGGAGTGAGCTATGGAGCTAAGTGATGTGCAGTATGGGAGTAGCGAGAAAAATAAGCGAAATTGGTGTTTTCCACTCTGGCAATGAGGTCCCATTTTGCTTGCTAAAGTGTGTAGAGGCCCGCCAAGTACGTACTACATATGCGAAGGATTACATTCTTGTCCCTCAGAATGAGGTTTTTTTCGCCGATATTGTCCTTTTTATTTGGTCGTTTTCGTGTCAAAATGCTTCCCGTGACAAAAATACACGTATTCTGTGTACAACACTTCTCTACATATTTTCCCGATCCTTTTCTTTCATTCAAATTTCTCTCATTTTGCACTGTTTTACTTGAAATACTTGTCTATAACCTATTCACGCTCGCTTCACTTGCTACTGTGCTGTCTGACAATCGATTAGACGCGCCTTGAACACCATTTACTTGAGACACGATTTACTTAGCGACCAGATGTCAAACAAAAATGCTGATTTTGTTAGGAGTACTTAATGTAAAAATAATATTGTACAATGTACACGTGGGTGATTGGACAACACTTTGACATGGATTGTAGTCAGTAAGAAAATACCAAAATGTTGTTTTGTATGCATAAAACAACATTTTGTTGAAAACTAAAATACACTGAAAACTTAAATTTTTGCAGACACTGCGTCTGTTTTGTTTATGAATTTTAGTATAATTCTACTAACTGCATCTACTGTTGTACCCATTGGTTTTCTTCTTCTTTTCGGTGTGCCCTCCACTTGGAGGTTGGCCATGCCCACTCCCGGAAATGTTCCCACTGAAAATATTTCCGGAAACTTTCCAAATGTTCCCATAAATTCCCACTAGATATTTTTTTGTCAATTCATGCTTATTCATGAAGTATCACGTTTGTTAGTCACTTGACTATGCATAAGCATGTTGTCGTTTCAGTCATATTTAATAAAGACTGCATAAATTGGGTATTTAATTGGAAATCCATTTAAAATCCAATAAAAGTGAAATATTCGTATGAATTATGTGATTTCAATGTTATGGGTTTATTTTATTTTATTTTCAAAGGAATACTTACGGCTAACATAATATCAGAGTAACAAACAGTTTTTTGCGTTACTCATTTGGTGTATACCGCATCCAAAACTAGGTATGTACAATTCAGTAAACAAATATTAAAATATCTGAAGGTTAGGGCACAGTTCCCAGTAAATTCCCAGTTGGGAAATATTGGCGGCACTGTTTCCAATTTTTTTTGCCGACTTCCTGGGACCTGAGTCTGTAACGCAATGGTGCCAAAATGGGCTCAAAGGCACTTTGTTCGACCTTCGAAGACGCCAAGCGCCTCGTGGGGCTGAACCCGCGACCCCAGACGTCGAGACACGTGAACTGGGGCCTCAGCCTGTAAGGCAATGGTTCCAAAATGGGCTCCCAGTTGAAAGCTTCAATAACGATTTATTAATGCTGTCTGTCCTTTTCATGTTTCTCTAGTACAGCAAAGAATATTCTGAATCTAATTCTAGAGGATACGTTCGCTGGTTGTAGGAGAAAAACGAGGAAACCCCGGTTTTGTCCTTCTACTAGGACGCTATCGACTCGCCATGCGTTACAGACTTAAGCCCCTGATGTCATCAACCCATTGCAGCCGCCCTCCATACCTATTATTCCCTATTTATTGCAAAGTAAAATACCTAGGTCTTCTACTGAGCTATATAACCGCCGATCCACGAGTAGTAAAACTAGTAAACAGAGAACCAAAGCACGCACAAAACGATTCACACTAAAACGCCGACCCTGTTTTACTCGGCTACTATTTTTATAAAATAACATAAACAACGCACAGAGCAAGAGATGAAAAGAATTTATTACTACAGACAGACATACATTCTGCTTGAGTGAAGGTATGATTACTATATCAAAACGTCGGTTGTCTCCCTGGCCGTTTGACCACCGCAGCGTGGCAGTGTTTTTTTGAAAAATTCTGCGCTTTTTCACTGTTTTTGACACTTTTCATTTAGAGAAAGAAAAATCCTTCATAACCATACAGAGATAAATTAGAGATAGGTATGTATAAAAACATACAAGCGTTTTCAATAAAATGAAGATATGACCAAAAAAGGAGTTTTCAAGAGGTGACTTCAAACATTATATAAAATTCAAACTTCAAACATCATCGAGAAAACTTTCACCACTCATGTTTTCCTTCACAGCAATACTCGATAAGAACTTTTAATTTCCATTGCCATTTTATATTTGTAGCAATTCGGAAGGCAAAGTTTTTTGTTCGAAAGTCCGTTATTGGCTTAATCTTATCTTTAGACAATATTGCGAAACTAATTTCAATATTTTTTATTTTTGGTTCAGTAGTTTGGATTTTACAACGTTTCAAAGATACGGTTTTATGACGTCACGCGACGGTCTGCGTACTGTTGGCGGTCATAGGAACAAAACATTTTAGCGCATAAAAACAAAACTACTGGACCAAAACAAAAAAATATTCAAATTAGTTTCTCAATATTGTCTAAAGATAAGATTAAGCCAATAACGGACTTTTGAGCAAAAAACTTTGCCTTCCGAATTCGTAAAAGCTGAGAAGTTCAGATATAAATCGGCAAAAAAATTTACCTCCTCTTAATAAGACCGCTTAATTGTCCACCTGCACGTCTATTATCTCAGTCTCGTTTGACGTTGAGCTGACCGTGCGGTGGGCAAGCCCCTTACTATATCAAAAAGTCTGTTGTCCGTCTGTCTGTCGTATATAATAACGGTGATAGTCGATTACGGCAAGGCTCGGTTTGCATTCCCCCTCGTCTCTACTTTCGGTACTAATTTGAAGACGCTGTTATTGGAGTTGTGTTTCTAAAATTGAATTGTGTTTCTTTTTATTTCTTGTCTGTGGGTATATTCAGATGGGACGGAAACAGCACTCTTTTTGATTAACCATTTACTTCATAAATATATCTATTTTATCCATTGTATATCTTCTACAACAGTCCTACAATATTTGCATATCGCACCCCCCGGCGAATAAACCCGTAATATCAAAAACGTAATTGTTCAGGAAAAAATAAAAACTGTTTTTTCGTCACAACTCACTAAGTATCTATGGTAGAAAAGTCATTTAGGTATCAATTTACAGGTAATTTTTTTGCTCACTACATATTGAAACATTATTAATCTATAAATAACACTACGGCAGTTATTAAAAAAAATGTATGATACCAATATTAAAATCTTGTTTTATTACTGCAAAGTGATATTACGGTTTTATTCGTCGTAAAATGGAAACCGAATATTTACAGCATCATAGTATTATAGGAATATTCGTTGATATTTTGCATAGATACTCTTTTCGGTAACAGCACATTATGGCTTTATTCTCGGCATATGTAAAGTGACTGTGTTAGATAATGGCTCATTATCTTTTTATTCTGGTACAAATTTCTAAGAATATGAAATGTAAGTATACATTACAATTTTTCATATACATTTTAATTCTCCATAAGTGCCCCTTGTAGCAATGACTTGTATAAAATAAGTAGGTAAAGGAGTCCAGGAAATTTTGAATACCTACCCAAAGTAGTTAACGAAACAAATCTTATTAAAAATCGACTGTATAACGGAAGAAAAACACAATGAAATTAAAAACTTCCAAAAACAATGGCAAAAAAGTTAGCAAAAAGTGAATTTTCAACTTTTTATGCCTTTGTTTTTGGAAGTGTTTGAATCATTAAATAACAATTTAAGTCGAAATTTCTTCTTCTTCTGGTGCCTCTCCACTATTGAAGGTTGGCAGTCGGCTGTTCATTATGTCATTCTGTTCTTAGCTAGACTAAATAGATCTTATATGGTGACCACTCCTGTTCATTCTTTGATGTTTTTCAGCAAACTCTTTCTTCTTCTGCCGACGCTTCTTCCTCCCTCAATCTTTGCCTATCAGGATAATTGGAGAAGTCTATCGAATCTAATCACATTAATAACTTATCTATTTCTATTGGGTGTTTTAAATTAGTTCTCTTTTGTATGACATATCCTTATCCTTATACTTAAGATACCACTACTTTTCAAAAGCTTCCATTTTCCTATTTATTTGATCTTTACGATCCATTTTTCATATACATTCACAACCGTCGACATTTCTATAGGGTAGATGTAACATTGAAGCCTCCTGATCTGGATCTGGAGGTTATGATCGCATAGCAAATGGATAGAAGATAAACCTTTATTAGCTTCATCAACCAACGTAGGTAAAAACCAAAGTCAACTTAAACCTTATTAAAACAGAAGAAAAATACAAACTTGGTTACCTTAGAGCATGTGAGTTTTACCAGTTTGATTGGCTTCTTCACAGACGATTATCACCGTGTTAGTCTGGCTCCAGTAAATGTTCTGAATTATTCGCTCATCCCTGCGATCAATTCTAACGTCTTGTAGACGACGCATTAGTACCTATAACCGGGCTTAGCATGATCAAAGGCCTTTTTGTTTTAATCAAGCAAATTAAAACGTCAGTTTGCAAGTCTCTGGACTTGTGGTCTAGTTAGGTGCAAAGAAGACTTATCTGGTTTTTAGCCCTGACCTGAAACTGAAATAGCTATCGGCAATACCTATGCTCATTGGACTTCACTCTGATCCTCTCATGAAGAATGAAGAGAAACATACCTGGCTTAACAGACTTATTGTGCGGTATTCGCATTATTTCTTCATGTCAGTAGAGTGACAAAGGTTTGAATTAACCAATTTTGTGGTAATATCTCAGTGCTGTAAAAGGTTTTGAAAGACCTGGGGAGCGCATAGTTATTAGAATATGTTTTTGATGGGCTTGAATTAATCTGGTCTTAGTGATTTTTGGCTTTTTTTGTTCCAGTTTTGGCTCTTTTTAGAGCCTTAACTAGTTACTTTTGATCAAAGGATTGAAGGACCAGTTTCATAGATCAGTATATTGGCAAACAGCGTTTTCACGCGGATTTTTAATGTCCTGCATACAGAATTAAATGTATGCAGAAACCTTGGTGTTACTTAAGCCTTATGAGATCATTTATACACCGTCTAGTGGCAATTACTTACATAAAGGCGTTACTAAGTTCAAGTACCTAGGTTTTATGGTAACTGATCCGAACACCCGAGAAGGCGAGATAGAGATCAGAATTAAAAATGCATCCCGATACTCCGCGGCTCTCCACGAAGTGATCAAGTCCAAGCACCTAACAAGAAGAACGAAAATGCGCATTTATAAGAACCATCTTTATGTACGGATGTGAAACTTGGACACTGACGCAAAAAGAAAAGACCAAACTCCTGGTCGCGGAAAGGAAAAATCCTGTGAAAAATATTTGGACCCACCAAGGGAGAAGACGGCACCTTTAGGATCCGGTAAAACGCCGAACACATGGCCGAGCCCAACATAATCGGAGAGACTAAAACTGCAAGACTCCGCTGGCTTGGTCACGTATAAAGAATGGGAGAGAATCGGGCAGCTTAAACAGCATACGAACGGCAACCTTGTGCACGTCTACCAGTTGGACGTCCCAAGTATCGCTGTATTGACGAAGTCTAAAAGGACTTGCGCGAACTCCAAGTGGAAGATTAGAAAGAAGATGCAGGACGGAGAGAGATGGCATCTTTTCGTTGCGGAGGCCAAGATCCACTTCGAGTCGCTGAGCCAGCGTAGTAAGTAAGTGGCAACTTCACTCACGCCACATGGGTGCAGTGACCACTTGCTGCAGTGACTGGGAAATCAGTCAATGAATTCCGGTTTTATCCTTTACGCAACCCAGCCATCTCCTTTATCTCCAAATGCCATATCAAGGTTGTTCCATTCTTTATAGAACTTCGAGCCCACCACTCTTATTTTATACAAGTTTTTTTTTTCTTGTACAATATTGTCCGGTTGTGAGAATATGTGTAGCCGTTTTCTCTCCATAAGGTTTACTACATCATAAGAGACATAAACTTAAAACATCATCGTCTATCTATAGCTGTTTCTTGTTCTTTACTCCTCGCAAAATCGTCCTTTCATAGTGACTACAACATCGATGACATATTGTTAGATTTATTATTACATCATTACTGGAAAAAATATATAACAACAAAAAGCTAAACGGTTTTACAGATATAGCAAAACCGGTTCCAATTTTGTAAACATGCATCACAGTCATGGTGATCAAAATATTTCACGAGAATAAAGCCATAAAGGCTTTTGTAATTTCTGCATACAATAAATGTATCAGTAAGGGATGACTGCGGTTTTATTCTTCGTTCAAATTGATGAGTATGGTCAGACGAATAAAGCCATATTTTTTTAAATATCTCCTTAAATATGGTATTTCAGGGTCTGAAAAAAATTACACTTATGTATTCGGCATCGGAGATGACGTTTCTGCAATAACAATAAAAAAGCCGTAATAGCACTTTACGGGTTTATTCTGCGGGGGGTGCGATATTTAGACAGGGTGGTCCAATTTTTTTGCTAGAGGTACTATCTGAATGCTAGTACACACGACAGCACGTCAGAGTGTACACTTTTGTTGGAAAGTCGCCCGTAACGTAACCGTAACCGAGTAGAGTGCTAGCGTGTAAGGGTCGACGATTCAATTTGAGAGTTTTCACACCAAAGAGGATTTTGTGAAATAAATTGACAAATTCACAAAATTTACTTAACGTTTTGATGATGATGTTTTCTCTAAAACGGCATTTTTGAACTTTGGATCAAAATTGCGGTATCTTTTACAAGTTAAAAGCTGATCATAATTTTTTTGGTGATAGACAAGTTAGCTAAAATCGCAATAAAGAAAAAAAATATTAAAAAAAGTTAAAAAATAAAAACCAGCGCTAGGTAATTCTTCCCAAAAAAACATTAAAAGCCTCATAACTTCTAAACGTCAAAAAATCGCTGAACATACATGGGGGTGATTCGGGTACCCCTAAGGGTGCTCTATCTCTGGACTTCCGCTTGACACTATTTTTTGGGGCACCCTGTATATTTTAATCTAGAAAGGCGAGCGGAGCTGCAGACAAAAGCGCTATTCAGCATATTTTTTTTATTTTTTTTGTGTTGGTTGGGTTTCCTTGAATTAATTTATTTTGTAGACCATTAATTTCCTAATATTTCGCAAGATGAGCATCGTCGTATGGTGCCCTCCTCGTACCGAGACAGTGCCAAATTATCAACCCACATCTAGAGATGAAAGCTTATTTCTTGCCAAAATACCCATAAAAAGATATAACATTAATTCTCCATGACACTTTTTAGTTTTGAAGCCAAACAAGTTTGAGGAGCCACTATCTTGAGATTGACATTGACATTAGCATTTGGCAAAAAAAATGTGTCAATGATAATTTCGTACACAATATTAAGTCTAAATAATTAAAAATCTGCATGACGGTATTATGTTTTCGATTCACAGTTTTGACTTGGTTCACAATTTATGTGGTATCTCGTAATGTGGGGTTTATTTTTAATCAAACAAAAGTGGCCAAAGTTAATAAAGCATTCAGTACTAAATCATCGTTAAGTTAGAGGGAGAGGGCCAATAATAGAGGCGTGTTCTAAAAATGGGTCAGTGAGAAATACTTACTCTACATTTTTGTGCATTAAGGACAGAAGGGTCGTTTCTTTCGAATAATGAGAAAAGTTTTATACACTTAAAGATTTTTGTAAGGTTAAACAATTGCTCGGGCGGGACAGGATTTAAACCCGCAACCTCTTGTATACCGTGCAGACGCTCTACCAATTGAGCTACCGAGTCAAGTAACTGTCGATGCGAATTTTCCAACCTCATTGATACTCGTCTTATGGTCGATGGGGCACGATCTAGTGTGATAGTGTGTGTGTGTCATTTATCTTCAACAATGCGTTCATCTTTGGAGACGAAATGCTCAATCGGTAGCTCAATTGGTAGAGCGCCTACACGATATGCAAGAGGTTGCGGTTTCATAGCACGGGTTAGTGATTTATAAAATACAACAAAGTGGTTTTATATGCCTAAGTTCTATAAGTTATGGGTACAGCAAGCAATGTACGTATAGGTAAGTCTAGGTACTGATTGTGCCTTAAATAAATACAGACAAAAACATTTTGTCAAGCATTCTAAGCTTTTCTTTTATTTTTTAAATCATTAACCTACCTAAGGATACTAGGGCCTAGGGAAAACTAAGGAAACTAGGAAATCTAGGGAATATTTTGTCTCCCATAGAAAAAGTCTGCCATGTATGGGAGACAAAATACATCGCTTGAGTCGGGACTTGAACCCGCAACCTCTGGAATACCGTGCCTTTTTAAGCTCAATAAGTTCAATTATAGTTGCCCTTTGACCCGCCCCCACAGAACGTAATATCTGAATCACCCTAATTCAGAAACGCTAGTCGAGCGAGAGACTAGATTAACTGATTGATCGTTTGATTCGGTTATTATAAAGGTGCTGCAACTGCGACTCAACTCAGCGCTTTTGATAATGCGCTAAGTCAATGATTACGTACATCTAACACCAACGCAGTGGTTGAGCGAGCATAATAACCTCCAGCGGTACAAATAATATCAACCTTAAAAAAGGCTACCAGTTTCATAAATGTACATTAATAGGCCCGGTTTCTGAATTGAGAATTTCACTAACCAAATGCTTAAGTATCGCTCTGTCACATTCTTTTGTTTGTCATCTGCAGAGACAGGACGATACATAAGCATTTGGTTAGTGAAATTCTCAATTCAGAAACCGGGCCTTAGTTTATTATGACAGTTTGATGTACATTGATTAGTCGAATAGTAAGCTAACCTCTTTTGTTACCTCTTTTATGTCTAATCGGCTACTCAATGTACATCGAAGTAGAGTTATGAAACGCGCACCAGATACAAAATACCTACATTGTATCTTAAACCACAACAGTATTGTTCAATTTAGTTGTTTCATTTCATTTCTTTGTTTCATTTCATTTCATTTCTAGTATTTTTTTTCTTTTCATTAGTAAATAGTAAATCTTCTGCAAGTTCGTTTCTACGGGGCGTTAAGGAATAAATTTACAATTTTACTGTAATTTTATGGCTCCACTGCAGCCAGTGATATTGTTATGGAAAAATCTTCTTTTGTTTCATTTTACTGGCCGTTTTTCAACCTTATGATACGGCTATCTAAAGTAATAAACGGGCTTGCAAGCAATAACAGTTGGAAGCCATTTACTTCCTTGTTGGAGTTGGCAATTACATTGCGAGGTACTGTCTGATTCATAGGAAAGTATAGCCTGAATCTTCGGATTTGTATTTTACTCAAAAAAAATATCAGCTTGACGTCATGATAATTTTTGTCACTGAACAGTAGCACTTAACTTTTGGTACAGTCGGCCACAGTCTAGGATACCCCATGGTAGCTCTTACCGCGGAATAAGGGCACCAATCAAACAAAAAGGGTATCCTTCTTCTCCTATCGTGTGGCTGACTGTACCTAAAAGACTGTTCACTCGTTATTCTGAATTCTTTCGCGACACTTCTCAAAACGGACAAAATAATCGATCATTTCCCAAATTATTCTTCTTCGATTTTGACTTGTAGGCGATAAATTTGGCTATTATCGTCCTTCTTGTCTTCTGAAAGTTAGGTGTGTATCGGTTTGAGAAACATATTTTATTGGTTCTTACCAATCTCGTGAAAAGCGTAGTAATTTAATGTACGAGTATTCGTATGCGTAACACGAGAAATTGAAATAGAAAATAGTAAACGTTGCAAGATGAAACAATAAAAATAATAATTACTTATTAACTAAGCAGGAGGAACACCCAGTATTTACCAAATACATTAAATAAAAGAAAATAAAAATAAAGTATTTTGCATACAAACTCAACTGAAATATTTTTAGAATACTTATTAAGACGGAACGCGGGTAGCCGGCTGCTCCATACAAAAAATACAAAAAGGGAGACCTGTTTCCTCCCTGGATAATCATTTAAGAAAAAAAAAAATTGATACCATTGAATCTATGTGTACCTCTGCCATGTCCCTATGTTTTCTTTTTTTTATTATTTTAATTATTTTAATAAAATTTATTTAAACAATTAAAATAATGAAAAAAGGAAAACATAGGGACATGGCAGAGTTAAATATAGATTGAATGGCATAAACATATTTTTTCTAAAACAATTATCCAGGGAGGAAACAGGTCTCCCCTTTTGTATGGAGTTGAGGTTACCCGCGTTCCCTCTTAAGTACCTGAATTTCTCAAAACAAGAAGAAAAATAATTGTTTTACCTATGTTATGCAAGGATACAAAACTATTGTGTTGAATACCTCACTAGCGAAGGTTTCTAAAGAAATAAACCTGAGCGCGGTATTCAGAAGCACGAGACGCAACGATCGAAATAAGTTAAATTTAGATTTCGAAGTTCCTTATTGCGTTGTTTTACGTTAAAAACACAAATAGGTAACAGCTTCGGTTTTAACGACTTCATTTATTAAGGCCCAAACCTAGGCACAACTAGCGCCGCCAATGGAAAAAAGTCATTCTTTTGGATGCGTTTTTTGCTAAAAACGAAACGTCAAATGATAATCCCTAGGCTTAACTATTTTTTAGATTTTTTAGATTCCAGATCCTAGAACCTAATAATAAAACCCGCCGCAGCCAAAAGTGGCCACTTTTGACGGCGGCGGGTTTTGTTCGTAGGTGCTCTACGTTGGAATCTCAACCTTAGGTCCTAAAAATAGTTAATAGATTATCATTTGACGTTTCGTTTTTAGCAAAAAACCATCCAAAACAAATTACTTTTTTTCCATTGGCGGCGCTAGTTGTGCCTAGGTTTGGGCCTTAACCAGTTCAAAAGCCTCATTAAGTTTAGTCGGTAATTAGAATTCGATCGATGGCCATAGCTCGTGACTGGTTTGAATACAGTTTTCAGAGAAATTAACCTGTGGTTTTAAAACGAGGGATCGAAACAATGACTATTGGGTTCCGATAATGGCATTTGTATCGGTGTGCATTTGTTTTTACCTACAGCAAAATGGCGGTTTTTTTTAAATTTTGAAGCTAAACTGAGGTATTTTTGTTTAGCGATTTTTCGTTCACGGCAAAATTAAATTTACAGCCACGCTGCTATCGTCCAACCTTAAAATCAGTGTAATCAAAAGAGTTAAGTAAAATTATTTCTCACATTGCTATGAAGGAAACGTTGGAAACAAAACAAAAAAATATATCACAATTATTATTAGATAGACGGTATAAATACTGAACAAGGATAACAGGAAGAAAATAGGTAAACATAATAATATGGGGATAAAATCAACGCGACTTTAATCGTTTATTGTCACGATTAAAGAATATTGTGGTTTATTTATCTTTATATTTGTTTATTTTTTATGAATTATTCAATAACCGATTGAAGATTTTTCCAAGCGTCAAAAATGGAATAATTTTAATCTGTGGTTTCCATAAAAACCACAGATTTAGTTAAGCTATTTAGTTAAAATCACAGTCAAATTTGACACTTGGAAAAAAATCCCAGCTCTGACTAATAGTAGAAGGGAAGTCGAAGCAAAATTCGCATCAATTTACGAGTAAACATAATACGGCATCGGAATATTGTGAGTACCGAGTGGCCCATCCACTGGTGGACCCTGTTTTCACATTGTTAGTTGGACAAGTGGGTCCTCCAGAAGGAACATCGCCCGCCGGTACTACAAAGGCACTTGAGGCGGAACAAGTGACCCGAAAACAAACTACATTTGGGACGATTCCACCGAACCTCCCCCTGTACCCCTCACCCCGCCTGTGGCAGGTTGCGCGAATAATGCTCTTTGAATAAAAAAAACTATAGGGTATAAAAACTGCAATAAAAAAAACTATAAATAAAACCAAAAAAATACTTTTATTTTTTTTTAAAGGTGCTTAGGGAACGTTTTAAACATGTACGAGTATAATAATAATAAATAATAATAATAATAATCGTTTATTTCAGGAAAAAAAAAACCCATATCGTAAAAAATCATTAACTAATCAACAACAATAAAAATTAAATAAAATATAATACAGACCTGCTTACATTGTCACAAAATGATCTTTACTAACTTATTACCTAATGTACCTACAGTACCTAATAAGCACGGTTCGCGTTCATCTGCACAAAGATCCAGTGTTTAAATACTGGACTCGTGATGTCGTCATAAACAGCTTGCAAGATTGCATTTTTAGAGTCGCGAAGTCTACTCCAAAAGGAGGCCATCCGTGACCTCAGGATGGCATAGAAGTCAGGGACCCTCGCCTCAGCAAACATGCCCGACGCACTACAGTATCTTGGCTTTCTCATAAGGATACGAAATGATAATAAGTTGGAAAAATTGGCTCGGGACAGGACTTGAACCAGGATTCGCATCGACAGTAACTTGGCTCGGTATATAGCTCAATTGGTAGAGCGCCCGCACGGTATGCAAGAGGTTGCGGGTGCAACTGTCTATACTGAGTTCAAATTTTACTATAAGGCCAAAACTGGGGCAGAAAAATAAACGTCAGCTGTTCCATAGAGTAGAGTAGCTACCACGAGTGCTAAAAATCTGTGCCGGACGTCGGCCGGACGTCTGTCATGTATCCTAATACTATAGTAGTAAGGTTGTTTATCACATTCAGTGACAGTGACGGTAGGCACTCGTGGTAGCTACCTGGCCTTATTCTCTCCACATAGAAATCAAAATTAAAAGCAACTTTTGGAACAAAATTAATTCGTTACCGTCATATTATGGGCGAAAGGTGAAAAATTCACTGTTCATTACTTTTTTAATACAGTTGCTCAAAAAGTGGCGTATTGCAGGGACGTATAGCGTTCGGGATGTGGGCTATTACACACGCGTGCTTTTTTTTTACCTTTCCCGCACTCGTGCGTTCTCTTTCCCAACTGTCAAAATAATGTCTATTAAAAAGAAAAACCAACCATGAAGTTTTTACTAAAAAAGTTTTTATGATTCATGCAAATACGTATATTTCTAAAAAGAAGCTACTAATTTGTTTCAATATCAGATTTAATGATTTGATTGAATGAGTTTGGTTAGGTTTCATTTCATTTCATCTCATTACATTTCATTTTCATTTCATATCAATAAAAAACTTCTACTGAAGACTTGGCTGTATGGGCATAGTTGCCTTTGCCTACCAGAATGGGTGAAGAAAAAAAAACTCTGCTTATATTCTACGGTTGGCGCCATTTTGATTTTTCAGAAATTTTCTTCGCGAGTTTAGTTGTTTGTTGCACAAAATGAGTAATATCGACCCTAGTTTTTTTTTAATTAACACCACCGGAACTCAGTATAATTGCACAAAATGCTTCGGAGAACATTTTACCGGAAAAGTCAAAAATGTTAGGTTAGTTGAGTTTATTGTGTTTTTATTATTGTATTAAATTGCTTCATTTTTTCGCAACTGTATTAAAAATAGTCGTTCAGTACACGTGCGGAACCGTCATTGCAACTTGTTCCGACTGTCAACCCTCGCCTTCGGCTGCGCCTCGGCTCGGGTAGCCATTTGTCGGAACTCGTTGCAATGACAGCCTTTCTACACTTGTAATGAAATATACTATTCTGTTGTTACAACTTCTTTTAGTAACGAAACGGCCAAGCCACATACTTTGACTAAGGTATATGTAGAGTTTGTGAAGTTAGGCCTTGTAGATTTAGGACGTGTAGTGTTGGAAGCTTGGCTCTACATGAGATCTGATGGCTTTTTGACAGTGCAAGGTGTATCGTCTCGTCTTGGCAATTTTTTTACATAAAAATGTTTTTCCTGGGATTTATTTTAGCAAATTATTACAGAAAAGTATTAACATGCCAGCCGCTGAAACTGTGAAGGTTTTATGTGCGGTATGGTTGAGTTAGCTGGCTTAACTATTAGGTAGCTTACATAATTTTGAGGTTTAGCACATATTAGTGCTTTAGAAAGGTAGCAAAAGGTATTTGTTTCCGTTTGTATGGGAGTGAGCATGGTAATGGGAAGATGGAAGTTGCGTGCAGGATGCCAAGAAAAGCGGAACAATTTCTTCTATTTATAGGCAAAAATATCCGCGTATAAGTACTTATGTTCATTTAAAAAGAAAAGCCTGAATATTATGCATCCGGATTGTGAGAGTTTTCTCGTACTTTTTTTCTGTTATGAAAAATTATTCCAAACTTTTTACTGCCGAGATCGGCTTAAATATGTTTTGCATTAATTCAATTGCCCAAAACTCCTGTTATGCTATGCTATTGCCTTACTTTTGTTCTAGAGGATATTTTAACTTTTTCGTCCTGTTCCATTTTAGGTAATGCCTGTAACGGTTTGAAACCGTTTAGGAATTCTCAATTCTATGTTTTGTTTCTTGCGATTAATGTTTTTACTTATTTAATTTCATCATCATCCTCATCAGCAATAATTCCTGTTATCCCTAATCAGGGACTAAAAACTAAACTAAGGCCTTTGCATCTACGTAATGAGATGATTTATACAGCGTCCAGTGGCACCTTCACTCACACTAGATAGGTGAAAAGACCACTCGGCGCTGCAGTGCCTGGGACATTGTTTTAGATGGAGTAGGCTTGCCCAGCACCTATACCATCCTGACAGCTTAGTCGACCAAGCCCACAGGAAAGACAGGACACGTAATCAGGGACTAGGGCTCTCAAAAATATCTCCAATTTTAATTTGGTATCATTTAATTTTATTCTAACACATCTTGTTACACTTAGAAAAGTACCTTATGTTACGTTAATTCGTTAGATATAACTAGCTTTTGCCCGCGACTTCGTTCGCGTGGACTACCGAAAAAGGTTATGTGCTTTACTTTGCTCCTAAGTGTAAAAGCGTGATAATATGTAGCCTATGTGTTATTCTGATATCTAAGCTATCTCTATTCCAAATTTTATCCAGATCCGTTCAGCCGTTTAAGCGTTAAATTTTTTAAAAAAAGTGGGATGGGATTGCGCAGTTAACATAGTACTATTAATAATTTACCTAGAAAATGTAACAGAAGTACCTAACTAAGTAATTAGTTTCAATGGTGTGTGTCAACCCGAAAAAGGAACACAGATGTCGGTAGAAATCCTTATGACATCACTCCAAACCAAAACTCAATGCGAAACTGTAACTCCAGTGATCTTTAGCCCAAGAGGCCTTGAACCACATGGCTGAACAGAACTCATTCAGCACAGCTTTTGAGATGTTATTTTTGGCACAGTCTATAAGAATTTAAAGGAGGTCGGACAAAATGGTCCTGCTATCGGTACAGTTTAATCCCAATCCTTCGATATTTTCCCGTAAAGAGAGATGCCGCTACCCTATAACTTTTATTATAGAAATCAGGTCTTCTAGCGATAATTTGTAGACATGTTTCATCAAAATCGGTTCAGCCGTTTATGAGATATGATAATTTGAAATTAGGATGTCCCCCCGACATGTTATATTTTTAATTTTAAAGTTCTAATCAAGTCAAGTAGGAAACGTATTTAGGCTTATTAAACTCTTAAACTGTTTGATCTACTGAGATAATAATGAAATCCATAGATTTTTCAGACTCTTTAAACCAAATTCAGGGGCCTTAGCTTGTAACGCAATGGCGTGTCGATGGCGTCCCAGCAGAAGGACAAAACCGCGGTTTCCTCGTTTTTCTCCTACAACCAGAGAACTAATCCTCTAGAGTTAGAACTACAAAAACATTAAAAAACCGACAGCATTAATAAATCGTAGTTGAAGCTGTCAACTGGGAGCCCATTTTGGGACCATTGCGTTTATTTTATTTATTTATTAAATTAGGAAAGCCAACAGAATCCTTAATAAACATTAAAATTATAATTAGGTACATGGTTTTTGGTCTGATAAGGATGCCAATTATAGGCTCACACAACATTCGTAATAATTAATTATATTAATTATTATTAGTAATAATTTATTTGCGTTACAGGCCCCAGTTTTAGTTCAACGAAACTTAGCAATTTTGCTACCCTTATCGATATGAAGATTTATTCCATTACGGGTGAAAAGAAAAACTTGACCAGCGCGGATCCTTTCTTCGGTTGAATAATACATAAGGGAGATAATAAACAAATCACTTTCAGTCCAACGCCTTTATCTTGGTGACCGCTTGCATACCTAACAATGTAGGGCCTTTTTAAAGATTTTTATGGGTTTAAACAATTTGCTCGTGACACGATTTGAACCCGCCACCTCTTGCACTCCGTGCAGGCACTCTTCTAATTGAGCTACCGAGTCAAGTAACTGTCGTTGCGAATTTTCTAACCTCATTGATACTCGTCTTACGGACGATGGGGCGCCGTCTAGTATAAGTGTAAGTGTTTCAGACGAAATGCTCATTGGAATTTGATTTCACTTTTTGTATTTTCTAAAGCACTAACTTTATAAAAATCTTTATAAAGTTCCCTAGCACGGGTTAGTGCTTTAGAAAATACAAAAAGTGGGGTCTTTTTGTCAGAAAATTTTCTGATTTACTTGAAGTAAAGTCAAAAATTAGTGACTATGCAGGACCCTGTATTATTACTAAATTGATCTTTATGATTTCACGTTATGCACTTGTTTTTTTTTTTATTTACAATTTTAAAAATTCAATTTTGCTTGACATACTTACATAAAATGGCCTAGAATGGGTCAACGGTCGGTGTGTAGACCGAAAGCTCGATGGGTCGATGACATTGTCAAAACAGCGGGAAGACAATGAACGAGATTGGCATTAGACCGAGGGGGTTGGCGTGAAAAGGAAGAGGCCTATGCCCAGCAGTGGGCTTTATTTATGGGCTGGATAGATAGATAGATTACATAAAATGCGTTTTCGTTTCGAAATAAAGATAAGTGCAATGTAAAAATGTCCCCTAAAATCATATTTTTTTATCAAACGCTAATATTTGCACAATGGTTTACCACATAAAGAACCAGAAAAGTCGCAATTTTGTTATTCACTAAACGACTTCTAGTAAAACTACATCTTCTCCAGGGTGCACTCTAATTCGATAGGAAATCGGGGACTACTTTTGTATGGAGGTTCGACGACTCATTCCATAACAACACCCTGTTTACTTTTATTTTGTTTATCAACACCATGATCATAAAACTCTTCGGTCAATATCGAAAGCGTTCGCGTATTAAAACAAATCCCCCCATTTTATCCATAGTTTTATCGGGTACTTCAATAGAGATAAACGCTTCTAATAATGTAGACTCATCGTGGTTTAGGCAGATATAATATGGAAGTAAAATTTCAGGCTGCAATATAACTATTTGGTCAGCAAGAAATTGCAGCTTTTATTTCATTTGAGCAGCGATAATTTTTTTTGCCGGCAATAAAATCAAAATGATTCGCAATAAGTGGTTAGCAAAAAATTCTAATATTGACAGCAAGAAATAACATTTTGTGTCAGCTTAATAATTAATTTGTTTGCGAAATAAATAAACGGTAGGCAGAATAATTAATTGGTCGGCAAGATTATACAATTGGTTAGCTCAAAAATAATATCTGTAAGCTATAATATTGATGGGTCTGCAAATTAAAGTATTGGTTAGCAAATTAATTAAAATGAGCTTCATTACGTTTAGTTGATGTGCGATTTTACTGGAAAAGCGGGTTACGTGAGCAGCCAATGGCGTGTGGGCGTTGTCATCCGACGAATTAAGATTAATTTAATTTGACACAGATTTTTGGCAGTGAAAACAGAAGGTACTTAATCTTTGAAGCTATAGTTACGAAAGAGAAGATGGAAAAAAGAAATAACCAAGTTTTATTTTTAAATTTGGCACCTTAGCTTTTTTTATCTTTTTTTATATCGTTATTGCCAAATTTAATACTCGTAAGTATTTTTTTTTTAATAATCAGTACATGATACCTAGTTCCTGCCTAGTGCTCTTTTTTTGTAAATAAAGCATTTTGATTTAAGTATACAATTCATAATATTTTTATTTACCTGGTTAACCAAATAAAATAACCGTACGTTAGGTAGGTAATCTTTAATTATTTAAATGATTTTCAATTACTTAATGCAGCACAGAAGTTGCGTACATTTGTTGCTGTAAGAACAATGTTAGTTCGCCAGCCAAAAATAGTTTTACAGCTTGCCAAAACTGAATTAAATGTAGCTCACAATTTGCCTTTCAATTACATTTATGGCTGAACATATACTTAATTAGCTATACAACCAATTTTGGAGCTACCCAATATGACATTACTTGCTGACCATTTTTTTTATTCTTGCTGGCCACTAGTTGCCGCTCAATTAGCTATTTTTGCCAACCAAAAACATTTTAGAGCCAACCAAAACCTGAATATACTGCCGGCCGTTTAAATCATACCCATATAATATGGTTTCACGAACCCCTAATAAACTCAACGTAATATACGTCTGAGACGGGAAAGTGTATCTATCTTGTATTTACTCTACAGGGTGCACTCTAAGTCGATAACGAAACTTTAAGTACTAATAGTCAGTAACAATTATTTTACTACTACCTTGTGTAATTTAAGAGGGCGCTATAGCACCATTTTCAAAGGTAGTTCAGGTTTATTTTCTAAACAACAGGCTGGATTTTGCTGAAACTTGGTTTATATCAGTATCATCTGACTAATACGGAGGTTTGCAAATACAAGATAGCGGAACTTTAAGCTACTGCTAGTCTACTGATCAATACAAACAACTTATACTAGGTGGCGAAAAAAATGGAGCGAAAAAAATTACAGCTGTTCCATACAAAAGGTCGACTCAGTACCGCGCCAAATGTATGAAGCAGCTTATATTTTTATAGCTTAATTTTTTTCGCCACCTAGTACAAGTTGTTTGTAGTGATCAGTAGACAGCGTACCTAAAGTTCCGCTATCGACTTAGAGTGCACCCTGTAGTTTTTATAATAAAAAAAATGCCTGAAAGAAATTAGAGCGAGACGTTTTTCGCGCCGAAAAAGGGGTTACTTTCAGCTATTATTTACTTATATTATTACACTGTCTATTGGAGTCTAACTACCTTGGGAACATCAATAATGTATTGTACTTGTCAGAAAAAATATATTTTGAAATAGCTAATAAAATGTAGAAATGACAGCTGAACTACGAAAAAATTTGGGAAAATTGATCTATTACATTATACGTATAACTACAACTACATACTCGCGAAAGGACACGAACACACGGACTCATACAGCCGCATTGCCTCTCACTTTTCCCGCGCCCCGTCCCGCTCTGGGTGAAACAGCTATAGAAAACAGTGTTTCACGCGCTCGGCCATCGCCGAGTTCCCACGGTCCACGGTCATCATTGTGACACTGGTTGTGCAATAAATTGTATTTCATTTTTTTAATACTAAAACTTTATACCCAGCTGCATCAATTCGGTACGCAAAGTTTTTTGTTCGAAAGTCCGTTATTGGCTTAATCTTATCTTTAGACAATATTGGGAAACTAATTTCAATATTTTTTATTTTGGTTCAGTAGTTTGGATTTTACAACGTTTCAAAGTGACGGTTTTATGACCTTCACGCGACGGTCTGCATACTGTTGGCGGTCATAGGAACAAAACATTTTAGCGCATAAAAACAAAACTACTGGACCAAAATAAAAAATATTGAAATTGGTTTCTCAATATTGTCTAAAGATAAGATTAAGCCAATAACGGACTTTCGAACAAAAAACTTTGGGTTCCGAATTGTATGAATCGGCTGATAATGTTTTTTAAAATTAAATATTAATCATTAATATTATTTAATAATTATAATATTATCATTAATAATATTATTAATATCATTAACATTAACATGCACCTACATACAAACAAAAATATTTTGAGTTTCTAAAATAAAATTAGTTTTTTTTAGATACCTGTTGACCAGTAGGTAGTAAAAAGAGTTAAGATGTTTTGTAACACGTTGTAGTAAATATTGCTTGTCATTAAGGGCTTGGCGAAGAACGGTAGGACTTTTTTGTAACACCTGGTACCACCACAGATACCAGATACCCCATGGCAGCTCTTACCGTGCGCGACATAAGGGCGAAAATCGAACAAAAAGGGGTATTCTAGCGTGTGACCGACTGTAAATACGACAGCACGCAGACGCATACACTTTCGTCTCCAAGTCGCCCGTAACGTAAATGAATAGAGTGAACAAAGCTGTCGTGTGTACAATAGCCTATGGTCGAGACCCTGTGGAATCAATCGTTAGTATTGTGAGAAAAGGTCAATTTTATAAAATCCAGTATTATTTTGGAAATGGGCAATTACCTTAGCACTGTTGAATTTATTGGCACTCTTTTATTACTTCCTGAGGCGCGGCCGGTTGGTTACCCTTTGGGGTTGATCCCTTTGACTCTCATGAATTTCCAAAGACTCTCAGAAAAATACTGAATTTTTTATTTGTTTTCATAGCCAAAAATTATGTACGGTCAGCCACAGTCATAGATTCCCCATGACAGCTCCTGCCGCGCGTGGCATAAAGGCGCCAATCGAACAAAAAGGGGTGATCTAGCGTGTGGCCGACTGTGCCTAAATTGTTTCAACAATGACATGCAACTTTGGATTTAAAAGTATTGACAATTTATTGCTATTTCTTCTGAGTTGTGAAAGAAAACTTCGTGGTTTCTCAAAAAGAATAGGTTTTTGTTATGCAAAGATGCAAAACTTTTGTTTGCCGCGAGTGCGAGTTAGCGAAGGTTTCTAAAATTGAGCCACGACCATAGTACAAAAAATAAACCTGAGCGTAGCGAGGTATTTCAGAAGCACGAGACGCAAATATATTGAATCCCTGCAAAACACACAAGTTTTCATCTTACAGAGCGAAACATTTTTAATGTTCGATGCACCAAAAACACAATAGACAACTAGGTACATAAAGGGTTAGTGAAATTAGTTTCCTTCTTTGCACAGATGAGTCAAAAGAGTTCATTTCTTTAATTCTTTCGCGAACAAATTTCGAAGCGTGCAAAAATTACTTTTGCCTCATCGTATGATACAAGTAACAGCATACTTTTCGAGCCTGAGAGATTTTTTTTTCTTTGGTGGCAAAGGGTCAAACTTACCTGCTCCTATTGGTCAAAAGCCGTCGAAGGCAGTCGATCGGGACTCGACATCGCTATCGATTATGGTAATTCTATTACCCCGCCCGCCGTAACAGATTGCGGTGCTTGCTCGGTCCCGTCTCACTTGTTTTGTTTACGGCTCCTGTTTGGAAGCGCAATCAAAATGTTGACTAGGTTTAAAGGGGGTCACTTCTTGGATAGCAAACTTTTTTTTTGTTTTGGTGGTTTTTCAGTATTTGTCCTTAATGATAATTTATAATGGCAAGAATGTAGTCGACGTTATCTTCCTATAACTACACAAAAATAGGACATTTCGCTTGACAGATTTTTTAAGGTCGCAAAATTTCTATATTAGGTACCTAGTTAGAGAACACTTCAGTGACGTCATTCACTCAAAACTTTTTAAAGATGCATCGAGAATTCGAGAATTCGAGAGACTACAATTTTATTTGTTTTTCAACTATTAAGTATACCTACTTAGTAGTTTAACTAACTACCATATAATATAAGAGTGGTGTTTTATTTACATAACCCTTAAAGTCCCCTCTGAAGTCGCTAAGCGGGTTGCGCAGGTTTTTAATGTATAGCCGCCATACATAAAAACAAGCTTAACGCGTAGCACAGCCACTTCAGAGTATTTGGCGTTAACTGTACCTAAGTTATAGATATAAAAAACAGACACTAAGTCGATACTCTTAAAGAGGATAAGCAATCATACCTACTACAACATGTATTTCATTTTGGTTTCAGGATGCGGGAGTATGTAGAGGAAAATGAGAAGAATGACCCACTCATACACGCCCCGGACAAGAAAAATAACCCGTGGGCTGAAAAAGGAAAGTGCATCATCATGTAAATGCCACCTTTCGAAGATAATTTTCACAATATCAACCCTAAGAAAACAAAACTATCCTTACTCTAAAAAACGAATTTCGTTTTCAAACACAATTTTCGTTTGGCTGCCGAACGGAAGGCCGAACGTAATTTTAATAAAAAAGAAGAAATTGCTCAAGTTGGACAACACTTGAATTACGATTTTAATAAAAATAAAATAAAACAAAATAAGCAAGAGTGGAATATCCTAAACTATTGGATAAGAACAGCCGTCACGTCAAGGGAGGGTAACATACAAAAACTGCCAGACAATATGTTACTGAACATAGTAATGTATTCATAAGTATCTAACCATTTTAAAGATGTAAGGCTAAGCCAAAAATCTAGGATGCAATAAAAGTTTCTTAACCCGTTTCATTTTAAGTATTTTTAGTTATAGTTTTATCCAAAGGGTTCCGTTTCCATTGATTCTAGTCGTTTTTATTATAATAATCTACATAGACACTGTAAAGAATGTACATTTTGACTGTGCGCGACGCAAGTTTGTACTTATGAATGATTTGTTAATCGTTTAAAAAAATTGTTGTAAATACGTTAAATTTTGTATTTCTAGTACCTAGAATATTCGGTCACAAAACTATCGGTAGAGGTAAAAAGCGGAAAAGTAAATAGTGAAAATTGCTGATAAAATGAGAAAAAATGTAAATTAAATTAAAGTGAACACTAAATTGGTAGGAACTAAAATTGTCAAGTAACGAGTTTGTTATTGTAGAGAAGCCTTGAAAATGTTCTGCAGTGAAATTGTTTTTATGAATCCATGCATTTCCATACAAGTAAATGCAACTTCCTCTTTCATCTCAATTTGTATGGATTTACGATGGATTCAATAGATGACTCGAAAAAACTCTTTAAAAAATCCATCATTGTAGTAGTTTAGTTCTTGTTACATTGTGTTATGCATTTTCATCGAAGTAACGACTTTGTCACTTTTAAAATTAAAACCAAAATATTTAATAACAAATTAAATGCGTAAACTCTTTGAGCTCAGGAGTTTTCGCATTTAAAGAACTAATTAATTATAAAATTATAGGGATATTGCAAATCACAACTTAACAACTTATTCGCTGTATCGTGTGGGGCAGAAAGATATAATATCGTGTGTGTGAGAGAAGAAAATAAACAAAACAAAATTGGCAATAAATGCGATAAGGATTTAAAAAAATAATCGCGTAAACGTAGCTAAGATAAAAAATAAACATTAAGTAATTTAAGATTTAAAGAATGCGACAATTTTTTGTTAAAAATCGAAATATTCTTAAGCCGTTATAAAAACTTTTTTATTTAAAAATGGTACATTCCGCGGTGCCATTATGTGTATAGTAAATGCTTCAATACTTAACCATGTCTTCTTAGAAACTCTATTGAAATACTCCAAAAATACTCACAGTAGAGCATTTCACGTTCAACTTTATATTATTTGGCAAAAAAATATCCAGCAGAATTTACTGGGCACTTGTTTATGTTCGATTTCAACTTTAGCAATCAAAAATAGCTAACAATTATTAGAAATTCAACTTTAAAGATGTTCTAAGTCGTTCGAATTTTAATTATAAATTATTGAAAAAATTAACAACTATCGTAGTTTCCAACTAAACTTCTTTGAAAATTATCTTTAAGATTTCATGACTTAAGTGTAGCGATGTTTCTTTAATCAAACTTCGATCTTAACTTCTTCTCTTAAAATCCAATATTGAATGAAGAAAGAACTCAACACTTCAGTCTGCGTAGTTCTACTAATCTTATGCTCCAATAAATGAAAAGGATTTCATAAAGTCCTTAATTTTATTAAATAGAAAGTTAAAAACTTAATGCACTGTAGACAACATAGATTAAACTTAAATTCTAACCCTAAAATGATACTTAAAAACATTTCTTAATATTAAAAAATCCTTTTCCTATAATCATACTGGACATGGACTATGGAAAATCATTCTGGCTGTGAATCCAAAGTATCATTTAGAACTTTGTTTCATTCATCACTAGAAATGTCAGAATTTATGTTAAAATCATTGCTAACACTGACAATAACTTGAATTCATAAATAAATTAGTAAGGTTACTCCAATCTAAAATTGCACAAACAGGAGCTAAATAAAAAAACTAAAAATGCAATTTTAAAACCATGTCAATTCTACCCGTTAATTTTATTTTGCTTCAACGCTAAATACACAATAGCAATTTCATAGTTCACTTCTACGAGCATATAAAAACTACATTAATGACTGTTTATAAACAGTCATTCATCATACTATGTATCATTCTCTCGCTTACTTCTTCGGAGAAAGACGCAATTATTTCACGTCCACCTTAGAAGTTTGTTTTTAATTGAGTGAAAAAGAACTAAAATTCATTCATATTTTAAATTCTCTTACCATTGAACTTTCATCTAACTTAATTTAAAAATAAAAAAATAAACCTCTTTAGCTACGATAGTTTTTAAAATTAACTATCTTAGACGGTAATAAAACGTAGGTATAGTTTATTAAATATACTAAGGGAAAGATGTCAAAGTTGTTTGTTAATCTATATAAAATAAATTGCAATTCAGAGGTTTAATCTTAGACTAAAGCTAAAATTTATCAATTAAAAATGATGTAGTCAACTAATTTAAGTTTTGTTCCGTAGTTACAAAGTCGTTTCATCGATGATAAGATAATTATATACCACCCATTTTCATTTAGATAATTATGTTGATTTCTCTCTAAATCAGGATGTTTTCAAGGCTTTCGTTGAAATAATTTTATGTTACAATTTAAGATTTTGTTGTACATTTCATTCATTTATTATTTATTATCTAAAAATACCAAAGAGTTAATCTAGAATTTTAATAATTGTATGAGAGTCACAGATGGCCAGAAAATTTTGTACAAGGTATGGTATCTTCATTTGATCCATAATCCATAAATACCTATTAATCGGTAAGCTAATAAAAATAGTAATTTTTAATGGGCTAATCCAAAATTTAATAATCAGGTTAGTTAAGGTGATATTGGAAATGATTTTTTTAGAATCACTAGACTGTAAGGTATCGTATGTTTAATAATGTGTAATAATCAGTAATCACTGAAATAAACTAAATATACAAAATAAAAATTCACTTATTTAAAACTTTACCCTGAACAACACAATCTTCTCCAGTCGTAATGTAGTAATCGTAAGTATACTATAATAACAGAGTAGCACACCGTGTCTAGAAAGAGTTAACTTCAATACTCAAGAGTTCAATATTCAATACTTCAAGAGTTAGCTGCACTAAACACTTTCGACGCTATATTTACAGTGGCTATTGTAGGTTCCTAGAAATGTATAGCAGGGTTGAGATTTATGGATAATTATAATGGGATTTAATGCGAATTAAATTAGGAGTAAAGTTGAAGCACTACTATCTCAAGCTTTTTGAGGAACGCTACCTACATAATGTTGATCCTTCAATGTAAATAAAACTTTGCCTATGAGAACATTCGTAACTTAAGTACCTAATTTGTTAAGATAATACTTACCAGCAGCGGCGGGGTACTTAATTAATTATTGTACAAAACTCTCCAAATTGAGTAATGGAGAATTAAACTCAAAGTCTTATGATGAAATTATTCGAGTCACGTGAGTTATGGGGATGGAGCTACACAGCCAACAGCTAGAATTATTAAAATGGCGATTATGATGAACTAATTTTTATTTTCTTTCATTCTTGAGTACTCGCTCCGACATAACGCAAACAAATGACTTCTATTATAAAAAAAAATACAAAAAAGACCTCTCTTTTTATTATTGATCTATTAATAAATGTATGAGCTACGACGGCCAATTTTTTTTTTTCTTTTTTTAATGTAATTTATATCTCATCTTTACTACAAGACTTATTGAACGCCCCTCGTATGTGTGAATCTAGAGTATGTCACAGTGAAGATCGACCAAGCGCCTCTTACGAGCAGCAAGCAGAAACTACTCTTTAATTTCCACCCTTCAGTCAGTTCTCCAACTTGTGGCAGTCTCTGACAAGGGTCCATTATCAATGTCACAGTTGCCATCAACTTTCTGTCAGGCGATAGCTATCAGCTGTATACGGTTTATGCGGAACCTCTACTTTCGATTCGTCTTTACTATGGTCTTATAACATGCTACTGTGTATTACTTTACTGTGGACAGGATAATGGTGGCAGATAGAAAGAGACAGAAGAAGCAATAACTAAGATGGATGGTGAACTCAAGAGGTAAAGAATAATAATTGAATACATTCATGTATGGTCACTTTTATGACTCATTATAAAGATTGATTTTGTATTATTATTATTAAATTTTATAATTAATATTTTTATAGTACCAGCATCTATTATATTTAAAATATTTTATTATCCTACTCGTACACACGTAATACACGTTATTTAAGGAATATTTGTAACTGAAATTCAAGGCCTCCGAAACATGAGTATCGGGGTAAATGTCGACGGCCAAATAAAAAAAAAAGAGATCGGTTGGCATATCACCAGCCAGATGGTTCATGGATGCGGATGGCGAGGGTCCATGAGAAGTAGCGCGATGGGGCAAGGGCATTTTATACCCAATAGTGAGCAGAGATGGGCTGATGATAATGATATTTCAGATTACATCAATGCCGATCATTTTCTTATGATATCCGGAGTAGAGCCCAAGCAACCTTGAGATTCGCGGAACGCCTTGCGAGTTGCGCCTCTCTAACCCTTTGGTAGGTTCCCCCTATTCAAACTGGAAAACAAAAGCAAATCTCCTTACAGCAGCAGGAATTTCTCGCCACAAAGGTCCCATCACACGGGCGTCTATATCAAGGTGTTGTTTTGTAAAGTGACACCCGACTCAGGAGTAATTATTAACACAATAATAAAGCAAAAAAAAAAGCAAGTAAGTGATAATTCTTAATTAAATAATAATCTTACAAATCAGTGAAAAATACCCAAAAATCATTAAATTTTGGCCTCCCTATTTTACTAACGCTTGCGGCGAGTCGGGCGCCACATCGCGCGCGCGCTTTGAGAAGGCGGGGGTGTCCGCTCGTCGCGGTTATTAGGTATAGAACAACTTGTAAAGGTAATTTGTCCATAAAAAAAATTTAGAAAAAAAAAACATATTTCTTGTGTTAAGAGTAACTCAAACTATCGTCCCTGAGTCGAATGTCTCTAACCAAAACAACACCCTGTATAACCACAACGTGTGAAATGCTGAAATAATACTCTTGTGACTGCACTCTCGTTTTATGAGTAACGTTACTTTACTTATTGTGTTCTAGCAATTAATTTTCTATTTGTTTAGAAATGGCCAAAAGTCAACGTTTAGGTCATGGGCCAGCGCATAAGGACTCTACTAAATTATTTGGTATCTATAGTCATCTTTAAGTTTCAAGTAGTGATTACATACCAACACGGATAATACTGCATTTAAGAACTTAAAAACAAAGCTACGAAGACTAAGGGACCGAATTCGATAATTTGCAATAATCGAAATTTAGCTTGGATTTTGTTCCCTAACATCTATTTTGCATACATTTACTTAGTTGATTGAAGTCGCTTGACTTGCAAACTACGCTTTACAAATAAAATAAAACGCTAGTGTGTTGGGAGCTTTCATATACAACGTATATTATAGAAATACAAGGAAATTGTATCGCTAGGCAGAAGCGTATAGCAAAATACTCTCTGCAGATTATGCTCAAAGAATTCCAATTATGTGACGTTTATAATTATGCATGTAAGTAGGTACCTATTTACTTACAAAAGTACCTCGAGTAGGGCGAAATGAAATAGAAAATAGGAAATTATTTACCAGTAGGTATTTCACCAATTTCAATTATTTATGATGCCTAAGAGATTTTAACTAAAATAATTTAGAAATTCATGAAAATAATTTAAAACTTTTTTTTTTGTTTCTGTCAAGTGTTCTCGTCAAGTTTCGACCTCAATAATACAAATTTCAAGTCCGCTGGTGAGAATTTGTGTATGTTCTTACCTGACAAAGGCTAGTAAAATCGGGAAAACACACCTATTGTTCGACGTTTCGCCTTCAAAGTACGATTTGCATGCAGTTCCATCCGCACGGATCCGGTTTTATCCAGTTTTATCCGGTTCTATTCGGTTTTACGTTACCTGTAAGCGCGTAAACACGCGATTGCAGCGACAAGGTGCAATGATTCTGCTTCTAAATTCATGTTTGCAGGATGATTTTAGTATTGAGCACAGGATTCTTGGTTTCCTTTGAGATGTTCTGTATGTAAACACAAATAAGAGTTTCCCAGACTTTCTTTTATATTAGGAATTTCGTTGTTGCTTTTCTTGAACACACGAACTACACTTGACTCTGCATTGCCTTTAGCAAAGGTATTATTGATATTACAATAGACTGGTCACATAAACAAGTCTTTAGTAGCATTACACTAACATGAGTGAAGTACGCTACACTGCCTGGGAGCTATTTAGATAGAGACACGATCACAAATGAATATCTATAGACGCACAAAAAAATGCTGAAATTCCTGAAACGGTGCTACATCAAACTATCTTTACCATAACTTAAAACCTTAATGAATAATGTCCGAGGAGAGAAAACAGAAAGGTCTTGGGTACATTCCAAGAAGGTAAAGAACTTCTGATTTATGGCTCTCAAGTATGAAGATGGAATTTTAAATGAAAACCACTGAGAAAATGTAATAATATACAAGAGAACTTTGGTAGAGAAACTTCGTATTATGTTGAAGTCTTAAGACGGATAAAACAAAGGGGTGCGTAATTTATGTTTTTTTAATAAGCAACTTGGATGAAAGATGTAAATTTTTGGTGTTTTGGGTAACAAGATAACAAGTTACTGAAGCAGATGATTTAAGAAAATAATTACTTGTCTCGCTGACTGCTAAAAGCACGCTAAGTAAACGCTAAACGGGACATTGATGTTATACCTCACAACCCCTCCGGACTCGTGGTTCCCCCCAAGATGTTCCCCTAGGGGGGGACAAGGAATGTAGCTATGTTAATGTGTTGGGTCACTGACCTTTCCAGTGAGTTCCCCAAACTATTTCATGAAAGATGAACGATTCGGGCCTGGGCCTGCCATATGTGATGACATGGACTCTTTTTTCGCGTAAAATGGCGTGCGCTCAATCGTAGCATACAAATCGGCTGTGTCAATAAACAGAGAGGCCAGTATGATCCAAGAAAATTAACCTCGGAACTTGCGTTAAATCCGGCAGTTCAGATTTTTTGTTGACTTGTCTATGATGTTGGCCCAATGAACAATCCAAGTTTATGACTTGAGTGAAAAGGCTTTATCTCGGAAACCATTGAGTCTAGTGAACCTAGACGAGTCGAGTCAACCATATAGTTCTAGTCACAGATTGAAGCAAATTTTGTCTTCTTTAAAATTGTATTATGAAGGTATTTAAAAAAACTAGTCCAATTAAAATTGCCAATAAAGGATATAAAGGCGAAAATTTCGCGGTTTTTTAAATTTTCACAAGTTTCCAATCGCCGCTCCAGGTCACAAACTTGAATTATTCATTGGGCCAACATAATAAAAGCCAGCAAACAATCAGAACTTCCGGATTTAACGCAAGGCACCACGTACATTCAAAATCAATTTTACTGGGATAGATAGGCGCATTTCAGTAAAAGTCAATTTATAAACCGAAGGCGCCCGCCCGATTCTTTTATACATTTCTGTTTTGTGCCTACATTGTGTCAGATTTAGGACATGTGTTGTTGCGATCGATGTGTAAAATTGTTTGTTTATTTTATGTTCACTTATAGATGGATGATGTATGAAGTCATGGTTAAAATAGCGGAGGTTTGATGGGCGTGTTATACCAAAATCTACGGTAATGTCTTCTAAAATTTAAACAGTAATAAATCCTACCGCAACCGATAAATACAGGGTGCACTCTAAGTCGATAGCGGAACTTTAAGTAGGCTTTCTACTGATCAATACAAGCAACTTGTACTAGGTGGCGAAAAAAATATCAGCTGTTCCATACAAAAGGTCGACTCAGTACTGCGCCAAATGTATGAAACAGCTGATATTTTTTTCGCTCCATTTTTTTCGCCACCTGGTACAAGTTGTTTGTAGTGACCAGTAGACAGCGTACTTAAAGTTCCGCTATCGACTTAGAGTGCACCCTGTAGAGTTAACAAAGATTTTATCTTATCGTTTTCATACGTCATTCATTAATTAGGTAGACTAACTTGTCTTATTATATTATTTATTGTCTGATTTAGACATTTGGTATACAGGCAATTCGGTACGCAAAGTTTTTTGTTCGAAAGTCCGTTATTGGCTTAATCTTATCTTTAGACAATATTGAGAAACTAATTTCAATATTTTTTATTTTGGTTCAGTAGTTTGGATTTTACAACGTTTCAAAGATACGGTTTTATGACCTTCACGCGACGGTCTGCATACTGTTGGCGGTCATAGGAACCAAACATTTTAGCGCATAAAAACAAAACTACTGGACCAAAATAAAAAATATTTAAATTAGTTTCTCAATATTGTCTAAAGATAAGTTTGAGCCAATAACGGACTTTCGAACAAAAAACTTTGCGTACCCAATTGCATACACTGTTTAGTTTTCATGATCGTCTTTTGTTTTTATAGTTTTTTTTTTCATTAGCTCTTTATATTCAAACAAGTGTCTGTTATTTTGGTTTTCCTGCAATTTTATCTTTTTCTACTCATTCAGAAGAAGGCTTTGGTACACTTCTATGTATCCTACAGATTTATCGGTAGGATATAATATTATAGAAGTGTAGGTACGGTTGACCACAGTCACATATACCCCATAGCAGCTCTTAACGCGCGCTGCATAAGAGCGGCTATCGAACAAAAAGGGGTATCCTAGCGTGTGGCCGACTGTACAGCAAAGCCTTCGCCACTTCGCTACCATGACAAAGGTGACCAAGTGACAAAGTGACACCCGTGCTCCTCCACAGCTACACAAGCTGTGAGGAGGACGGGTGTCACTTTACAAAACAACACCTTGTCTGTTGTATAGACTCTAAGATTGTGCTTTAAGGGTGGCATTAATAGTCATCTGAAATCACCTACTTGAGCTCGATCTTAAGTAGGATGCACACGGGCTTATTTACTTAGGGTGGCATTAATAGTCGTCGACTCAAGATCGAACTCAAGTAGGTGATCTCAGAAAAGTCAAATGCTAATGCCAAGCCTTGGCTAATGTCAAAATTGAGTAGCTGTCAGCATATTAATAGACACTATCTTGAGATTGATAGTGACATTAGCCAAGGCTTGACGCATTTGACTTTTCTGAGATCACCTACTTGAGTTCGATCTTGAGTCGACGACTATTAATGCCACCCTAAGTAAATAAGCCCGTGTGCATCAGGTGAGAATAGCCATCAGCCTCTCACGTCCTATCTCCGAAAGGATTTCGGAGATTTGCACCGATTTGTTACCGGCTCTACAACAGCTGAGACAATAGGGGTCTGATATCTCTGACGCCGACGGAATTTGTTACGTACAGTCTACGCTTTCAACGAGTGCACTGCACTCATTGCATTTGTGAATTTCTAGTAGCAATACCACTCGCAAACGGTGAAGGGAAAACATCGTGAGGAAACCCGCAGATTAGTTGGCTCCACACGTATTGACCTTATCTTTCCTGTGATCTAGGCTGACTAATCTGTCACGATGGTATAGTGCTGGGCAAGCCTACTCCATCTAAAAAAACGATGTCCTAGGCACAGTCAATGCAGCGCCGAATGGTCTCTTTTTTTGCTTTTGAATAAATTTATTTTTATTTACTTATATGGCACAATTGTAGTACAATATCTCTCGCCAACTATGAAGGAAAACATCGTGAGAAAACCTGAACGTCTGAGGCATAATACTCTCATCGCGAAAATCACCAAACCGCAGTGGGCGCGCGTGAGAACTCTGTCTCTCTCGCTCTCTCTGAGAGAAGACCTTTGCCCAGCTAGTGGGATATTATGTACAATTGTACAGGCTACAACTGACATCATATACTTTTATTGGTGGTACAGCACCGACTCCGTGCGACTCCGACTCGCAGTCAGCCAGTTGAAAAAAGTTTTTAGGCTTGATGCACTCTACAGAAATGGCCAATCTAAGCATATAACCACACTAAGCGGAAAATACGCGACCGAAGTTCCGCGGCAGATTTTACTTTCTGACGTATTCGGCTGATATGACACACCATAAGTGCGGAAATTACGCGACCGAAGTTCGGTCCGATTTCTTTAGAAATATAAGTTTGGACCGAGTTTCCGTAACAAAAAGTAGGTAACGCGTATATTGTGTTGATAGAATACGTTGGCGCCGAATTTCCGCCGAACTTACGCCCAACCGAAGTTTGGCTGTACGCTATATCGTGACGGAATTTCGGCATAACATGCTTAGAGTCTAAGCTCCAGCGAAAGGACAAACGTTTTTATCGTACCTACCTACTAGGGAGTAGTTTTATGTATTGGTATAAAGCAGAATTTAAAAGTGCGGCATTTCAAAACACAACACGGACAAATAAAAACAAAACCTGTGTTCTTATTTACAGATTACTTAGGGTGGCATTAATAGTCGTCGACTCAAGATCGGACTCAAATAGGTGAACTCAGAAAAGTCAAAAGATGCTAATTTCAAGACTTGGATAATGTCAATGTCAATCTGAAGAAGTATCTTTCAGAAAGAATTGAGAAATTCGCTAAGCAAATAGGTAAGTATCGTTCTGTCTCTGCAGATTTCTCACACAAGAGCGCGACAGAGCGATTCGTACTAAGTATCGTTCTGTCACGCTCTTTAGCGAGAAATCTGCAGAGACAGTACGATACTTACGTATTTGCTTAGTGGATTTCTCAATTCAGAAACCGGGCCTCTGTCTATTAATATGCTGACAGCTACTCAAGTTTGACATTAGCCAAGGCTTAACATTAGCATTTGACTTTTCTGAGTCAACTACATTGAGATCGAGCTCAAGTAGGTGATCTTAGACGACTATTAATGCCACCCTTAAACATTGTACGTACATCCACCAATGTTAAAGTTTCAAGAAAAAATAGGTCCACTTAACGGCATCCACTTCCAACCCTACACCAATGAAATAATAGGGTCAGTGCAGTACACGGAGTAGGAATCCAGCAAGCATAGCATAATAATATGGATGGGTTAGGCAGGACATAGGGGGTTATAACTACAAGGTGTTAAAAAAGATCCTAACTCTTTTTAGGGATCACAACCTAAATATTATTTTTGCTCCATGACGTTCCGAGAGGGCGCTAGAGCACCATTTTCCCATACAAACTTAGTTAAGGTTTAATTTCTAAACCACAGGCTGGATTTTGCTGAAACTTGGTTTAACCCAACCTCATGCTACGTGAGCTGCTCCTATTTTGTTACTACGAGCTGCAAATTTTTGAAAATAGTTATTTGTTATGTAAGAATGCAAAATTATTGTTTGCGGCGAGTGCTTGTATTGAATACCGAGCTAGCGAAGGTTTCTAAAATTGAGCCACGAGCATAGCGAGTGGTTCAAAAAAAGAAACCTGAGCGTAGCGAGGTATTCAGAAGCACGAGACGCAAATAATATTGCATTCGTGCGAAACACAAAACTTTTCATCTCACAGAAGCGAGGAAATCATTTTGTTAGCCAAGCGGGACAAACAAAGTAGACAACTACTTACAGTCAAAACAGGTGAGTCAAATCAGTTACTTTTAAAAGCATAATTCACTGTAGTTACGGCTGCCGCACTAAAGTTTTCAGCTTCGTTGGTATTAAAACCATTCGTTTTATTAATAATTTCTTGAAGTTCATTTACCCAGACACAAAAATAATGAAAATTAAAAGAATGTTTTTTTTTTCCGGGTGCATTCTGAACTTTTACCATATAAATTTAAAATTTCTAGAGGTAAAAAGTAAATTCAATTATATCGGTTGAAAAAATGTATTTAACAAACCAACCCAAAATTATCTAATTGATAAAACAGAAGCGGGTTTTTTTTTTTAATGTACTGTAATTAAAAATAAATATAGTGTACAAAATATTAAAAAGACTGTAAGAAGAAACCGCGTTTCTGAATGTTCTATTCCGTGACTTTAGATGTCTATGCCTCATTTGCATTAGCAGTTTTGTATAGAAAATGGGCACTGTCGTGGAGAGTCGCGTCTTTACTAAACGAGGCTCTTCTTTCTGAAGCTTTTATGAAATTATATGGCATCTAGTGAAACGGCCAGTGCTTTTTCTTTTTCTACATCATGGGGCGTGCACAGCAAGGGCGTTTAAATTTCGAAGCGCACAAAAATGCAGATTGGTTAAATTCGGGTTTTACACGGTTGTAAGTTGCTAGTAACAGCAAACTTTCCGAGCATGGGAGATGAAAAATATATATTCCTATATCCTGGATTGTTTCTGCATGGAAAAATAATATTGCGCTTTCACCAAAGTCAAATTGAGAAGTTGATGTGTTTCAGGAATTAACCTAAATATACCCTGTATTTTAGACTTCGATGCGGGTAACCTCTATGAGTCCTCCATCACCTCACAGCTTCGTGGCGCTGTAGAAAGAGAACCACAAGTGCTTTGACAAAATAAAGAGTGTTTGCGCCACTCATTACGATAAAAGGTTTCCGTCCTTCCTTTATTTTCCTTTATTCCACCACTTACTTTGCTCCAGATCCTGTGAATTCGCTGTGCCTCTCTTTCGTTTCTTGTAGCGGGAGAAAAGGACACAAGATGGGTAGAATCAAATGAAATTCCTTGTTACGTGCTTCTGAACAGCATGTTTTTGCACTTCAAAAAACCGACTTCAAAAAAGGAGTCGGGTCCAATGGACAATATTATATCATTTATTTTTGATAGAGATTTTATCGGTTTTTCAGGAAAATGACGGACACGTATTTTTTCTTATGTTAAATGTCTTTGTAAATACTAGTTATTTTTATTCAATTTTATTGCAATTTTCCAATTTTCTCTGAAATAACACTGCAGAAAAATCTTCGAGTATTTTTCTCATATTCCTTGAATCTCAATTATGAAACGTTTTTTTTGTTTCAGCTTCAAATTATTTTGATATATGTATTGTCCATTACCCGTATTTTTATTTCACAATTGTTACCTCACAACTTGATAATTGTTTTTTTTTTGTTTAAAAGGATATACTTCTTGTGTGGTCCCACAAAAAAATGGTGAAGATCTGATGAAGAACTTCGGAGATGGAAAACGGAACTCCCCAATTGACAGCAGCAGCTCTGAATCAGTAGGTAGCTAGGTTAATAACTGTGTACCTTTTCACAAGTGAAGTCAGTTTTTTTGTTTTTTGTTAATTTTAAGTTACTTATGTAGTCGAGTAGTACCTACTAGGACCGGTAAAATTAACTTTTATCTGCTTTCTTTCGAGGATTTCTATCGATCTAGCGTCACTTCTTCTAAAAGTTCGAATTAGTTAATTATGTACCTACCTACTTTACTAAAGTACTATTAGGCACTTTTTCAGTTGCGCGCTGAATTAGGGTGGGGTAAAAAAGTATTGGAATGGAGACCCAGAACAGGGCGTAGAAATGTGGGCAGGCAACCAATGAGATGGACTGACGACTTGGTCAAAGTGGCAGGAAAATACTGGATGAGAAATGCCCAAGACCGAAAGGAACGGAGTGCAATGAAAGAGGCCTACACTCAGCATTGGGTGGTGACAGGCTGACGAAGAAGTAGAGCTGAATTAAGTGGCATTAATAGTCGTCAGCTTAAGCACGAGCTCAAGTCGGTGATGCCAGAAAACAGAAAACCAAATCACCGACTTGAGACCTTCGCTAATGTCAATGTCAAGCTCAAGCTTATGCTGACAGCTACCCAGCTAGCGCTTTTGTTCAGTGATTTTGTTTTCTCAGTTTAAACCAAAAAAGATAGTTTAAAACCTATCTGTCGATTAATTTTCATACAAAATGCGAGGTTTAATCTATGGTCTGAGTTTAAACTGTGATTGATGTTACGGGTCTAAGTGCTTATTCGCTAAAAGTCCAGTCTTGTTATCTACTTATACAAAACGAACGTGGAAAAAGCAACAATCATCTTTGGACAGTTGATAACGGGAAATTACACGCTGGATTTTTATGGAATAGACCCGGTACGTTTTTGGGGAATAAAGGTTAAATATTTTTCTCGAATCAAGACTTGAAATAAAACCCCTGGAAAATATAAAAAGATCTATAGGTTTTGTTGCTTTTAAGACCAAAATGTGGTTGCGCCTGGCACAGGATTGTGATAGGTGGCTTGAGCATAAAAAGACCTTTACTCAGCAGCATTGGGTGTTAACAGGCTATTGAGGATGATGAAGACCAAAATAACCATGTTTAGTATTCTTTGTTTCCCTCACGTGGTTTGACCGACAAGGATAACGAGGTTATTACGCGTGGTAAAGGAAAAGACTCTATTTCCCTTGTAGAAATAAGTCTGCACCTTCGTGACACATTTCTTGATACAGTCGCCTGTCCCCCGAACACGTTTGGATTGTCATAATTTTAGAGATCCCCCGTAGTAGCAAGTAAAAGTTTCATGTATCTAGTTCACCCCAGTTCACCCGCTCGGCCAATGAAAAAAAAACATAAATTATTGTCTTCTTTTTGGATGCGTTTTTTGCTAAAAACTAGTCCAATACGGTTCTGGGATCTGGAATCTAGGCCTTGGGTCCTAAACATAATTAAGCCCAGGGATTTCTCATATAACAAACCGATTTTAGCAAAAAACGCACCGACATTTAAGCTTCAAATTAGCTTTATCTCATCTCATAAACGGCTCAACCGATGTTGATAAAACATAATTATCTAAAAACACTCGCAACAAAACCTGCTTTCAAATAAAAAAACCGCATCCAAATCGTTTCATGCGTTTACGCTGCCACAGACAGACAAACAGGAATACAGACACACACACACACATGCACCCTCACACACACACACATAGCGGTCAAACTTATAAAAACCCTCTTTTTGAGTCGGAGTTAAAAAATAAAACGAACGGAACCCTCAGCAAAGAGAAGCAAGAATATACCAAGCCAGTTTCCATTAGTCTTGCCTTCAACACGTGACTTGTCGAACGTGAAATATGCCAATGTAAATTATGAATTCCGCCCAGTCGCCCGTATAATCTAACTTTCCTCGACAGATCCTTCAACTTTTAAATTCGAGCCGGGGAGTTTTTATGTGTTTGTTAATATAATGAGGGAAAATACGAGGAGTAACTTTAGAGGTGTAGAGGTCAGACGAGTGCCGACGAAGAATTGTAAAGCCAAAAATATCAGCTCAAGAGCCTATAGTGACCAATTGACTTATTTTGTCGAACAACGCTAGGAGCTTCTTGGCTCCCAGCGTTCTAGTCTCAGCTGATCTCAAAAACACTTTTTTTTGGCCGGTCACGTTTTAGAGTCGGGGGCGCGGTCACAGTATATTTATTATGTTCTGTAACTTAATTATGACGAAACTGAAGGATTGTTACTCACAGTCTCTTGATATTGATAAATACACCTTGACCAAGATTTCGACACATCACACACAATCTCTCCCTGACACACGCATACACACACACACACACACGCACACACACCCTCACACCATCTCCCTACCACACACATACATACATAATACACCCTCACACACACACACAAACACACACTTATATTGGAACAAGTGCCTCAGTATTAATACTTCCAAATTTATTTAACATGCGTAGGTACTTAGAGATAAAACATTTTTTCTTATATAAACCTCTTATTATATCAAGCATAAACCTTTTATAATTTCAATGTAAGGCGCTAGTACCTGTGATACAGTTTACCATTGTCCCTCCTATACATCTATCTATCTATCTATCTATCTATATATATAAAAATTAATCGCCGTGCATTAGTCTCGCTAAAACTAAGAAACGGCTTGACCGATTTGCATATTTACTGTTTTGTTTTGTTCACCATAGTTCAGGGTAGGTTTAAAAGCAAAGAAATATGGGAAAAGTTAAAGGATTAGGTGAAAAACGGAAGAAATAAAAGTTGGTAATTTTGTATTGGAATCGCCATTTTTGACATTCGTTGGCATATCGTTTGACAGCTGTTTGACTCTCGCCGAAATCCATCAAAAAACTACTTTGTTGGATTTTGATCTACCAAAAAGGCTGGATTGTAAACGAACGTTGAACATCGGTGAAGAAGTGGGTGGTTTAAAAAAATGCTGTGTTCTGTCTTTTGATACTGCTATTGAACAACAGATGGCATTAGTTGTTATACGAAAACAATGGATATTTTTTTAAATTAGAACTGCTACTGAATAACAGATGGCATTAGTTGTTATTTGGAAACAGTGAATATTTTTTATAGTAGAAGCAACTTCTCAACAACAGATGGCGTAAGTGAAAAAAAAAATACTCAAACTTATAAGTACAAAAGACAGCACGTCGACGCTTATACGCTAGCACTCTACTCGGTTACGTTACGGGCGACTTTAAAACAAAAGTGTACACTCTGACGTGCTGTCGTGTGCACTATAAAATTCTGTCGCCTACTAAATAATTCCACCATCTATCTATATATATAAAAATTAATCGCCGTGCATTAGTCTCGCTAAAACTAAGAAACGGCTTGACCGATTTGCATATTTACTGTTTTGTTTTGTTCACCATAGTTCAGGGTAGGTTTAAAAGCAAAGAAATATGGGAAAAGTTAAAGGATTAGCTGAAAAACGGAAGAAATAAAAATTGGTAATTTTGTATTGGAATCGCCATTTTTGACATTCGTTGGCGTATCGTTTGACAGCTGTTTGACTCTCGCCGAAATCCATCAAAAAACTACTTTGTTGGATTTTGATCTACCAAAAAGGCTGGATTGTAAACGAACGTTGAACATCGGTGAAGAAGTGGGTGGTTTAAAAAAATGCTGTGTTCTGTCTTTTGATACTGCTATTGAACAACAGATGGCATTAGTTGTTATACGAAAACAATGGATATTTTTTTAAATTAGAACTGCTACTGAATAACAGATGGCATTAGTTGTTATTTGGAAACAGTGAATATTTTTTTATAGTAGAAGCAACTTCTCAACAACAGATGGCGTAAGTGAAAAAAAAAATACTCAAACTTATAAGTACAAAAGACAGCACGTCGACGCTTATACGCTAGCACTCTACTCGGTTACGTTACGGGCGACTTTAAAACAAAAGTGTACACTCTGACGTGCTGTCGTGTGCACTATAAAATTCTGTCGCCTACTAAATAATTCCACCATCTATAATAAAAATGAATCGCCGTGCATTAGTCTCGCTAATAAGAAATGGCTTGACCGATTTGCAACTCAAGTGTATTGATATGTGAAACGTATTCTACTTCAGCGTACAGAAGACTGAGCAAAATTCCAGACTCAAGATTTGCCAGAGAGCAATGGAGCGCAGTATGTTAAGCTTCAAGAGGACAGATCACGTCAGAAATACGACACTGCGCTACAAAACGCGCCGATGTAGGGGTCCAAACAGCGAAGTTAAAGTGGAGCTGGGCCGGACATATAACTTCTGCTTGCAGAGATATAAAGTAACCAAAGGCCAGCATTGCGCAGAAGATACAGGGTTAATGGGGGGGACTAAAATAGAAAACATAGACGTCTGGTGGCTGAGAGCACTGATGTTGTCCAAAGTATGCTCGCAGTATTGCATGAAGCATCTCTGAGGGTTAGCCTGAGGATGAACCTGTTCAAGACCAAGATTAAGTATGTCGGACAATAGGTACTTACCTCTGACAATCTAAGCGTAAACGTTACCGTGGACAACTGCCCCATCGAAGTGGTTGACAAATACGTTTTTCTTGGACGTCTTTTTTCCTTTGGCCAACAGTTCCAGATAAAAGAGATTGCTAGGCGAATGCAGCTGGAATGGGCCCCCTTCGGCAAACTTGAGGAAGTGTTCAAATCCAAACCGAAGGTTTTCAACCAGTGTGTACTGCCCACTCTTACTTATGGTTCTGAGACATGGAGTCTTACCAGAGATGTTATGAAAAAAGCCAACGTTGCCCAAAGAGCCATGGGGCGAGCAATGATCGGTATTAAGCTCTTGGACCATATACCGAACGTTGTAATAAGAAGCCGCACAAAAGTGGCAGACGTCGGAAAACGCATATCATCTTTGAAGTGGAAGTGGGCAGGACACCTGGCTAGCTAGACGCACCGATGGCAGATGGACGAAGTCTATTGCAGAATGGCGACCTCGAGAGGGGAAGAGTTCGGTTGGCAGACCACCAGCCAGATGGTCCGATGACATAGCCCAAGTAGCCGGAAAACAGTGGTTACGTCTGGCACAGGATCATGAGGGGTGGCGTGAGCATGAAGAGGCCTTTACTCAGCAGTGGGTGTTAACGGGCCGATGACGATGATGATGATTTTTCACATGATTTGATTTTTCGATGTTATTATGGGGGACACAACCACAAATAATTTACATTATGTGTATCCAATCGATCCAGTAGTTTCGGAGCAAATTGGCTGTGATGTGACACAAAAACAGACAGACAGACACACGAGTGATCATAAATAATTAATGGTTCTGTTTTCCCTTTTGAGTTACGGAATCCCAAAAACAGGGGGGGATACGAAATACGTGGTTATATTTTTTGCTCTATCGTGAAAACTGTAATACCTACATACAACCAAACTTAGCGTGGTTATAGGGATTAGGTAGGTACTGTCTATTATTACAACAAATAATAATAATAACGGCCAACATTTGTACGGAACCCTTTGCTCGAGTTCGACGCTCCAATAGATCAGTTTTTTGTCATCAGCGCGGACGTCAAACTATATTATCAGGTGATACGAAGTTCACCGGGTCAGCTAGTGTTATCTAAAACTGTGCAGAACCCGCAAAGTAAAATGTAACATATTCTTTTTGGTCCAATAAACATTATTATTATATTATATTATGTTGTTAAGAGTAATGAAAAGAATACTATTTTATTGCCGTGAAATAATAATAGCTAAAAAAAAGGTCAATTTTGAAAAAACCGTGAAAATTTCAACTTGTTCATGATTTCCATCATACCGAGGGGATTCGTGATTCGGTTCGAGAACTAATTGTTCCCGAGGACGAAGTCGTGGGGAGAGCTAGTTAGCTATATAATTTTGTCTAGACGAAAGCTAGTGTCCGCACTAAGCTATGCATAGTGCGCAAAGCCCTACCTACTTGAAGCGATAGCGTGGATCGCGCGCAACATTATGCCCCGCACTCGTGTGACGTCACGACGGGGTCCATGAACTTGAGGGCGGACGGTCGGCAAGGGAAGCGAAGGGTTCGAAATTTAACCCTCAGTTTCACCAGCACGTCTTTACTTGGACTCCTTGATACATTTAATACACAAAAACTCTACGAAAGTCTCATAAAGCTAGGGACTATGGATGGAATGAAAAAAAAATTCTAAAATTGAGCCACGAGCATAGCGAGTGCCCGTGACCACGGCCAAAATGTCGGAATAATAAAGGTAATTAATTTATCTACAAATCTAACCGCGATTCGTCCCGTTTTTATAAGATTTACCAACTTATAAGATGCTTTTGATTAGGGTACTCGTTTTCACCCGAGTGTTTTCATCATCATCATCATCATCATTAGCCCACCTCTGCCCACTGTTGGTTATGGGCCTTTTTCCCCTCGCGCCACCTCTCACGGTCCCTCGCCATTCGCATCTATGGACCCTCCGCCGCTGTGACAATGTCTTCCGACCATCGGGCTGCTGGTCTTCCGACTGATCGTCGTCCAGTTCTCGGCCACCACTATGTCACTGCCTTTGTCCACCGCCCATCTTCCCTCCTCGCCAGGTGCAGCCATTTCCACTTGAGACACGAGATTCGATCACCGATATCGTCAACGTTCGTTCGACGTCGCATGACTGTTTTAGTTTTCATTAACTCGGTCCGTGAAAACGCGGCTTTAAACCACCACTGTTTCTGCTATCCCTACGCCTGTCTGGCGCATCAATAGCGGCTGAGGGTTGTGTTCATTTCGCAACACGCTCCGAGACGCATGTGGCTTTCCAAGCTCTTTATATGCACTCTTGCACTAGAACAGTGTGAACTACCCCTTGTAGGTAGCAGTCTGCAGCTTTGTGCACCTTTGAGTATGTTCTATGTTGTGGTACAGGGAACTTGGGCCTCAAAATGTACTTGTAAGGCAGAAGATTTTCGGTACCTACAAAGCTGCAATAAAAAGCTGTTTTGAAAATAATGGCCCCTTTATTGGTTAGAGTTAGAGCAACGACAGTGTAATGTCATTGTTCGAGAGGGAGGGTGTATTTGTACGTAATCGAATCAGCAGACACCATAGACTTACTACACCTAGACGGAGTCCGTCCATTCAAAACGCCGCCCGAAATTGAGGCGCCTCGCTTTGTATGTGTGCGTAAAGCTGCTGATACACAACACATGCAACGTAATAATGCTGCCAGCGTAATAAGCTTTTCACAATATTGTGACTTTCCTTCTGGTTGGTAAGGTGATAAACATATTAAATTATGTTTGCGGACAAGAAGTCCATGTTATTTACAGTAACATTTCTCAATATTTGTGCGTATGAACTTTAAATCTAGGATCTGCAATCTAAACAAAAAAATTTATCTGTTGTACGGTTGTACCCGACTGCCCTAGAAGGAGGTTTATGTTTTTTGAGTATATGTATGTATGTATGTACATTTCTTTGACACGCTCTGCAGCCTAAGCGACTTGATGGATGCGAAGTGTCGTTAGATTCATCTTGATTGTAAGAGTGACACTGGGTAGATAAAAAAAACAAAAATAGCCGATTTTTAGCCCCAAACAAAGGTATTTTTTATTTTTTTAAACCTATCGAGTGGAGAATCAAAATGAAGGGTTTTACAATGGCTTACAAAAATAACTATATGTTTAAATGTAATTTGAAATGAGAAATGCTACTCAACTTTGCTTTCGGGGGAATTTATTCAGGTGCAGATATCTCCTAAATATCTCATAAACGGCTGAACCGATTTTGATGAAATATGTTGCTGAACCATTGCTAGGAAACCATCGTTCATATAAACTAGTGGTTCGCCCCGAACTATGAACTCGCGACCCCATATCTCAGTAACCCCTCGACCGATTTGGCTCATGTTCGAACTTAAAAATTCTCTTGGCCTCATTTACCTGCCTACCAAATTTCATGACGATCCGACTAAATTTACTCAAGTTATCGTCGAACGAACATTCATACATACATACATACATACATACATACATACATACATACAAACGCCGGATTGTTCCAGTAGACTCGGAGAACTTCGCTCGCTTCGCTCGCTCGTTCAAAAAAATCTCATCCAAATCGGTTCACTCGCTTAAGAGTTACGCTGCCACAGACACACACACATTCACACAGACACAGCGTTCATACTTATAACACCCCTCTTTTTGGATCAGTGGTTAAAAAAAAAATCAAAATCGGTCCGAAAGGTAAAAAGTTGTTGTTATAAAAAAGCTACACAAATTGGAAACCTCCTACTTTTTTGAAGTCGGTTCATAAGTCGTTCATTGTTAAAGGAAAACTAAAACAAAGCTCTCTAGATTGATATTTCTAAAATTGTTTTTTTGTGTATTGTGATTTTTGACATTCTACCTACTGGCAACCCCATAAAACATGTTGAATGTCATACGGAAGAAAAATTTTGAATCTAAATACGATCTTTTTCGACATAATATAAAGTGGAATCGTTGTTATTACTGGTGTAAAGTGATCCTCGTGCCTTCATCTTTCTTATCCGTGCTGTTTCTGCATCCAAACACAGCAAAAACCCGTCATTTTGAATAAAATTGCAGGAGCTCCGTTCGCTAGAAAGTGACCTTGAACACTGACATGCCGTTTTAGAAAGCGTACCAATTTGGTATGCATTTATTTGCTTCACTTTGCGAGCACTGATTGCGATTCTAGGTGTCCTAATTCTATGGCAGACACACATTATGAATTCAGCCATTATTTTGCTTGATAGTGAAAGTGGTATGAAAACTTAAGAATTGGAAATAAATAAAATTCAACGCTTAGATCCAAGATACACTTTCAAAATTAATATATATTTTGTTTAAATTGCTCGAGATAGGACGTCGGTGAATAACTGCTCCAAACAATTCAGTAAGAACGTAGGTACGTGTCGCTATAATGACTTTACATTGTTTACGACAATAAAAAAATCTATCATTTTGCATAATGTCGTTCCTCTTATTCTCCAAAACTCCAAAATGAAAATAGAAAATACCTTGGGAATAAATCACTAGTGGTGGTATTAATAATCCTCTAAGATCACCTACTTGAGATCGATCTCAAGGAGGTGAACTCAGAAAACAACAATCAACGACTTGAGACCTTGGCTTATTAATAAACCTATCTTGGGGGCGAACTTGAGTCCTCGACTTGAGTAAAGAATGAACTATTTGAACGAATGATACCATATAAACTTCAAAATGTGGACAAAAAGCTTAAACCCAACTCAAAAGTACTAGGCGCCCATACATTACAAAGAGTCTACCTTATGTAAGGTAATTACGCAGTTGGGTCATTCCACTTTTGGGTGGTCATTACGGTCACTTCTGTTACCGGTTACCACATTAAAAAGTTTTCTTTCATTTACTGCTTTAATTTTACGAAACGATCTCAATTAGTGTCTTTTTATACTAAGTTGTTTGGTTACAAAATAATAAAAAAATATAAAAGAATCGTGTCTTATTTTTTTCGTAAAAAAATCTTGTCCTTATTAGAATTTCCCAGTTAGCAAAATAAAAACGAAGAGGTATCTACTTTCTATGAATTTTGGTTCCACATACCTACCCCAAAGGCAAAACAATTAACTACAACAATATAATATCTGAAATCTGTACAAATGGTAGAGGAAGCGGCCATATAATTAATTTGCATTTTATCTCCGCATTGTTTTACGTTTGATTAATGATATTTGTTTTTGCTGTTGCCATGCACGAAAACTGACGACTGTAAAAAGTAAATAAATCAAGACAAATACACGAATTTGTGGAGGTAAGTATAATCTGCGCGCGATGAGAATGGGATGGAACCTTGTCAAAGTCAATCGAAAATATACTTGATTTTACTTTAACAAGGTATACGCGACGCGAGTTTCGCATCCCATTCTCATCGCGCTCGGATTATAAAGAAAATTTATAAGGATTATAATCGTGGATTTTATGGATCTCTGTGATGGATTGTATAAAAGTTTGGAATTATTCAACGTGCCGCGTTATGGTGCCATCTGTTGATATATGAATACTTACTCGGCCTCATGCAAGTAGAATGCTCATTGAAAATTATTCATTAATAGCACAGGTTAGTGCACAATAAAAACAAAAAGAATAAAAAAGCTTTCAAAAACTTTCTAATTTTCACAGCTTTTCTTCGTCAACTGTCGAGTCGTGTACATTAAAGTAAAATAATATAATACATAAAATTGTTTTAATTACGTCGTCATATCCGAGAATCGCCTGTACTCGTATTCTCTAAAATTAGCACCGCTAATATTTCCAATTACATGTCAAAAATAGATTTTCATTTCAATAAGAGCAATTTTCCCGCACATAAAAGCGTTTTGACGGTTGACGCGTGAGTGGATTTTTTTAGAGTAGACTTTCTGGACCTACAAAAAGTTGATAATCTGGGGCCAAGACGAGTAGGTAAGCGAAGCTCAAGAGCACTACTGCCTTTTCTTGAAGCGCTTCGTCTCTTTTTTAACTCTACCATCATAAGAGAAAACATCTATTCACTGTTCATTACTTTTCTGTTAAATTATTACAAACAGTTATTTTAGTAACGAAACGTCCAAGCCACATATTTTGACTAGGATGTAGAGTTTGTAAAGTTAGGGTGTGTAGAGTTAGAAGCTTGGCTCTACATGAGATCTGATAGCTTTTTGACAGTGCGGGGTGTATGGTCTCGTCTTGGCAACAATGTTCTTGGTGGGATTATGTTTACAACTTCTAAGTTTAAGGTGCTAACCCTCGCACGTTGTTTGCGAATTAGGGTTGTCATGCGAACCAACGGAATCTGCTTGTGGTCTGCTTTCAATTTCGTGATTAATTCTAACACCTTTACGTCGGGTCCGTGCGCCGGTAGTAGCTCTCCTAACCTATTACGAATAAGACCTTAGATAGGTTAGAATGTTAGATCCACAAACAAATACAAATATCATTATTGGATAATAAGAATGGTTCACAATATTGAAATATTTCGGTGAGTTGGCAACTGTCACCTACATAACACTGGGCAGTAGCCATATGGCCGTATCGCAGAGTGACAGTTGATCAGAAGGACGTGCGTTCCAACATTTTGAATTTCAGTTAAAAGAAAAAATTGAAATAGTCTAAAGTTTAGATGACGCATGTAGTTTTAGTTTAGAGGCTCCTTAAGATTACACTCATAGAATCGACTTTTGTCTTCATGTACGGGTCTTCATTTTGATACACTACATTATCTCCTCTCTCTACATCAAGCGTGGAAAAAAGAGAGTCTAAGGCTGTCATCCTCAAATTCAAACTCACTACCCTCGAACTCAAATATTTTTATTCAATATGCGAAAAAAAAATTATTTACATTGAACGTCAAACTAAAATAATAATATAAAAAATAAAAAAAAACATAAAAATGTCTGAAATAAATGATTTATTATTATTATTATTATAAAGATCAAATTAATACTTTTTACTTTCTACTACTAAGTATCTAGCATTTTTTTTTTGTTTAGGCTTAGGCATTTGATTGTTGTACTTATGTAGGTATTATAAATTGTATATTTTGTGATTCAATGTGCTTCAAATAAAGTAACTTGTGTGTTCCCAGACAATATATCCATGGAGTCCTTAGCAACCAACCATTCTAAAGGCCCAGTAGTAGGCACAACTAGCGCCACCAATGAAAAAAAAAACATATATTTTTTTTGGATGCGTTTTTTGCTAAAAACTCTCCTACAAAATCTCAACGCAAGGCTTAACTATTTTTAGGACCTAAGGTTTGGATTCCAGATTCTAGAACCTACGAATGCAATCATTTATCGCCAAAGTGGCCACTTTTGGCGATAAAATTAAATGGTTACATATGACTATTGTGCCTTAAGTATTAAAATCTTAAGTAAAACCAAAGTGTGACCTTGTTTGTTAGTTAATTTTTTTTAATAAAAAAAGCCGTTTAAGATCACACAAATTAGAAAACCGTCTTGATGAAGCAATATTATTGCCTACTTATGTACATAATAATAAAAATACATACAAAGATGGACTTATTTCCACCGTTATGATAAACGAACTTATTGAAAGGCGTTTTTAAGATCACACAAATTAGAAAACCGTCTTGATGAAGCAATATTATTGCCTACTTATGTACATAATAATAAAAATACATACAAAGATGGACTTATTTCCACCGTTATGATAAACGAACTTATTGAAAGGCGTTTATGCTATTTAGGTCGATGATTCACAAAGCTTCTTTACAACTTGCGTCAAATTCTATAGAGTTTATTGAAAGCGGTCGGAACAAAGTTCGCCTATGTACCACAACAGGCACCCTCCCCCTCACACAGTGCGTACCTAGCGCCCTTAAGCCCGAGTACATGAGTAGAGTAAGCGGTAGAGTCAATTAGCATGACTACTCGACCAGTTTTGAGCACTCTACCAGTTTTACTAAAGTAACTGTCCACAAATAAATTTCTAATTTGTCCCGACCCAAAAACCCCCCGTCCATAAGACGAGACCCGTCGAAGAAATTCACAACGACAGTTACTTGGCTCGGTAGCTCAAATGGTAGAGCACCTGCATGGTTCGTAAATGGTTGCGGGTTCAATTCCTGTCCTGAGCGAATTTTTAAAACTTATTAATGTTTAAGAGTGGCATTAATAGTCGTCAACTCAAGCTCGAGTCAAGCTTGAGGTAACTGTCAGCATATTGATAGACACTAGCTTTGGCACATTGACATTATCCAAGGTTTCAAGTCGGTGATTTTGTTTCCTGAGTTCACCTACTTGAGCTCGAGCTTGAGATGATGACTATTAATGCCACCCTTTGTATTCTCTACCGATTCACTCTACCGTTTACTCTACTCGTGTAAACCAGGCACCATACACCGCTACAAGCGGGCACCGAATGAAAATCGGCTTACGCGCGACCTAATTTGCGGTGTTTGTGTAATGTACTTGAACTTCAGAGAGATCGGTACTCCCTTCAGCTCGATAATAACCTTTTGATAGAGACATTTTAGTTGTTTTTCAAATTGAAGCTAATATGTTATTAGTGACTACCTATAATTTAGAAAGTCCATGAAATGTTGTCATACTTCGAGGCCTTTACTCAGCAGTGGGTGTTAACAGGCTGATGATGATAGGATTTTAGTTATTCTAGTTATTTATATCTAGGATATATTTCATTACAGATTTTACGCGTAAATTAGGCAATGAAAGCTGGCTCTACATCCAGACAAATTACACCTAAGAATTACTTTTTTTTAATTGCTTTTTTCGTCGGCAAAATGTGTGTGTGTGTGTTGCTCTGTAAACAATATCTGACCACGTTGTAATTTAAACGTGTCGACTCCGCAAAGTCGCCTTTTACAGCGCAAAGTGCTTTTGACGAATAATTTCAGTCGCGTCAAAGGGCGTTATTAGCCCTTTCAAAATCCCACACGATATATTATGAGACCCCAACCTCGGTGGTAGTGACATGGTTAAAGGTCATTGGGCATTTTCGTATGGAAACCATACCCACTTATGTACACCCGCGTACAATCGTACATAACTAAAATAGGGTAGAATTTATAGATAGTTTACACGATAACTCTAGTTTACGATAGTAGGGGTCGCATTTTCATGGCCGATAAAAAAAAAACCATTGGTTTATTGTATGGAAAAAAAAATTGCTACAGATTTTTTTAGATAAAATTCTCAATTCGGAAACCGGGCCTTAAGTCGTCCTTCCTTATTCAGCCGGCTATCTCCTAAATGTTTCGTATAATCAAAAGTGTTGCTAAGTGCTGTTAATACAAACTCTCGACACAGTCAAATTAAATGCACTGAAACTTCCCCCTCCACAGACAACTAACTAGTTACTTAAATAGTGGTGAAAGAAAAACAAGAAACTCGGCTTGACGGAAGTAATTAGTAGATACTTATTCCTTAATTTATGCTGCGAACAGCCGTCAAGTTGAGTTACTTGAGGCACAGAATATTTATGAACAAACGGAACATGCCTGGTTAGACGATAGCAGCGTGGCGAAAAATTCAAAATTTTCACAGTTTTTTTTTATTTTGAAGCTAAACCGACCTATTTTTGTTCACGATTTTTCGTTCGCGGCAATAACATAGTATTCTTTTCATTATTGTAAACATTAACAGAACAACATATAATTCAGCCGATTATGTGTTCTGGTCGAAAAAGCATTGGCGCTGCCCAAAAAACTACTCAAAATAATTTGAATCTGACATTAAAATAACAGTTTAAAAAAACTAAAAAAACACGCTTTTATAGCTAACCGAACTAAAAAGTAGAAAATAATTTTTAATTACAAAGAGTTTAAAATTATAATAAAATTTAAGTTATTAACAGAATAATACAATTCAGAGTAAAAAGCGTGGGGTGCTTGATATATTAAATGTTGCAATAATTCTATTGGGAACTATCTATGAGATGCACCCCACGCTTTTTACTCTGAATTGTATTATCAAATTATTGCATTGTCATTGGTCCTTTATACGTATGCAAAGTTTCAAATTCAAATCAGACTTCTGGAAATTGGTAAAAATTATGCTCAAAGATTCCGTTACATACATACATACAGACATAAATACATACATACATACAGGCCAAGCTTATAAAAGCGTGTTAATACCGTTTCGGGATTGAGCTTCAATGAATATAAGAAAAATACTCGAAAAATTTTCTGCAGTGCTATTTCAGAGAAAATTGGAAAATACAAAATTTTAAAAAAAGCGGGCACCGCCGCTCTACGGCGTGAATCTCAGCCTATGCCAACAAAAAAAAAAAAAAACGTCAAAAAAAATAAAGATGCAGCTGTAAACAATATCCCACCAAAAACATTCTGTAAAAACTAGCCAGGTCTCGATGGATCTGCTTGTTTATCTCTAAAAAAGTAATGAAATCTAGACAAAGTCGTGCCAAGTCTAAGGTTCCTTACTGCGATTTCTTTATTATTATAGTTAATGTTGTGAGACTTGGCCGTTGAAGGGTACACAAGCGGTTCTGGCGACAGATTGGTGCAATGGTGTCATGGAGCACCTGGTTTTGTACCCTTGTGTACCCTTCAACAGCCAAGTCTCACAACATTAACTATAATAATAAAGAAATCGCAGTAAGGAACCTTAGACTTGGCACGACTTTGTCTAGATTTCATTACTTTTTTAGAGATAAACAAGCAGATCCATCGAGACCTGGCTAGTTTTTACAGAATGTTTTTGGTGGGATTTCACTTCTTTTTGTAGAAACGAGGGCATATTGATTAATTTTATTAGATTTTCTTATTTGACACAGTATTTAAATTTGTGTAATGTTCGAGTAGAATAAAGTTAATCGTCCGACTATTTCTTGTTGAACGAGCGAGCGAAGCGAGCGAAGTCCTCCGAGTCTGCTGGAACAATCCGGCGTTTGTATGTACGTATGTTTGTATGTATGAATGTTTGTTCGACGATAACTTGAGTAAATTTGGTCGGATCGTTATGAAATTTGATAGGCGGGTAAACAAAATTAAAAGAATTTTTAAATTCGAACATGAGCCAAATCGGTCGATGGGTTGCCGAGATATGGGGTTGTATAGTTTAAATGCAAAGCGCGCGCGCGCCTGCGCGAATGGCGTAAGCAAAGTTATACATCTGTAACTGAGGTCGCGAGTTCATAGTTCGGAGCGAACCACTAGTGGGACGCTATAGGCTAGATTAAATGAAGATGTGTCCCACTACGCTGGATTTTTGCAATGACAGTCGATTTTTTTATGTATCAATAGTAGAAGGGGCATTACCATAATATCTCTAATAAAGCTGATACCAGCTGAGGGTTCTTCATCAGATACTTCAGACCTTAGATTTTTGACATCAAATAAAGCGGCCCACCAAGTTGAATATTTTTTGTAAGGGCGGTATATGTCGATCTATAATAGTTTGGTTGGGCTCTTGTGTTTTCTAATCAGGGTCACCAGGTACTCCAGATCTTCGATTATCCTAGTTTTTATAGTTGTCCCTTTATGTGCCCATTAAACCCTAACTCTGTACCAAATTTCAGCTCTCTGAGTTTATGGGAAGTACTAGTTCTATTAGGGCTCTTGTGTTTTCTAATCAGGGTCACCAGGTACTCCAGATCTTCGATTATCCTAGTTTTTATAGTTTTCCCTTTATGTGGCCACTAAACCCTAACTCTGTACCAAATTTCAGCTCTCTGAGTTTATGGGAAGTACTAGTTCTATTAGGGCTCTTGTGTTTTCTAATCAGGGTCACCAGGTACTCCAGATCTTTGATTATCATAGTTTTTATAGTTTTCCCTTTATGTGCCCATTAAACCCTAACTCTGTACCAAATTTCAGCTCTCTGAGTTTATGGGAAGTACTAGTTCTAATAGGGCTCTTGTGTTTTCTAATCAGGGTCACCAGGTACTCCAGATCTTCGATTATCCTAGTTTTTATAGTTTTCCCTTTATGTGGCCATTCAACCCTAACTCTGTACCAAATTTCAGCTCTCTGAGTTTATGGGAAGTACTAGTTCTATTAGGGCTCTTGTGTTTTCTAATCAGGGTCACCAGGTACTCCAGATCTTCGATTATCCTAGTTTTTATAGTTGTCTCTTTATGTGCCCATTAAACGCCAACTCTGTACCAAATTTCAGCTCTCTGAGTTTATGGGAAGTACTAGTTCTATTAGGGCTCTTGTGTTTTCTAATCAGGGTCACCAGGTACTCCAGATCTTCAATTATCTTAGTTTTTATAGTTTTCCCTTTATGTGCCCATTAAACCCTAACTCTGTACCAAATTTCAGCTCTCTGAGTTTATGGGAAGTACTGGTTCTATTAGGGCTCTTGTGTTTTCTAATCAGGGTCACCAGGTACTCCAGATCTTCGATTATCCTAGTTTTTATAGTTTTCCCTTTATGTGGCCATTCAACCCTAACTCTGTACCAAATTTCAGCTCTCTGAGTTTATGGGAAGTACTAGTTCTATTATGATGATCATGAGTGAGTGAGTGAGTGAGTGAGTGAGTGAGTGAGTGAGTGAGTGTGTGTCATAAATGCGAAACTTTGCGTTCGCTTAACTTCAGAACTAAATGACCTACAGACTTGAAATTTTGGATTTTAAGTATGTGATTATAGCTTACTAGATGACGAAAATTTCTGCGTTCTGGTCTTATCCAGAGGTTCTCAAATAGGGGCTTGAAAATGCGGCGAAATGGTTCCAGTAAAGGATGGTACGGCAGTGTTTGCTTCGCGCTCGACCTGGCGGGGGCACTGCCGTGCCCCCAGATCACAGAATATTATAGCATGACAAGTGAAACTTTTTTTTTCTGGTTTAAGGTCCAACGTGGTGGGAAATGACCGGTGGACAAGGGCAGTGACAGAGTGGCGGCCGAGAACTGGGCCCTTAGCCTGTAACACAATGGTGCCAAAATGGGCTGTCAGGTGACGACTTCATTTACGATTTGCTAACGCTGTCTGTCCTTTTAATGTTTTTGTAGTACAGCAAAGAATATTTTGATTCTAATTCTAGAGGATTAGTTCTCTGGTTGTAGGAGAAAAACGAGGAGAGCCCGGTTTTGTCCTTCTGCCGGGACGCCATTGACCCGCCATTGCGTTACAGGCTAAGGGCCCTGGACGACGATCAGTCGGAACACCAGCAGCCCGATGGTCGGACGACATTGTCATAGCGGCGGAGGGTCCATGGATGCGGATGGCTAGGGACCGTGAGAGGTGGCGCGAGGGAAAAAAGGCCTATACCCAACAGTGGGCAGAGGTGGGCTGATGATGATGATGATGATGATATCATGGGAAATTAAATGTTTTCACAGTTTTTTTATACTGCTTCTGTGTCAGTCGGGTAAAAATGTCAATCAACTCACAACAAAAAAACTTGCATCACATAGCAGATTAATCCTTATTTTTTCTCCAACTACTACAATATTCTGAGACAACGTTTCCTTCGTTTTCACGTTCGACTTACAGCAAACTTGTTTCCCAGAATTCCTTTAATAATGCAGTGCTCTTTCGATACTCCTGAGACGTATGAAGAACGGTGTATAAGTTACCAAGATTGTCTTGTATCTTTAAAAAATAACATAGCGATAACCTGCTACGTTTAGTTATTATGGCGCTCGATAAATCTTACAAAAGTGTAAAAAGTTTATGGAGTAGATACTTGAACCAAACTTCGTGGAACTCCTATAGGAATTTGAAGCACATTGTCAAGTAGATAATTAATCAAATTCGCTTTTAAGGAATTTTTTTTTTTTTTTAGTAGGCTAAGCTATAAGGATTATTCTATTAAAACACGGTTTTACTCACTAGTATTGTAAAATGTGCAGGGGCCTAATTCTCGGGAATTGCGAGATTCATGTCATGTCACGAAAAATCTCATGTCATTTCCATATCGACTGCTCCCGACCAGTCGAGTTGATGTCGGGTGAAAAATCTCGCTGAAATTTCGTGCCTTGTTTATTTCTTTATTTCGTTCTTTGTTTACTTATTTTGTAATTAATTAATTGATTTATTTATTTTATTTTATTTTATTTGATTTTATTTTACTTTACCTTACCTTACCTTACCTTACCTTACCTTACCATACCTTACCTTACCTTACCTTACCTTACCTTACCTTACCTTACTTTATTTTATTTTATTAATGATTTTTTAATAATAGACGTGTCATTTGCAGCATACTGAGATTTTTCGAGACGTCTCGAATGCATAAGATTGCCTAGAATTTGCCCCATGACATGAGATTTTTTTCGAGATGTCTCGAATGCGAGATGCCCGAAAATGAGGCCCCAGTGCTCACGAAAGTTTAAGTTTAAAAATAGAAGGATTGTCATTTATTTAGATTTTTTTGTATATTTTTTTTTTATTGGCGCTAATGACCTTGCAATAGATCCTTAGAATATGAGATCTTATTATATTTAAGATCCTTGCTTGGCTTTAGTCTAGGCACGAGTCAATCCAAGTACTCGTACGTAACCAACATTCCGTGTAGACGACATATCTGGCGCGCGCGGCAGTATGGAAACTAAATAAATACCTAGATCAGAAGTACTGTCTTACCCCAAATAAATAAGAGGGTCGTTCAATAAGTAATGAGGATGAGATATAAATAACTTGGAATAAATTACTGGGCGCCATAGAACACTTTATGGTAGAAAAAAAAAATATCGTACTTATTTTGTATTTTATAATAGAAGTCAATAGTTTGCGTAGTATCACAAATTACTTCTGTAAAAAACAAACACTATTGTTCTGTTTTTTACACTATTGTTCTAATGTAGGAGCTGCGCTTGCTTGCTTGATATGCAACGTTACGTATTACAAATGCTCCTAACTCTTCGTGCAGGGTGAAAGGTCAACAGAATGGCATTTCTGTAAAAAAGTAAAAAAATATATATATACAAGGTGTTACAAAAGTACCTAACTCTTTTTACAGGGTGTAACCTACTGGTCAACAAAATGTCATATGTGTAAAAAAAAATTGAATTTTTATTTTTTATTTTATAACCTCAAAATTTAAAAATTATCATAAGTTCTTTGTTTTTAATATAAGCTCAAATTTAAAAATATTATGTTTGTGCGTGTAGGTGCATTTACATAGCTTTGAGTTGTTAAAACATTGTAAAAGTCAACGAAAACAATATTTATAAAATACTTTTCTCCCGCCACATCGTTCACATTTTATTAAATTAAAAATTAACGGAACGTCATAGAGAAAAAAAATATATTTAGGTTGTGCTATTACCCTGTAAAAAGAGTTAGGTACTTTGTAACACCTTGTATTTGATGACCACATTTTTTTTAAACCTTGTTTTAATTTGGGTTAAGGTCAAATTCAAACACATGATTGTGTGTGTAGGAGCCGTTGAATAGTTTTAAGTTGTGAAAACATAGTAAAAATCCCCAATGAAGACCATATTTTAAAAATACTTTTCACCCGTAACAGCAGCGCTTTAATTTAATTAATTTAAAAATCAACGGAACGTCAAAGAGTAAAAACATTGTTTGGGATGTGATCCTTATCACTTGGTGCTATTTACCAGAGTTAGGGGTTAGGACCTTTTACAACACCTTGTAGAGGTAATTCTTCAAGCTTAATAATTATCTCTTAGGGTGGCATTAATAATTAATAGTAGTCAGCTCAAGCTCGAACTCAAGTAGGTAATCTCAGAAGTGTCAACTGTCTATCAGGATAGTGTCTATTAATATTGTAACAGCGACTCAAGCTTGAGCTTGAGAGCGAGGCAGAGCTTAAGATGCCACTATTAATGTCACCCTAAGATCCACTTGCGTCCACCAGGGTTAGCCAGTGAACTCTGATTTAACATCAATAATTGTATGGAAATGTCAAATTAACTCGTTGGTTGGCAAACCCTGACTGACGCAAGTGCGCCTAACAAAGATACAAAATCGGGTCTAAAGTGCCCAGACAGTGGCTATACATTATTCCGAAAATCGACCCCCAGTTGAGTCAAGCATAAAGGCGCGTTTTACCGGTCGGTAATACCGCATGCGTTATTGCAGTACCTGTTATCAGTACATTTTGTATTAGGAACGTTGCGACGTTATTACCGTAGTAGTGTGTAAGTCCAATAGTCCATGGCGATCCTAATATAAAATGTACTAAAAACAGATATCGTAAAAACGCAAACGCAATAACGCAAACGCCTGTTTTTATTCGCGAATATTAGTCTCGCCTGAGATGAAGATGTCTTTCTATCAAAAAAGTGGTTAGTTTGTGGGATGGAGCAAAATCTGATCGTGTTTTCGTAAATGTTTGGCTCACAGCCATTCTATCACAATCGCTAGGTACTGCAGACCGGCGAGCAAGGTTGTATTTTAAGGCTTATTTCTAGAGCTATAGAAGTGATTTTGGACTACAGTGAATAGAAATGTTGTACACCAGTTTGACATGACAATTTGTTTGTTATTGGCATTTTTGAAAAGGATTTTACAGTTGTCATGTGGTTGCCATGGCTAAAATATTAGCTGAAAGGAGATCATTTTCGCCCTATACATTTTTGGGCTCATTCTGAAAATGCTGGGTAAATAAAATGCTGTTACATTTCATTAGAACATGTAATTTCACAGAACATAATATGGCACCGAAGCTGTGTGATGATTTAAGTACTTCTCTGTTATACAGGGTAAGAACATGCCTGCGACGGGAATCGAACCTGGGTCTCTCGCATGTTCAACTACTAAGCCACCACCGCTCTTTGACTTTGTTTCTTTTCAAAGTTACGTACATATTTTGTGAATTTAAAGTAGCAAAACCACTAGCTAACTTTGAGGGAAAACATCGTGAGGAAACCCGCGGCTTAGTTAGCTCCACACGTTTTAATTTATCTTTCCTGTGGGCTAGGCCGACAAGCTTTCAGGATAGTATATGTGCTGGGCAAGCCTACACCATCTAAAAAACTAAAAAAACAATGTCCCAGGCACTGCAACGCCGAGTGATCTCTTCAATCTAGTGTGAGTGAAGGTGCCTCTGGAAGCTGTATTTGCATAAATCATCTCATACTTAACTTGGATGAAAAGGCCTTAGTTTTATACAGTAGCGGCGTTTTACCTTAGAATAAAACGCTTATTAAATACTTACCTTACATATTTGAAGATTATTACTTTGAGAGAGGCAATTCAAATTTTCCCGCGTTCGTCGGCATTTTGGACCCACTACACCACCTTCACACCGATCTTGTCTATGATTTGCTCTATGATCTGCTCCACCGCTCTTTTCTCAGTTTCATCTCATACTTAACTTGGATGAAAAGGCCTTAGTTTTATACAGTGTAGAGTTTTGTAGTATTGCTGCAAGGGCAATCTCAGATACCCCATGGCAGCTCTTATCGCGCGCGGCATAAGGGCGCCAATCGAACAAAAAGGGGCATCTGAGACTGTGGCCGACTGTACCTACCTTTTCACCAGTGAAGTCGGTTTTCTTTATTTCGTCTGTTATTGCAAAATTAGTCAAAACGACTCTAAAACTATGCGCACACTCAAAAAGCCCATTCCCTAAACTCTTCAAAATAAAACTCAAATAAAACCAACTTTACAGCCCCTGTGTAAAAGCGTATTTTTACTGCGCAATCGTCCGTGCAGTGCCGTATCGTAGAGAAGGTCTTCTTGGTAAAATTAATGCTTGCCAATTCTCAGGAAATAAAAAACGCAACTTTCCAAAAAAAAGTAGAATTTTCATTTTTTCTTCTATATTTCCTTGGAAAGAGAAGGTCGTCTTGGTAAAATTAATTCTTGCCAATTCTCAGGAAATCAAAAACGCAACTTTCTAAGGAAATATAGAAGGAAAAATATATTTAGGTTGTGCTATTACCCTGTAAAAAGAGTTAGGTACTTTGTAACACCTTGTATTTGATGACCACATTTTTTTTAAACCTTGTTTTAATTTGGGTTAAGGTCAAATTCAAACACATGATTGTGTGTGTAGGAGCCGTTGAATAGTTTTAAGTTGTGAAAACATAGTAAAAATCCCCAATGAAGACCATATTTTAAAAATACTTTTCACCCGTAACAGCAGCGCTTTAATTTAATTAATTTAAAAATCAACGGAACGTCAAAGAGTAAAAACATTGTTTGGGATGTGATCCTTATCACTTGGTGCTATTTACCAGAGTTAGGGGTTAGGACCTTTTACAACACCTTGTAGAGGTAATTCTTCAAGCTTAATAATTATCTCTTAGGGTGGCATTAATAATTAATAGTAGTCAGCTCAAGCTCGAACTCAAGTAGGTAATCTCAGAAGTGTCAACTGTCTATCAGGATAGTGTCTATTAATATTGTAACAGCGACTCAAGCTTGAGCTTGAGAGCGAGGCAGAGCTTAAGATGCCACTATTAATGTCACCCTAAGATCCACTTGCGTCCACCAGGGTTAGCCAGTGAACTCTGATTTAACATCAATAATTGTATGGAAATGTCAAATTAACTCGTTGGTTGGCAAACCCTGACTGACGCAAGTGCGCCTAACAAAGATACAAAATCGGGTCTAAAGTGCCCAGACAGTGGCTATACATTATTCCGAAAATCGACCCCCAGTTGAGTCAAGCATAAAGGCGCGTTTTACCGGTCGGTAATACCGCATGCGTTATTGCAGTACCTGTTATCAGTACATTTTGTATTAGGAACGTTGCGACGTTATTACCGTAGTAGTGTGTAAGTCCAATAGTCCATGGCGATCCTAATATAAAATGTACTAAAAACAGATATCGTAAAAACGCAAACGCAATAACGCAAACGCCTGTTTTTATTCGCGAATATTAGTCTCGCCTGAGATGAAGATGTCTTTCTATCAAAAAAGTGGTTAGTTTGTGGGATGGAGCAAAATCTGATCGTGTTTTCGTAAATGTTTGGCTCACAGCCATTCTATCACAATCGCTAGGTACTGCAGACCGGCGAGCAAGGTTGTATTTTAAGGCTTATTTCTAGAGCTATAGAAGTGATTTTGGACTACAGTGAATAGAAATGTTGTACACCAGTTTGACATGACAATTTGTTTGTTATTGGCATTTTTGAAAAGGATTTTACAGTTGTCATGTGGTTGCCATGGCTAAAATATTAGCTGAAAGGAGATCATTTTCGCCCTATACATTTTTGGGCTCATTCTGAAAATGCTGGGTAAATAAAATGCTGTTACATTTCATTAGAACATGTAATTTCACAGAACATAATATGGCACCGAAGCTGTGTGATGATTTAAGTACTTCTCTGTTATACAGGGTAAGAACATGCCTGCGACGGGAATCGAACCTGGGTCTCTCGCATGTTCAACTACTAAGCCACCACCGCTCTTTGACTTTGTTTCTTTTCAAAGTTACGTACATATTTTGTGAATTTAAAGTAGCAAAACCACTAGCTAACTTTGAGGGAAAACATCGTGAGGAAACCCGCGGCTTAGTTAGCTCCACACGTTTTAATTTATCTTTCCTGTGGGCTAGGCCGACAAGCTTTCAGGATAGTATATGTGCTGGGCAAGCCTACACCATCTAAAAAACTAAAAAAACAATGTCCCAGGCACTGCAACGCCGAGTGATCTCTTCAATCTAGTGTGAGTGAAGGTGCCTCTGGAAGCTGTATTTGCATAAATCATCTCATACTTAACTTGGATGAAAAGGCCTTAGTTTTATACAGTAGCGGCGTTTTACCTTAGAATAAAACGCTTATTAAATACTTACCTTACATATTTGAAGATTATTAGTTTGAGAGAGGCAATTCAAATTTTCCCGCGTTCGTCGGCATTTTGGACCCACTACACCACCTTCACACCGATCTTGTCTATGATTTGCTCTATGATCTGCTCCACCGCTCTTTTCTCAGTTTCATCTCATACTTAACTTGGATGAAAAGGCCTTAGTTTTATACAGTGTAGAGTTTTGTAGTATTGCTGCAAGGGCAATCTCAGATACCCCATGGCAGCTCTTATCGCGCGCGGCATAAGGGCGCCAATCGAACAAAAAGGGGCATCTGAGACTGTGGCCGACTGTACCTACCTTTTCACCAGTGAAGTCGGTTTTCTTTATTTCGTCTGTTATTGCAAAATTAGTCAAAACGACTCTAAAACTATGCGCACACTCAAAAAGCCCATTCCCTAAACTCTTCAAAATAAAACTCAAATAAAACCAACTTTACAGCCCCTGTGTAAAAGCGTATTTTTACTGCGCAATCGTCCGTGCAGTGCCGTATCGTAGAGAAGGTCTTCTTGGTAAAATTAATGCTTGCCAATTCTCAGGAAATAAAAAACGCAACTTTCCAAAAAAAAGTAGAATTTTCATTTTTTCTTCTATATTTCCTTGGAAAGAGAAGGTCGTCTTGGTAAAATTAATTCTTGCCAATTCTCAGGAAATCAAAAACGCAACTTTCTAAGGAAATATAGAAGGAAAAACAGATATTTAATTTTTCTTTCTATTTTTCCTTGGAAAGTTGCTTTTTTTATTTCGAACGAGCCAAATCGGTAGAGAGGTTGCTAAGATATTGGGTCGCGAGTTCACAGTTCGGGGCAAACCACTACTTTAAGAATAACAGACTAAAAAAAAAACCTACTTCACTGGTAAAAAGGTATGTAGGAAAAATAAAAAATCTATTTTTCCTATTTTTCTTCTATATTTTAGACATTATTTTGGGTTCTTCCTCTTGTGGATAATTTTGAATGTAGTCGTAATTTAACGTCTTCCCTTTCTCTGACATGATGTGACACGGACATTTTTTTTTCTTTAAACACAAATAAATAACTTTGCACCCAGAGCCTAGTAAAGTTGGACTAGCTATGCGATTGGCAAAGTAATGCGCGGCCAGTTTATGGATGAGTGACCGACTGACCGGTGGCAATAGGTAATATCTGAGCGCTTCCGTGCTTCGGAAGGCACTTTAAACCATTGGCCCCGGTTGTTGTTTATTAATAACAATCGTTGAGCTATGTCAAAGGCTTAAAAAGTCTGACACATGGGTGGTCATTATTATTAGATTAACTGTACTATATTGTCCTAAACATTTTTCTTACTTAAACCATTTGTACTTTCCTGTTCAGTGACGACCGTCAAACGCTCGCTCGTATAAAATGTGCCCGTAAAATCGCAAAATATTATTGACAAGTCACAAAAACTCATCATAAATAGAACAGAGTCATCGGTGTGGTATCATGCATGAGTCGTAATAATCAACTAGAACAAATATGGCCATAACTTATCAGTCAATAAATGCTGATAAGGAATTAATTGCATTTTTTGTTGACTGTCCGAATTTAGTAAGTAGTGTGGTTTTGGTACTTGTACTTACTTAGTTAAATCCTTATCCCTCAGGAGGGACACAGGGCTCGAAGAAGTTTTCTCCACTTGGGACGATCTTGTGCAGTTGGTTCAAGGTCGTTCCAGTCTAGACCGACCTTCCGCGTCTCACTGGTGACGGATAGGCGCTACGTGGATTTGGGGCGACCCACTCGGGCAGCCAGGGCCCTTAGCCTGTAACACAATGGTACCAAAATGGGCGTCCGGTTGACGATTTTAATTACGATTTATTGATGATGTCAGTCCAGTGTCGGTCCTTTTAATGTTATTGTAGTACAGCAAAGAATATTAAGAGTCTAATCCTAGAGGATTAGTTCGCTTGTTTTAGGAGAACAACGAAAAAATCCCGTTTTTGTCCTTCTACCTAGGACGCCATTGATACGCCATTGTGTTACAGGCTAAGGGCCCAGGTTAGCACCTACTTGGATTGGTAGGTATCGTGTCTCCTCAGAAATTTAGAACTCTATATTTTGTTATAACAAATAAAAGAAACCGACTTCACTGGTGGAAAGGTACACTGTTATTTAGCTACTGCACTGATTGCGTGTGATCTACTGCTGTCCGTTGAGGTGTTTCGTTCTCCATCTCCGAAGATCTTTATCAGATCTTCACCATTTTGTATGGGACCTTACGGAAAGTAAACCCTTTCAAACAAAAAATAGCCATCAAAATCGGTCCACCTAGAAAAGTTCAGAGGAACAAACATATATTTGAAAAAAATACGGATTGAATTGAGTACCAACTCCTTTTTGGAAGTTGGTTAAAAAAATACTTAGGCATTTGCGCTTATGGTAGATGACTTATTCAGCGTCCAGTGGCATCTACACTCACACTAGAAGGTGAAGTGATCACTAGAACGCTGCAGTGCCTGGAACATGGTTTAGACATTGGTACATTGTGCCTAACGAGGACTATGTAGGAACGCAGAAGCGCTAGGGCCGCTCTAGCTTCGGCCGGGCATCTGCGAGCCTAGTACTCGTTAGGCACAATGCCCCAATATCTAAAACAGTGTTCCAGGCACTGCAGCGTTCAAGACACCTAGACACTGCAGCTCTATTGCCCAAAGACTATATTACTTCCATGGTGGAGACAGACTCAGATTACGACTTCTTCAAATTCGCACACAATGAGAAGTAAGCAAATATTGTAATTTTTGTAAAATAATGTTTATTTTTACCTTATTTATTATAAAAATAATTAAGCTTAAACTAATTAAAATAAAAAATAAAAACAAGTATTAAAGGGTACATTCAGTACTATTTGAGACCCAGAAACCCAGCCACGAGTACTAGGAACGCAGAAACGCTAGGGCCACTCGAGCTTCGGCCGGGCGTCTGCGCAGCGGGCCTCCAGAGTTCCCGCCGACGTTGCAGGCCTGGTTCTAGTGGCTGGTGGGTCTCCAAAACACTGCAGATCAATCGGTCAAAACGACACTACTTCCATGGTAGAGACAGACTCAGACTACGACTTCTTCAAACCCGCACACAATGAGAAGTAAGCAGATATTGTAATTTTTGTAAACTAGTGATTATTTAGTGATTAATAATTAAGCTTAAACTAATTAAGATGAAACAGATAAATCAAGTACTAACGGGTACCTACATTCAGTACAATTTGAAACCCAGAAACACAGCCACGAGTACTAGGAACCCGGAAACGCTAGGGCCACTCGAGCTTCGGCCGGGCGTCTGCGGGCCTCCCGGGGTCCCGCCTACGTTGCAGGCCTGGTTGGAATGGCTTGTGGGTCTCCAAGGCGCAGCAACAAGAGTCGGGTAAAGAGCGATGGTAGAGTTGATTGCTGCCGCTTGGCTAGCTGTGAGGCTGTTGGCGCGGCTCAGCTTCCAGGCAAATTCTGTGGAATAAGAGACTTTCATCAGATAATAAGACCTTATTTCCCGGTCGTGTCGTCTAAGTGCCCGCAGTGAGAGGCCGATGGTGGCAGCGCGAGCTTTGTCTCTCAACCATGACAAAAATTTCCAGACGAGAAATTTATCAGTCATCTAGTATCTAGATCTATATGTAGGGTGCAGGCTGTCTACTGATCACTAAACAACTTGTTCTAGGTGGCAAAAAATGGAACGAAAATAAATCTGCCGTTCCATACATTTGGTGCAGTACTGAGTCTACCTTAGAACAGCTGATGTTGTTTTCGCTCCATTTTTTTTTGCCACCCAGTACACACGACAGCACGTAGACGCTTACAAGCCTGCACTGCGACTTCGCACTACGTGCTGTCATTTGTAGGTACAAGTTTTTGTAGTAATTAGTAGACACTAGGGTAGACTAATTTTGGCCGCCTGCAATAACAGCTGCTCCGTCAACCCGAGTTCGAGGGTACTTTTATGTTCAAGGGTAGACAAAACCATGTTTGGAATACCATTTGTATCGTATGGAATAGCTCACCTTGATGAGTGTTGTTGGTGATATCAGCACAGCTGTAAACAAATGCGTAATTAGTGTAGTCCGTCGCCAAGACCAGGTAGGGACGCGCCTGTGCAGCTGTAACAAATAATACGGTTTATTGTCAAAAAAAGTTAAACCACCATCACACCATCCAGCCGCCAAGGTCACCAATATTTATGTACCTATGCTGAAATAAGACAACCTGTTTCTAAAGCGAGCAAAGTGGAGAGCCTAAAGAAAAATAAAATCATAATAATCGTCTTTATTTGCAACAAATGAAAACTAAAATATTTCGGTAGTAGCTTGATCCTTGATCCAATTTTTGTTTTTGTTTTGTACATCAAAAGAAAAAGACGAAACCATTATACGATCACTTTGTTGTCCGTCTGTCTGTCAAGAGAAATTTTTCTTAAGTATGCGTGGGGTATCAGGTTTAAAAAATTAAATATCAAAATACTCAAGTCTGCAAACCCTTGGTGCTTAAAAAAAACAAGCTTCTAACTTATAACGATTATTTGCCAAAACGTGAAAATTGGCAGCACTGTCGCTCCTTAGCCCCTTGGTCCTCTTAGGCAGAATTCTCAAGTTCGTTAGTTCAGATTAAAAACATCAAAAGCTCCTGAATATCTTAGGTCGACCGGAAGGTCAATTAACCGGCGACCTCGAATAATTTGGCAAGAGTAACACTCCGCAAAAGGCGCCTGCAAGGATTAAGTTCAATTTTATCTTTGATACTTCACAGGTAGAGTTGCTTAGAAGGTCTGCTAGCGCTAGCTAGTGGTCCTCTAGCAAAGGTAATTGGCTTATTGGAGTAGGTACTTACTTCCAAGTTTTTTTGGAGAGAATGAAAGCAGAAACACATTATGTAATTTAAAAAAATTAAGAGCTTTTTATCATTGAACAAGCGAGTAAAGCAAGAGAAGTTCTCCGAGTCTACTGGAACAATCCGGCGTTCGTATGTATGTATGTATGTTTGTTTGATTGTTTGTTTGTATGTATGTATGTTTTTATGTCTGTATGTTTGTACGAGTATCTATCTTCGCACGCTCGTTCAAATAGACTTAGGGCCTGCGCAGACGACACACAGTGGCGGACAAAATGTCCACGGCGCGCTCTTATTACTATAGTTATAAGGTTGCACTTTGTCCTCGATTGACAAAGACAATCTTATTACTGTAATAATAAGAGCGCGCCGCGGACATTTTGTCCGCCACTGTGCGTCGTCGTCTTTGTAGGCTCTAAGTTTTATCGAGCTGAGCTTGAGCTGCACTGAGACATCATGAAATACAGAATACAGCTGATTTCAAGTTCCGACAAATTGTAGGTAGATGTTTACCTATGTTATATTTTAGCTATTATGAATAATTATATAGTACTTAATATTATTGCAATAAATAAATTTGATAATAATTGTTAATCCTACCAATAGGCGATGATGATTCGCGGAGCGGTTCTTCTAAAATCAGGCTCATCAACTTGTGAATACCCAGAGGCCGCTCGATTCCTTTCAAATTGAATTCCCGATGAATAGGTAGGTATTATGACAACTCACTTTATCGATGCAAATAAGAGTAATGGGAATAATCTTGAACTGGGCAAAATCTGTAAATGCCACATCTTCGCAATTCAACAATGTCTTTTTCAGTGGCTGTTCTAATCTTGCCACGCTACCATAACGAATGAATTTAATGAATGAATGAATGAATTTAATGAATGAATGAATGAATTTAATGAATGAATTAATGAATTTATTAATTATAATTATTTTTAGGTTTTGCTGTACTAACGTAATTCTTAAGATTATACTAACAAAATATGGATGCAAATCTGAAATAAATTGAATTGAATTGAATAACAAAATTTGAAGATCTGATGAAGAACTTTGGAGATAGAGAACGGAACTCCTCAACGGACGGCAGCAAATCACTCGGATTCAGTGCAAATAGCAATAGCACTTTTCTCTACTCGTGAACCCCAGGCTTCAGATATAAAATCAGTAGAAGAAAACTCAAAGAAAACTCAACTCTACTCCGTATAAAAGTGGCACAAAGGGCTATAGAGCGAACCATGCTACTTAGGCCTCAGACTCGTCGATCGCATACCAAATGTCGTCATCCGTCGTCGAACGAAGGCTGACGATATTGGTGATCGAATTGCGGGTCTCAAGTGGAAATGGGCAGGACACCTGGCGAGGCGGGAGGATGGCTGATGGACAAGGGCATTGACAGAGTGGCGGCCAAGAGTTGGACGGCGGTCGGTAGGAAAACCTGCAGCTCGATGGTCGGACGACATCGTTATGGCGGCAGAGGGTCCATGGATGCGGATGGCGAGGGACCGCGAGAGATGGTGCGAAGGGAAAAAGGCCTATACCCAGCAGTGGGCAACGGTGGGCTAATCATGATGATGATGATGAGAAGAAAACTCACGCGAACCATAATTGACCGTCCATCTCGCCTCCGTGGCAGTGGGGGCCCTCGAAAGTGCACCAGTCCTCTGCCTCACCACTCCGTTTTCCACCGACCGGTCCACCACAGACATGGTAACGTTCGAGATCACGACGAACGTTGAGGTGAAGCATTCGCCGAGGTCGTCAGCGTTGGGTATGCGCTCGATTTGGTACCATTGGCCTGCGAACTGGTAAGTGATGCTAGGTGAAAAACTGGGTAAAAGCGAAGGAGGAAGCAGCCTCAAAAACCTATATAAGATGCTGTATACTATCAATACTATCATCTACATTATACAGGGTGGATTTTTAAGACGGGGATGTAAGGGCAGGTACCTTAACCGTTACAGTTACATAAAAACGTTCCTAGGAGAGAATGTATGGGGAAAGTTTTTCGCGATTTCTGTCATTTCTAGTACTCAAGACTCAGTTGGCTCATTAGATTCTTTTGATCTCTACATAAAACAGGATCGATTGGCATTAAAACAAATATTGGTGTTATTGCATTTTTCTCGCTGACAGTAATTTTTTTTCCAAAATCTGTGAATTCAGTTCTTAATATCTCAAAAAATTATGGATGGTCTCCTAGGAACGTTTTCGTATACCTAACTATTACGGTTAAAGTACTTGCCCTTACTGACCCGTCTCAAAAATCCACCCTGTATTTATAATATTACTTAATTAATAGTCTGCATTTGATCAGACACACTCGTTCCGATAAGTCTCTCAATTTAGTTTAGAATAATATTGTTACCTCAACAGGCAAGCAACGAGCACAAGATTAAAATAGGGGCTTGCTGAAAAACAGCGCTTTGCATGTGCTTACATGCTGAGCCTGCTCCCTTTGATGCCAAAGCATACCTACCTATACATTGTAATATTACTTATTGTGTAAGTATTCAATATTACTTTAATATTAAGCTCTATTTTTAAGTTGGCATCAATAAAGTGGTTTGTATTTGTATTTGTGTATTCGATATTTCCGATTAGCCCCAACAACTACGTAGTTGCTGCTTCTGACGTTCAATTTGGGAGGGCCGTTCTGTTGCAATAATCAACAGCATTTCATAACTGAATAATACAGGGTAGAGCCGATTTTAGATCGGCAGGCCGGTGACCCGATGGTCCGATGCCATTAAGAAGTCCCCGGAAAGCTGTGCTCCCATACAACGTGTTTTTTTGCTGTTTTTATAGATAATGGTACGGAACACTTCATGTGCGAGTCCGACTCGCACCTGGCCGGTTTTTTGTCCTTACCAGGGTTTCGTTGAAATTTTGCACTACTGTTTTGCTGGCTGGTAAACAGAGGCCATTTTGCACTGACTGGCCAAAACTACTGGCAACACTGATTAACAAAATTGTTAACTTAAACATTTTGAAAGATTTTTTTTTGTTAAACAAAATAATTGGATTTCTTTCGGACGTCTTAATCCAAGAAAAGACTGCTAAGATATGTATTTTAGTCGAGTGTTATATTGTGCGATGTGTGTAAAGATAATTCTTCAAGATAAACGAAATTAAGGCGTAAGATATTGTGCTATAAATATGTATAGCAGCGATTAGTCAGAATCACTTAAATTAGTCAGAATGACTGAATCATGAATACACGGAACAAAGACCGCTTGGTCAATTCTACCACAATATAGGTTTGCGAAAGCGAACACTCGATAGCACGTCGACCTTTACACGCTAGCTCTCTACTCGGTTACATTACGGGCGACTTTGTAACAAAAGTGTACACTCTGACGTGCTGTCGTGTGTACAGTATAAAACTAACTCTTTCGATTTGTATTAATTTCTGTCATTAGGAGCCTTTTGAAACAAAGGGTATTTCCCATTTCCACCATTTTAAATTTCATTGTCATAATGTATTTCAAAATACACTATCCGCATTGAGCACGAGTGGTGATGAAGCTCGCACTCTCTCGTAGAGAGAAGGCCTTTACCTAGCTAGTGGAATATGTACACACGACAGCACGTGAGACTGTACACTTTTGTTGTAAACTCGATGATGTTAAATTTAGCTAAAAATTTGTTCCAAGCAACGACAGCGTCCGATCCTGCAGAGCTCAAGATCATATTCAAACTTTCTATATCCAACAAACGAACTTTACTCAATACAGGTTGTTAGGCAGTGTACACACTTGAGTATTCCAAAGTAGGTCTACTCTCATATGCATTTTACGAACTTAAGCCTTAGGAGTTAGAAATGGGGAATCATTAAGCCTTCTCATGCAAATTGCTTGGAATTCGTTAAAAGTTTCACTGCCCAGTCGGTTTCCTCCGCTTTGATAACGTGATCCGTCGTCGTTTGAAAGCATATTTTCACAGAACAAACTTCGCAGCAGAACCCAAAGAGAAACCACTATGCTTTACCAAGAAAAAGTTAATTAACCAGTACATTAATACATGTCATGAAAAAAATACCCATATAACCCGATATTGCTGTGTGATGAGTGGCATGGCTTGAAAGTAATGTCTCTCTACATGTCCATCTAGCTGGTACACATCCGCAGTTATTTCTGCAAAATCCTGGTTTAGAACCAAAATCTTTCATAACCTCTTCTTGCTTCAAAACCAAACTCCTTCAAATGTATTCTTTCTTAGGAACAACCCGGCAGCCTGACTCAAACACCCGTCGTGTTCGATATTCCAAATTCGAATTTGCCGCCGAAAGCGAGCGGCCTGGCTGAATGATTTACGTAACCGAACGATGAATTGAATTTCGAATCCGCTCTGGGGTTACTACGGAAAGATAACTTTGTGGGTGAGTGGGACTAATTTTTTTTTTCTTTTAATAAATCTTCGGCCATGACTATTTTGTAGGACTGATGTTGTTTCATTTTGCTTCGTCTCTTGTCTTCTTGTCTTCAACATCAGATCTTTCTCCATAATTTTTTTTAAGGTTTCCTCTGGGTCTTCTTTGTTCCAGGGTCCAGGAGATGTGTTCAACATTCAACGTTGTGAATAAATATCTTACTTACTAACTAACAGCTCAAGTAGTATCCTTTCTTCAGAAGGCATCCATAGTAATTCGCCTGTTACGCAGGAAGTCCGAAAACTTTTGTTAGCATTGAGTAAGTAGGTATGTCAAAGGGTTTCTTTGTTAGGAAAACTAAGTTTACCGTCCACGTATCGCGATGCATTCTTAACTTTTTCAATCTCGCAACCTATCTCAACCGGGGAAAAGTTAATACAAGCTTACGTTAGCTTTGTTTTTACAATATTCCATACGTGCATACATTTTTAGAGTACATTGTGATAGTGTAGTAGTATTAGAAGCCAGGTAGGTAGGAAAAATGGGGTGAGAGTAAGAAAAAGTAAGATGTAGCCTGTACAATCGTATGTACATTGTACATGTCCCACTAGCTGGGCAAAGGCCTTCTCTCAGGAGAGAGTTTGAGCTTAATCACCACGCGTGCTCAATGTGGACCCAGGTTCGATTCCCGGTGCGGGAATTTAATTTATTTCAAAGTTACGTATACTTGTGATTTTTTAGTAGCAATACCACTCACTGACGGTAAAGGATAACATCGTGAGAAAACCTGAGGGTATCAGGCATTATGCCCTCAACGCAAAAATCGCCAAATAGCCAGGTGAGAGATAAGACTTTTTTTCAAAGTTCAACAGCCTTTGACGTGTCTGTATATGCTGAGAAATATATTTCAGGTACCAGCGTCAAAGGGTAGTTATTTCACCTATCTTGTGGAGATGCCGCTCGACGCTCCCTGAGAAAATTGTGTTTCTAATGTTCTTCTTGGCTATTTCTGGCAATCATCTTGGCTATTTATATCTTGGCTATTTATTTATCAAGCCATGATATCTTGAAGACATAGCCAAGACGATGGCCAACCTCCGATAGGAGACGGCACTACAAGAAGAAGAATGTTCTTCTCTTTCTTTGAAGTGGAAGTGTGCGGGACACCTGGCTAGACGCACTGATGGTACTAGATAGACAAAGTCCATTGTGGAATTGCGACCTCGAGAGGGGAAGAAATCGGTTGGGAGAACACCAGCCAGATGCAATGGTCCGATGACATAGCCCAAGTAGCCGGAAAGCAGTGTTTGCGTCTGCCATAGGGTCGTGAGTGGTGGCTTGAACATGAAGAGGCCTTTACTCAGCAGTGAGTGGATGTCAACAGGCTGGTGATGATGATGAATGTTCTTCTCAGCAAAGAACGTTTCTCAAGTGAACTATGTAAATAATACATTCCTGTTTTAAATACATCTAGGTAAGGCTACAGGTAGAAGCAAGCGCCCTTCCGCCCACGCGTCCCTTTCAGACAGGAGAAAGGAATATGTACTCGTAAAAGGACTGCTTCAGCCAACCCCAATAGGTAAGTAATAAATAACGAGTATAGAAACTAAAACTACAATAATTCATATAGTCGGTTAGTAAGCTAACCTTTTTTGTTACCTCTTTTATATCTAATCGGCTACTCAATGTACATCGAATTGTCATAATAAACTATGAAATGTAGATATATGAAACTGGCACCAGAAATGTATAGATAAATATTACTATTACTTTTTTTTTCCTTTTGAAAATGACATTAACAATAACAACTGTCCAGCCAAGAATTAAACTTTATTTTGGAATTACACCTAACACCACACAAACACGCTGCGAAGAAAATTTTTTGTTACTACGCCGCGCGCTAGCAAAATATTCTTATTGATAAAAATGTGTAAAACCAGCATAAAATAATGAAAATAAAAACTACGATAAAAATACGTTATTTGGCATTCTCTATTTGTGACGTCAATTACTTACATGTAGGTGCCAAAGTTAAAACATTTTATGAATTGGGAATTGTTTAACCTAATCGCTCGGAATCCGAACTAATTCGTTTGGACACGTTTTTTTTACGGAACCTTCGGAAAATTAGTTCGGATCGGTTGCACTCGCTTAATATCGCCCACAAAATTAGAGCAACTTATTGGTATCTTGGGTGTGTACTGTTAGAAAAAATATTAACAAAGTTTGATCCTAACGTAGCAATCCCCTTCTGTTGCAATTATGCTGTTTCGTTTCCCTTTGAGCCCTTGTAACTTTTGCCCCATTACCGATCTTTATGAAACATTTCATCTGAAACATTGCGTACGGCGGTATAAGGTGAAATAATTTATAAAACAATGCTGGGTGTGTTAAAATGTTGTGCTGCTGTGGCCCAAGTGACAGTGATCTTATCCCACTTTTGCCTACTTATTTTTCAAACTAAGGGAAATAAATAATGAATAAACGTAGGAATAATTGAAAAACGTTACAAAATTAGTGTTAAATCCGGTAAACACGCTGCGAAGAAAATTTTTTGTTACTACGCCGCGCGCTAGCAAAATATTCTTATTGATAAAAATGTGTAAAACCAGCATAAAATAATGAAAATAAAAACTACGATAAAAATACGTTATTTGGCATTCTCTATTTGTGACGTCAATTACTTACATGTAGGTGCCAAAGTTAAAACATTTTATGAATTGGGAATTGTTTAACCTAATCGCTCGGAATCCGAACTAATTCGTTTGGACACGTTTTTTTTACGGAACCTTCGGAAAATTAGTTCGGATCGGTTGCACTCGCTTAATATCGCCCACAAAATTAGAGCAACTTATTGGTATCTTGGGTGTGTACTGTTAGAAAAAATATTAACAAAGTTTGATCCTAACGTAGCAATCCCCTTCTGTTGCAATTATGCTGTTTCGTTTCCCTTTGAGCCCTTGTAACTTTTGCCCCATTACCGATCTTTATGAAACATTTCATCTGAAACATTGCGTACGGCGGTATAAGGTGAAATAATTTATAAAACAATGCTGGGTGTGTTAAAATGTTGTGCTGCTGTGGCCCAAGTGACAGTGATCTTATCCCACTTTTGCCTACTTATTTTTCAAACTAAGGGAAATAAATAATGAATAAACGTAGGAATAATTGAGAAACGTTACAAAATTAGTGTTAAATCCGGTAAAGTTAAATTATAGTTAAATTAGATTGTTTATGTTTACTCTATGAATAAACACTTGACACATTCTTGTCACTAATGCCATCGACCAATCAGAGAACAGTGTATTATTATGGGTGTCGTTTAACGTAAAATTGTACACTGAGCAGCGAGTAGGTCCATTCGTGTATGATTTGACGTGTAGCAAAATCGTTAGTTTATAAACTTAAGTACCGCCAGGCAGCGTAAAATGATCAATTAACTAAAAAATATTAGAGAAATGTGTTTACTCAGGAACAATTTTATTGTAGAGCCGATATAGCGTGGCGAGAAAGCCCCAATTCTCAGTTTTTTCAATTTTGTATCTAAACTGAGATATTTTTGTTCAGCAATTTTTATTTCACATCAGTAAAATAGTATTCTTTTCATTATTCTAAGCAACAGAACTACACGACAAAAATGCTCGAGTATCAATAGTTATCAAACGTGGTTCAGAAGATGTAGTCGCACGATGCCGACTTTCGCACTTAGCCACCCAAATAAATTCCGCAACATTCCCGCGTTGAATAGAGTAGGCGACATCTCGGACAAAATATTTTCGGACACTTTTTCCGAAATGACTCTTTATTATTCTAATATTTTTGAGGCGACATCTCGGACACTAACAAATAAAGCTGTTTTGTACAGTCGGATAAAAAAGTCCCTACGATCTTATTTATGAGGAGACTAATAAAAATGTTACAAACCCACATGCAAATAATATCTTGTGTACTCATCGCCGAACGCGATCTGAGTGCTTAAATTCCGGCTACCCTAAAATAGGCAGCTGTGGTAACGCTCTTTCTCTGTGTATTATATTTGAATACTTTAGTATCTGACTGTACGATACAGGTTCAATATTTTGAGAGTGTCCGAGATGTTGCCTCAAAAATATTAAAAATAGGTACAAAAGATATTTCGGACAAGTGTCCGAAAATATTTTGTCCGAGATGTCGCCTGCTCGTCGAATGACACCTCTGCCGACCCGCTCACTGGTCGCGTTCAGAAACTAAAGCCCAGTTTTTGAAATGAGAATTTTACTAAGTAAATACTTAAGTATCGTTCTGTCACGTTCTTTTGAGAGAAAACTGCAGAGATAGAACGATACTTAAGTGATTGATTAGCGAATTTCTCAATTCAGAAATCGGCAGTAAGGGTTGCATTACATTATCATCGAGCTCGAGCTCAAGCCTATCAAATAGAAATGTCGATATGGCTTTCCAGCCACGCTACTTTAGTTGCCCCTATCAGCTCTGCATCAATGAAATAGCATCAACTTGAGATGACGACTATTATTGCCACCCTAAATGCTTTTAAATAATCTGCCGCGGAACAGCCTGTAGTAAGGACAATGCAAGTGCAATTTTAATGATATCTATTTCACAGTACATTTTTCTATCTGACAGGTGTCAGTCTCAGAGAAAAACAAACAAAAAACGCACCTAGTTCGTAACTGATACCACCGCACCTTGTTTCCTTTTGTTAGTTGCAACATTTGATTAAATTTTCCGCCGTGCGAACTTTGCACGGTTACTTTGTTCCGCACTCTACCCTATGTTTGCAACCGCGGTTAAACAAGGTCACGGGGCACATTTGTATAAAAACCATACCCACGTATACGTGTTACATACAAAACAACCTCACTCTTTTTAAAGGGTGTAACCTAGTCAGAAGAATGTCAATTCTGAAAACGAAAAGTTGAATTTTATTTTTTTTTAACCTCAAAATTAAAACATTTTTATAACTTTTTTTGCTTTTAGTATTAGCTGAAAATTAAAAATATGTTTGTGTGTGTGTGTGTGTGTGTGTGTGTGCATTTGCATAGTATTGAGTTGTTAAAACATTGTGAAAGTCAATGAAAACAATATTTAAAAAATACTTTTCTCCCACCATATTTTATTATTTAAAAATCAACGGAACGTCATAGAGCAAAAAAAAATTTTTTTTATTATGTCCCTATCACCGGGTGCACAGCTATTACCCTGAAAAAAAGAGTTAGGATCTTTTGTAACACATTTAAGTACTCCCGCATACAGAGATAAAATAGGGTAGAATTTATAGATACATGTCTCTAGTTTACGATAGTATAACTCTCTAGTTTTGTTTGTGCCTATTGTTTACTTTATTACTGTGTATTTGCTTCATAATTCATGTTGTGTGTGTGCATATGATGCAAATAAACGTCTTATCTATCTATCTATCTATCTATCTAGTTTACGATAGTATAACTACCTATGTCGCATCGTTGTAGGCAATGAAAAATAATGAGCGAGTCGGTTGTTACAGATTACTCAAAACTTATCCTATTGACCAGAAGGTTACCGCAGAATGAGTTTTGTAACACGTTGTATAATACGTGGGTACAAACGTCAGGTAGAGTGCGGAATAACTCTCACTTCGCAAGCAGACTTTGTACTGGGGCTTAAGTCTGTAACGCAATGGCGTGTCGATGGCGTCCCGGTAGAAGGACGAAACCGGGGTTTCCTCGTTTTTCTTCCACAACCAGCGAACTAATCCTCTAAAATTAGAATCAGAATTTTCTTTGCTGTACTACAAAAACTTTAAGCTCGAGCTCAAGTTGTAGGTGATCTCAGAAAACAAAATCACTCCTTGACTAATGTAAATGTCCAGCTCAAACTCGAGCTTGAGTAGCTGACAGCATATTAATAGACTCTAGCTTGAGCTTGACATTGACATTAGCCAAGGTCTCAAGTCGGTGATTTTGTTTCTGAGATGACCAACTTGAGCTCGAGCTTGAGCTGACGACTATTAATGCCACCCTAAAGGGACCGACAGCATTAATAAATCGTAATTGAAGCCGTCTACCGGGAGCCCATTTTGGCACAATTGCGTTACCGACTCAGGCCCCGGAAAGTAAATAATTTCTAAGAAAGGCGTCGAAGGGGGTGAATGGGGTTGCGGAGGCATAGCAGGGCACGCGTGACGTCTATGACGTCATTTAAATGAATGTCGTATCGATAAGGACTCCCTATTTTACGCCGAGTTAATTTTGATGAGGGCGCTTCGAGTTTGCAGCTTCCACTTACTCCCGGTAAGGTGTTCGTTCGCATGATTAATTATTAAGCAATTAGTAGATTTTGCTCGCGACTTCGTTCACAATTATGGCTCCACAATATTTAGCCCAGGAATGAAAAGTGTCTCGGTATGGAAATCGTAGTACGTATAGCATTGATAAAAAAAACAGGACTTCACGACTAAAACACATTATCACCTGTTGTAGCAAACGAATGCTTATTACAACAGCGTTGATAATTATGATGACTAAATCAACATCATTATTCCTTTTCATTTAATGTTTCTTTGAATAAGCAGTCAGTGTAATATGGTGGATTTAGAGTGAGCGAATAGGCCTGGAGAGCTGGAGCCTGAGTCTGTAACGCAATGGTGCCAAAATGGGCTCCTAGTTGTCGGCTTCAATTACGATTTATTAATGCTGTCGGTTCTTTTAATGGTTTTGTAGTACAGCAAAGAATATTCTGATTCTAATTCTAGATGATTACTTTGTCCTTCTACTAGATGCCATCGACACGCCATAGTGTTACAGACTTAAGCCTCATTTCTACCGAAAACGGTCACACAACAATGTTTGAGCGTTTTCTTTATAATGTTCTAAATATTTATTGTACCTAAGTTATAATAAATCTTTAAAATGTTCCTTAGAACGGGTTCTTTAGAAAAACAAAAATAGTGATTAATTAGTTTACAATTAATTCAGATACCTAAACTATTTAATTAAATCTTACCGACACAGCCCATTATTAGTCCTCCCAAGTACCAAGACTACTCTTCCCGAGCTCTACAAAAAGCTCTAGAAAGAGAAAGGCGTGGCGGATGTCTGAAGTTTTTCCATTAAGGTGCCAGCAACTGACAGGTTACTGACTTGCCCCTGTTCCCCCAACACTGCTCAAGTCACGTTGAATTACCAAGTTATCTAGGACATTTTAGATTAGCTGGAAATCAAACACTTCATACATCTAACAACCCAATTGTTTGCAAACATGTAAGTTTACGATCTCTCTCTAAGTACACGTGACAAAAACTAAGGCCTTTGCATCTACGTAATGAGATGATTTATACAGCGTCCAGTGGCACATTCACTCACACTAGATAGATCAAGAGACCACTCGGCGCTGCAGTGCCTGGGACATTGTTTTCATGACAGCACGCCAGAGCTTACACTTTGTAAAGTCGCCCGTAACGTAACCGAGTACAGTGCTAGCGTGTAAGCGTCTACGTGATGTCGTGTGTACATAGGCATTGTAGTTATTTTGTTTCCTCATGATGTTTTCCGTCAGCGAGTGGTTTTGCTACATCATCTATTGTCATCATCATCTATCGCACTATCTCGTATTTCATTATGAGCCACTCCCAGACTGACAAGTAGACGTACAAATTACCCGGACAAAAATGTGGCCATCCATCAAGCGTGCGGGGTGAACGAAGCGTTTGCTATTGCGTTGGTAGTTGGTACAGCAGCCAGCAAGAATGTTTTGATAAACATACAACGATGAAAAGGCAACTAAACATGTTAATTGCGTATAAACTTGAATTTGACCGACTTTGTAGCTGAAGCAAAATTATCAAGTAAAGTCCGTTCGCTATCATAGTGTCACTTTGATATTTGCCGCCTTGTCGCGCGGCGGCTTTTCACAAAATAAATTAAAGAAAGCCGACGCGGCGCAAACACTTCAGTGAATTTGGCTCGCCGCTCGTCAAAGAAGCGTCATATTGAGAGGTTTAAATTAAAATATTTATTTATTAGAAAAATTAAAAGTTACAGAAATGTCAAAACAGAACACACACACACACACTTAATACAAAAGGTCAATATAAAATGTCAAAATGCAAAAATAAAAATAAAAAAGAAAGGGAACTATATTTTGTGTCATCAAAGTTTATATTTGTCATCAACTTGTATCATCTAATTAACCCTTAATTACTCGCGTCAAAAAAGTTACACTAACGCTCGCGTGGGGTATATTTGACCCCAATTGAAAAAAATGAATAAAATAAACTATTACTGCTTAATATTATTTTTATTAATAAATATTTATAAAATCAACTTCTCGCTAGAGGATAACAGTATTCATAATCAACATTTCTTGGAAAATTTTGTTGAAAAAAATATTTAAAATAAGGAACAATTTAGTCATTGCATTTATCACATGTCATGATGGAATGCTCATGACAGAAGTGCTGGTTGCATTTGGCACACGTCATCCTTATTTTTTTATCCTTTGAACTTGGGCAGATAAGAAATTTTTTGTACAACGTGGATGGGCTATCTCTGGACGTGGAGCTAGGAGCTTGAACATCTCTTCACTTCTCTTGAGACGTTTTTGCTTGGCCCTGGGTAGTTTTGGTATGTTTGCTTGAGATTTTTTGTTAAGCCCTTATCAGATCTAAAGACAGTCCGTTTTATTTGCGCTTTCTTGAGAGGCGGAGCTATGATCGCTTTGTATGCCTTCAGTTTCTACTTCATCTTCATCGGGGCTGTCAATAGCGCTTTCTTCCTCATTTTCCAATAAATACTAAGCAATCTGACTGACACAAAGGCGTCAGTTTGCCATTCTGAATGTTGTAACCTAAAAATATAACTCAACATTAACAAAACGAGCATATAACGCAAAAAAATAATATATTTCCTTACTACTTACTTGTCAAAAATAGTATCACCAACACTCGCGTGGGGCAATATACAGGGTGTTAAAAGACCGCCAACAGACCCGAAAGCTACGCATACTAGACGCCAAAACAAAGTACTTTTTCGATAAATTATTGCTGGGAAATCATTTTGGTTTTTTAGGTTATAATTTTGAAAAATATTTTATCACGCAATGGACGTGTAACGCACAGAAGTCATATCGCGCAACCGTAGGTATAAGTTTATGTTACTTAAGCTTGAGGTGCCGATGTTTAGAATACATTGCGGGTTGCAATTTTAACGTCGTTTTTGAAGGAAATATTAATAATTTTGATATGGCTTCTTGAGAAGGTATGTTAAGAACTAGATACTGAATACATTTCTGCAAAAAAAAAGTTTTGAAAAGTCCGACTTTGAACCTCATTATCTCGGAAACCGTTGATTTCCCAGGCATAGTTCCTTGAGCAAAAATGTTCCTTATGATGAGGACAATACGTGGTTTCCCGCTCTGTTGGCGGTCTTTTAACACCCGGTATACCCCAGACGCGATCTCCTGGCATGACCACACGTTGCAACATGGCTCACGTGACTGAATCATGGAGGGGGCAGCTATTTAGGCAGCTACAGGGAAGGCCACGGTGAAAAACTCAGTAGTTTAGGTGTTGCATGCGTTCAAACACGCTTTGGGGTAAAATATACCCCACGCGAGTAATTAAGGGTTAATAGATCTATCGCCACGAAATATTTTCATTCTCAGAAAAATAAAAAGTGTCGCCAGGTACAAGTTACCAAATTAATGTCAATATGTACGCAGAAAAAGAGATGGATTATCTATATAATCATAGTGCATCCATTGAATAAAAACTTTGTTCTCAGAATAATAGGTTTATTCCAAAAATAACAGCTCCGTATTCAGAATAGTAGATCTGTCATCAAATAAATTGATTATCGTCCGCAGATTGCGATTTGTTTTTATTTGTTATTTTGTCATCAGTACAGTAGTTACAAATTATTTCGTTCAATTCTCCAAATAATACTATTCGTTACCAATTTAATAGTTCAGTTCATAAATTTTATTAAAAAATTATCAATTGGGCGGAGCCAAATTGGCGCGCTATGAAAATTGACCAATCATGCGCAGCGATGGGTCGTACACACGACAGCACTTCGACCTTTACACGCTAGCACTCTACTCGGTTGCGTTATGGGCGACTTTTCAACAAAAGTGTACAGACTGACGTGCTGTCGTGTGTACGAGAGGTGGCGGTTTACTTCATTCGCTTGATTCCGTGCTCCTTGTTGCAAGTGCATTTTATATGATTATTGTTAGGGTTTTTGGTTTTAGTTCATTTCTCAATAGTTTCTTTATATTATCATGGCATCAAGTTGTGGTGAAGATGATGCAACTCCTCCAATAACGTTATCATCGCTCGTTGAGAAACCACTAGTGGAGAAAGTGCTAGTACAACAATAGGTACTAGCAGCACTAGGTACACAGTCTCAGATACCCCTTTTTGTTCGATTGGCGCCCTTATGCCGCGCGCGATAAGAGCTGCCATGGGGTATCTGAGATTGTGGCCGACCGTACAAGCAGTATAAAAGTACCTAATGTAAGATAGTAGTTAAATTCATAGATAAAAAAACATTATTTTTCTGGATCTTTATGATTTTTTTAAGTTACATATTTCATTTAGTTAATGACCGTTTTTCCTTAATTTGATTATACAGTTATCAGGACAAACCTATTAAAATAAGTACAAACCTATTTATTTGATACTTGATAATATATCCCGATGATTATATTATGAAATTGTTTTTATATTGTTTGGTGACTACACTTTGATGACAGACCTATTATTTTACGGACAAACCTTATTTTTTATAACATTCAAAACTTAATAAATTGATGATAGCTTAAATCATACCCAAAAAGAAATCATAATATAAAATAATAATAAAAATAAAGAAATCAACTTATCAAACCGCTCCGAGACATATGCGACCCAAAGGTCCCCATCACGCTGGCAGCATTTCCCCGCTGCACAGCGAGGGAGATCCTCTGCATCAAATATGCCCCAGAGCGGTAGACATATCCGCGGTTCCTCAGGCGACGCCCTACCTCCTTAATAAAGGCTCTCCCCTGCGAACCCCAAACCCCTGAAGTCTCCAAAGCCAGGGACACAAAATAATAACAGCTCATTAACTGGCTGTATTTTAGGCATTTAAGCCTCGCAGCTGCTTCTGCGGCCGCCCCAGGGGTTACGGAAGTAAGAGAGAGAGAAGTTGTGCTTGTGACTTTTGACTTAGTATTTTGTATTGAGTGTCGATCGCTGCGTGTAGATGTTTTTTCATCCGTGGGAGGACAGCGAGGTGACTCTAGACGCAACTTCGAATGACCCAAAAATTAAAAGACGAAGGTTTTGTAAAACATTTAAGCAAATTCTAGTTAATGTCCATCAGCATTGTGTTGAAATGAATATGTCTGCGCCCATCACAATTCTTCAAAAATAGTTGGTATCCCAAGAACCAAGATTGCCGTCGTGTGTACCGACACTATCTAAGCGAACGGACTTTACCTATTAGAGGGCTAAAACCGCAAACTCGGAACGGCGGCGGCGGGCGGTGCGTGCACGCTCGGCTACGGAATGTACTACATTGTATCGAGATTTCTGTCGTAGCGTTTACAGGGTTTAAAGCGTTTAAAGATTTTACAGCGTTTAAAGCGTTTAAAGTATTTACAGCTTTTGAAGCGTTTCAATGCACGCTTGAACGCCCCGCGGCACGGATTGCCGCGCCCGTTCTGAATTTTCTACCTAAAAGATTAGGGCTCTAGAGTTCTAGTTCTGTTAAACAAACATAAACTTTTCACTCAAAGGACTGACTCAAAATATAATCTGAAGGAATGAATATTACCTCCACCATACGGCTTACTGTACGTACACGCACAGCAAGTAATAATAATGTTGCCTTTTTCGAACCTCTCATGACTCTTGAGAGATATGATTAATAGCCAGTTAATAGCTCATTAGGTTGTATAGTAAGGTAGGTAATTATTTCGTGGAGATAGCATAATCAGAAGGTACAATACATTCTAGCGAAATCTAATTATTAAGGTTGTGAAGCAAATAAGTAATGTGCGTGGTGCTAAGAAAAAGGCCTTCCCCAGCCAATTTAGCATCAAGCACTACAAATTCACAAATTCACAAATGTACGTAACTTTGAAGTTAAACAAAGTCATAGATACATGCCCGCACTGGAAATCGAACCGGGTACCTCTTGCTTCAGAGTCCACCAAGCACCAAGCACTATGCAAGGTTATACATAAAACACTCGTAATTCGGTACGCAAAGTTTTTTGTTCGAAAGGCCGTTATTGGCTTAAACTTAATTGAGAAACTAATTTAAATATTTTTTATTTTGGTCCAGTAGTTTTGTTTTTATGCACTAAAATGTTTGGTTCCTATGACCGCATTGACCGCCAACAGTATGCAGACCGTCGCGTGACGTCATAAAACCGTATCTTTGAAACGTTGTAAAATCCAAACTACTGAACCAAAATAAAAAATATTGAAATTAGTTTCTCAATATTGTCTAAAGATAAGATTAAGCCAATAACGGACTTTCGAACAAAAAACTTTGCCTTCCGAATTACAGATTTACAAAGTAGCACAATAATAGGCCTTTGCCGCTAAGCGCGCATCGCGTTTGTTCGCTCCATGGGGTCGGCATCGATGATCAATCTTGCGAAATACGACAACACGTAGACCCTTACACACGTGCACTCTATTCACTTACGTTACGGGCGACTTCGCAACGAAAGTGTAAGGGTCTACGTGCTGTCGTGTGTACCTCACCTTAAAGCGGTGAGGGATTCCTTAAAACAATAAGGCGAGGGAAGGCGCTAATCTTTGTTACAGTTGCTTTCAAACAAAGCACGTAGCTTTTCCTTTTCCTATTGTTTTCTTTAATTCCTGGCATGTCGAAAGGCAGGTGTGCTCAAAAATGGATGCGGCGCTCTGCATGGTGCCTAACTTGAAACATTTGAAATTTTAAGTAGGTACCGAGAATTCACCGGAAGTTGCCGCCGTGCATAGTGAATGCACAAAAGAAAAATGCACAACGCAAAGAAAAATGCACAAAATCGATTCCTGTATCAAATACATTAAACAAATTGAAAATGTTCACATATCAAACACTAGAATTAGGTGAGAGCTACATAAATTGCCAGTTTCGTGTTGACATTCAAAACGTTTTGAAGATATTTTCGCTGAAAAAAAATAGGCGGCGCACTTTTTTCAGCGAAAATATCTTACAATCTGTTATAGACTGGCTGTGTTAGATAGCTCTCACCTAATGCTACTGTTTGATATGTGAATATTTTCGATTTGTTTCGAGTATTTGATACAGGAATCGATTTTGTGAATTTTTCTTTCCGCGCGGGCTAATTCACTATGCCACACCTCCTCCATGACCTAACAACCCCTAATACATTGCATCGTCGTCGGAGAACTACGAAGGGCCGGTTTGTGTCAACAGAGGACGCAGGGACTCGAGTGCCCGCCATTGTCAGCATCCGCCACTAGCGCCCTCTCTCTCTCTTTGGACGATTGGAGATAAAGGGATGCAAGTGCATGCAGTTCAAAAGAAAAAAATACTGAAGAATCTGAAAAAAAATAGAATTTTCTTTGAAACTTCACAAAATCCATAAAGGCTCCCACCACACATGCGCGTTTTATCGGTCGGTAATCTCGCATGCGTTATTGCGATGTATGTTATCAGTACTTACATTTCACTTGTTTTGTATAGGGAACGTTGCGGTGTTTTTATCGCAGCAGTGTGTAACTCCATGGCCATCCTAATACAAAATGTACTGAAAACAGATATCCCAATAACGCATCAAACTATAAAAACGCGAGTCGCGACTGTCTTTACATAAAAGGTGTAACAAAAGGTCCTAACTGTTTTTACAGGGTAATATCATGCAGTTATAGAGATCACAAATCCCTTTTTTTTTTTGTTCTATCTACAGCGAAACTGTTAAGACTACTTGGAAAGTTGTAGACGCTTTAAAAATCATCTTATTTAACAAGTAAACTTATATGATACTTTGTTTAAACTTATATCTTATCTTAAGTTTCCAAAAAAAATACTTTACCATCAAGATCTGACTTCAATGGGGTGCAAACTTTTCCGGTTATTCGTTATCAAATTTTTCGAAAAAAGTAAAACTAAACTTTTTTCCACTCTTTCCATCACAGATATTCTGTGTGTTTATTCTGTAAAAAAAACGCATTGTTGCTAGTCCTAAAAACTTGTTTATTTGCGGGAAAATTGCTCTAAACAGACAATTTTTTTTTTCACGGCAATTTTTAAATAGCTTTATTTTTGAAACACGCCACTTTAAAATGTGATTTCCAACAACTTTTGTTCTACGACTTTTCTCATAGCTCGATACCTTTTAATAAATTAAACTAAACTCTAATTTTTAATTCGAGTCCACGGAATGACAGTTGCTAGTATGCAACTGTCAGAAAAAGCCTTTGTAGCAACTGTCATTCCGTGGACTCGATTTAAAAATTAGAGAGTAAACTTATTATAAACTAGCTTTTGCTTTTTTTTTCTCGTGAGTTTTTTCGTTGTTTTAATGGTTTTTATTAAAACTTCTTTATTTTGGCAACAAAGGCCCAACCAAACATATAAACTAAAACATAGACACAGTAGGTACATTATTTACAAAAAACAGACACATTTTGTAGCTACACGTCCACCTTTACATTAATCGATGTGGATTTGCTCACACATTGATTAATGTAAAGGCAGTCTAGCCTATTGCTATCATGGCCAGGATACTGTGTTGGCGCTGGCTCGCACGCGACGCACCAGCTATTCTGCTATTCGGGGCGGAAAGAAATCCAACTAATCAAAAATCATAAAAATCGGTCCACCAGTTCTCGAGTTATAAATGGTGTAACTAACACGACTTTGTTTTATATACTCGTATTAAGATTATTAGTAAATTATTACTGAACGTTTCTTATGCTTAAAGAGTTGGAATTAGTGCCATTTCAGCGCTGCCTGCGCGGCGCACCTTCGTGCCCCTCCACTCTCTACCACCTTTCCAGCGTCTCTTGCTCCTTGAGCCAAAAAAAAAAAGAAAGAATTTTGTATGGAAAAAAATGCGTTTTCACCAAAGTCGTACAACAAATGTTGTTGGAAATCAAATTTAGAGGTTGAGGTGTCTGAGGAATAAGGCTATTTCAAAATTGCACTGTTTATTTTCCCTCTCCTGCTGCTCCTTGAGCCAGTTTTTTTTTTTAAATGGAATTTTAATGGAAAAAAAATGCGCTTTCACCAAAGTCGTAGAACAAAAGTTGTTGGAAATCAAAAGAGGTTGAGGTGTCTGAGGAATAAGGCTATTTTAAAATTGCACTGTTTATTTTCCCTTTCCTGCTGCTCCTTGAGCCAAAGCAATTTATTGAAATCGAATTTGTATGGACAAAAATGCATTTTCACCAAAGTCGTAGAACAAAAGTTGTTGGAAATCAAATTTAGACATTGAGGTGTCTGAGGAATAAGGTTATTTCAAAATTGCACTGTTCATTTTCCCTCTCCTGCTGTACTTTGAGCAAAAACTTTTTTTTTTAATGGAATTTGTAAGTAGAAAAATGCATTTTCACCAAAGTTGTAGAACAAAGGTTGTTGGAAATCAATAGGTTGAGGTGTCTGAGGAATAAGGCTATTTCAAAATTTCACTGTTTATTTTCCCTCTCCTGCTGCTCCTTGAGCCAGAACATTTTTTTTAATGGAATTTTAATGGATATAAATGTGCTTTCACCAAAGTCGTAGAACAAAAGTTGTTGGAAATCAAATTTAGAGGTTGAGGTGTCTGAGGAATAAGGCTATTTCAAAATTGCACTGTTCATTTTCCCTCTCCTGCTGTTGCTTGAGCCAAAACAATTTTTTTTAAATGGAATTTGTATGGAAAAAAAAATATTTTTACCAAAGTCGTAGAACAAAAGTTGTTGGAAATCAAATTTAGAGGTTAAGATGTCTGAGGAATAAGGCTATTTCAAAATTGAACTGTATAAGATTTTTTTCGCAAATCAACCGATTTTGAGGATTAGCCACTGTGCGCTATTTTTTGTATAGAATAAGCCCACTGATCTCGCCTAATGTAAAAATGAATAATTGACGAGTTCCGAGCGACACGAGAACGCTCTCAATGCCGACTGTTGACACAAAATGATCGATCCTTGATTTGTCTACCTTTTTGTTTACACCACTAGGAGCACCGACTGCTAACTACAGGGTGCAATCGAATTCGATAGCGGAACTTTAAGTAGCCTGTCTACTGATCACTACAAACAACTTGTACTAGGTGGCAAAAAAATGGAGCGAAAAAATTATCTGCTGTCCCATAAATTTGGTGCAGTACTGCGTCCACCTTATGGAAATGGAACAGCTGATATTTTTTTCGCTACAATTTTTATGCCACCTAGTACAGTTGGCCACAGTCTCAGATACCCATTTTTGTTCGATTGGCGCCCTTATGCCGCGCGCGATAAGAGCTGCCATGGGGTATCTGAGATTGTGGCCGACCGTACCTACAAGTAGTTTGTAAAGATTAGTAGACAGCCTACTTAAAGTTCCGCTATCGAATTCGATTGCAACCGTAGACATAGGTACTTGTCTTGTCATGCATTTTCATGGAAATTATTGTACATTGCAAATCGTTTTCGCCCGAAAAGCAATTTTCAGCTTATTATGGAAAACGTTAGAAATTTGTCCTTGTTTTCCTCCTACCAATCTAGGTACCAGGGGCCTGAGTCTGTAACGCAATGATGCCAAAATGGGCTCCCGGTTGACTGCTTCAATTACGATTTATCAATGCTGTCGGTCCTTTTAATGTTTTTCTAGTTTGTAGTTTCTAGACTCTAGAATAAGGAATATAATTATCTCTAGAATCTAGAGGATCAGTTCGCTGGTTGTAGGAGAAAAACGAGGAAACCCCGGTTTTGTCCTTCTACTGGGAACTTATCGACACGCCATCGTCGTGCGAAACGCAATTTTCAGCTTAGTATGGAAAACGCTACAAGATAGTGCTTGTTTTTCTCCTACCAATCTAGGTACCAGTTTCCAGCCAGTAGGTACCTAACTACAATCCTGTCATGTTTGCGTTTAGTTAATAAAGCCTTTATATTAAAGCGGCTTACACGCCATTGGCCCACCGCCAGCAAGCGCTGCTTTCTTACTATAGCATAAGTTAACACAACACTGCAGATATGGGCGTCTGTCACTTGTGTTGTTCCCTTGGATGTAGGTCGAATAATAATGCCTAATGCCATCGACTTCTTCTTCTTCTTTTGGTGCCATCTCCTATCGGAGGTCAGCTATAATTACGGCCACTTTGGCCCGATGATGTTGCGGCTCGGAAGAGTTGTGAGTGGCTTGTCTTGAACCATTCTGCGAGATTTTGTATCCATGATGTTTTTGGCCGGCCAGGTCTTCGGTAACCCTGTATTTTCCCTTGCAGAATCAATTGCAGAAGGTTGCAGAATCAGTTGCAGAAGGATGCGATCGACGTGCGCTCGAAAACGAAAATCGCCGGTGTTGGAGTTGTGACTGCCGAGCTAAAGAGGAACTTGGCTGGCCACATAAGTAAGCCGCATGGGTCCAGGGCGAAAATAGCCACTGACTGGTAGCCTCACACTGGTCACCGGCGCCGTGGCAGGACAAGGCGGAGATGGCGGGACGATCTTGAAACCTTTTTACCGGGGTGGCAAGAGCTGGCCCAGCGTTGCCATATATACGGATTTATCCGTATTTGTACGGATTTTGAAGATAATATACGGACGGAGTCATCATACGGAATCTTATACGGAATAACTTATTTACGCGTAGGCACACCATAATACTTCCAAACTTATTAATTTGTTACACTAGCAACACCGTATGAAGGACCGCGTTTCACAAAAAAATGCTTTACATTGCGTAGCTGTTAAATTTAACCTTCTATCTTAATTTGTTACGCAATGTAGGTACATCGAATTGTCATATATTTTTTTAAACGCGGCCCAAGTTCTTTAGACAGTACTTTCATTCATTCATTTGTTCGTTCTTGCATCAAAATTCTCATTGTTTCGTTTATGAGGGTACGGATTTTATACGGATTAATGCAAATAAAGTGAATACGGAATTCGTACGGATTTTTGAAACGAAAATACAGATTTTTCGTCTTGCTGATCTGGCAACACTGAGCTGGCCCCAGATAGAAAAGAGTGGAGGATACAAGGGGAAGCCTTTTCCGAGCAGTGGGACACAAAACAGGCTACATAAAGATAACCAGTGATTCGCCCCGAACTGTGAACTCGCGACCCCATATCTCAGCCGATTTAGCTAATGTTCGAACTTAAAAATTCTCTTTGCCTCATTTACCCGCCAACCTTTCATGACGATCCGACTATAACCCAAGTTATCGTCGAACGAACATTCATATGTACGAGTACATACAAACATACTAACATACAATACATATCAAACAAACATACAAATACATACATACTAACGCTGGATTGTTCAAGTAGACTCGGAGAACATAATAATATCTCGTTTCGCTCGCTCATCGACGTAAACCAAGTAGATGGGGCACCAAGCTCCCAAAACATCCATCTGATCCCGGGATCGGTGGATACAACTCCAACAAAAGTGGCAGAAGTGATTGAGGTGCGGACGTGCAATCAGTCGGAGATCAAATTTATCTGAAAGGGCACAAATATGGGATACAGACAAGCGTACTAAAACATACTATACAAGGTGTTGTTTTGTAAAGTGACACTTGACTAAGGGGTGATTATTTATACACGATACTGAAAACAAAAAATAAATAAAAATATATAAATAATTCAGTGCAAAATACCCAAAAATCATTATATTGTGGCCTCCCTTACTATTATACTATCGCTTGCAGCCGCAATCGCATTATCGGGCGCCACATATCGGGCGCCACATATCGGGCGCGCGCTTTAAGAAGGCCGGAGGTGTCCGTCCGCACGTGTCGTGGTTATTATAGAACAAATTAAACAAGGTAGGTGATTTGTGAATTAAAAAAATTAACTTACTTTTAGTTTCAAGCGTTACTAAAACTATCTTCCCTGTGTCGGGTATCACTGACCAAAATAACACTCTCTATTTACCTAAGATAAGACGTCCAAAATAAATTGTTTTATCTCTATTAAGTATATATTTTTTCCCAAATCCAATAACTAAATCTCTCAAAGCCCACATAAATCCCCGAGGTAGTTAGACAGTGGGTCTTTATAACGAACCGGCGAGTGTACGGCTTACACGTATTTCTAAATGGATTCCAATCTCATTTCTAAAGACAATTCGCGCTGAGCTCGGGCCTCGGCTTACAAGTGAAATTTCAGTGTAAATTTCTGAAACCTATCTCGTACAGTGGGCTTTTCCACACTGATCCCTGCAACAAGAGCTGTAAAAAGAGCTTAAATTAATAGAAAAGCATTGAAATAAAAACATGACCGCTCTTTGGAAATTAATTTGTAAAAGTAATATTTTTTAGGGTACCGTACCTACCTCAAAAAGGTAAAACAGAACCATTATAGGATCACTCGTGCATATTCTGTCTGTCTGTCTTTCTGTCCGTCTATCACACCCAATTTGCTCCTAAACTTCTGGACCGATCGAGTTGAAATTTGGTGCACACAATAAAAGTCGGTGACCCAAACACGGACGTGCAAGGTAAATAAATGAATTTTTCATCTCCCACGCTCGGAAAGTTTGCTGTTACTTAACTTACGATCGTGTAAAGGCCGGATTTAAACTATCTGCATTTTTGTGCGCTTCGTGAACGCGACACCGGGACAGTCTTTCCCGCGCCCTATGGTGTTGAAAAAGAAAAAAACACTGGCCGTTTAAGTAGATGCCAAATCCCGACGGAAAAACGAGCCTCATTCATAGTTCGTTTACACGCGTACTTCAGCGAAAGTGATTGTTCGTGCCCATTCTCTATACAAAACTGTGAATGTAAATGGGGCATAAGCATCTTTTAAAAAGGTAAAGTCACGGAATAGAACATTCAGAAACGCGGTTTCTTCTTATAGTCTTTTCAATATTTTGTACACATATTTATTTTATAATACCAGTTTATTAAAAAAAATGCTTCGCTTCTGTTTTATCAAATAGATAATTATGTTTTGGTTTGTTAAATAATTTTTTTCAAAAGATATTACTAATTTAATTTTTATCTCATAGAAATTTTTAATTTATATGGTAAAAGTTCAGAATGCGAGTTTTTCCCGCTTGGCTAACAAAATCATTTCCTCGCTTCTGTGAGATGAAAAGTTTTGTGTTTCGTACGAATGCAATATTATTTGCGTCTCGTGCTTCTGAATACCTCGCTACGCTCAGGTTTCTTTTTTTGAACCACTCGCTACGCTCGTGGCTCAATGTAAGAAACCTTCGCTAGCTCGGTTTTCAATACAAGCACTCGCCGCAAACAATAATTTTGCATTCTTGCATAACTAATAACTATTAATCATGGGGGCCACTTTTGGGGTGTGAATTAAAAAGTAAAAAAAAGTTTTGCGCGAGCCTGACTCGCACTTGGTCGGTTATTTTTTCTTCTTTGATCCCATTACTCCACCTTGGAGTCTGGGGCCGACACAGGGGCTTTCCATTTATCGACATACTATCTCTGTAATTCAACCAAACAATTAATTCCGGCGGAAAATTTGTGTTCCGATTACCTAGGTACAGATTGGAAAAAAACTACTCAAAACGGTGCTAAAAATAACTTTGAAGAAATAAACCCATGTATCTCTACCGCCTGGACCTAAAAGGAACAGTCCTCTAAAAGGAGACAAAATACAATAATCCCCCGCTGATCGTATGTTCTGAACGTAACGTCTCTCATTACCGATTCCGCGAGCGTGTGTCCTGTTCATTGTCAGCATCAGCTGGCTTTCAGAACATTTCTTTTTAGGGTTCCGTAGCCGAAGGGTGCCAAACGGGACCATTCTGCTTTGCCCGTACTGTCCGTCTGTCCGTAGCGCCGCCAATGAAAAAAAATCGTGTCTTATCTTAAAAACGCATCCAAAAGAAGACATGTTTTTTTTTTTCATTGGCAGCGCTAATGAGTTTTTATTATGGCTGTATCTTTGGAACTGTAATAGATAGCCAGTTGACATTTTCACAGAATACCTATGTGTTTGAACCAACAATTTCATTTTTTTTTAATAATAATAAAGAATTAAGGGGGGTACAATAAACCCTTATAATAATAAACGTGTTTTTATACTTAACGCAAAAGCGGTAAGACGGCATATAATCAAACTTGGATTATTTTTATGAGCATACATAATCAAGAACGGCCAAGTGCGACTCGCACTCTCTCACCGAGGGACCGAACCAGATTTTTTAAATTTTAAACATTACGGAACCCTCAGTGCGCTAACCCGACTCGCACTTGGCCGGTTTTTTCTCTTGCGGACGGGATGATGACGTCACACTTAATTTAGATCGATGGATTAGTTGCGTCAACAATTTGTAGCTTTCCGCGACCTGGCTGGTTGATGGATCAGCTTCGACATACTGTGACAATGTGCAAAAGGATCAAGAGACGCCAGCTGTTTATTTTGAAAATCGAACTCTTAATTATAACAAAACACAATCACCGTGCGTGACTGTTTCAATTTACCCCTACAGGGTGCACTCTAAGTCGATAGCGGAACTTTAGGTAGGCTGTCTACTGATCAATACAAACAAGTTGTACTAGGTGGCTAACGAAATTGAGCGATTAAAATATCAGCTGTTCCATACAAAAGGTCGACTCAGTACTGCGCCAAATGTATGAAACAGCAGATATTTTTTTCGCTCCATTTTTTTTGGCACCTGGTACAAGTTGTTCGTATTGATCAGTAGACAGCCTACTTAAAGTTCCGCTATCGAATAAGAGTGCACCCTGTAGTTTTAGATTTTCGTAATGGCATGCAATCGGCTTCGAAAGTTTCACTGAAATGTTTCGCTCCATCATATTATTCGTAATGTAATTCTTTCGTCCATTGAAGTTAGTACAGTCGGCCACACGCTAGGATACCCCTTTTTGTTCGATTCGCGCCCTTATGCCGCACGCGGTAAGAGCTGCCATGGGGTATCCTTGACTGTGGCCGACCGTACACTATGTAAGCACAAATTAATACAAAGCAGCTCATAGATGACGCTTGCAGGCATGGCCATAGTAGAAGAACCGAAACGCCAGTGTAAACGTTAATCTGTTCGAAAAGTGAAGCGAAATTTGACGGTCGTGTCCCAGTTATTGTATGGGCACGCCTATAGGCGCCATCTATGAAGTGTTTTGAATTTGTTCTTTTAAAACGGCTCATTCGCTCAGTGTTTGAGGGGTAGAGAGCGCACGCGAGACAGCAACATATTTGTTAACTATCTATTCTCTTTCCAGGGCCCTTAGCCTGTAACACAATGGTGCCAAAATGGGCTGTCAGGTGACGACTTCAATTACGATTTGCTAACGCTGTCTGTCCTTTTAATGTTTTTGTAGTACAGCAAATAATATTTTGATTCTAATTCTAGAGGATTAGTCCTCTAGAATTAGAATCAGAATATTCATTGCTGTACCTACTACAAAAATATTAAAAGAACCGACAGCATTAATAAATCGTAATTGAAGCTATCAACTCGGATCGGAGCCCATTTTGGTACAGCCGGCCTCACCCAAAGATACCCCTTTTTGTTCGATTGACACCCTTATGCCGCGCGCGTTAAGAGCTGCCATGGGGTATCTGTGACTGTGGCCCACCGTACCATTGCGTTAAGGCCCCTGGTTTACGCTCTTAATGACGAAGAAGAAGAGCCTAATTTAGATTAGAACTGATCAACTTTTCAGAGGCTGAACTGAAAAACACACTTATTGGACCGGGCGCGGGCTTCCGCTTGAGTTTGGGCTGAATTGAGAAATAACACTTGGCAGCTCTTAGCCCCGTTTCCGGCTGACGCAAAACTGTGACGTCATTGTGTGGGTTCGGTTCAATAAATTCGTAATTATACTACAGGGTGCAAATCGAATTCGATAGCGGTAATTTATATTTTTAATTTTTACAGTTGTCTGTTGATTGTCTGTGAAATAATACTCAGTCTTATGTGTCAACTTTTAAGATCATAATTCGAATCTTATGAAATGAGTGAAGATAAAATATTTTATGATACTTAGCTATTAAGTAACAAAATGTATAATGATAATAAAATTGTTTGATGTGTAATGAAAATTACCAATCAATATCTGTATCTGAATCTGTATCTGTAGCGATGTCTACTGATCACTACAAACAATCGATAGCGGAACTTTAAGTAGGCTGATGTCTACTGATCACTACAAACAATCGATAGCGGAACTTTAAGTAGGATGATGTCTACTGATCACTACAAACAATCGATAGCGGAACTCTAAGTAGGCTGATGTCTACTGATCACTACAAACAATCGATAGCGGAACTCTAAGTAGGCTGATGTCTACTGATCACTACAAACAATCGATAGCGAAACTTTAAGTAGGCTGATGTCTACTGATCACTACAAACAATCGATAGCGGAACTTTAAGTAGGCTGATGACTACTGATCACTACAAATAACTTGTACTAAAAAAATTGAGCGAAAAAAATATCTACTGCTCTTTAAATTTAGTGCAGTACCTACTGAGTCTACCTTATGTATGAAACAGCTTAAACATTTTTCGCTCCATTGTTTTTGCCACCTAGTAGGTACAAGTTTTTTAGAGTAATCAGTAGACAGCCTACTTAAAGTTCCGCTATCGAATTCAAATGCACCCTGTACATTTATATTGAACTCGTCAAAGGTCAAAGGACTCGAAAGTTCCGGCAGGTTAGGATTTGTCCAGAATTACGTGCTTTATATTATAACACATCCACCGGAGAAACGGTAACCTTTTTATTAGTTTAAAACGTTACGAGCGACTGTACTAGACCTCGAAAAAACGAAATCTCCGATCAAGTTGGTTTGCTCGAATGAACGCTCGGTCGAAAAACGCGAGCTCGAATCAATCAGGTAAAGAAAACCCGAGTAGGTATGTACCACTGTCTGGCTGTTTGTTGATCTTGTCTTGAGGTCACAAAGCAATATTTCAGTCTTCCCCGCGTCCACAAAGCCCAATATCGGAAGTCCGCGGACAATATCCTGCGAGCGAACTTTACAAAGCCAATATTCTTTAGATTCCAATCGCAGACGCTTTATTAGTTTTCGGTAAGTCACCATTTTACTTAGAACTAGCTCTTGCCCTCCCTCCCTCTGGTCCGCTCCCGTGACGGTATAATAAACCGGCCAAGTGCGAGTCGGTCTCGCGCACGAAGGGTTCCGCACCATTATCTATAAAAAAGGCCAAATAATCACGTTTGTTGTATGGGAGCCCCCTTAAATATTTATTTTATTTTGTTTTTTAGTATTTGTTGTTATAGCGGCAACAGAAATATATTATCATCTGTGAAAATTTCAACCATCTAAATAAATTCACGAGATACAGCCTGGCAACAGACGGACAGACAGACAGACAGACAGACAGACAGACAGACAGACACACAGACAGACGGACAGCGGAGTACTGAACCCTAAAAAGCAGTTTACACCTTTTGGCCCGGGCTTCAAGTCTGTAACGCAGTTGCGTCTCTATAGGTTCCCGGTTGTAGGCTTTGATGACGATTTAGTAATAATGCCTGTCCTTTTAATGTTATAAGTTTGACCGCTATATGTGTGTGTGTGTGTGTGTGTGTGTGTGTGTGTGTGTGTTTGTGGCACCGTAGCTCCTAAAAGGGTGAACCGATTTGGCTGCGATTTTTTTTATTTGAAAGCACTATTTTTTGTGATTGTTCTTAGACCTTTTTTATTTAAATCGGTTCAGCCGTTTATAAGATATGCTAGTTTAAAGTAATAGAGCGTTTTTATATTGTGAATTTAATCTTTACTTATATGGTTATCTAGTACCTAAATGGTGAATATTCTGATTCTAATTCTAAAGGATTTGTTCGGTGCTGTCAAATTTTGCTTAGCACAGATTAATATTGACAGTCGCGTACCGGTTCTTCTATGGCCATGCCTGTAAGCGCTATCTATGAACTGCTTTGAATTTGTGCTGTGAAATGCGTGAATCAGGTACTACAAACAAACAATTATATGAAACCAATAAAGTATTTTCCGGAATTTCCAAGTCACAATCGCTTTAGACGAAAATCTTACTTCTGCCGACCTAATATCCTAATGTAAGTGACTCCAGAAGTCGATTGAAACAAAAAGGCAAAGGAAAAAGTTAGGGAAATGAAAAATACCGATTTCGCTAACTTCGCACTGCGCAATGTGTGTAAAAAAAAATTCTGACGCAGCCAGAACGGAACAAAGAAAGTCGTTATTTCCGTGGGCGTTACAATGTTCGGATGGTAGGCTGGCACATCAGCAATGTCAATTTCTGAAAGTGATGCACTCTCTGGCAAAATTCTCTTAATAACTTCCAATGTATGTAAAAAATAACATACATATCTAATGAATAATAATAGGTCCTCATCATCATCAGCCTGTTGACATCCACTGCTGGCCCAGGAAAAGGACAACTAGCGCCGCCAATGAAAAAAAAATCATAATTATCTTCTTTTTGGATGCGTTTTTTGCTACAAACTTTCCTGAGTTTTTAGCAAAAGTGGCAATATAAATAAATAAATAAAAATAAATAAATATTCCCTAGCACGGGTTAGTTTGTTAGAAAAAACAAAATGTGGTTAAAAGTGGCAATTTTTGGCATTAAATGATTGCTAGAAAATCCTTAGGTCCTAAAAATTGTTAAGTCTCGCAATGAGATTTTGCAGGAGAGTTTTTAGCAAAAAACATCCAAAATGTTTTTTTTTTTCTTCATTGGCGGTGCTAGTTGTGCCTACTATCCAGACTGAGGATGCAGACCACATTATCTACGAGTATTTTGTGCTCCTAGCTAAAAAAAAATTGTAGATTGTTACCCGAGGGACTAAAACACAATTTTTTAGGCGAGATTCATCCAGAGCGGAGCAAGGGATTCAAAGTACTCGAGCTTTAAAAAGTGTTGTTCCCGAGGTGAACACTCTACTTTTTAACGTCCTTGCACCCTCTATGAGAAAATAAGTGACTGGAACTTACGAATAATTAGCGTCGGCTCGGCATCCGACAGACTGTTCTCTGGAGTTAATATTATAATATAACACTTTAATTCTCACTACTTGAGGAAGAAACACTTTTATTTTATAAAAGTAAGTAAAATCCATAGTACACAAATAAACGATACGAACGAAGACGGAATGCATTTCTGACGTTTTTATTTTTTAACAAACTTTTTTTATTTGGCTTGCGCCGCCGCGCGGTACCTATATTTTTTCATACTGCCAGTTTCTTGTCCATACATTGTTCGTGATTGATCTCTTGCAATGTTTTCTGTAAACTCTTTAGTCATTTGAACTTTTACTTACAGATCCATATTCCAAATTCAAATCACTTTTTGTCCCTCCGGGATTAAAAACCTATTTTAGTCATGTTTGCGGGGAACGAGCTAGGTCTTTTCGAATAGATGTGATAAAAATAAACTTTCCATTAAGAAAATGAACCAAGGCTACTTGAAAAATAAAGATGCTTGAAAACTGCCTGAAGTTTGGGTAACTTTCTTGGTCGAACGACTTTTATGTTTGGCATTTCATATTTGATTACACAGCGACAAGCAAAATATTTTGCCGTTGTTGCAAATAAAATAGAACTCTACCCCTTTGCATCAAGGTTCAAAAGAAACACAAGCAAGTGTCTGTGGTATTTCTATCACCGTTCTTTGCAGCGTTGTTTTATTACTTCAAAGGCTGTCCGAAGAAGAATTTTCTCGATACATTTTTAAATTCAAACAGCAAATAAGTAAATGCATAACTTTCTCAACGCTCTCCGGACCTTCTCCCAAGGGACAGATGGACTGGAAAACTATAAAAGTGATAGGAAAAATGAGGACCGGAGAATCTGGAAACTGATTAGACATGATCTTGAACTATTATTTTCTGCGACTTCCTGAAGAGCTCGATACAGTCGCAATATTGACGTTGTTAATTTGTCACCGCCATCTGCGGCATGCAATCCATATAATATTTAGGTAGAGATGCATGTGAGATGTAAGTAAGATTGTAAGTAAGATGTAGCCTGTACAATAATAATTGTACATTCGGCCACTATGCCGCGCGCGGTAAGAGCTGCCATGGGGTGTCTGTGACTGTGGCCGACCGTACATGTCCCAATAGCCGGGCAAAGGCCTTCTCGCAGAGAGAGATGTCGAGCATAATCACCGCGCGTGCTTGTAACAACACATACTATTGACGTGTTTTTGCGATTTACCGAATAAGTTTAAAATTAGACATGCGCGAAACAGTGCACTTCGAAGTCATGATATATTTCATGACATTTCATACCGCGTGATATTACCTTATATCATGACACCAAACATGACACATGACATCATGGTATTTCTTCATTGCAGACATGAAACATGACATCATGGTATTTCTTCATTGCAGACATGAAACATGACATCATGGTATTTCTTCATTGCAGACATGAAACATGACATCATGGTATTTCTTCATTGCAAACATGAAACATGACATCATGGTATTTCTTCATTGCAGATATGAAACATGACATCATGGTATTTCTTCATTGCAGACATGAAACATGACATCATGGTATTTCAGCACACTTTCATTGCAGTACGTACAGTGTGCTGAAATGCCATGTGTCATGTTTCATGTCATCTAGTGTAATGAAATGCTATGTGCCATGCTTTATTCTCTCGTGTAATGTGTAATATTTCATGACACCGTTGTGTAATATGTCTTTTGTAATATTACAAGCATTACCTACACATGTCTATTTAAAATGTGCTCTCCCAAATAATTTGCTCTTGATGAATATTCCCATTATTCAATGTCAAAAAATATTGTTCATTTCAATAAGGGCTATTTTCCAGCAAATAAACCAGTTTTGACGAATGCTGCATGAGTGTTTTTTTTTTGTAAATAAACTTGGAAATGTGCTCTCCCAAATTAATAAAGTGCATGTTGTTCCCAACAGTAGGTACTTGCTGAAGCTACTATGCAGCTTCCCTGATAGAGCAAGATTAGCCAATGCACGACCGCATACATGCGCCGCAAGTTCTCATCCAATGCAGTGGAAGTTACCAACTTCCGAAGTTCCCGGGAAATGCGGCGCGAACTCTCTGGAAAGACCAAAGACTAACTTATGAAGTATGTACAGAACAGACAAGTGAAAATGTTGATTATACCTATTCATAGTAGTCGATCAAGACAAGTCAAAGTTTAAAACCCTTGTGGTTTGTATAGCTATGTTTAGAGGGTAAAATACTGGTAAAATATGATGACTGATACAAATACTCTCTAGCACTCTACGCGGTTAAATTACGGGCAAGGGTACCTACACTCTGACGTGTTGTCGTGTGTACGGTCGGCCACAGTCACAGATACCCCATGGCAGCTCTTACCGCGTACGGCATAAGGGCGCCAATCGAACAAAAAGGGGTATCCTAGCGTGTGGCCGACTGTACTATCATCGTTCGTACTAAGCACAATCTGCCCATCGTTTACTGTTGGATCTCGATTGAATTGGGTACGCGAAGTTTTTTGTTCGAAAGTCCGTTATTGGCTTAAACTTATCTTTAGACAATATTGAGAAACTAATTTCAATATTTTTTATTTTGGTCCAGTAACACAATGGCGTATCAATGGCGTCCTAGGCAGAAGGACACAACCGGGATTTTTTTGTTGTTCTCCTAAAACCAGCGAACTAATACTCTAGAATTAGACTCATAATATTATTTGCTGTACTACAATAACATTAAAAGGACCGACACTGGACCGACAGCATTAATAAATCGTAATTAAAACCGTCAACCGGAAGCCCATTTTGGCACCATTGTGTTACGTTACAGGCTGAAAGGAGACAGCGCAGGGCCCTTAGCCTGTAACACAATGGTGCCAAAATGGGCTGTCAGGTGACGACTTCAATTACGATTTGCTAACGCTGTCTGTCCTTTTAATGTTTTTGTAGTACAGCAAAGAATATTTTGATTCTAATTCTAGAGGATTAGTTCTTTGGTTGTAGCAGAAAAACGAGGAGAGCCCGGTTTTGTCCTTCTGCCGGGACGCCATTGACCCGCCATTGCATTACAGGCTAAGGGCCCAGGACAGAGCGACCAGTGGGGACTTCTTGTGTCTGAGGCCTCTAGACCCACTTCGGATCGCAAAGCCAGCGGAGTATAAGAATAGAATAGAATAATCATTTATTTAAACACCACAACAGACACATAAATACAATAATTGAGACAGGTACTGAAATATTATATCAGACAAACCACAAAACAGTAGATTAGGGTTCGGGTGACGGCGAAAATTCACTGACTCAGCAAGTGTCAACGGGTGACAGTTTGTCAGCCCGTGACGAATTCTGTCAGTGGCCCGAGTGAGTGAGACTGACGAGACAAAAGCAACAAAAATAGTAAGTATTCTAAAACAAGTAAGTTAGGTAAGTTGTTGTATTTAGCTTTTCGTGATATTCAGGCAAGGGAGTGAACCAGCCCTGCCGGGTTTAGTTTGAAAGTTAGCCGCTACTAATAACAGTTATATTTTACGGCGAACTTTATTGAATAAATCAGTAGGTAGTGGAGTTTTACGCAGTCGGGGCGGCGAAGAAATGGAAAGGAACGGCTCCTTTGTTCCGAACTTTTTAGGAATTTTAAACTGATTGCGGAAAAATTGGGGTAATGGAGTTCTGAGCAGCTACCACGAGTGCTTACTGTCACTGTTACTGAAAGTGATAAGTTTGATAAACAACCTTACTACTATTAGTATTAGCATACATGACAGACGTCCGGCAGACGTCCGGCACAGCTTTTTCGCACTCGTGGTAGTTACTCAGCTCCATATTTTGTAAGGCCACAACAAGTACACACGACAGCACGTCAGACTGTACACTTTTGTTGTAAAGTCGCCAGTAACGTAACCGAGTAGAGTGCTAGCGTGTAAAGGTCGACGTGCTGTCGTGTGTACCATCGAAGTGTCTACGCATTGGCCACAGACAATATAGCGAAGAATCAAGGACACGAAAAGAAGACGAAGAATGAAGGCATCGTCATCTTCATTCACCTATAAGGCGTTATCCTAATAGAACGCGACTAAAAAGCCACTATAGTAAATAGCTTTCGAGATTACAGAAAATGACTGAAGCCTAAACTTTTGTTCAAAGCTAATAAGCTCTTATTGCTTTGCTTTTCATAATAACGTATTCTGAATAATTAATAACTAATTAAATTTAGTTATAATTTAATAAGATCACCGTCCTCTGGCTTGCTTGATCATCTTATTTTATGGTAATTGAGTACTTTTATCTAGAAGAAGAAGATGAAGATGTCTGCATTAGTGTCCCACTAGCTGGGAAAAGGGTATGCAACTTTAATGTTATCTTATAAAAAAATATTGGCCGAAATTGAGTTCGCCTTGCTTTATACTTTTAACTAACCTAGCGATGCCGTCGTCTGTAAGCAAAGGAACATCACCCTTGAGTATACCAAACAAAGATTCTGCGTTTTAAAATCGCCATCACAGTTACTGTAGCCGTTTGGGTATAAACTTTCATCATTACTGGCCAAGGGTCACTGAAACAAATGACGCTCTGAGGTCCCAGTTACCTAAAGCTATGCTAATAACACCTAAACGCACCGCAGTTCCTATTATGTCGGGCATAAGTTCGAGATTGGGCCGAAGGGTAGGCTTTGTGATGTTGCAAACTCTTTGATAGCCGTGTTCAATGTTCATGGCGTAACAATGTGACGTTCGAACAAAGCCTAATAACCGCAATTAGGTCTTTCGGCCTCTTGAAGGGTTGAAGGCCGGTTTGGCCTCTATCGTTTGTCCTTTAAAAATGTTTTATAGTCATCTTTTGCTTATAATCGTTTTGCCTAAGGTGCCGCACACACCTGCGTTCCGCGTTCAGAGTTCTGCATTCCGTGTTCTTTCTATGTATGGGGTTGCTTGGAACTTTTCACACTGAAGCGGTCACAACGTGGAGTTCTTGTAAAGCAAATCTGAGAACTCAGAACGCAAAACGCCGGGGCTGTGTGTCCTGCACTTTTAATTGAGGCTGTAAAATATTGGCTGTAATCGCAAATCCGCATTGAGCACGCGTGGTGATTAAGCTCGAACTCTCTCTCTGAGAAGGCCTTTGCCCAGCTAGTGGGACATGTACAAATGGACAGGCCACATCTTCTTTAAAAGGCAAAATTTGCTAATGTCAAGCATTGGCTATTGTCAAGCTTTAGTAGCTGTCAGCATATTAATAGACACTAGCTTCAGCTTGATATTGACATTTAGCCAACGTCTCAAGTCGGTGATTTTGTTTTCTGAGTTCACCACTTGAGCTCGAGCTTGAGATGACGACTATTAATGCCACTCTGTGTATATATACACGTATGGTAATAGCATACAGTATACATAAGGCTGAATAGGACCAAGCCCGAGCCAAGTCCTTTCGGAGCCAAGATAAATGGGTGTCTTACAAACGTAATGTTCGCTTGCTAACATGCAAATTACTTAGGATTTTCTCCGCCTTCCGGTGAACAAGTTTGTGTATAAAATGGGCATTTACAAATGTGTGCTTTGGCTGAAACTCGTTTAAGGAGGGACTTAAATAGTTTTGTGTTCTTTCTACAGCGCTAACCCCCCAGAAGTTTTTATAGTTCAGTTGTTATTGTTATAGAGCAACAACAGAAACAGCAGAGAGAAACTTGCGGTCATTGTGGATGATTGAAACCGGTATACAGGATGGTCCAAATAAGGACTTCCAAATTTTTTTTTAGATTCCATGTACTTGGGGTATCTAAAATTTCCCCGTGTATGTTCAGCGATTTTTCGTGATTTAGAAGTTATTATTCTCTTAATGGTGTTTTTATAAATTTCCTTCCGGAAAGACCAAAATTTTTCACAGTAACATTTTTTTGGTTTCCTAGATGTCTCTAACAAGACGAAATTGCCTTAACAAAATCACCCTAGTTTAACTTCGAATGGAATTAGTGCAGATTTCAAACTCCCCCCTACACAATACAAATTATAAAATTAGCTTTACATTACAACCCTACTAACCATATCATAGCAAGTGAGGCAAACATTTTAAAGCGGTATTTTTACCGACTCTACAAGGATTTTATCGTCGACATGTCACACTGGAGCTCTTTTCATATACTATGCGAGCTGTGTTAAGGTCCAGTTACACGAGGAGAGTAAATTTGTTTTTAGAGGCAGTGGCGGTACCTTCATAGAAGCCCAAAAGCCTGGCTTGCCTTAATAAATCGTTCGATCAAGACAAGTATCAAACATAACGTATTAAAACTCACAATATTATGCTGCTATAGTTTAAAACTTCGCGCTCTTAGTTCTTGTCATGTCGTACGTCACACAAGAAAGGTCATGAACTCGCGATGCGCCAATCAGCGTCGAGCGTTTAAGCTGCGATCGTTCATCTCACTCTCATGCATAGGCTTCTTACCGGGATTCTTATGTCGCTCTCTATTGCATGGGAAACTCGTCAAAAAGTGATTGCGATTTTACTCTGTGGACACGACCGACAGTATGAAAATTAATAAAGCCTTGCTTTTCGTGTGACGTTGGCTGGGTGTCATTGGTGAAAAGACCAAACATAAAAAGACCAAACACCCCTACGATAGACTCTCCCAGTGCGATTGATCCTTCGAAAGCTCTAAATAAAACCGTCCCTCATGTTGGTAAGTCTGAAATTGCGATTGCTTGAGTCTTTTTTGGCAATCCGCCAGGCTGCCCCTTTGCCAACTGGTCAGGTAGTGGGATTTTGACTTTTCACTGTAAATGGGGTAGGTCATAGGTGTGCTGTGGCTATTAACGTTTGCTTTTGAGCTTGGCCATTGTGGATAGCTTGATTTGGCTCCCTCACATAACATCTCACTAATATTTTAAATGCGAAACTTTGTGAGTGAGCGTGTGTGTTTGTTACTACCTATTTCACGTTGAACCAGCTGCACTGATTTGGTTGAAATTCGGAACGGACAGAGCTTGTAAGGGTAGAAAATACTAGCTTTTTTCCGCGACTTCGACGAATGAATTCAGCGCGGACAAACTCGCAGGCAATAGCTAGTAAATAATAGCTAGCTAGTAAAACGTAGAAGACTGAGGGTTGTAAGGCTGAGTTCTCCTTTCTTGGTTATAAAAAACGAACTTTCAACCGCGCTTGGACAATAATAACAGAGATTTAGAGATTAGCGGACTGTAAACAGCCAGTTTCCTTCCTAGGTGAACAGATGTAGAGACACCAAATGCAAATGTAGAGAAGGATCATGGACCGACTTTAAACAAATCTTCAGAACTGGTTAAATAAAATAAATACAATAAAATGCAGGCAAGTTCCTTTTGCTACGGCTAGGCGCAGATAAATCCGAATCTTTCCTCTTCAATATCCAGGCATCGACGTCGCTTGTCCACTCTGAATCGCCTCTTTGAGGGTCGGAAGTGATATTTCTACCGGCGAGAATACCTAGCGCCGAGATTCCGAATCTCATACCTTCTGCCGAGAAGTGAACTCTACGGTTTTCGATACACTTTGCCGGTTTCGCTCATATTATAATTGAGGTATGTTTGACTGTCGGTCTGACTGTTTCTTTCTATTATTATTATTCTCATGATTGCTCTTTGCTGCCAAATTCCTTTACTTCATTGATCTAAAATACACAGCAAAATCGATTACTGTTATGTTTGTTGCCATTTTAATACAAGTTCCTTTACAATTCCGTAGTTTTGGAGATTACTCCCTACATACATACAGTGATAAAACCACCGAACAAAGGTGACCTACCGAAGAAGGAACAGTGATAAAACTACCGAAGAAGGGTGACTTATCGCAGTGCGGAAACTGGAGAGGAATCAACCTGCTACCAACATGCTCTAAAATTATGTGCTAAATACTCTTACAACGCATGGCTACCGCAGTTGATGCTACCCTTAGAGACGAGCAAGCTGGTTTTAGAGCAGGCCGTTCATGCACGTACCAAATCCACTTACTCAAAGTGGTTCTTGAGCAGTGTAACGAGATGCAGTGCGAGGTATTTGCACTGTTTATCGACTTTGAAAAGGCCTTCGACCGAGTCAAGTGGACCAGTATCTGGAAGATAATGAAGATGAGAGGCATTCCAAGCAAAATTATCGAGATGGTAAAATGCCTATATGAAGGATCAACCTGCAGAGTGCAACACCGTGGCCACCTCTCCGAACCAATCCCAGTAACGGCAGGAGTCAAACAGGGGTGCCTGCTCTCGCCACTGCTCTGCTCTTCTTGATTGTTTTGAACGACGCAATATGCCGAGCAACATGCAAATGTCGAAGAGGCCTTCCTTAAACTGATTCCAAAAAACTGGAAGACGTCGATTTCGCGGACGATCTTTGTCTGCTTGCAACAAATCTCAACCATCTACAGACTAAGATCGAAGACTTATCCCACGAGGCTGCGAAGGAAGATAAAAGAAATGCGTTTGAACACCACCGATAACGCTCAAATCATCGTCAACGGAGAGGTCGTCGAGAGGGTAGAAAAGTTCGTTTACCTGGGCAGTGTGGTAGAACCACAAGGTGGAATAGAGGCGGACATAGAAACTCGCATTAACAAAGCGCGAGCAGCCTTTGCCCAGCTCAGGACAGTGTGGAACTCCTCTGTCGTCACTCAACGCACCAAGCTGAGAATTTTTGAGTCGAACGTCAAGTCGGTACTCCTCTACGGTTGCGAAACCTGGTTTGTCAGAAAAGACCTATCAAGCCAACTTCAAGTATTTGTCAACCAGTGCTTGAGGCAAATTCTAAGAATATTCTGGCCAAAGAAAATTACCAACACAGAACTGTGGAGAAGGACTAGCCAAAAACGTATAGAAGAAGAAATAAAGTTGCGAAAGTGGCGTTGGATACTATGCGAAGACCCGAAAACCACCCCTCCAAGATAGCACTGAAATGGTGTCCAACTGGAACACGAAAGAGAGGGCGCCCTAAAACTACCTGGCGTCGATCAGTGCAACAGGAGGCTAGTTTAGTCTGGGAATGAGCATATCCGAGCTTGATATGAAATCGGCCAGATTGGAAAACTGTTTTGAGAGCCCTATGTCCCTGATTAGGAATAAAAGGAACTGATGATGATGATGATGATACATACTTACAAACAATGAACAAAAAAAATCAATGTCCCAGGCACGGCAGCGCCGAGTGGTCTCTTCACCCATCTAGTGTGAGTGAAGCTAACACTGGACGCTGTATAAATCATCTCATTACGTGGATGCAAATGCCTTTATTCACATACTTAAAAACTTTTCCTCCTTATAATATTATTGTAGATAAAGCTCACTTTCCCTCACAAGACCTATCCACTATTTCACGAGTTTACGGATGTGGATGTTACGTCGGCAACGGCGAACTTTTCAACGCTCTGCCAAAAGACGGGGGCGTCTTGTTTCTATCTAATTCATTTGGAAACGTTTTCGGGTCTGCGGATCAAAAGGGGATACTGGTGCAGTGCAGTTAAAACTTGAGCTCTTGATTTTATTGGGTGGGTGGCAGATTCACAGAGTACATAATATTCTTTCTTCTTGTCAGCTTCACATTGGAATTGCTGTACCTATTTTACAAGCGAGAAGTCCTGCTTCAAATGCGTGTGGTGAAATCTGGCTTCTTACTCATAATGGTACATTAAAGCTGCAGAGCTGGCGACCGTTTGACTTATTTTTCGTACAAGGCTGGGAGTTGTAGGCTGATAGAGTAGACTTCGCTGAGTCTGGGTAAACATTTTTTTTGCCGGTTGCGATTGAAAGTATTTTTTTTTACTTTGAAATTTTAATGTTTGTGTTGATTATCTTTAGTCTGGGAATTTCTAGGGAGCTTAATATGTAGACTCCGCTGCTCACGAAATCACTATAAATTTTGGCTGAGCGCGGTTACCTAGACAGTTTATATTTTTTGGTTATAAAAAACGAACTTTTAACTGCTGAGCATAGGATGTTACTGTCAGATACAACGATCCACTCTACAACGTTTTTTTACCATTTCATTTGGGAAACAAACGGAACATTAAAATACAATAAAATCATTAGGTACATCACAAACACAGAAATGAACACCATAACTACTTGGAGTGGATCTTCTCGTCTCACGACTGTACCAACAAACCATAACCCAGCTCGGTGGAACGAAACTACCTGAGGGTAACTTTCTAATAGGCCTTAATTGGGGACGCTCCCCGTTGACATAGGACGTAACTAGAGATGCAGCGAATTACTACAACGAAAACGATTTCGCGATTCGTCGAATAGGTAAGTAACAATATCACCGTTTTTGGATCGGCGGCGATGCGACGAATTTTTAAGCTAAATCCGGAATTTCAGGCATTTAAAGCTGAGGCGTACTTACGTGGTTTGAAATGGGTTGAATCGCGGGTCCAAACTAAATTTAATGCTGGTAGTGTGAATGAATATCGATAAAATAATTTGAAAGCCCAAGTTTTATTCGCTGAATAGTTGAATACATCTATACTAAGTACTTATACTAAAACACTAGAGAATTCAATTCTATTAAAATTAAATGTCAAAGGTGTAAAAAACGGATTCTTAGTATTAGATAGTAATAAGTATCTGATTTGCATACTTTTTTTTATACTTTAGATAATATTTTGACGTTCAATGTAAAAATAATTTATTTATGGCATATTGAATTTAAAAAAAACATTCTGATTCTGATACGAAGTTGCGGGCACATCTAGTTTTAAATGCCGTGAGGTATTATAAACGCGTCAGCGCTAATTAAATAATTCGCTGAACACTGGCTGAACACGAATAGTTAACAAAAAAAAGTTTGATTGGTTATTTATTATGCCAAAATATTCGTCACTAGCCCATCACTAGCCGCTACCAACGATCGCCCGGTGCCGTTACAAATTGATTGGGTCAAACAAGCTAGACGCAAGACGAACGTTGTGAGCCTTTAGGGCAGGGTTTCCCAACCCTGGGGTCCGTGGTCCTATCACACGGTGAGCGCGGACAAACTACACCAACATACTTGCATTCTAAAAAAATAACCTTATTCATATATTTTATTATTTTTCCCTTGGGAAAAACATTGTGAGGAAACCTGAGCGTTATGAGGCAATATACCCTCAACGCGAAAATCACCAATCCGCATTGAGCACGCGTGGTAATCAGCACGAACTCTTTCTCAGGGAGGGCCTTTGCCTAGCTAGTGGGACATACATCTTTCTTACATCCCGATTTGGTTGCGTTACCGATGCCGATACGTTTTGGGTTTTTAGTTATAGATAGATAGATAGATAGAGAACACTTTATTGTACACCATAAATTAAATGTTAACAGGATTTTATAGTTATAGTTATGCTCACAGGACGGGCACGTAATTGAAGGTCGAATGTCATTATTTCTAAATTCAAAAGGCCTACGATCAAAACGCCGAAAACTGTTTTGATCGTAGGCATTATAAGTATCGGCATTTTGAATTTCGGCTTTTAGAACTTCGGCGTTTTAATTATTCTACCAAATGATCTTTCGGCTTTGTGACTTTCGGCGTTATGAACCATTTGGCTTTTTAATTTTAGACGTTCAGACCGTAGAATTGTGAATCTAGACTTTTAGAAATTTGGCCCTTAAATACGTCCCCTATGCTCAGTTAGTGTCTTTCAGTTTCAGGATTAAATAACGTGACAAGTAGTGATAGATTCTAATCTTTCACCTAAAACTGCAACCGTTTTTTAATGACCCTTTGAACGTAAAGCCCGAAGCCCGAGAGAAGATCGGTATAGTAAGTTGGCACCAAGAGTCCTCCTAAGAATGAGGATGGGAAGGGCTGCTTTACCGGTTTGTTAACTCGTGACTAGTTAACAAACCCCAAAGGGTAGTCATAGTGACTGTCATGTTTCGCAGAACGGTGGTGGTTCGATAGTTAGATCTAGTGCCTAAGTCTGTAACACAATGGTGCCAAAATGGGCTCCCCGTTGACGGCTTCACTTACGATTTATCGAGGCTGTCGGTCCTTTTAATGTTTTTGTAGTACAGCAAAGAATATTCTGACTCTTATTCTAGCTAGAGGATTAGTTCGCTGGTAGGAGAAAAACGAGGAAACCCCGGTTTTGTCCTTCTGTTGGGCCGCCATCGACATATTATGCCCTTGTGTTACAGACTTTTAAGCCCCAGGGCCCTTAGCCTGTAACACATTGGCGTATCAATGGCGTCCCAGGTAGAAGATCAAAACCGGGCTTTTTTCGTTGCTCTCCTACAACCAGCGAACTAATCCTCTAGGATTAGACTCATAATAATCTTTGCTGTACTACTAAAACATTAAAAGGACCGACACTGGACCGACAGCATTAATAAATCGTAATGGAAACTGTCAACAACAAGCCCATTTTGGCACCATTGCGTTACAGGCTAAGGGCCCAGGATAACGCAATGGTCTGTAACAGAATGGCGTGTCCATGGCGTCGATGGCGACCGACACTCACACAGCGGTCAAACTTATGACTATGACACCCCACTTTTTGGTTCGGGGGTAAAAAACCAATACTGCGAAAGAACGAAAAGCCAAAACTGTGTGACATGAACGTTCTACGTCCACGCGGCGTGTATCTATCAAATTTGGTCAGAGCAAACTTATCCAGGGCGGCAGCGCGGATTGCTAACATATTGATGTTTGCCGAAACCAAACACCTACATCCGATTAGGCCGCAACTTTCTGACTGATCGCCGAGGGTGCCTGGCGGACTTGCATCAGTCAGGGTTAGCCAACTAGCTCTGAGTTAATTTGGTATTTCCGTACATCTATTGACGTTAACTCAGAGTTAACTGGCTAACGCTGGTTGACGCAAGTGGACCTTAGTGGCTCTCTATCCGGTTGTCTCACCCCCATAGCTGAAAATCTGCGATTTATTACTTAGGGAATAAATAATAAATTCCTATGAGTTAATGTCCTACTCAAGCGTAGAGTTTAATTTGATTTAATTTTAGTTTAATTAGCTAGGTAGACAGAATTAATGTTCTCCCCAGTCAAAAATATAATCGCGCCGCGTCTCATAACTTTGTACGGTTTGTCTCAACTTGCGATGATATACGGTTAAGAAGCGGTCTATTAATCTAAGTCACAATTTTACAACCTTGAGAATGCAGCAAAGTTGCTGATTTCCTATGAGAATTAAACTGCTGCGATATTCCCTCACTTTGTATAATATTGTTAAGATTTATTCACCTAGCAAAATTATCTTTTGTCGCAATTCGATTGATTTAGTGCAGGATGCTTGTGCAAATATGCATGACATAAAGGTTATAATACCGTGTTTAGCGGGGTAGAGGGCAATTCAATTCCTTATTCTGGTTCATCATCATCATCAGCCTGTTAACACCCACTGCTGAGTAAAGGCCTCTTCGTGCTCACGCCACCTCTCACGATCCTGTGCCACGACAAATTCTGCTTTTTTGGCGCAATTCGGAAGGTAAAGTTTTTTGTTCGAAAGTCCGTTATTGGCTTAATCTTATCTTTAGACAATATTGAGGAACTAATTTAAATATTTTTTATTTTAAATAAATAAAAAAATAAAAATGTTTATTGCCAGAAAGGTTTTTGAGTATTTACAGTGTGACTAATCCCCTCACTAGGCAAAGCCTGTCCTGAGGGAGACATTTTATACAATTAAATATTAGAACTTAAACCAAGTATTTGCAACCTTCTAGTTCAAATGTTACATTTTTAAAGGATTGTGGATTTTGGTCCAGTAGTTTTGTTTTTATGCGCTAAAATGTTTTGTTCCTATGACCGCCAACAGTATATTATTATATGCAGACCGTCGCGTGACGTCATAAAACCGTATCTTTGAAACGTTGTAAAATCCAAACTACTGAACCAAAATAAAAAATATTGAAATTAGTTTCTCAATATTGTCTAAAGATAAGATTAAGCCAATAACGGACTTTCGAACAAAAAACATTGGATTCCGAATTGCATCCAAATCAAAAATTGCACCAGAAAAAAACAGAATTTGTTAATTATTTAATAGTTTTTGCGTGAAAGATTAACAAAAATCCATACATACTAAAAAACTAACTTTCAAATTCAAATTCAAAATTTATTTATTACCGTAAGATTTACAGAGCCCTGCACTACGAAACTCTGTATCGGAGGTTGACATACAATAATTTCGCTTCCATAAGTGTGAGGTTTCTACCATAGTTTACTTACTTTAATTATTTCTGCCCCCAGCATCAATAACTGCCCCCTGAATTCTCTAAAAAAAATCGGCGCATTAATAATCTGTCAAAAAAAAGATTTGTCATTTTAATAAGACCCTTTTCAACCAGTTGAAATGGTTTTGACGTTTGACGGCGTAAGTAGTTTTTTTTTAAATAAAATAGACAGTTCTTTGGTCCAGTGGGCATTGCCTTTTTCAGACTTTATTTCGCTGTTCGTCCAATAATGTCATGGCCCGTGTCCATCTTCATTTCCCTCTCAAAAGTAAAGCCCGAAACATATCGGTCCCTTCACGACAAATGAAAGCTGGCATTCCCACTCCTAATGGACCATTTTATACTGACCTCGGTTTGTAAAAGGTTTTTCTCACCAATTCACCGCCAAACGTGAAGGAAAATCTCATATCCAGAGGCTTTTACTCTACAAAAAAATACTTAGATTATTAGGATTAGTATTGAAAAAATAATTCTTTGACATTAAATTATTATTTTTGAGGAGTCAGGGTTTTGACAAACGCTCGGGGGCATATCTGATGCAAAGGATTGCCCTTGCTGTGCAGCGTGGTAACGCCGCAAGCGTAATGGGTACTTTTGAATCAGATGATTGTGTCCCGGGGGGGGGGGGGGGGTCTTTTTTAATAGTTTTTTGACATTATTTTTATTTTCTTAGTTCAGTTGTAAGTTGACGAAGAAATTTGTGATTGTTTGTTTATTTGTGTTTTTTTATGGTGTTTAAAAAAAATGTGTACCCAAATTCTGTCTATCAACGTGTTACAAAACATCCTAACTCTTTTTACAGGGTGTAACCTACTGGTCAACAGGATGTCAATTCTGTAAAAAAATGTTGAAAAAAACTATTTTTATTTTATAACCTCAAAATTGTAAATTTTTCATAACTTTTTTGTTCTTTGTATTAGATCAAATTTAAAAATATGTTTGTAAGTGTAGGTGCATTTACATGGGTTTGAGTTGTTAAAACATTGTGAAAGTTAATGAAAACAATATTTAAAAAATACTTTTCTCCTGACATAGCATTCACATTTTATTAATTTTAAAATCAACGGAACGTCATAAAGCAAAAAAATATTTAGGTTGTGATCCCTATCACCGGGTGCTATTACCCTGTAAAAAGAGTTAGCATCTTTTGTAACACCTTGTATTTTAGCTTGCTTGTTTTTTTCTCAAAATGTCCCAGGCACTGCAGCGCCGAGTGGTCTCTTCACCCATCTAGTGAGAGTGAAGGTGCCACTGGACGCTGTATAAATCATCTCATCACGTAGATGCAAAGGCCTTAGTTTTTTTTTTACAACCTGGTTCGTCGTCTGATTGAGGTTTCAGTTTAAACTGGTCGTGTAAATCCGCGTGTCTGGTCGCCACCCGCCCCGCGCCGTCGAACGCATTTTTCTTGATAATCTGTTCATTCTTTTATGTTTTCGTTGCGTATCGCACGTGACCGGGTTGCGTTATACCTCGCATCACACTCTACTGGGGGTTAATTCTCGGGAATCTCGCATTCGACACAACTCGAAGGAAAAATTTCATGTCATTTCGATCTTGACTGCTCCCGACCACTTGAGTCATGTCGAGCGAAAAAGGCAAACATCTCGCAGAAATTTCGTGCCTTATGTCGAGGATGACCTCGTGAGAATATGAGATGAGTGTGACATTTGCCGCAAAATGGGATTTTTCCTTCGAGATGTGTCGATTGCAAGATTCCCAAGAATTTGCCCTTAGGGGTTCGTTTGGTAAGCCCTCTCCTGCGTATAAACTAACTCAAGTTATCGTCGAACGAACATTCATACATACCTACAAACGCCGGATTGTTCAAGTAGACTCGGATCGCTCGCTCGTTCAATTCAAGTCTAAGGTACATGCCTGCACCGGGAATCGAATCTGGGTCTTTCGCTTCCAAGTCCATTGTTCTACCACTAGGCTACCACCGCAACCAGAAAACCAAAGGTCAATAAAAACCTACTGCAATCAGTTTTAAAATTCCTCTGGGCCGACTGCCATAGCGGCGTGTAATCAAACGGATTTATCAGCGAAATCGCGACAAAAGCTAGAATCTTTTTCTCACCGCCCATAATTCATAACCTGGAAAAAATCCAGGGACGTATTTAGTTTGGCAGCAAGATAAGCTTGAAGTGTTGTTTTAATTGAAAGAGCGAGCGAAGCGAGAGAAGTTCTCCGAGTCTACTCTACGTAACTGGAACAATCAGGCGTTTGTATTTTTGTATGCATGTATGTTTGTATGTGTGTATGAATATTCGTTCAACGATAACTTGAGTAAATTTGATCGCATAGTCATAAGATTTGGAGGGCGGGTATATGAAATTAAAAAAAAAAATTGAACTAGAGCCAAATAGTCGAGGGGTTGCCAAGATATGGGGTTGTAAAGTTTATATGCAATGCGCGCGCGCCCGCGCCAATGTTGTTAGCAAAAAGTGACACTCGCGAGTTCATAGTTCGGGGCGAAACACTAGTAATTTCTTCAGATTTTCCTTAGCCCGTCCCTGGCGTGGCCGAGTTAATCAAAGTGGAAAAGTTGTTGAAACGAACACCTAAGGCTATCTGTGTGTGTTAACACACCTAATGTGCGCATTGTTCGGAACTTTGATTTATCGTACTCTAAGTGGTTTCTGAGAAAGAGCTTCGGTCTACCTGGGAAGTTGTGTTTAATTGATATAGTGGAAGGTAACTATGTAAATCGGAAGGATAATTTATGTAAATACAAGCTTTTAACTGCAGATTCGCTCGTGGTTAAAATCATAGTGAAAAGTAGCAGTTCTTCTGTTGTCTGTCACAGCGTTTTACAAAAAAAAATCCTGACCTGGGTACCTAGGTATCGTATGAGGTAGTGCATGGCCACCCCTGGTGTCAGTGTTTTTAGGCCGCCCAAAGTTTCTCTGACATGACCTAACGATTGTTATAATCACCAAAAACCGGGACCAACGGCTTAACGTGCCTTCCGAAGCACGAAAGGGGTCAGATATTATTGACACTAGCGGTCACCCATCCATGGACTGACCGCGCCCGATGTTGCTTAACTTTGCCAATCGATTAAGAATGGCTAGTCCATCCATACAGTGTTTTCCCCACAGTCAAGTGGTCTTGATTTGGTCAGTCCATCGCATCGGTGGTTATCCCCGAGTTCTAGTGTCTTCCAACATGCCAACACTGGGATTCAAACCTAGGCCTCTTCCGAGTTGATTGTTGTAACTTCTGATATCTAGGCGACAGAAAAGAGGCAGCCAAACTGACACTAAGCTCCAAGGTATTGTATTTTAAATTATCTTCTAGTCTAGGAGAAACTAGCAAGCTCTCTCCCTAGCAATAACCTCTCCATTCTGTGCAAGAATGATGTAATAAAAGAAACGGGTTTGTTCCACGTAGCGACGGGAGAGACTCTCGATGGCACAAAAGGTTTCTTCCTTCCCTGATGCAGATTTGTTTACATGTATCTGTGTCGGTGTGTGTTTGTCTGTGGCATCTTATTTTCCAAACGGGTAAACCTATTTTGTTTTAGTCTTTTTAAAATTATAATTATGTTTTTTTTTTTAATCGGTTTAACCGTTTATGAGTATGCTAATTTGAAGCTAGCCTAGCTATGAACAGATATAAATCGAAAACCCTTGTCTCAGCTCCAGACTCCACGGAGGAGTAAAGGGACAAAAGAAGAAGAAGAGAAATTGAAGCTAAAATTTCGGGTTTTTTTTTGTAGTTACAAGGAAAGTTTTACTCCTCAACTGCCAGAGCGATGCAGTGAAAATATTCATTCGGAAACCAACTGCAAAACTAACATGAAGAAACTGGGAATACGCGACTGAATTATTTTTGAAGGAGCGAGCCGAGTGAAACTAAGTCCTCAGTAAATTATCCTCCTAGTCGGTCCCACTTTAGAGTTCTGCGCGACACTTCACCGTGGATTTAGTAAGGTAAGTATTATAAAGTTTTTTTTTTAACGAGCGAGCGAAGTTCTTCGAGTCCACTGGAACAATCCGGCGTTTGTATGTTTGTATGTATGTATGTTTGTATGTATGTATGTTTGTATGTATGAATGTTTGTTCGACGATAACTTGAGTAAAATTAAGTCGGATCGTCACGAAATTTGGTAGGCAGGTAAATGAGGAAAGAGAATTTTTAAGTTCGAACATGAGCTAAATCGGTCGAGGGGTTGCTGAGATATGGGGTCGCGAGTTCATAGTTCGGGGCGAAGCACTAGTTTAGTTTTTATATACAGGGCTTTGACCTTCTGTATTTTTCCTCTACTACCAGAGCGATGCAGTGAAAATATTCACTCGGAAACCAACCGTAAAACTAACATGAAGAAACTGGAAATACGCGACGGAATTAAATTTGAAGGAGCGAGCCGAGTGAAACTAAGTCCTCAGTAAATTATCCTCGTACGGTCCCACTTTATAGTACTGCGCGACACTTCACCGTGGATTTAGTTAGGTATAAAGATTTTTTTTTATAACTTTAAAGAGTGGTATTAATAGTCGTCTGAGATCACCTACTTGAGCTCGGTCTAAGTAGATGAACTCAGAAAAGTCAAATGCTAATGTCAAGCCTTGGCTAATGTCAAACTTTGAAGTTAGCATATTAATAGACACTATCTTGACATTGACATTGACTTTTCTGAGATCACCTACTTGAGTTCGATCTTGAGTCGACGACTATTAATGCCACCCTCTTTGTTGCGTCAAAATATACGGACCACCTCTTATAGTCGCCGCCAGCGAAACACTATTCCGTAGTTTTCAGGATTCTCAGCCAGCACCATTTTAAGCTCTCGGCAGTTTCTTCGCAAACAAGCCTCCGAGCTCTAGTTTACGATCTGTTGATCTCGCCGTCGCGATAGAGTGAGAATTTACGCTGCATTTTACTATCGAGCTGTTTAGGGAGAGGGCCCATGATGGTGGTAATATTTCCTGACCGGTTTCAGCCACGGCAACTGGTTTTATTGCAAAAGTCCTTCTGCATAGCGAATATGCATGCACACCATTCAAATAGTGCTAATTGATAGCTGCAGATGGACGGGTGTTCAGTGCATCCCTCTTTGCAACCAACTCTGATCGCCGAAGAGATTAAAAATCCCTTCGGCGATCAGAGTAGGGAGAGATCAGGCGGAGGGCCATAGGGGTGGACGTAATCGTGACCATAGTGCTAACATCGCGAAGAAACCCGAGGCTTAGTTTGTTCCACTAGGTAGGTAGGTAATCGTATGAGGTAGTAGCCACCCCCGGGTGTCAGAGTTTAGAGGCCACCCTTTATCAATCAATAACAACCAGACCATCGGTTTTACCAACGGAAGCGCTCAGGGCCCTTAGCCTGTAACGCAATGGTGCCAAAATGGTCTCCCGGTTGACGGTTTCAATTACGATCTATTCATGCTGTCGGTCCAGTGTCGGTCCTTTTAATGTTTTTGTAGTACAGCAAAGAATATTATGTGTCTAATTCTAGAGGATTAGTTTGCTGGTTGTAGGAGAACAACGAAAAATCCCGGTTTTGTCCTTCTACCTGGGACGCCATTGATACGCCATTGTGTTACAAGCTAAGGCCCCTGATATTATTTCCACTAGCGGTCAGCCATTAATAGACTGACCGCGGCCGATGTTGCTCAACTTTGCCAATCTAGTCCAACTAGGCTTTGAGCGCTTCTTCAAGCAACTTCAAGATAGCCAAATTGATCCGCAATCTTCGAAAGGAGACGACACAATAAAGAAGCAGAAAATCTGTCAATCACCTGTAATGTGTTATGGAAAGGTAAGTACCCTTTCCAAAGGGAGGCTACTGAACTTGTATTGAGGTTTTTATCGCACAGTTTACAACGTTTGTAGCGTTTTATTGCACGCCCGCTACAACGCTTAAATACTCGGCAAATAGGTAGAAAAAGGTTCCTGAAAAAAAAGCTTGGTGGTCTGAAGAAAAGCAGGGAAAATCCAAGTTCCAAACTTTTTAAGCCCCAGCTGAGTCTTGCATAGTCCCCAAATAGTTCCACGTACGAGACAAATTCTTTCTCCGCCCAACTTCGACATTTCAATCTTAGGACGTCTAACTTCTTCAAGCCGCGAAGCTCATTTCATTCGGTAAAACTTATAGCACTATTCTTGCCGTAAACCATATCTCAAGTGCACACGTTTAAAAACCTGCGGCAATGTTCGCGGCTTCGCCGGATCTTAGGGTGATGTTACAATGCTGAAAATTCTGCAAGAGGTTTCCCTGTATTTCCTATTATGATTGTTACTGTCCTATGGTACCCTACCATCCTGATAGCTTAGTCAGCCTAGCCCACAAGAAAGACGAGTCAATACGTGTGGAGCCAACTAAGTGCTGGGCAAGCCTACTCCATCTATGACAATGTCCCAGGCACTGCAGCGCCGAGTGGTCTCTTCACCCATCTAGTGTGAGTGAAGTACCACTGGACGCTGTATAAATCATCTCATTACGTAGATGCAAAGGCCTTTATTTATTTATGGTACCCTAGAGGTACAGAGGGTCTACTAATTCACGCCACGCGTTCTTGTCCTCAGCAACTCTTCTGACTTCGCTCCAGCTCAGCCCAACGTTACGGCTCGCAGCTCGTTTTCTTCTATTCGCTGCCACGTGTGAAAGGGCGTCCACGTCCAATCCCCATAGGATTGGTTTTCTGAAAATCCTTATCATACAACGTGTTACAAAACATCCTAACTCTTTTTACAGGGTGTTACCTACTGGTCAACAGGATGTCAATTCTGTAAAGAAAAGTTTAAAAAAACAATTTTTATTTTATAACCTCAAAATTGAAAATTTTTCATAACTTTTTTGTTTTTGGTATTAGTTCAAATTTAAAAATATGTTTGTGTGTGGAGGTGCATTTGCATAGCTTTGAGTTGTTAAAATATTGTGAAAATCAATAAAAACCATATTAAAAAAAATATTTTCTCCTGCCACAGCCTTCATATTTTATTTATTTAAAAATCAACGGAACGTCATAGAGCAAAAAAAATATTTAGGTTGTGAGCCCTATCACCGGGTGCTATTAACCTGTAAAAAGAGTTAGCATCTTTTGTAACACCTTGTATAATAAGGAACAATAGTCTAAATATTCTTGGGATCTTCAGCGGTTGGGGCCTAGCATTCTATATACCATCTTCTCTGCTTAGTACCTACTGCACTGTCTTTATCTGTATTTTGGCATCAGCCTATACCTTAAAGGAACTGACAAAAAATCCAAGATAGTGTACCGTCAATCTCAGTACGATCAGCGACACGCTATTATACGTCTTGTAGCTCTTATTGCGATATAGCATAAGAACGTTAATCGAACAAAAAGGGGTATCCTAGCGTGCCGGTGATTGTACCTTTGAATTTGACGACTTTGCAACGCTGTTTAGTCGTTTTCAAAATCAGAGAGAATCAGAAAACGCACGTCAAAGCCGTGTTGAAAAGTTTTCGTACGCAACAGGGATTATAACAGTAGTCCTTTCCAAAAATAATATGCTAACAACGCGATTGTTTGTCGTACAATCCGTCTCGGTCGGTCCTATGCAAACATTTTGGATTAAACTGTGCCTCGGGAACATTGTTTTTAGCGTGTTTAATTTTATGTCAATGATGGTTTCTACCTTTATTTTAAGACGAGGCTTTAATTTTTACTAGCCATTACAAACCATGACGAATCGAAAAAAAACTGTTTGCCTTCGGGTCTAATGGCATAGAAGATTGCCGTCTTTGTCACTGAACAGTAATTTTACATTGAATTTTCAGGGAACATGGCCTTATACAAGGTGTTATAAAAGATGCTAACTCTTTTTACAGGGTAATAGCACCCGGTGATAGAGATCACAACCAAAATATATTTTTTGCTCTATGACGTTCCGTTGATTTTTTTATTAATACAATGTAAACGCTGTGGCGGGAGAAATGTATTTTTTAAATATTGTTTTCATTGACTTTCACAATGTTTTAACAACTCAAAGCTATGCAAATGCACCTATACCCACACACATATTTTTAAATTTGAGCTAATACCAAAAACAAAAAAGTTATGATTTTTTTTTTAATTTTGAGGTTATACAATAAAAAATGATTTTTTCAACTTTTTTTTACAGAATTTACATCCTGTTGACCAGCAGGTTACACCCTGTAAAAAGAGTTAGGATGTTTTGTAACACGTTGTATACCACCAAGTTGTCTAACACGAAAGAAGATTTCAAAATTTCCGAAAATACTGTATCATTGGTAAGAAAATGCCAATAAAACCCGACTACTAAAAGGCTTAAAACAAGACCTGCTGATCCTTAAAATAGACTCATAGATAATTAATCGTAGTCGGAGGCCATCGGTTTATCAAATGCGAATGTGGTGTCCTCCGACTACGATTAATTATCTATGAGTCTATTTTAAGGATAAGCAGGTCTTGTTTTAAGCCTTTTAGTAGTCGGGTTTTAGTTTTTAACTTCTATTTTTTTTTGCTTCGTGTAGTCGGGTAAAAAGTGAGATTGCCTTTGATTCCAAGCGACTCAAATACAGTGAGGTATCACCTTAGGTGTAGGTACACACAACAGCACGTCAGAGTGTACACTTTTGTTGTAAAGTCGCCCGTAACGTAACCTAGTAGAGTGCTAGCGTGTATGCGTATACGTGCTGTCGTGTGTACATCTTAGTCGGTGTGCCGTGGGAATGGTGTGTCGCACACAGAGGTTGCGATAAATCATCGCGCGCAACGGCGCAACAAAACCTTCAGATACCTCAGCGGTGTTCAAAGTGCAATGGATGCGCTGAAACTTAGGTAATCTGCTTAACTAAAAAAAATCTGTTACATCGTACTAGATGTATTTTGAGTGGCTTGGAGTGAGAATTTATTATCAGAAACTTTTAAAAAATCCCCAATGCGCAACGCTCTTAGTATAGTTTACCTGTGCTTTCGATCCTGAATTATATTTTGAGTGTGGAGCTTCGTGCAAGTTTATATTTTAAATTTCCTAAACCCAGTACCTGTAAATACAGTGCGGCAGTGATACAGTGTGGCATCACCTTAGGTGTAGGTACGGCCGGCCGCAGATACCCCATGGCAGCTCATACCGCGTGCGGCATAAGGGCGCCAATCGAACAAAAAGGAGTATCCTAGCGTGTGGCCGACTGTACAACATCTTATCTTCAACAATCAACAATCATAACAAAATAATCTTTATCTTCAACATTCTAACATCACATCTTTTGGGGTGCCATGTCAGATGATCTCCTCGCGATGCACCCTGGAAACGCAAAGTCGGCACAAGCGTGCTGATGGCGGCTAACGATCTGACACCCTTCTCTACCAAACCCAGGTAGTTAAGGTTATAGCAGGAACTACGGGTCCGGCTTGTTTGGAGCTGGGTACCACGGGGTAAGGGCGGCCCGCACCGATTCGTCGGTGGCCTTTACATTGAGGATGGACTCGTGGTGGCTCGTTGGTTAGTTGCAGGGGAAGGACATGTCCGTCTGCTCAGTATGTCTTATGACGTGTCTGTGCGTCCTTCTCCGCGCGCAACTAGTATCTGATTTCACCGGTCTAAGGCGAAGGGCCCCGAGGTGGTCAGATGCGGGGGTTTGAAAGTCCCTTATAGCCGAACAATGCACTTGGTTTAGTACATGGTGACGCATTTCCGGGACTTGTTCCGACAAATAAGTAGAGATGATAGCTGGATCACTTCTCCAGGAACCCTGCTGCTAGTCAAGGGCAGACGAGCAATAGCGAATCGGGAAGTGAGCGAGCCTTACAGCTCCGGTGCTTGCCAGGAGAGCAAGTAGCCTGCTTAACGGGTGTCCCGAGCGGGGATTGAACCGTTAGCAGTTTTACGAATTGCGAGTTGTGAGCAGACTCGCTGCTCCGGCACCTTCCTGGACAGAAGGTAGTGGAAAGTGGAAACATGCATCCACGAGCCACTCGCAGAGTACCGAAGCACAAGCTAAGGCGGCAAGACCTACCGCACATAGGTCCCGGCACTCGGTTCCGACCGTTTGTTGGACTTAGTGTGCCCTTTTCATGACCTAAGCTGTCGGTAAAAGGGCCACTATAATAAAAAAAGGTAGTCTGGAGAGGGAAGTGTACAACATCTTAGACAGTGTGCAGTGGGAATGGTGTGTCGCGCACAGAGCTTGCGATAAATCATCGCGCGTACCTGCAACAAAACCTCTAGATAGGTACCTCAGTGGTATTCAGACTGCAATGGATGCACTGAAACATAATCTTCTCCCCTACTGGATGAATTTTGAGTAAAGCATTTATTTGTTACTGCAATCACACATACATCATACCGTTACCTTCTTTTTTCAGACCATAATTACCCACTGCTGGGTATAGGCCTTTTCCCCTTCACGCCATCCTCTACGGTCGTCTATCATGGAAGTGAGGATAGTAACTCCTGGGGAAAGGTATTAGCCATAAAACACCACGCTGGTCACTGCGTCTTGGACTTGGTAAGTCTTGGCGTCCTGCCACGTTGGACTGTAGTGAGTTTTGATGCTCACCACAGTTACCAGGAGGGACCGCGAGGAGGTGTGGATAGGAATTGAACTTCCAACAAGCCATTAGCAAGCATAGCAATTTTTACATTGATATACCTACCAATTGCATATTAGAGATCCCTTTCCTTCCTACAGTTACCTATTAGCACCTTATGAACTAGAATGCTATTAGGATAGGTACATGATACAATTTTGCCATTAAGGCGCTCAGCGCCTTAAAATAAGGTACTTATTCAGGGTGTCCCAAAAAATTGTGTCAAGCGGAATTCCTAAACAGAGCACCTCTTATGGTGCCCGAATCACCCCCATGTATATTCAGCGATTTTTGTCGTTTAGAAGAATTATGGGGCTTTAAGATTTTTTTGGGAAGAATTAACTAGCATTCGTTTAAATTTTTTAACTTTTTTTTATTATTATTATTTTCTTTATAGTGGTTTCAGATAACTAGTCTATTACCAAAAAAAATACAATCAGCTTTAACTTTACCGCAATAATAATTTTGATCCAAACTTCAAAAATGCCGTTGTAAAGAAAACACCGAATAAGTTTGTAAGTATGGTGAAAAAAGTAGGGGTCTGAAGGATTTTTTATTGACTTAAAAAACTTTCCTTAAACCTGAATAGTACAAAAAACCTGTCACTTTATGGGGCTGTTATTCGAGTAAGTATCGATCAAAGTTGAAAAACTGGAAGAAATGTAATTTCGGTTTTCTTTTATTTTTGTTGATTCAAACAAAAAAAAAAACATTGCAAACTTTGAAAAAGGAGGCTTAGACAAGACCAAAACTTAAACATAATAAAACCCTTTCTGTTCGTCGTCGTCATTAAAAGTAGTAGGAAGCGGAAAACAAAAATGACGTTAGACATTCCAGGATGTGAGCAACTGAAATTCCGTCTGTCATCCAATTAGATCCGGAATTCCGGGTGCAAATAGCGTCGCCCTACAGCCCCGTACGAATATGGTAGGGTGACTGTGAGCGCAAGGTTTTTGGAACTTTAAATATTCATGCAAAATGTGTCCTCAAAGGGAAATTATTATCAATCTCTTCTTCTTCTTTGTAGTCGGTAATTCATGTCTAAAGATCGTGATCAATGCTGGTCAAATTCCGAAAATCTTCTCCATTGATTTCTATCAGTGGCCAAGCTCTGCCGTCTGGAATTTTATGGTATCGATCCAACCTGTCGGTTTGCGAAAACTCGAAAAAAATGTCAGCTGCTCCATACATTTGGCACATTAGGTATCGAATTTTGGAATGGAACAGCTGATATTTTGCACGAGGCCCTATGTTAAAAGTTGCTTGTATTAATGAGTTAAGTGACCCCTCCCAGTGTTACAGGACCTTTCCGAAATACCCAGTATAAGTCATAAACACTGTTTTGTTCTTTGATCCCAATACTTCTCCGTAGAGTCTGGTTACAACACTATTGCAGGGGTTTCCATTTATTTCTGTCCATATTTAAGGAAAGCTGCTCTGTGCCAAGTTGTTCCCTTCTCTTTTGTCTCAGAGAGAGCAGATCACTTAGGGTGGCATTGACAGTCGTCGTCTCAAAATGGAACTCCAGTTGGTGATCTCAGAAAAGTCAAATGCTAACGTCAAGCCTTGGCTAATGTCATTGTCAATCTCAAGATAGTGTCTATTAATATGCTGACAGCTACTCAAGTTCGACATTAACCAATGCTTGACATAGGGATTTGACTTTTCTGAGTTCACCTACTTGAGATTGGGCTCAAGTAGGTGATCTCAGTCGACTATTAATACCACCCTTACTCATGTGGGACATAATATTATGTATACTTAAAATTAAATGTTTTGTTTCCTGAGATTTCAGGAAAAGTGGTCAACATGGTCACAGTACACGCAACACCACCGCCTGAATATTTCCCAAAACAATCCGAACTACGAATCAATCGTTTTTCTAGCACTTTGTGCGTTACATTGAATTGCTTTTACTGTGTTGCTCCTATTGTTTTATCGACTGCCGAGACAGCAGTGGGGAAATAAAGATGAATTTCAAAAACGGAACCATTTTTTATTGGGAGATAAGTTGGATTTTAAAAGTGTAAAATAGTTATCAAACTGCGGCTTTCACAAAATGGTAGGTACTTCGCCGCGTAGCATTGTTTAGGCAACATAAATCTGAGATTCTTTCTTGTTATTAGGTCTGGGTATTCTGGGTCTAGAGTGGCCCGGATACCCAATTAAAATGTTTCGTACAGTTAATTCGTACAATATTAAAACAGAAAAAGAAAAGCCAGTATTCAAATATAAAACCGTTAAATAAATAAAATAAATAAACCATTAAATGCATTTTTCGCCATATTAAATGTCTCGAATGACGGATAATATCCGTGAAAATGAAAACCAATGTACTTTTGCTACTACCGTGAAGGTACCTACTCTCTAAAGCGTGCAATCGAAATAAATAGTAGGCTGTCTACTGATTACTACCAACAACTTGTACACACAACAGCACGCCGACGCTTGCACGCTAGCACTCTACTCGGTTACTTTATGGGCGACTTTACTACAAAAGTGTACAGTCTGACGTGCTGTCGTGTGTACTAGGTGGCAAAAATAATGGAACGAAAAGAAATCTGCTGTTCCATACATAAGGTAAACTCACTCAAATGTATCGAACATCAAATTTTTTTCAATAATTTTTTTTAGAATCTAGTATTTATCCATCTAGTAGAAGTTGTCTGTAGTGATCAGTACACAGCCTACTTAAAGTTCCGCTATCGAATTCGATTGCACCCTCCGCTATCGAATTCGATTGCACCCTGTAGTCCACACAAACCTTCTCTCCTAAGTAAGTGAAACAGTAAACAAGTGTAACAAAATAAGAAAGTGAAACAAAATACTCTCTAGTACGTGGGTATAAGCTCATTTTAGTACTAAATTTCCTAATACAGGAATTTAGATGCATTATAAGTTTTTTGGCTTGGGTCGCATGGGTCCAGAGTTCAGAACTCCAGACAGATGGGCGAAAATCGTGGACACCGCCGGCGCCGTGGCAGGCCAAGCAAGACGGAGATGGCGGGACGATCTCGAAACCTTTTTACCGGGGTGGCAAGAGGAGGCCCCTGATAGAAAAGAGTGGCCTTTGCCCAGCAGTGGGACACAAACCAGGCTACATAAAAAATTATTAAAATAATAAGATTTTGCACCAAAATAGGCCTATATTTAAACTAATGGTCCCCCGCAACTTCGTCCCTGACAACATTTCTCATACAAACTAGCAGACCCCGTTTCGACCCCTTAGGAAAATATTTTCAGGATTTCAGTCACTTCGACCTAGTGGGAACTATTGTATCACCATGAACGTCGATCTTGACGCAATGTCGTCGAGAGCAGAGAGGCAGCTCGGAAACATTATGAAAGCGGCTGATCCCACGCCCGTATGCGCAAACACGACTCACGTTGTAAAGCCAACGACACGCTGAGATACCCTATCGGTAGCTTTCACCGTAAGTTAGATATTTTATCACGGCCTAGCTTTTGCCCGTGACTTCGTCCGCGCAGACTTAGTTTTTTCCCCATTATCACAATAAAACATAGCCGGTAGCCGGTGAAGAGTATTCATTGAGAATAATTCATAGTTGGTGTAGAAAACGAGAGTTTCCCATCAATTAAAGCATTTTTAAAATCGGTTGAGTAGTTTTGGAGATTACATACATACTTACAAACTTTTCCTCTCATATAAGTGTAGATTGCTATAGAAAACGAGAACTTATTTTTTTTTCACGAGCGTAGCCGGCTGTTCGAAGCCGGGGTATGATGCTAGTAAAAAAATAAAAGAAATTATTTTTCAAACTTGGCCTCCGAGCGTAATTTACTCCCAAGCATTTGATGAAAACGCTTTTTCAAGTTTATTTTTGTCTCGAATACTCCGAAAAAACTCATCCGAAAGATTGATTTTATAACGCGACTCTATCTACAAATTTTCAAATGAATTATTCTCTCTTGAAATCAATATTAGATTCATCAATTGAATCTTCTATGCCACTGTACTACATTACGTGGTTTCTTAGAATAAAAATGCTTAGAGCCCGAGATGAATGATGATTAAAACACTAGGGCCCGATTTCCGAATTGAGAAAATCGCTAAGCAAAAACTTAAGTATCTTTCTGTCTCTACAGATTTCTCACAAAAGAACGTGACAGAAGAACGATACGTAAGTATTTACTTAGTAAAATTGTCAATTCAGAAACCGGGCCTAGGTATATTAGTTTAAAGAAATATATCACTATAAATCAATAAAACATATTTGTAATATAATATAAGATATTTTATGCGCGCTTGTATCTGTATCTGTGCTTGTATTTGTGTTGTGTTTTTTTTCTGGGAAGACATTTTGTATGTAACTATCGTCCTACCCTTTAATATTCTAAGCCCAGTCCCATTTTCCTTTTGCGAAAAGACTTTCACAGAATGACAAGTAAATTAGAACGATTCAATTCCATTTTATTCGGAATACAATGCAAGCTACTTCAGAAATCACTGGTGCAATCATTCGTTTAACGTTCTGCTCATTAGTCGGACGCAAATACGAAGCTTGAATGGGAAAATGGAAACGTTGAAATTATTTATGTTATCAATTTTCTTTGCTTCAGTTCTGAGCTTGAAAGATTCTGGTGTTGAATTAAGTATTGATTATTTTAACTACAGGAGTGTCAAAATTGTTTGTTTGCTTGTTTGTCAAGCCAATTGTAAGTTTCTGAATTATTTTCTAAGGTATTTTTAAAGAAGTATTATGTACAAGAAGGAAATAAACATATTTCAATAATTCCCAAGAGGTTTTAACGAATTTATAAAATACTTTGTTTAATAAGGTCTATAGAGTTTTGCTATAGTCTTGCAGTAGGCATCTATTCCTTTCTTTCTTTCCATTGTCCCTGCATCTGCAGTAAGGATTTCTTTTGTGTATTTTTTCCTCTCAGGGGTCCACAAATTTACCAGATCTGCGGCACAAAATTACATCTCCGTTTCCGCTGTGTTCGGAGCTAAAACTAACAACACAAATGAAATATTGTCTTGTTTGAACCAAACGTTTTGGAATGTGGGAGTTGTTATTGATTCGCAATGTCCTCATTTTGAAATCATGATGTATTTGGTAAGTTTTTTTTATTCGTGATTCAGTTTTAGATGTCGAGATAGCCGACTAGTATCGGTTCTCATTCGGAGACCTTATTCATGTAAGAGGAAACTTATGTCTTGAAAATATAGACAATTATCTACTCTTAAATCATTCTAAGCTCTCAACTGCACGTAAAATACGATTTTAATTACTAATAGCAGCCTACACACTCCATTCTAGACTACTGTCAAAAACAGGTTTTTCATCGAGCTCCATAGTTCTTATAATAAAATTAAATAATTTTCAGGCTTCTGAAGAAATGCATTTCGATTCAAGCCATATTTGGATGGTAATAGAAAATACTAAAGACAGCATTCAGAAAGACGATCAAAGCCTTAATGATACACTACTTGATTCCGAAGAAGATGAAGAAGAAAATAAACTATCTACAGTTGGCATTATTGATAATCTGAATATCAGCATCAATACAGATATAATATTAGCAACAGAAAATAGTATTGACCACTCGTATGACTTAAAGGACATTTATAATTTTGGGAAAAATCGTGGTGGTACTATTAATGTAGTGTCAATGGGGAAATGGAGTGAATATACTGGTAGGTATGAGTTATTGGGTTATTTTTTTTTTACGATAATGAGAAACAAGAAGAAATTTATTGAACGAAATTCAATGTACATAACTAAACTAATAAGAAATAAAAAAAAGAAAACTATACTAATTTATCCTACTTAATTTAAATAAAAAAAAATCGGCCAGATCGCCGCCATCGCTCGGAAGGGTGCCCGGAAGGCTGGCGGCGTTGCCCCGCTGGATGGCGAAGGGTTATTATTATGAATATGATATTAGTATTGAACTTACCTGTATTTAAATTAAAATGCAAAATATTTTCATCCATTGAAAATCAGGTCTCCAGATATGGCTAACAAGTTACAAGTACCAAGAAAGATGGGATTTTAATGGACTACCTATGAAAGTGATTTTAGTTTCAACAAGACCAAAGTTATTTCGCCCTGATTTAATTACATGTAGAATACCAACTCCTGATATCAATATAATAACTAAAACTTCTGCAACTATCATGAATATCGTTGCTGAGAAACATAACATCAGGTGCGTATTATCATTGATGTTCCGTTCCTGGAAACATTGCCAATCACTGGAAACATTGCCGGCAATGTTCCCCCAACTGGAAATTTTACGGGAACTTTGCTTTCAATATTTTTCACTGAATTTTACATGGTTTTGGATTCTCTATACACCAAATAATTGATTAGGTGCTTGTTTTTAGGTTCAATTACACAGTTACTGATAGATGGATCAGTACCTTCAACCAAAACAGTACAAGGGTAATGTTTTGTTACTTTGATTTTTTTAAACGATAATTGGAAATATTTATTTGTACCCTAAAAATATTTCAGGTCGTCGCCAACTCTCTTTACTTCCGTGAGCAAGATATGACTCCACTTCTTCGGATATCAGCGGAGTTGTTCACAAAAATTGATTTCGTTCATCCACCGCTTACATCTATTGAGTAAGTAAATGTTCATGATTCTATTAAAAATTTCTAAATGAAAACATGTTTCTAACAAAATCTATCTTCTTCAGAACAAAATACTACTATCGAATACCTGATTACGGAACGGGTAAGCTGGAAAACCGATTCCTCACACCACTAAGCACCGGGTCTTGGATTTGTATCATAGGTATATCGGTGCTGTGTGGTTTCGTTCTCATCCTGGCTGCGTTGCTAGAACGCCGCCCATCGTCTGCTCAGTACGCTGTCTTTACCGTGATTGCTTCAATATGCCAGCAATGTAAGTTGTTATTTGCTTTGGATATTATCGTTCACTTGTAGCAGTAGTTTCTGTCAGTAGTTTAGCTAAGTGACTGTCAATAATGTTGTCTGTAACCCAATTCATGTTTCAGTCTTCGAAAGTAATGATGACAAAGAAATAAGGAGGGTTTCTTCAGGTACGCTAAAGCAACACTATAGTTCAACATCGCAATGACTGTGACTTTTCAATTCTGTATTGTTTTAACTAATTTTACCACTGTTTCTCTTGTTTCAACCAGCACGTAAAGTGACAGTTCTGGTGACCGGTATGAGCTGCTTACTCCTCTACAACTACTACACTAGCAGTGTCGTCAGCTGGCTCCTCAGCGGTCCTCCGCCCTCTATCAACTCTCTGGAAGAACTACTGGACAGCCCCCTGGAATTGATCTTTGAGGATATCGGGTATACACGGTCTTGGTTGCAGGTGTGACTTCTGAGATAACCAATTCATTGATATTATTTTACCAGTTTGGCACCACTTTACGCCCTTCGTCTTGATTGGCGGGGATAGTAGATTGTTATACGAGGGAGTAAAGAACAAATTTTTAGGCGAGAGTGTTTTCTGTATCCAGAGCGGAGCGACTTACCATAAAACACAATAACAAAAACCGTACAATAAAAAATCTGACTTGATTCCCGCCGTCTTGATGCGGCAAAAGACCACATTGGCAAGGTTTGCTAATATTAACTACTAAGTATTAAAACACCTAAATACAGCTGCCACTACTCGCAGTCGCAGTCATTAAATAAGAAGTGACAACATTTTACAATCATTTTCTTTTTAGACACCAAACTATTATTTCAATCAAAGAAACGCGAAAGTGGAGGATGAGCTAAGGGCCAAGAAAGTATTCAACAAGAAGAAAGGTGCTCCTTTACTGATGACTTTAGACGAAGGCATTGAGATGGTGAAAGCTGGAGGTATGGGACAGATAAACTATACATTTTCTAAATCAGTAAATCCGTATCAGTACGTAGCTGGAGTCACTAGCAACCTGTATCTTTTTATGATATTAAACATCAGCTTCACAATACCCTTGCTGTTCGACAAAGCGAGAGTAGTACAATGGTCTTCTGATTGTAGGTAAAATGTTTTAGAAAAACAACAAAACTTTAATGATTGTAATTTTCAGGGTTCGCCTTCCATACCCAAGTGGCAAACGCGAACGAGCGCATATCTCAATTGTTCAACAAGATGGAGCTGTGTGAGCTGGGATCTCTGCAGTCTATGGAGAAAAGTGTGCTCTATCCTAGCATCCCGAAGAAAAGCCCTTATAAAGAGTTCTTTGTTTGGAGGTAAGTTCCATAATCTTTTTTCATTTCAATTCAGTTCAACCAGGAAAAGTTTTGACAATGTTTTAACCTTGCTCCTATGACTGTCTTTTCATCATAGTTCGTTTTTCATCATCATCACCAGTTCACCTCTGTCCACTATTGGGTATTATTAGGCCTTTTCCCCTTGTTTCACCTCTCATGATTTCCCGCCATCTGCATCAATGCCCCCTCTGCCAGAACACAATGTCTTCTCTCTATCTAATCTTACAAACCCCTACATTCTATCCCACAGAGAAGTTTAACCCATTGAATTCCATCTGCAGAGTTATTTTCGTAGCAAGACAGGAGGGGATCGGTCGTATGTGTAGATTCAGATTCAGATTCATGCATTTATTTGTACTTTTTCACACACACAACAATATGAGAAGCAAAAACACATATAGATTACAACATAAATAAAAAAAGCAAATAAAAACTTAGAGCTAACAAAATATTATGTAGAGTGTAGAGAAATATAGAGTGTGTGCCGCAGCAATACAAAAGGGCCGTGTCTCAGCGTCATTATATGCTCGTGAGAAAAGATCACTGGTTTTCAGCTACAGCCTAGAGGACTTGAGAGCGTTAGCAGCAGACTAATGCGTCTGTACTCAATAATTTAAGATAAAAACATCTATTTCTCATGATGTTTTAACATCTCCAAGAACTTTTCTTCCCCCAGCCTAGCCCGTGTAAAGGAGCGGGGTCACGTCTCCTGCGTCCAGAGACGCCTCGCATCGCAGGATATCTCGTGCGACGGCAGCGTGCCTCGGGCCTTAGCTTTGGGAGGGGCCGCACCCGCCTTCATCATGCTGGCTTTTGGCTTCATTGGGGCCCTCGGAGTACTGGTTGGCGAGATCATGGTGTTTACTTATAAGTAAGGAAGCTGGCCTGTTTTTTTTTAGAATAAAGTTATGTTAGAGTAGAAATCTCGCCAGACAACCGATGAGATGGACTGACGACCGTGTCAAATAAAAGAGTATGGATAACTATGGGTTGAAGAAGACGAATAATGGTAGAGTTGAGTAGAGAAGTAGAAGAAGTTTGGCCACTGTGAATCAAACTGAGCTGTTGAAAGCTATTCGAGTCTGCTTTACGTGACTTTTCCAAAACGTATATTTTCTTTAACTTCTTGTGTCTTTGATGTATTTTCTACGGTCAGTCCGATCAAATTGCACGTTTTTGTTTCAGGAAGAACCCACCAAAGAATGCAGTAATGGTACCATTCGTTAATTAAAACGAAACAGGATAATACTAGCATGTACTGTGTCTGCACAATGAATGCAGCGTAGAAAGTATTTTTAATTCACACAAATCACCGGTTCCTATTACTGCACAATGAGACACAAAATTAAAGTATTTTGAAACCATTACCTATAAAATTTAAATACGGTACCTACGTATTTTATATGAGGTTTTCGCCCGAGTTTTTGCAAGCACTCATCTCATTACGTAGATGGAAAGGCCTACTTTTTTCGCCCAAATACCTAGGTACCCTGAGGTTATTTACAGACTTAAAAAAAGGAGGAGGTACGCGTATTTTTTTTATATTTTTTACCTTAGAACTTTTTTCTTCGATTTTGTTCTTTCTTTTTTTGTTTGAAAGGGTATAATTTCCATGTGGTCCCACAAAAAATGGCGAAGATCTGATGAAGAACTTTGAGACTTTGAACGAGAACGGAACTCCCCAACGGACAGCAGCAAATCACTCGGAATTCATCATCAAGGGACTTTACATCTATTACATATTACAGATGATTTAAAATACAGCATCCCTGTGGCATTTTTGCTAGTGGCTGTAAAGCCCGAATTAGTGCATACCTTAATAACTGTATGCATTTTCACCACTAAAGTCGCTTTAAAAAAAAAAAATTATTTGTTAATATTATGATAGCGGCAGACCAGAGTAGCTACCACGAGTGCGAAAAAGCTGTGCCGGACGTCTGCCGGACGTCTGTCATATATCCTAATACTATAGTAGTAAGGTTGTTTATCCAACTTATCACTTTCAGTGACAGTGTCAGTAAGCACTCGTGGTAGCTGAGCAGTTTATAACTTGTTATTTTTTTAAGGCCAGTTACCAGTACGATAGTTATGTACTTAGTTACGCAATTTACTGCAAAGTCTATCGACGAATGCAGATGAAACGCATCTGACTCAGAATCCAGACCGAAGACAGCTCAATATAATATGGCCCCAAATAAATTGATAATTATGTCGAAACCAACTCATGGAGTCCTGCCCCCGTATATGTGTGAATCTAGAAAGCCTGCTGTCTATCTAACTCGGATTTTAATAGTTATTATGTCACCGGAAAATAACAAGATCCGCAAGTTTATAAATTTCCTCGGAAATTTATAAACTTTCGTAGGATTCTAAACGAGGGATAAATTGTATTATTTTACGCCAACATTTTCGCAAATTTATCAATTTGCGATGTCTCGTGGTAAATTTATAAACTAACGGATATCCATCCGTAAGATTCTAAATTTCTAAATAGATTTCTAAATTTTCTAGAAAATTTATAAATTTGCGGTTCTTGTTATTTTCCGGTGACAGATATATTGATTGTTAGCGTCTGTTAAAACAAAGACAAATAACATTTCCCCCATTGTAAAGGAGGCATTAAAAAATACCTTAGGGTGGCTTTAATATCTAGGTATAATGATCGACAGTACCTTATCTTGGGTGCCGCAAATGGAGTTGGTGAGTCGAAAGATGTTCGCGTCCGCAGGGTCACTGAGAAGATTACGTAATTTTCTCCCCACTGCTACCAAAGTTGCGTTAGCACAATCGCTCCTCCTACCAATTCTCGACTACGCCGACATCTGCTATCTTGACCTTACCGAGGGAACGACTTCAAAACTTCTGCATACGATTCATATTTGGCTTACGCAAATATGATCATGTCTCTGATTTCCGTTCTCAGCTTAAGTGGCTCCCCATTCGTCTCCGCCGGAATGCACATATTCTTTCTCTCTTATACTGTATTATGTTCAATCCAGCTACCCCCTCCTACCTTAAAGAACGCTTCGAATATCTCCATTCCTCCAACAACCTTAATCTCCGATCATCCCATAACCTACGCCTCAAAATCCCGTCCCACCACACCAAACTTTACGGCTCCTCGTTCACAGTGACGGCAGTCCGATTATGGAATGCCCTCCCGGAGGAGGTGCGAAAGGCCAAATCCCTGCCAATTTTTAAGGCACTTGTAAAAAAGTTCTACCTCACTGGAGAACTGTGATACTGTTGTTATATTTTTATTATGCATGTTCATGTATATGTTATAATGTATTTATGTAGTTCTTATTGTATATATAATATTAGATATATATTTTAGTCAATTATATAAGTAAACCTATTCGGATTTATCTATTGATAAATTATGTATTACTCGTAAGTACTTTATCTACGTAAATATACGTAATTGAAATTAAATTGTTTTCTTATCCTATCATATATTTCTTATTGTGCATCTGCTGCTACTGTGTTTTCGCTTTCAGTCCTGTCCATCCAAAGGTTGTCTGGAAGAAATCGCTTTTAGCGATAAGACCGCCATTTGTACTGTTATTTTTAAATGTTTATTTGTAAAATGTTTTCGTTTGTGCAATAAAGAGTTACTTACTTACTTACTTACTTACTTACTTACTAGTCGTCAACTCAAGATCGAACTCAAGTAGGTGCTCTCAGAAAAGTCAAATGCTTATGTCAAGCCTTGGCTAATGTCAATGTCAATCTCAAGATAGTAATATGCTGACAGCTACTCAAGTTTGACATTAGCCAAGGCTTAACATTAGCATTTGACTTTTCTGAGTTCACCTTCTTGAGATCGATCTCAAGTTGGTGATCTCGGACGACTATTATTAATACCACCCTTAGATAAGTCTGAATCATACCTAACTAATTAATATTGAAAGCCATTGTTCACAAGGTTACATAAATGTCTTACTTATAAATAAATACTTTTCCCAGCTTTAACCCCATCAGGTAATAAGGGTTTTTAAAAAGTAGTTTTTATTCTTTGTTAGAACTATAACATCCAAAAATAAACCCAGTGTTTCATAGATCTATACTTGGAGTTTCCAAGAAAAAAACTTGCAGCTCATTTTTGGTTTGCCATTCATTGAATGAACTAACACATTGTAACAGAGTTGGGCAACGATACTAGGTACCCATTTTGTAACACGACGTATTAGACGGAAATAAATCAGGATTAAAGCCTCGATGCAAGTGATGAATTCAATCAATATATTGGCAAGCAGCCACGCTTTGCACGCCCGTTTTGGCCAAGCGGTTTAAGATAAGGTCAGACTGTGCCAGTGTCATGAGGCGTCAACTTCATACCGTCGTAGAAGAAAGCCCAAGGGGCTAATTTTCAGGAATCCTGCGACTTGTTTGTTCTTGTTCGTAGAATTTCTAACGCGGCTTAAATATTTACATAGTTGGCCGGCAGATAACAATATCATTACTAGTCAAACGGATGCTCTTTTTGGTCATCCATGGGCTTTTACAGGTGCCTATGCATTAACAGACGCAAAATACAGGTTTATTTGTAACTAGTTGTGCCCGCGACTTCGTATGCGTTTTTACACACTTGACATTTAATTTAAATTCGACTGTGGAGGAAAACTCAAAAGGAAGGTTTTTTTTAACCCCCGACCAAAAAAGAGGGGTGTTATAAGTTTGACAGCTTTGTGAGTGTGTCTGTATAAGTGTTTATGAGGGTGTGTCTGTCTGTGGCACCGTAGCTCTTAAATGGGTGAACGATTTGGAAGCTTTAGGTTTTTTTTTAAAATTTGAATGCAGGTTTTCTAGCGAATGTTCTTAGTTATGTTTTGTCAAAATTGGTTCAGCCATTTATTAAATATGCTTATTCGAAGCTAAAATGTCGGGGGTATTTTAATAGTTATTATTTCTTAACTTGCGGTAGCAGGGCTCAAAAGAAAGCAATAGAATAAAATAGAATAAAAACCTTAATCTAAACAATACATTTATAAATTTAATAATAAATATGCATTGTTTACATTAAGGTATCGCCCGTGATAAGATACCAGGAAGCTTAGCATAAGAATTGCTTAGGAAGTAAAAGGGTTTATATGTATCTCCCTCGACGTAGAGTGGGATAGATAAAGTTATAAGCCCATAGATAAGGTCTTACTCATTCTCATGCTAAGCCAGCAAGCAAAGCATACGGCTAATAACTCTGTCTATCCAGCTCAACGGTAAACAATAGTTATTTGCTATGCAAGAATGCAAAATTATTGTTTGCGGCGAGTGCTTGTATTGAATACATTTTATCGTCCAAAGAATATATTTTATCGTCCAAAGTTGAATCATTATCTTACAATAAATTAAAATGTTGAAAAGTGCGAGCGAGAGGGCTGCAGAGCTTCAGGGGATTCTTAACATACATTTTCAAGAAGCCATATCAAAATTATGAATATTTCTTACAAAAAACGACGTTAAAGTTGCAACCCACAATGTATTCTAAACATCGGCACTTCAAGCTTAAGTAACATAATCTGATACCTACGCTTGCGCAATATGACTTCTGTGCGTTACACGTCCATTGCGTAAAAAAATATTTTTCAAAATTATAACCTAAAAAACCAAAATCATTTCCCAACAATAATTTATCGAAAAAGTACTTTGTTTTGGTGTATAGTGGCTTTCGGGTCTGTTGGCGGTCTTTTAACACCCTGTATAGTCCTCATCATAACGAACATTTTTGCCCAAGAAACTATGCCTAGGAAATCAACAGTTTCCGAGATAATGAGGTTCCAAGTCGGATTTTTTTTTTTCCGGATTTTTTTTTTTTTTTATTTTGTTTAGTATCACGTTATTAACATATCTTCTTAAGAAGCTATATCAAAATTATGAATATTTCTTACAAAAAACGAAGTTAAAATTGCAACCCGCAATGTATTCTGAACATCGGATAGCCTAGATTGTTCCCAGAACCAGGACTTATCACGGTCCTAGATTTGACTGAAAACTATTCAGCGGTATTCGCGTGATGAGGTAACACACAGACAGACAGACAGACAGACAGACATAGACCGATTTTTTTGCATTTTTGTATTCAGTATAGTTTACTTAGTAACCCCTGCTAGTTTTTTTCTAAAAATATTCAATGTACAGAATTGACTTCGCTAGAGTTTTATTATAAGTATAGATGTATTGGTTAAAAGGAGGGTACTTCGTCCACTAGCGCCGCCAATGAATAAAAAACATAAAAATATCTTCTTTTTGGATGCGTTTTTTGCTAGAAAAAAAGGCCGTCAAATGAGAATCCCTAGGCTTAACTATTTTAAGGACCTAAGGCCTAGATCCCAGATCCTATAACTTATCCTGCACAAGAAAAACTTATGGACTGTTGCAGAAACCTCAATAAGTGTGAGAGTTTACAAGTCAGGTACTATGTTTGATGAATAGAATGGACGATCCAACGATTGCCTTGTTCACATACGAGTAAAACAGTTAAATGCAAATACGTCATACGTTGCATGCCTCGCGCTTAGTCTGATTGCAACTTTACATTTCCCTCTATATCTTTTGGGAATGTTTGCTATTCGTATAAATCAGTGGGATAACCATTGATTTATGTATCTGCTATTTAGGAAGTTTGCTAATTTTTCCCCTCTCTCGAATGAAGCGTAAGTGTTTGCGCTGTGGCCCGATGCCAGAGTATTTTATTTTATCTTGTCTCGGTCCTAGGTTAACAAAATACTGCTTGTGTCGCAATTCCTCAGATACACAAAAATATAAGACATAAATATAAGACAAAAATCCGTAAATATAAGACAAAAATAGTCTCTTGAAGATAAACCACGCGCCAAATCTAATAAGTATGCCAATGTCGTCGGATGGTCTGTTGGTGAATCCGGCGATCAAACCTGGGTCTCTCGCTTCCTACTTCATTGTTCTACCCGCCTCCACTCTTTGATCAAGTAAAGTACAATCAAGAAGTACTTTCTTGATCTTCTTCTATCAAATCACCGAATTGGAGCTCAGCCTCGGATCTACGATTTTTTCGAACCAGGGCAGTTACCCTTGAAGCTATTGCGATCAAATTGAAAAAGTTTAAAAATTATTTTTTCTTTGAATTCGCATAGTAATGCTTTGATTTTAAATACTTTGTTATGTTTATTCAAAGGTACGTAAGGCTGTTTTATTCAATAAAAACAAAAAATGCGTCCTCATTTGTAAAATATAAAATTTTGTAGATTGCGCCATATTGCGGCCGTATTGGAAAAATGCGTCAAGGGTAGAGGGGCAGGGCAGAGACTTGATAGCGCCCACTCTCTCCAGCATTTCAGATAAATTACTTAAAATAACTCACAAATATTAATGGTTGGCATTTTCCGTGAACGGGGCAATCAGCCTTTCATTATATCGATTACAATAACTTTTTCATTTATGTAACATGCTGCATGCTAGGCACTTTGTGAAGCAAGTTTTTTTTTCTCCCCCCCCTCTCTCGATCCGGGGCTGTTTGAGCTCCCATCCCCACAGTAATCCACTATCCAGCCGAATAGTGCCCTCCCTGGCAGGCACCAAATAGCCTCCGCAGCCGAATTATTTTCCAATCCGTGTGAAATGCGTGCCGTATTACCCAGTCGCCAGGGAAATCACCTCACTACCCTGCGTCCTTTGGGCAAGTGCGCTCTTTTGCCTACGTGACCGTGCTGTGTAATGCCCCACAATAGGGGTCGTCTCTGAGTATTTACTTTACATACTGGCATACACTTGTAGGTGTACTGTTTTAGTTTCTGCGACGCATTATGACAAAAGGCAGTGCGACATGGATCTTTTGGCGGTTATTGATGGAAAGTAACGCCGCGATTTTGTCAGACGCTACAGTGTAGGTTACAGTGGCTTAAGGCGCCGTGCATAGTGAATAGCCCGCGCGCAAAGAAAAATGCACAAAATCTATTCATGGTTTGGCTGAAAACAAAATAGGCGGCGCACTTTTTTTCAGCGAAGATATCTTGCAATCTGTTATTGATATCAACATGAAACTGGCTGTGTTAGATAACAAAAGCAACTCTATTCGTATGACAAATAGACATCAAATAAATAACGTAACACACGCAACAACGCTTCCCCTTACTAGTATTTGATATATGTGAACATTTTCGATTTGTTTAGTGTATTTGATTCAAGAATCGATTTTGTGCATTTTTCTTTGCGCGCGGGCTAGGTAATTCACTATGTACCGCGCCTACGAAGGTGCTAGAGCACCATTTTCCCATACAAACGTAGTTCAGCTTTAATTTCTAAACTACAGGCTGGATTTTGCTGAAACTTGGTTTATAGTATCAGTAGATGACCAATACGGAGGTTTACATGTAGTATTTATAATAATAAAAAATTGCCTGAAAGAAATTGGAGCGATGCGTTTTTCGCGCCGAAAAAGGGGTTACTTTCAGCTGTTATTTACTTTCATTATTACACTGTCTATTGGAGTCTAACTACCTTGGGAACATCAAATTTTCCGAAAAAAAAAAGATTTTTGAAATAGTCAATAAAATTTTGAAATGGCAGCTAATCTACGAAAAAAATTTACATTACAACTACAACTACATACTCGCGAAAGGACACGAACACACGGAGACTCATACAGCCGCATTGCCTCCCACTTTTCCCGCGCCCCGTCTCGCTCTGGGTGAAACAGCTATAGAAAACAGTGTTTCACGCGCTTGGCCATCGGCGAGTTCCCACGGTCCTGCAGGGGCCTCTTAAGTCTGTAACGCAATGGCATGTCTATGGCCCGCTTGCCCGTCCTTTACATTTTGATTCTGCCAAAGGACCCGCAGCGCGCAACGTTAGCAACTATCATCAACCATCATCAGAGGGCCGGACCCATCCGATGGGCATTGATTGCGCTACGGGTGTTTATCACTCCGGCCTACGCCTCGCCCATTACCGCAACGTGCCGCCATTCTTACTAAGGAAACTCGCACGAGGTTTATTTACACAGGGTAAGTTGTTAACTAGTGGTTAGTCCCGAACTGTGAACTCGCGACCCCATATCTCAGCAACTCCTCGACGGATTTGGCTCATGTTCAAACTTAAAAATTATCTTTGCCTCATTTACCCGCTTACCAAATTTCATGACGATTCGACTAAATTTACTCAAGTTATCGTCGGACGAACATTCATACATACTCGTACATACAAACATACATACATACATACATACATACATACAAACATACTTACATACAAACGCCGGATTGTTCCAGTAGACTTTGAGAACTTCGCTTGCTTCGCTCGCTCGTTCAATAATTGAGCCAGATGTTTCGACGACATAGACCAAGTAGCCGAAAAACAATGATTGCTCCTGGCACAGGATCGTGAGAGATGGCGTGAGCTGGAACAGGCCTTTACTCAGCAGTGGGTGTTAACAGGCCGATGATGATAAAGTTATTACTAGTGGTTCGCCCCGAACTTTGAACTCGCGACCCCAGTTACAGATGTGTAACTTTGCTAAAGCCATTCGCCCAGGTGCGCAATGTACAACTGTACAACCCCATATCTCGTCAACCCCTCGACCGATTTAGCTCATGTTCGAACTTAAAAATTATTTTAATTTCATTTACTCGCCTACCAAATTTTATAACGATCCGACCAAATTTACTCAAGTTATCTTCGAACGAACATTCATACATACAAAAATACAAACATAAATACATACAGAATCCAAACATACATACATACAAACGCCGGATTGTTCAAGTAGACTCGGAGAACTTTTCTCGCTTCTCTCGCTCGTTGCAAGGCCACATTGCAAGGCCACATTCATTGCAAAGAACACCATCTATCCAGTGCTTACAAAATATACAGAGTTCTATGTTTCCCCCAGTCTATTATTGCACAAAGGTAATTACAATACAAATTCTTCACAAAAGTTCAGGCATCCTCTTCTTTGTTACCCGGCCCGAGTACGAAATTGGATTACCTTGCCTGACTGTACAGTCAGCCCCAGCCTCACCTGCTCCATAGCTCGTTTCACCGTTGGAAAATAACCCTTTTGCATAGCTTTGTGAAACTCAATGGAAACAATATTTAAAAAAAAAAAACTTTTTCTCGCTACAGCGTTCACATTTTATTAATTTAAAAATCGACGGAACGTCATAGAGCAAAAATAAAATATAGGTTGTGATCCCTATCACCGGGTGCTATTACCGTGTAAAAAGAGTCAGGATGATTTGTAACACCTTGTATAAAAAACACGTTGAAGGCCTGACTTTTTGCAGGCTTGGTGTACTTGTCTGTACTGTCCACCCATCCACTCGTTCTCTCAATGCTGAGGATCGTGACCATCACTTGAAGGTGGCGGAGAGCAGAATTCTCCATTGAGTTCTATTGCGATGCTGATCAACTCGTACAGGTGTTTGTGGTGTTTTTTGCAGGTCTGCCTGCATCCTGCTACTGCTACTACAGGGTGCAATCAAATTCGATAGCGGAACTTCAAGTAGGATGTCTACTCATCAATACAAAAGACTTGTAATAGGTGGCGAAAGCTGTTTCATACATTTGGCGCGCTACTGAGTCTACCTCATACAAGGTGTTACAAAAGTACCTAACTCTTTTTACAGGGTAATAGCACCCGGTGATAGGGATCACAACCTAAATTTTTTTTTGCTCTATGACATTCAGTTGATTTTTAAATTAATAAAATGTGAACGCTGTGGCGGGAGAAAAGTATTTTTTAAATATTTTTTTCATTCACTTTCACAATGTTTTAACAAGACACAGCTATGTAAATGCACCTACACACACAAACATATTTTTAAATTTGAGCTAATACCAAAAACAAAAAAGTTATGTTTTTTTTTTTCAATTTTGAGATTATACAGGGTGTTAAAAGACCGCCAACAAAGCGGGAAACCACGTATTGTCCTCATCATAAGGAACATTTATGCCTGGGAAATCAACGGTTTCTGAGATAATGAGGTTCAAAGTCAGACTTTTCAAAACTTTTTTTTTGCAGAAATGTATTCAGTATCTAGTTCTTAACATACCTTCTAAAGAAGCCATATCAAAATTATGAATATTTCTTACAAAAAACGACGTTAAAATTTCAACCCGCAATGTATTCTAAACATCGTCACTTCAAGCTTAAGTAACATAAAATTATACCTATGCTTGTGCAATATGACTTCTGTGCGTTACACGTCCATTGCGTGATAAAATATTTTTCAAAATTATAACCTAAAAAACCAAAATCATTTCCCAGCAATAATTTATCAAAAAAGTACATTGTTTTAGGCTGGTATTAATAGTCCTCTGAGATCACCTACTTGAGATCGGTCTCAAGTAGGTGAACTCAGAAAACAAAAATCACCGACTTGAGACATTGGCTTATTAATAAACCTATCTTAGGCGCGAACTTGAGTCCTCGACTTGAGTAAAGAATGAACTATTTGAACGAATGATACCATTTAAAGTTCAAAATGTGGTCAAAAAGCTTAAACCCAACTCAAAAGTACTAGGCGCCCATACATTATAAAGAGACTATTCGAAAAGGCACAACCTGAGTTTGGCCTCCTTTTGGTCCATAAAATTGTCCATGGTCCGGTGTTATTCAGTTGTCCACTTGTCATTTCTATAATAGTCCAGGATTCCACAAACATAAAAGTGATCTTACAAGATATAACACGAACTCTACTCCAAATAGGTACTCGATTATAATAACTAGTGGTTCACCCCGAACTGTGAACTCAGGATGACTAACTTTTTGCTAACCCCATATCCACTCTTCGTCCGATTTGGATTTGGATGTTAGAATTTTAAAATTCTTTTAATTCCATTAAGCCGCCTTTATATTTTTATGACGACACAATCATTCATACATACAAACATACAAACATACTTCGATCGCTCGTTCAATATGACGACACAATTTTGTAGCGGCACCCTGGTCTAGACAAAAAGGAACAGATCTGACTCGCTTCAGCCATTTTTATTCAGCATTGTTATTCGTTACTTTGGCAACAGAGAGCTTGATCTTGAGTGAGTAACTCAGCATATTAATAAAGCAGCGCTTACTTGAGACCGATCTCAAGTCCTCGACTTGAGTCAAGAATGAACTATTTCAACGACTTGAGTAAAGAATGTACTAGGCTACCATACATTAGAAAGAGGCTAGCCACAACCTCAGTTTCACCTTCAAAGAGGTTCGTAAGGTGAACAACTTTTTTCACGGTTTTCAGAACTGTCGAATAAAAGAAAAAACTTTTTCTATTGTCAAACATCAGTCAAACTACGAAAATAATTATTATAAAAATGTCTCGTAAATTCTTGTGATTTTCAGTATATTGAACGTTTTAGTCGGTTATGGATAATAAGTGGCGCCAGAGAGGTTATTTTCAATATTTTGGCCGAAAAATATCATGCCGGAAACTTCCAACAGAGAGCTTCAGTTCATTCGAGCTTCCGTTATTCGAGCTTCCGTTTTTAGAGCTTCAGTACCTAGCGGACCCAGTTGGATGACCTCTACAAACGAGTTGCTGACAAGACAGGTATTTATTCACTATAATTGTATAAAATATACATAGTTCACGATACAAGTTACAGATATCGTCTAGTTTACGATATAAGTTACAGATATCGTCAGTTAGGTCTTTAAAATACCCCATCATCAACGTTTTTTGCGCATTTAATATAACTTTAGAGGTTATGTTTACGTAGAGAAAGTAGTAATTAGCCAAGCGAATTTATAATAAATTATAGAGCGACTGCAAACCTAACGTTTGATCGCTGCGCACATCATTCTACTACATTAATGTTTTATTTTGATTACAGGAAAATCAGAAAGTACCTACTGTCCGACGCATAATCGACGAAGTTAGGGCGTTATGATAGGAGGGATAAAAACCAAGGCATTTTTAAAACACCAGCTTTGGTCCCGAAACCTGGAATAATGTGTGGAGAATGAACACATAAAATGAGGGGAAGAATACTCGACTCAGCGCAAATTCATGTCAGGTGTAGAAATTTTAGATGATGATTAGGAAACAATATTGTATTAATAAATATGTTACAACTCTCCCAGGCTTGTTTATTTTCCAATTAGAAAAAAAAAAGATAATTATGTAACATTAATTAAGGTCTTCCCTATTAAGATTTATCTTCAAGTATCAACTTAATTTACTAAATACCTACTACTCGTCTGAATGATACCACACCCTCAAGTTTTCCCTACTATATCCGCTTTATATTTTATGCATGCCTAGTAACCTCTATGGTCCAACTGGGCTTTGAAAAAAACTAGGTACGAGTAAAGAGGTTTGAATTGTATGTTGTGCTGCCATCTACATGATATGTATCATACTACATGAAGCTTTCTGTCACCAATCGCCATATAAGAGATTCCGGATGTTTATGCACGCCTAATACCTTCAGACCATTGACATGACGTCATTCACGTTACAGCACTCAAATTCTATTGTACACACGACAGCACGTCAAAGTGTACACTTTTGTTGTAAAGTCGCCCGTAACGTAAGCGAGTAGAGTGCTAGCGTGTAAAGGTCGACGTGTTGTCGTGTGTACGTGCGTTTCACGAAACAATTCCCTTGGATTGTACAAAAATAGTCCCTATTACATCGTAATAAGAGTTTCGTCAAGGGAACTCTTTCGTGAAACGCAATAGAGCCCGGATTTTCAGTAAGGAAAGAGTTGAAATATACTTTCTGCCTTTTTATTAGTGTGTGGTGTAGTTTCTTACAAGATTATGGGAGCCTGCAAATAGTAGTTTTTCTTTGAAATTAAAACTTAATTTTGACAACACTTCAGTATTTGGCCAAGTACAAGCTCGTAGCTTCTGATTCTACCATACCTTTATAGGTAGTATTTGAGTTTTAGATGGTGACGCGGTGGTGGCATAATGGGTAGAACAATGGACTCGGAATCGACGGATCCTGGTTCGAGTCCCGATGAGGGCATGTACCCTACCCATGACATTAATTTATTTCAAAGTCGCATACATACCACTCCCTGACTGTGAAGGAAAACATCGTGAGGAAACCGGAGCGTCTGAGGCTATATACCAAACTAAACTCAAACTTAGTACCAGCTTATTTTTTTAAACCTCAGCTCTTCGGAGTTCTTTCTTGGTAATATGACTGTGGGGCTCTGAGCTGCTGGAGTTTTGCAGCTCGAAGAACTCGGGCTGGTAGAAACACTTTTCTGGCTAGTCATAGCGATGTGGTAGAGGTGCCGGTCGAATGACGACGACAAATTATTTCACACCACAAGGTCCCTTTCCACGTTACTTCCGATGTCGACTATGGTCCTAAGTATATTGTTAAGCTGCAGCTTCTTGCGGTAGGTTCGCTTTGGATGCGCGCTGACTAAACATCATTTTTAATTATCAAAGAAAATAACTCCCCTTCTTGCTTTGCGTAGTCGGGTAATGAAAAACACGAACTTGAGTCGGCTATCGCCTGCACTTGGAAATGACAGTCGCAAGTCTGGTCTCAAGTAGGTGAACTCACGTAAGATTGTGTCTATTAATAAGCCAGCGACTCCGGTCTCAAGTAAGTGATCTTACAGCTTCTTAACATTTTATGCATGCCTAGTACTCTAAACCACGTTGTATTGAAATTGAGACGTCACGGACTGTCAAAAGATGAATGACTCACTCAATTCCGAGCTCAAGTCGGCTCTATTAATATGGCGTCGACTCAAGTAAGTCGACTCACTCAAGCAAGTCGGCTAATGTCAATGTCAATCTCAAGATCGTGACTATTAATAAGCAGACAGTTACTCAAGTTTGACATTACCCAAGGCTTGACATTTACCTCCTTGAGATCGATCTCAAGTAGGTGAACTCAGACGACTATTAATACCACCCTTAGTGTCCACTATGCGTGGCTTTCGGGTCTGTTGGCGGTCTTTTAACACCCTGTATGATAAAAAATGTTTTTTTCAACTTTTTTTTTACATGCTAATAGGATCCCGTTTATGTACAGTCGGCCACAGTCTCAGATACCCCTTTTTGTTCGATTGGCGCCCTTATGCCCCGCGCGATAAGAGCTGCCATGGGGTATCTGAGATTGTGGCCGACCGTACTTGAAACATTGGTCAACCCTACATGTCTACCCAAATAAAAGTTATTTTTACTAACACTTAGCATTAGGCTTGTAATTTTAGACTTACTTTGCTAACTTTATACTTCATTGTGTGCACACATGTAAAATTATTAATGGACTTAATTGAATTATGTGTATAATTATTTAGTCTGAAATAAATATTATCATTTCAATTTATCATCCTTTGGCTACGGAATCCCAAAAACACAACGGATATTGACTCTCGCCTTTCACTGTACCGTACAGTGCACGTCAAAGTTGGCGCATATTGATTACATTTCCACCGAACTGTACTCTATTGAACGTGCCGTGCTGGATTGAAAAGGGGTTCGGGCGCAATTCATTGAGCTCAAACTTATACTTGGCCGAACTGGAGTAGCCTCGATATCGTGAAAACTCATGATTAGTTTAATTTATACAACGTGTTACAAAACATCCTAACTTTTTTTACAGGATGTATCCTACTCGTCAACAATATATCGTTCTGTAAAAAAAATTTGAAAAAAACATTTTTTTTTTATAACCTCAAAATTGAAAATTTTTCGTAACTTTTATGTTTTTTATATTAGCCCAAATATTAAAATATATTTGTGTGTGTCAGTACATTTGCATAGCTCTGAGTTGTTAAAACATTGTGAAAGTCAATGAAAACAATATTAAAAAAATAGTTTTCTCCCGCCACAGCGTTCACATTTTATTCATTTAAAAATCAAGGGAATGTCATGGAGCAAACAAAAATATTTAGGCTGTGATCTCTATCACCGTGTGCTAATACCCTGTAAAAAGAGTTAGGATCGTTTGTAACACCTTGTATAGGGTGTTACAGAAAAGTCCTGTAATGAGTGAGACAACCCGGCGCTGCAGTGCCTCGGACACTGTTTTAGATGGAGTAGGCTTGCCCAGCATCTATACCATTTTAGTCGGCCTAACCCACAGGAAACACCTGTGGAGCCAACTAATCCGCGGGTTTCCTCACGATGTTTTCCTTCACAGTCATCAGGTAGTGGTTTTGCTACTTCAAATTCACAAATGTACGTAACTTTGAAAAGAAACAAAAGTCATAGGTACATGCCTGCGCCGCGAATCGAACCGGGTCTTACGCTTCCGAGTCCAATGTTCTACCACTAGGCAACCACCACCCACAGCGGGACACTTCAAAAGTATCCAAAACTACAAATTGACTTTGTCTCGAGAATCCACGTTAGAGGCCGCAACGAGACTCGAGCCCCACTATGCGACAAACGTCGCTAACGACAACTTAACGATATATTTATTTAACGTCATCGCGTCGCCGTTTAACGCCGTTTTACGAGCGAACCCGCGATTTATAGCGATACCTTCATATTTTACCTATTTTTGCATCAACGATAACAGGTGAAACGCGGGCAACAAAAGAAGAAGAAGATAATATGGCCTTTTTACATATTATTATCGGATAGTAAACTCGTGTCACGGAGAACACGGAGATACAGAGATTTTGTGTCGATGTGGAATTTTACAATTAAGGCGCCGTGCATAGTGAATAAGCCGCACGCAAAGAAAAATGCACAAAATCGATTCCTGTATCAAATACACTAAACGAATCGAAAAAGTAAACATATCAAACACTAGAATTAGGTGAGAGCTATCTAACACGGCTAGTTTCGTGTTAATGTTACCGGCCAAACCTGATTTAAGGATATACTAGTCTCGCCTAGGCCAAACCAGTCTAGCCCTATGCTCGTATGGAGAAACCAGTTTAGCCTAGGCCAAACTAGTCTAGCCCTATTTGAGTAGGGGTAGGTAGGTAATCGTGTGAGGTAGTGGCCACCCCTGGTGTCAGAGTTTTTAGGCCGCCCAAAGGGCCTCTGACATGGCTTATCGATTGTTATTTAATAAACAACAACCGGGACCAACGGTTTAACGTGCGTTCCGAAGCACGGAAGCGCTCAAATATTATTGCCACTAGCGGTCACCCATCCACGGATCGACCGCGCCCGATGTTGCTTAACTTCACCAATCGATTAAGAATGGCTAGTCCAACTAGGCTGTGAGCGCTTCGTAGTATAGGGGTAATACATATTCTTCTTATTTATGCTAGCCTAGTACTTTTTCTTTAAACTAACAAACCCGCCGTAATTATCTGAACAGTAGGGGACGCATATAAAAACCGAATTTGAAAAAAGTCTACATTTCAAAAGTCTACGGTAAGTATGTCCGGCTTAGTCCGGTTTGAAGGACCACTCGAAGCAAAAAGAGGTATGTCAGTGTGTCGCCAACCGAACCTACTGACCTAACCTTTGTTTTAAATCTTGTTCGACTGTCTGTCACATTTTCAGGAATACCCCGTATGTTTAACACCCTGTATGTCGGTTTTAAGAACACCTATAGAAGTAAAAGGCTTGGTTCCGGGGTCATTAAGGGGTTCGAAAATTTCGTTATTTTTCCGCTAAACCTCTTAGGGTCCGAGATATAGTAACATTCATACCTAATCATTCGTCAATATCAGCTCGGGCTAGGCCATACTAGTTTATCCTGGAGCGTACATATTCTTGCTAGGCCAGACTGGATTGGCCTAGGCTAAACTGGTTTCTCCTTATGAGTTTCGGCTAGACTAGTTTGGCCTAGGACATACCGGTTTATCCATAGGACCTTCGGGTAAACTAGTTTGGCCTAGGCTATACCGGTTTGTCCATACGAGCTTAGGATCGGGTCTGGCCGGTAACATTGATATTCATAAACGTTTTGATTATTTTCGCTGAAAAAAAATAGGCAGCGCGCTTTTTTTCAGCGAAAGTATCTTCCGATATGTTAGGAATATCAACATGAAACTGGCTGTGTTAGATGGAAAAATAACTCGAAATGCATTCCCTTGTTATTTATTTTTTTGATATTGTTTACATTCTTTACTCTCTACACAGGATTTGGATGCATAAGTAGATGCAAACGTATGTTTCTACCAAGGTCTGCCTTCTGCACCTTCTAACGAAGGCATTTTAGCCATCACATACCCGCATTAGTCCCGGCTCCGCACGAGTCACGCGACGGATGAGCGCGGTATAAACAACAGATAAGAGACATTAATCCAATTGTAGGAGATGTGTGATCTAAGCTTTAGAAGGCCTAGCACGAGTTTTATGTTACTCTTGCTGTACGGGGTTTAGACACAATATCGTAATAATATGAAGAGGGGTAGCTCTAAGAGGAGTATATTTTGGCAACCAGTGGGCCATTTCATAAAACTACAATAATTCATAGTTTATTACCTACATGACGATTCAATTTACACAAGACTGGACGTCGACCTACACCCTAGCACTCTAGGTACAACGTTACGTTACGGGCGACTTTACAGCAAAATTGTACACTCTGACATGTTGTCCTATGTACATTGAGTGGCCGGTTAGTAACCTAACCATTTTTGTAAGCTTCTAATGACTAATCGGCTACGCAATGCAAATCGAATTGTCATAATAAATTGTCATTGTCAGTTTTATAAAATGGCCCCCGGAACAATAGACTAAATGCTGACCCCACTAATAAAACCAACTCTCAAGTAGAAACACTCTGCTCGGTCCCTAGGTCACTAAGAAAGTATAAACTACCGTATATCAAAACAAATTACATAAGTACAGATATAAGCTTTGCCTCTAAAGACACAGCGTGTCTTTCTTGTTAATATTGGGTCCATAACAAAGTTACTGGCAACTTCTACGTAGTTACGTTTGTGGTCCAAGTTACCAGGGATCGTCAATCGTCATGTTGGGTCTACATAATATTTTACAAAAAAAACATGTTCCTAAAGGAGCGACGTCTTTGAAGGAAAGACTCTGAAGTCTAAACGTCTTTGAAACTCTATAAAAGTGTCAAACAAACATTGTGCTAAATATAGATACTCTCTACTTACTACTAAGCACTACTTTTTTTGTCCAGCTTCACTAGCTCTGCATTTAGCTGATTTTTTCATATACATAGTGTCAATATTATTAAAGTTGATTTTACGGATCTTTTTCCAACTGGCTGCTTGACATACATTTTGAAACCCGCAATGTTTCTGAACGTAAATCATTTTCTGTCATTCCTAAAAAATAGGAATGTAATCAGGCTTTGAAACACTTCCATTCCGATTGGTCGACTGTTTACCCTGCTGGATAGTGCTGACGCCTCGTACCTCCATCTATCCAGTCGGTCCCTCAATCCTAAGGATTGTGATCATCACTTGAAGGTGGCGATGCGAATCAGCTCCTCCAAGTGTTTTTTTTTTTTCTTTTTGTCCATAATATAACATCCGACCGTGTAGCGGGTCGAGTCTACCTTTCGGCTTTTCTCTGAGTACATCCCTTCTAAGTACAGTCGGCCACACGCTAGGATACCCCTTTTGTTCTATTGGCGCCCTTATGCCGCACGCGGTAAGGGCTGCCATGGGGTATCTGTGACTGTGGCCGACCGTGCCTAACAAACTTTTTTTTTTCTGCCGCCACCTCCTATCACTTGGGTCACACGCCAGCCAGCTTCAACTTCAGGGATGTCCCACGGAAAGGACTCGGAGCTCGAAGCCATAAATTTTTGTTCGCTCGCGCGTCCGTCCGAGGATTTATGCGTCGCTAGATACACGGCTAATAGAATCGCCATGATATTATTAAACTTTACCTTAGCCCCCCCTATACTGCTGTCTTGCGTTATTGGATCTTGGCCGTCTTGGTTCGATATCAATATAAAAAGGGCGGATCGGTGTTGTTAAGGCTATCCAAAAGGTCTTCTCATCCTTTAGTTAGGGTATCGTTATAGGTCCTCATTATTTTCAATGATCCCTGATAAAACAACTTTTTGGTATCCTCCTACCTTTAATATAATAAAGGTAGATACCAACTGCGACTGACTAACGCACAGCCGATACTAAACGTAAAATAATGAAACACAATGTTGCTTTCAGAGTGTAGAGGTGCACTAAGAAAGTATTTTCTGAAAATATCTATTTATGATATGATAGTATTTTCTAAGGCCTAAAAGGCCGAAATGTATGGGAAATGTTCACGAGAACAAAGCCTGGGAATGTAGAATGTAGGTAAGGGTGACTAAATTATAAAGAGCTGTTGTTGGTCGTGAACTCGTGGCCGAAGGCGTACGATAACAAAGCTTATCCCTTCGAGCTTCGTCTGCAAATGCTACAGAGGTTGCATTAATCCTGGGGGCTAATTCCCGGAAATCTCACATTCGACACCTCTCGAAAAAAAAAACTCATTTTGCTGCAAATGTCACATCTCTTATAATCACGAAGTCATCCTCGATCCTAAGGCACGAGATTTCTGTGAGATGTTTGCCTTTTTCGCTCTACATGACTCAAGGTCGCGAGCAGTCGAGATCGAATTTACATGAGATTTTTCCTTCGACATGAGTCAAATGCGAGATTCCCAAGAATTAGCCCTCTGTAAGCGATTAAGAACTTCCAGGGACTTTTGCGCAGCGCCAAGAAACAAAAAGATCGATCGCAAATGCAATCCCATACGGACAGCCAGCTGAAAAATGCATTTAATGAAACTACTTTCGGAATTCCGCCCGATAGCCGATGAAATAGGTCCAAGTTTTCATCGAAATGATTCCTGCCACGATTCACAAAGCGATATCTTTGGAGCGGGCAATTTAAAATTTTGACCTTGTGTATTGAGTTCGTATGGTCCTTCATCAATGACCACTAGATTTGCAGAGATGCAGATAATTTGCGTTAAAAGGTCTTTTAAAATTAGGGGTGATTGGTGAAAACGGTCATTACACTATTAACATCTTGGAATCGACTATGACGCTCATATCCTCAAACATAAGATGTGACACAAATACAATGCATCTTCGTGGATAAACGTTTAGCAAAATGTTGTTTCACTTTTTTATTTTCTTAAGCACTAACCCTTGCTAGGGCTCATATCATAGATTGCAAGGCACGGTATGCAAGAGGTTGAGGGTTCAAGTCCTGTCCCAAGCGATTTTTTTTAACTTTATAAAAATCTTTGTAATGTTAGAATAAGAATACGACACAATGTACCTACCTAGTTTCCAAAATGGGGGGATCAAAGAAATCCAAGAAATTTTAGTTTTTACTTTTTATTTGAAGCTTTACACACACGACACGTTTTTACTGGGGAAATACTTCTAACAACTATAATAATACAAATACCTCAGTTTTGTGCTAAAAATCTGCTGTAACGAGCTTCTTTATCATCAGATCCCTAAACCTGTTTGCAACCTATGTAGCAAAAGTTGCTTTAAAGAAAAGCTGTCTTTTATGACAGACTTTTGCGCAAACCTTTTACTGGATGAAAATGATGATGAAATATCCACATTTCTTCATAAATTCGCAATGGAGCACCGAACAGAAACTTCACAGCTCATTCATTGCCGATCCGTCCAATCAAGCCCAAACGGATTCCAGACCCCGTATTATTCGCACAACAAAAAAGTTTTGTGAGACGATTTATTACTCAGTCAAAACAAGGAGGGGTAAGTCAGACTTAAAAAAACACAAGAACAAATTAAAATTAATCAAAAATACGGCCCCGCGACACACCCGACATAAAGGTTCCCATGACGCTAGCAGCGATCCCCCGCTGCACCGCCAGGGAAGTCCTCTGCGCCAGGTAACAGGTATGCCCCGGAACGGTAGTCATAGCCCCGGTTCCTCAGACGCCGACCAATTTCCCGTATAAAAGATCTGCCCTCCTCCGCCCATACACCCATGGTTTCCACAGCCAGTGGCACAAACAAAATATACAGTCTTATGAAGACTTCTACATACGAGTAACATGTAATCAACACAGTATTGTGACAGTATTAGACAAAATCAAAATATTGGCACACACTGGCAAATCACCATAGCCTCCTCGCAGTACAACCTAACGATGCATATCTTCTTCAGGTTGAAAGTACTCGTACAACTCTATGGAGTTGTATCCACCGATCCCGGGATCAGATGGATGTCTCCACGGATCCCGCCGAGTTGTCTCTACCGATCCCGGGATCAGTGGAAACATTAAAATTAAGTTAATGTTTGTATCCTCTGATCCCGGGATCGGTAGAGACAACTCGGCGGGATCCGTGGAGATATCCATCCCGGGATCGGTGGATACAACTCCATAGGGGAGTAGGTTTTCAGATCTTCCCATGGTCTACGGACTGATTGCAAATCAGTGAAGACCACAAAAAAAATGGTGTGGGCGAAAAATTTCGCGCCAAGTACACAATATGTATGTGAAGGCATTCCGAGCGAGTCAAAGAAAAGTTACGAGGACACCATGTGTCCTGATTCCGAGCGAGCAAGTTTAGTATCATGGCGTTGTGGTGGCGCTTCCTGTCCGTAAGACGGCATACAGGTTGAAAAAATTGGCTCGGTAGTTCAATTGGTAGAGCGCCGGCACGGTATCCCTGAGGTTGCGGGTTCAATTCCTATCCCGAGCGAATTTTTGTTTCCCTAGAACGGGTTAGTACTTAAGAAAAACCTAAAAGTGTCAAAAAAAAACAGGAATTAATTTCCAGAAAGCTGGATATCATTTTAATACCTTCATTTGGTCCTAAATGCGTGTAATCCGAGTTTGCACCGTCCCAAGAGGTGAGCTCAATTTTTGGGGGCCAAAAAACCGCGAAAGGCTATAGCAGGCTAAGGAAACAAGATTGGCCCCGAAAGCGATCTGGCAGATTTTTATGGTGGTGCACCGGTTTAAGCCAAGGTTACTGTGTGCCAAAAATCAGCCCTTGATCTTCTTTTGTTTTAGAGATATTTGACATAATACCAAATCGTCAAGGTATTTTTTAAAATTAATATTTTAGGTAATCCACGCAAGCTAGCATAACCAAATAAAATCACGATGAATGAGGATAAAATAAACTATTAAATGCAAATTTTTACGGAGGGCCCTACTATTAAAAAGTTCAGTCAAAAAACATAGTTATTTTATTTGGTACATTTTTTTTACACTTGCCGCGGAGGTATAGGTATCTCCCAAAAAAAATATCTAAATAAGCTATTAAAAACTTCTACAAGTGCATACAAAAATATTTTAAAAAATCGTGGTGCGTCATGTCAAAAAAAAACATTTATAATACAACTATGTTTTTTTTATTGAAGTTTAATAGTAGAGCCCTTCGTAAAAATATGCATTTAATAGTTTATTTTATCCTCATTCATCGTGATTTTATTTGGTTATTCTAGCTTGCGTGGATTACCTAAAATATTAGTTTAAAAAATACCTTGATGATTTGGTATTATGTCAAATATCTCTAAAACAAAAGAAGATCGAGGGCAAAATTTTGGCACACTGTAACCTTGGCTTAAACCGGTGCACCACCATAAAAATCAGCCAGATCGCTTTCGTGGGCCAATCTTGTTCCCTTAGCCTGCTATACCCTTTCGCGGTTTTTTGGCCCCCAAAAGTTAAGCTCACTTTGTGGGACGGTGCAAACTCGGATTACACGCATTTAGGACCAAATGAAGGTATTAAAATGATATTCAGCTTTCTGGAAATTAATTCTTCAAAACGCTTTTTTTTAGTTTAATTTGCTTCGCTAAAAAGTAATAGAATAATATTGCTCCCGATGTGCGCATAGTAAACCCTTGGGCTAAATCTTTCAGCTCTTTTGTCCATTGTTTTAGCACCCGCCCGGCTGTTTCCGTACCTACGGGTATTCCAATCATTAGAATACCATGTTAATTCATCGAACAAAGAGTTTGAGCTGATTTGCTATTCGTTTGAAATAACTAAATAAATGATGTTTATAAAAGACATGGGATATCGACGAATGAGCTTAAAAGTTTGTATTATCTGTGGACTAAGGCCCGTAATTGTATTAATATGCTCTTTGCCCGTAATATCAATCACAGTTTAAACCAAAAAGGCTAGTTTAAACCCTATCTGTCGATAAATTTTCATACAAAATTCGAGGTTTATTCTAAGGTCAGGGGGTCTACCGGCTAAGACGAAGCATGTATGGCTCTGTGTGTCGCTTTCAGCAGGTTTTCTGAATAAAATGTTTAGTGCTTATGAAAGTTTATTTTGGTGAGGTTGTCCAACATACAGCGTACATTAGGCTCGCTTTACCATCTCATCCGTTCTAATTTCCTCGTGGCTTCGAGGTCTTTCCGAAATAGAGCGTGAAAGAGGTCAGATGCCTAATGAGACAGCCATCAGACTGGACCTGTCAACCGAAACCGCTCTGACCTCTATCTAGGAATCAGACTGATCAGCAACCGAAACGTGGTAAAATTAGTGCCGTCCAGCGAACTGAAAAGTCTCTTTCTACCTGGATAGGCTCCATTTAATCCCATTTTTAGGGTTCCGTACCTCAAAAGGCAAAGCGGAACACAGCCAATTTGCTCCGGAACTACTTGACCGATCGAGTTGAAATTTGGTACACAATAATGTAAGTCAATGGTTCAAACACGGACGTGCAACGTAAATAAATTAATTTTTCATCTCCCACGCTCGGAAAGTTTGCTGTTACTAGTAACTTACGATCATTTCTTCCCACAGATGCGTACTTTCAATAAGTTGTTCGATGTACCTACTTAGATACATAAGGTCCGTTGAAAAAAATATTTAACTTTAAAAACTAATAATAAAAATAGGGGGTGGGGGGCGGCGAATTTCCGGTTGGCCCCGGGCGGCAAAAACCCACGCTACGCCACTGCTACTAGGGGATAAAAGATTCCGCGTATGAAGATTTCCCGTATGAAGCTGTATGTAGAAGCTTCCGCCCCGGTACCTCATACAAGAGACTAGCCACCTCAGCAAAGAGTAAGTAAACTATGCAGAGACGTAACATTTGAAAGAATTTCCATGAAATCTAAGTCAAATACGGTCGCCATCATCTGGGGGCGAATTCTCGGGTATGTCACATTCGAGATTCTACGAAGAAAACCTTAGTAACAAGTCACATTCGAGATTGTCGAGAATAACCCCTAATATCTTATTGAAAACTGGTGTACCTTTGAAGAGAAATCGGAGAAATATGCTACGTAGTTCCTTAACTCCTCCGCCCGAAAGTGGCATAGATCTATCCTCCTAGATCGCTGATGTCCTATGGTACCCCAGAGGTACAGAGGGCCTTTACAAGATCACGCGTTCCCTTCCTATCCTCAGCAACTCTTCTGGCTACGCTCCAGCTTAGCCCAACGGCTCGAAGCTCGTCTTCCACTGTTTGCTGCCTAGTGTGAACGCCGGCTGCCAGTCGAAAGCAAAGTTTGCGGGTTGACGAAAGTGGGATGGCATGAATAAATTCTTGCCTGGATAGTCAGAGGTGGCTCAGGACACAGATGTGTGGAAGCAAAGAGGCCTTTGCCCAGCAAACCGCCGACGAGGGTCGCCACCCGCTACAGATTTTGTCCTTTCTACCTCGAGAGGGTACCTGCTCTGTGCCATACGGCACGCACCATTGCGTGCAAAGCGATAGGCTAAGGGTTGGCGCAAGTCCACATTAATAACGCAAGGGCCCCATGATTTCATCCGCCGCAGTGGGCAACGTCACTAAACGGAGGAGTTCAGAAAGACTGTTACAAAGAGAAAGTAATTTAAAAAGGAATTGAAGGAATCTAATTATCAATTCCTTCGAAAGAGTTGGAATTACGTTGGAGGAATTGGTAATTAGACTTCCCAATTCCAAGTAGTAATTGGAATTTGTTATTTTAAATTGCAATTACGTATAGTCTTTGCCCAACACTGCAAAGAGACACCTTTGTTCTTCACATCTATAACAGAACCACAACTCAAATAACCCTTTTGAGCTACATCGCAGTCGGGTATAAACAAACTAAGTAGTATCTTCGATAGGCTGCACCAAAATTCTGTTATAATTTTCTTCGTGGTTAGAAATAATTGAAGGTTCCATTCCACCATACTATCTATGTTGCTTACGCGGCGCTTTACTTTGCCCGCGCATTATTGTGAGGTCCGTATTTTGAGCCAGTGTTTAAACAACTGTTGTACGGTCGGCCACAGTCTGATTCCCCATCGTAGCTCTTAACGCGCGCGGTATAAGGGCGCCAATCGAACCAAAAGGCGTATCCTAGCGTGTGGCCGACTGTACCTTTATGACACTCCGAGCGTCCCGAACTTTTATTAAACTAACTACCTAAATAACTTGTGCATTTCTCTTACTACTACTACCACAGTTACTATCGACAACCTTATCTACCTACTAAGCCTGGGATCCATCGATTCTGGGATCATACAAATAAAGATGGCCGCTAGACAAACCTTCTATCACTATTTAGCGGTAGGTACTACCTAATTACAATCACGTTGTCCAAAGCAGGCTGAGCGGCGGAATGGCCTGTAATAGGCGCCGTTACCCGACTTATTAATAGATATTATGACCCCTTAGCCGCAAAGAAGGCAATTCTTACAGATTAGGTACTTGTGAGTCAAATTCATTACAGTTAGCTTTTTTTGATGTAAGTAAAGGCTTTCTTCATCTCCTAGATGTAAGTAAAGGCATTTTTCATCTCCCATGCTCGGAAAGTACGCTGTTACTTTAAACATGCGATCGTAGAAGATCCTTTTTTAAACCGCTTTGTATTTTTGTGCGCTTCGAAATTTTAACTCGACGCCCTAATAAAAAAAAAAGGAACTCCTTCAACTTGTAGCATTGCCTAGCAACGGGTTGTTGATTTTATGACACTTCAAGAAGACACGATTTGTAATCAACAACCCGTTGCTAGGCAACGCCACATACTCCTTTGTGAAGAAGCAAAAAAGAAGGAAACTCGTTTCACTAACCTCTATGGTAGGTACCTACCTACCCATGTCTATTGTTTGTCACGCTTGGCTAACAAAATCATTTCCTCGCTTCTGTGAGATGAAAAGTTTTGTGTTTCGCACGAATGCAATATTATTTGCGTTTCGTGCTTCTGAATACCTCGCTACGCTCAGGTTTCTTTTTTTGAACCATCTCTTGTAATTTTGCTGACAATTGTTTTTATGTAGCCTGTATTACGTCCCACTGACTGCAGGGCAAAGGCCTCTCCCCCTCTCAGCCCAGATTTTTCGGTCCTGAGCCACCTCCGACCACTCCGGCAAATATTTGTACAGATCGTCTCGCCATCTTCTTCTCGGCCGGCCCCGTCTACGATATCCGCCTTTGGGCACCCACCCGGTGGCAAGTCTAGCCCACCTATCCGGGTGCATTCGGCAAAAAATAATGCTTGATACAATTAGAGAGATAGTCGTACCAAATTTATTGTAAACCTTGATATGACCAGTCACACATGTTACAAAAGGTCCTAACAATTTTTTGCAGTAACCTATCTGTTGTGGTCAACAACATGTAAAAAAAGTTGAAAATAAATTGTATAGCCTAAAAGTTGAAAATATCGTTATGATTGTATGCGTAGGTACATTCGCATAGTTTTAAGTTGATAAAACAAGGTGAAAATCAATTAAATCAATTAATTTTAAAACTAACGGAACGTCATAGAGCAAAAAATATTTTTGTGATGTGACCCCTAAAAATAGTTAGGATTTTGTATTTTTTTAAATACCATTTTTAATTATTTTATAAAATATTGGACTTTTCTTGAAAATGAGGGTATGTTTTTACACCAGCCCCTTTCTACCAGCCTCCAAAAAAAGTGGCCATCGACAGGAGAAGGAAAGTGCGCCCGCATATCCTGACGATAACTCACGCGCGTCGCATCGCATATGGTCGCAATGGCGCAACCACGCAGATGTTTCCCCTTTGCCCTGGAGAACTGACACGGAAAAAAATAATTGAATGTTGTAGCCCAGAAGAAGATCCACAAGTTGGGCACAGGTTTTCTCTCTCTCAGAGAGAAAGAGAGAGAGATCGGACTTATTCAATGTGTGCTCGACCACTGTGGATTGGCGAAGTATGCCTCAGCAGCTGTCGCTCAGGTTTCCTTACGGTGTTTTCAGCGGTACTTAGTTAGTAAATACAAGTAGGTAAGTATGCCCGAGTTAAATTCCACTTACTAGGCTAAATTCCTGCTAAATTTTTAAGACTGATACTAAATAGTGTAACCCTGCATTAAATTATGTACCCAGCGGGGGTTTCTATTTTAAAACTAAAACAAGGAATGCTATTTTGAAACCTATTTGAAACTTTTTAAGTTTGTTGCTTATTGCCGCAAGCATCTCATTCCTTGAAAATCTCTTCCGCCTTATAAATATGTGTATATAATTAAAGGCAAAAAAACATCACTAAAATGCAACAAGGGAATAAGCGGAATAGCAAACGGCTGAAAGAGAAATACATCACCGCGTAGGGTGTACCAAATAAAACGCCACATCATGGATGGAACAAACAGAACAAAGTGGAATATATCGCCGCACCGTTGGCACCCCTGTCGCGGTCGGCACAGCTTGCGAGTGTTGGCAACCCTGCTGGAAGTTACGTGGCCGGTTTTTTAGACGGAAAATTTTGGGGTTTTCAACTACGCAGACTGCAGAGCTAAGCAAAGTCAACTTCAGAGATTTTGGCCATTGCTGCTAATGGAAATAACATTAGGTAGATGTAAAAGAAAAATAATACGAGCCTGTTTCGCAATGCAGTTAAATCTTTTAAGTACCTACATGATAACATGACACATTAATTCATTTACAACGTGTTACAAAAGATACTTACTCTTTTTACAGGGTGTAACCTGCTGGTCAACATAATGACAAATCTGCAAAAAAAAAAGTTGAAAAACACAACTTTTTTTATAACCTCAAAATTGTAAAATTTTCAAAACTTTTTTGTTTTTGGATTTAGCTCCAATTAAAAAATATGGTTGTTTACTTAGTTGTATTTTAATAGCTTCAGGCTGTTAAACCATAGTAAAATTCTATGGAAACAGTATTTTAAAAATACTTTTCTCCCGTCACAGCGCTTACATTTTAATTATTTAAAAATCAACGGAACGTCATAGAGCTAAAAAAGTATTTTGGTTGTGATCCCTATCATTAGGTACCATGACCCTGTAAAAAGAGTTAGCATCTTTTGTAACACCTTGTATAGCAGAATATTGAGCAACACTTTATTATGTTACAGTCAGCGACACGCTGAGCTATCTTGTGGTATCTCTTACCGTAGCATTAGTACAGTGCAACAATTTACGGTATCTACATAATAGGGTACGGGTACCCGCTTTTCGTTTGATTCTCTGACTCGAAACAAAAAAAAATGTGGCTGTCTGTTCCTATTTCGGCTCATTGGTATGTTATTTTTCACGATTTGAATGTTAGTTGCTTGATGAAAGCCGCATGCATTGATAAATCATCGACTATCTATCTATAATATCTTGTATTCTGCAAATTGCAAAACAAACGAACTATATAAATTTCACAACAGTCCGCATTTCCACGCCATTGAAGTCAGAACTATGATTAACGCGAGCAATAAGCCTATCTGCAAGTTATAGCTCTACTCTAAGTCTTAATTTGCTCTACATTGCTGGTTACCTCGTGGGTTGAGCAGACACGCAAAGTTTAAGACGGCAATGGACGTTGAACGTTCATATAGAGTAGCAAAAGCCGCAAATAGTTGGGAAGGAACGCCCGGGTTACTCCTTTCGAATCAACGGTAGCGAACAAACCCAAATTGTCTATTTCGAAAAAACTATTTATAAATTTTATGTTCCTTAAGTAAATTTAGTCGGATCGTCATCGAATCGTCATCGAATTTTTTTAGGCGAGTAGGTATATGAAAATTATATTTTTTTTTTATGTTCCAACATTAGCGAAATCGGTCGAGCGGTTGCCGAGATATGGGTTCATAACATAACGCGTGCGAATGGTGTTGGCAAAAAGTTACAATCGCGAGTTCATAGTTCGGGGCGACCCACTAGTGTAGTAGGATCTCATCACTAATACGAAAAAAAATTAGTCACGCAAGATACGCAAGGACTCGGAAGCGAGAGACCCAGGTTCGAACCCCGGTGCGGGCATATACCAATGGCTTTAATTTATTTCAAAGTTACGTATATTTGTGAATTTGTAGTAGCAATACCACTCGCTGACAGTGGAGGAAAACATCGTGAGGAAACCAGAGCGTATGAGGCCCTCATCGCAAAAATCGCTAACCCGCATTGAGCACGCGTGGTGATTAAGCTCGAACTCTCTCTCTGAGAGGAGGCCTTTGCCCAGCTAGTGGGACACGTACAATTGTACAGGCTACATCTTACTTTTTACACGCAAGATACGCTCAGTGTATTTTGGCACTTCGTGGTTCAACGAGAAGTGCCTGGCGGAATCCAAACAACTCCAAACACCGTAGACGCGACTGCAGCGCGATGCGACATCCGCGGTCGGTATTTGGCACACCTATTGGTTGCATAAACTATACAAGGTGTTACAAAAGATTCCTAACTCTTTCTACAGGGAAGTAGCACCCAGTGATAGGAATCACAAGCTAAATATTTTTTTACCTCTGTAATGTTCCGTTGATTTTTAAATTAATAAAATGTGAACGCTGTGGCGGGAGAAAAGTATTTTTTAAATATTGTTATCACTGACTTTCACAATGTTTTAACAACTAAAACCTATGCAAATGCAAACATACATATTTTTTAATTTAAAAACAAAAAGGTCATAAAAAAAACTATTTTGAGGTTATAAAATAAAAAAATGTTTTTTTCAACTTTTTTTTACAGATTTGACATCCTGTTGACCAGTAGGTTACACCCTGTTAAAAGATTTAGGATGTTTTGTAACACGTTGTATTCATACGTAATAAATGCCGCTGCTGGGAATCTATCCTGGTGACTCACGCTGGTGTTTGTCATGAAAACTTCGTGAGCGTGAGGCCCATGAATCCTATGATGAGCTGGACATTAGATTGTAAAGAAGTAACTACTCAACGTCCCTAACTTCGTAGACGGGCTACGAGAAGCTTTGATGTTATGTTATACCTCGATATTAATATAGCCGTAAGTTTTCCTTTGAAAATAAATTAAATAAATAGTAAAGATCTTGTTCCTGCATAAATACAGGTGGGCCAAACATGGGCGTATCTAAGACCCCATAAGAGAAAAAATAAGAAAAGTTCATCCGTTTAAGAAATGCAGTGCCACACAGACAGGCATACAGACACACATAGAGTTGTCAAATTTATAACACCCCTCTTTTTATCTTTTTCTTCTTCTTCGGTGCATCTCCGACGGTTGGCGGTCAGCTACTCATATCTCTCTTTGTTTCTCGCGAAACGAAATAGCTGGGCAGCACTCGTGATCCCAGTCCACTCCTGTAGATTTCTTGGCCAGGATTTTCTCCTTCGGTCGACGCGTCGTTTAATATCGTTGTAAGTAGCAGGATGCTGTATATCTCGTGTCTGAAGTTCTGAACACATGTCCTATACAGGGTGTTAAAAGACCGCCAACAGACCCGAAAGCCACGCATACTAGACATCAAAACAAAGTACTTTTTCGATAAATTATTGCTGGGAAATGATTTTGGTTTTTTAGGTTATAATTTTGAAAAATATTTTATCACGCAATGGACGTGCGACGCACAGAAGTCATATTGCGCATGCGTAGGTATAAGTTTATGTTACTTAAGCTTGAAGTGCCGATGTTTAGAATACATTGCGGGTTACAATTTTAACGTCGTTTTTTGTAAGAAATATTCATAATTTTGATATGGCTTGTTGAGAAGATATGTTAAGAACTAGATACTGAATACATATATGCAAAAAAAAAGTTTTGAAAAGTCCGACTTTGAACCTCATTATCTCGGAAACCGTTGATTTCCCAGGCATAGTTACTTGAGCAAAAATGATCGTTATTATGAGGACAATACGTGGTTTCCCGCTTTGTTGGCGGTCTTTTAACACCCTGTAGATATGCAACATTTCTCCTTTTGATGGTGTTGTAGTGTGGTGACACCTTGCCCCTTATAGGTATTAGGTTATACAATGTAGGTACCTGTGTGCCCCCCGCCTGAGTATTATCCCCTTGACTGTCAGAGCGACCTTCCCGTGGTGTGGTCTTCTTCTTAATCGATTCCTCATGGCTGAGGATCGCGACCATGTCGTACTCGCTTCCATTGGGAGCGGTCTTCCGTCATATAAACTGCCCGGTGAATGCTTCCTCCAGCCGCTGCCCTTATCGCATCAGACCATCTGGTTGGAGCCCTTCCCCTGGCGCGTTTGCCATTCACCTGCCCCAATATAATGAGCTTCTCTAGACTATGCCTGGGCGACCGCATTATGTGTCCAAAGAAGTTGAGGGTCTTTTCTTGGCATATAGTAGATAAGCGTTTTTGAACTTTAGTTCTATAATTATGGACTCGTTGGTGCGCTTTGCCGTCCAAGGTATTTTAAGCAGCCTCCTCCAGCACCACATCTCGAAGGCATCTATTTTTTTGATGTCTTGCCTTTTAAGACACCAAGTCTCTGCACCATAAACAAATATCGAGAAGACAAGGGCTCGCACCAGCCGCACTTTAGTGTTACGACTAATACTTCTTCTTCTTCTTATTTTGTCGAGGTTAGCCATCGCACTTTTAGCGTGGTGTGGTAGAGAAGCTCAAACTAAACAGAAGTGTTTCACTAAATCAACCCATTATGTGCCACTTCCTTACAGTGTTCCATAGCTCTTGCTTCTTGTTGACACGTCTTAGAACTTCCTCTTTTTATGTCAGGGGTTGAAAAGGATTCCCAAGCGTCACCCTGAGCTGTTGGCGCGATCATTTCTTCGGGCAGCAACAAAAATGCGATATAAATCGGTTCGCCTGTCAGGCATTCGTCCGTCGCGACGCGCGGTGATAAATCTGTTTTATTGCCGCGAAAAAACGACCAAATGCATCCGATAGGGAGTTGTTTTTGTTTAAAATTACTGCGGCAACGCTCCATTTGTTATTTGAGTTGCATTTTTTACGCGTCGCGCAACGGTGCGCGGAAATGGCGGAGAGATTATGCAAAATGACGCCCGCTCAATGAAGCTGGCCCTTTGTTCCCAGTAGTTCTAGTGAACAGATCTGCCATGGAACTAGTGGGCATTTTTATTTCCACTAGTCCTACAGTGGAACTAGTGAGTCTTTTTGCTCCCAGTAGTTCCATCGTACAGTTGATCCGTACTCCGTGGAACTAGCGGGACTTCTTTTCTCTTTAGTCCTACCAGTAGTAGATCTAGATAAACTTGCGTCTTCTCTTCTGTCCCTACAAACACTAGACTAAGGAAGGCCGTCTTGCACCACTTCTTAAATGCCACTTAAGTCGCCATTTAAATCGACTTTTTCTTTGCGTGCGGGCTAATTCACTATGCCCCGCGCCTTAAAAACCTTCTTTTTTTTTATGGGAGGCATCTGAGACAAGCATCTACCATGGGCCTGTGTCTGCAACGCAATGGTGCCAAAATGGGCTCCCAGTTGACAGCTTCAATTTCGATTTACTAATGCTATGTTTTTGTAGTACCTACAGCAACGAATTATATTCTGATTCTAGTTCTAGAGGTTCTAGTTCGCTGGTTGTAGAAGAAAAACGAGGAAACCCCGGTTTTGTCTTTCTACTGAGACGCCTTCGATACGCCATTGCGTTACAGACCTAAGCATCAAAGAAAGTTGACTCCTAAATGTAAAAAAAAACTAATCTCGTGGAAATTTTATTATAGAGTTTCTACACAGCAGCTTGAGAACAAGCCTTTCTTCACATGCATGCTAAAGGGGAAAATCCTGCTTTACATTAGCAAAGTTGTCCATAAAAAGATACACTACTTGAAGCCTATCTAACAACTCGTCGTTTGGTCCGTCTTCGAAAAAAACTGAATTTAGCTTGTATCTATCTACTTATTATTAATCTATGAACAATATTTAGCCAGCCAAAGGGCGATTCTGTCTAAAACTATACTAATCTGACAGCACTAAAAGTGACAGATAATGTACTAAAGTGACAGATAGCTGTCATCTTTAGTACATTATCTGTCACTTTAGTACATTATCTGTCACTTTAGTACATTATCTGTCACTTTTAGTGCTGTCAGATTAGTATAGTTTTAGACAGAATCGCCCTTACTATCTCCGAAAGTTAAATTCACGGCGTATGAAGGATCAATACTTTCCTGATTTATATCAACGTCGCAGGGAACAGAGTCCTATTTCCTAAGGCACTAAATTACTATTAAATGGGTTTCGTTAGTACAGTCGGGCACATAATTCGTCAGTTATCGCTTTGGATCTATTGAGAGGGTGTAGTTTACGGGGGTAGGTACGTACAAGTAAGGAAGGCGGGTCATTTAGATTCTTTGATAGAGAAATAAAATCTAGACCGGTTACTACAGGGTGGCCCATTTTTAGTGGTCCAAAAAATGATTTTGGCTAGTAGAGGGCATAGTAAGTGATCGTATAGAAGAAACCTTTGGTTGTACATACACACGAAGCGCCAACGTGCACGCTTACACGCTAGCACTCTACTCGGTTACGTTAATGCGACTTTACAACAAAAGTGAACAGTCTGACGTGCTATCGTTTGTACAGTCGGCCACAGTCTCAGATACCCCTTTTTGTTCGATTGGCGCCCTTATGCCGCGCACGATAAGAGCTGCCATGGGGTATCTGAGATTGTGGGCGACCGTACCAACATTTAAAAAAAACAGTTCTTTCCAAACTATAATCTTTATAGTTTAGAAAGGAACTGTTTTTTTTTAAAGTTTTGTGAGTATCTCTATTTTTTAAAGATTTTGCCAATGAAAAAAAATCATATCTTTTATTTAATGCGTTTTTTTTTTATTTGCGGTGCTAGTTGTGGGAGGTATTGCGTCTTAAGTTTGTACACGAATAACAGCTGTGTGACATAATGGGAAAAAAGTTCCAGTGGTGTGACATACTGGGAACAAAGGAATCCTCGCTTCTATTCCTAAGCACTACGTCCTTCTCACAGCGTACAGTATACCTAAGCTTAACGGACGGTATCTGTAATGGAATCTGCCATGGTTCGTTAGCCCACCCTGGCGATAAATATCGATAAACTGTGTTCGCGCTCGTTCCGGGCTTCGTTGGTACTGGTTTACTGTGAAGGAAAACATTGAGAGGAAACCCGCAGCTTCTTCTTTGCGTGTCGATGGCAGATCGATACCTTAGTCTAACTAGGCCGACTTATAAGCTGGGAGAGATAATGGTATAGATGCTGGGCAAACCCAAACAATACTAGGCACTGCAGCGCCCGAGAGGTGGTTTCACCCATCTAATGTCGTTGGCATCTCCACAATATAGGCATCTACGTGATGAGACGATTTATACAGCGTCCAGTGGCATATTCACTCACACTAGATGAATGAAGTGACCACTCGGACGCTGCAATGCCTGGGACATTATTTTTAGATGGAGTAGACCACTGCCACTGGACGCTGTTTAAATCTTCTGCCTTAATCATCTAGTGTGAGTGAAGATGCCACTAGATGCTGTAGAAATCATCTGTCCTAGATGTAAAGACCTAAATTAAAGTGTGCTGCCATCAAAAACAGTTTTGTCCCCCGAAACCAGGCCTGAGGTGGGGACGCCTGTGAAAATTGTTACAGCAAAACTACGCTCCGACACGTACTCGGTACTTGTTGCCGTGGCAAATGAAACAGGCGCTCGGGAAAAATGCTGAATATCACCAGGGACAGCGGCAGGGGGGCGAGGGGGCAGCTGTGACGGGCCCCGGCTGTTAGGGGTCCCATGAAATATCCCCTTTTTCATTCGGTATCCAACTTAGTTTGGTCTTCTTTACTTATACCTAGGTAATTTCAGTTATTTTATTAGTGAATAAGCCAATAGGTCAGTCAAATTAAAAAAAATCCAGGAATTAATTTCCAGAAAGCTGGATATCATTTTAATACCTTCATTTGGTCCTAAATGCGTGTAATCCGAGTTTGCACCGTCCCAGGAGGTGAGCTAAACTTTTGGGGGCCAAAAAACCGCGAAAGGGTATAGCAGGCTAAGGGAACAAGATTGGCCCACGAAAGCGATCTGGCTGATTTTTATGGTGGTGCAACGGTTTAAACCAAGGTTACTGTGTGCCACAAATTAGCCTTCGATCTTCTTTTGTTTTAGAGATATTTGACATAATACCAAATCATCGAGGTATTTTTAAACTAATATTTTAGGTAATCCACGCAAGCTAGAATAACCAAATAAAATCACGATGAATGAGGATAAAATAAACTATTAAATGCAAATTTTTACGGGGGGCCCTACTATTAAACTTCTCTCAAAAAAACATAGTTATTTTGTTTTAGTACATTTTTTTTACACTTGCCGCGGAGGTAAATCTCCCAAAAAAAATTCTAAATAAGCTATTAAAAACCTCTACAAGGGCATACAAAAACATTTTCAAAAATCGTGGTGCGTCATGTAAAAAAAAAACATTTGTAATACAACTATGTTTTTTTTATTGAAGTTTAATAGTAGGACCTCCGTAAAAATATGCATTTAATAGTTTATTTTATCTTCATTCATCGTGATTTTATTTGGTTATTCTAGCTTGCGTGGTTTACCTAAAATATTAGTTTAAAAAATACCTTGATGATTTGGTATTATGTCAAATATCTCTAAAACAAAAGAAGATCGAGGGCTAATTTTTGGCACACGGTAACCTTGGCTTAAACCGGTGCACCACCATAAAAATCAGCCAGATCGCTTTCGTGGGCCAATCTTGTTCCCTTAGCCCCTTGTTCCCTATACCCTTTCGCGATTTTTTGGCCCCCAAAAGTTAAGCTCACCTCCTGGGACGGTGCAAACTCGGATTACACGCATTTAAGACCAAATGAAGGTATTAAAATGATATCCAGCTTTCTGGAAATTAATTCTTCAAAACGCTTTTTTTGACTTTAATTTGCTTCGCCTACAAGTAAAATATAATAATCTGTCACATTGGATGTACTATAAGGACAATGTAAATATGCAAAAAGAAAATAAAAAAAAATCGTTCGTTTTCATACTTCTTGAAGTACGTATTTAAGACTGAATTTTTCAAACTCGCTCATTTGTTCTAGATGTCAGTATAGACTTTTCAATTATATTATTATGACTATAGTTTATTTGGAGAAAATGACCTGGACTCAGGGAAATGGAGCAAAACTAGGGGGGCCTAATCACAGTGACGAGGCCAATAATAATAATAATTATTATTTATAAAGATTTTTATATGGTTAAAAAATTTGCTCGGGACAGGATTTGAACCCGCGAATTTATTTACCTTTTAATAATCTTTATAAGGCTCCGTAGCACGGGTTAGGGCTTTAGAAAATACAAAATATTTATTTATTTCGGGCAATTTTTTTAAGGCCCATAATAGGAATACCATAATAATGTCTGTCGCCGGCCCTGGATATCATTGCTAATTTATCAACAAACGACGTAAAAATAAATGATAAAGGGGTCAAGAGTGCGAGGACCTCCAAATTTAGAGTAAACGGCATCTGAGTGTCGGAAAGATCCGTAATCGAGTGGTTTAATGTGAGATTAAATTCGTTTTTAAATGTATAAAAATGCTGGTCACTAGCCTACTTGCATTTATTTCAGGATTTTCAGTAAGTTCATTTCATTTTAATCACAATTAATAATTAAGAGCCAATGGCCTTTACCATCATAATTATAGCTCTCAAAAAAAATCTACGATTGTTCTAAAAATGGTAAACTGAGACACTAAGGCCCGGTTTCTGAGTTGAGAATTTTGCTAAGCAAATGGGTAAGTATCGTCGTAGAAATCAGTATAAATCAGAAACCGGCAGATGGGCCCGGTTTCTGAGTTGAGAAATTGACTAAGCAAATGGGTAAGTATCGTCCTGTCTCTGCAGATTTCTCACAAAAGAGCGTGACGGAGCGATAGAGATAGATAGATGCGAAAGCCTAAGGCCCGGTTTCTGTCATCGTTCAGTCACGCTCTTTTGTGAGAAATCTGCAGAGACAGGACGATACTTACCCATTTGCTTAGTGAATTTCTCAACTCAGAAACCGGGCCCATCTGCCGGTTTCTGATTTGAGAAATTCGCTAAGCAAGCACTTAAATAACCTTCGGCCTCTTCGGATTTCTCACAAAAGAGCGTGACAGAATGATACTTAAGTATTTGCTTAGTGAAATTCTCAACTCAGAAACCGGGCCTGAATCAGATCAATTCAGAAATCGGCAGTAAAGGGTTTAGCCTTCTTCTACAAAACACCTGCAATAAATTCATTATTTTAATCTCTATAATTTTCTATTGATTTGATGGTGTAATGCAAATAGTTCATGGTGCTACAATTTATATTTTCTAACCATGGTAAACCTACGTAATCAATCACACACTGAAATTGCATTGTCGAAAATAATAATATTCAATATGGAAATCGTAAAATCTAGCTATCACCCTGATCAGCCGATATGTTTTTTTCGAGACTTCAGAGTTGACCCCATTCTATAATAATAAAAAGTGGTTCGTATTGGTATGTTTAGACTCGCTTTTACATGACTCCACTGTCTTAATTTTACTTAAATTTTAGACTAGTACTTATTTTTAATAGAGACTCTATCTATCTATATCTATTTATCATGATTTCGGCGATAGCTGTCAGATTCTAAATTAGTCAATTGGGGATCTGTGACAAAATCTTGATTAGTTAGATTCTGTATAATTTCACTATTCTCAGCCCACATCTGCCTACTGCTGGGTACAGGCCTTTTTTACCCTTCACCTAGCCGCGTTTTATTCATTTCACACTACAACCTAGCCATTTGTTCCAGCTATGCCTGTCCATAGACGTGGGCGGCATCATCTCGGGCAACCGTATGGGCGGCGCGCCGCTCGGCCGGTCGCTAGGCAACGGGCAGCTGGACGTGGAGGGCGTCTGTCAGGGTCCAGGCCTGGTCTGCCTCAACTGCACCCATGCGGTATCCTGCGTGGCTCTACCTGTTGGCTGGCTGAAGGTAAAACATTCCTAATACCCTCACGACGACCCGGAAGACCGTCCCAGACGTGGAAGAGATCCGTCCTCTCTGAGACGAAAGAGAAGGGATCAACTTGGCCAGAGCTACCCTCCCTAGCCATGAACAGAGACTGATGGAAAGCCTTTGTGTCAGCCCCAGACTCCGCGGAGGAGTAAAGGGATAAAAGAAGAAGAAGAAGAAGAATAGCCTCACAATAAGGCACTCTGGGAGGGTATTCCAAACATGTGGGTCCTTGGCAACGAATGGATGTCGAAGGTGTCTGCCAGGGTCCAGGCCTGGTCTGCCTCAACTGCACCCATGCGGTGTCCTGCGTGGCTCTACCTGTGGGCTGGCTGAAGGTAAAACAGTCCTAATACCCTCACAATAAGGCACTCTGGGAAGGTATTCTAAACATGTGGGTTCATAGGCAACGGATGGATGTCGAAGGTGGCTGCTAGTTGTATTATATGCTCTTTGCTGCTAGGGTTCAAGCCCGGACTGTCTCAACTGCACCCATGCGGTGTCCTTCGTGGCTCTACCTGTGGGCTAGCTGAAGGCAAAACAGTCATGATACCCTCACAATAAGGCAATAAACATTTGGTTCCCTAGGCAACGGATTGTTGTGGAAGGTATTTTATTTGAAAGCAGATTTTCTAGCGAGTGTTCATATGTTTCATCAAAATCGGTTCAGCCGTTTAGGAGATTATGTTAATTTGAAGCTAAAATGTTGGGGGTATGTTAATTTTTTAATTTAGTAGCTACATGCAGATGGCATTTCCACAAAAACAAAAACTTAGGCCCGGTTTCTGAATTGAGAAATTCGCTAAGCAAATGGGTAAGTATCGTCCTGTCTCTGCAGATTTCTCACAAAAGAGCGTGACTGAACGATGACAGAAACCGGGCCTTAGGCTTTCGCATCTATCTATCTACTCGTAGATGATTTAAACGGCACCTGGTGGCACCTTCTCTCACAAGAAATAGGTAACGCAACCCCTTTTAGATGGTGTAGGTTGTGCCTACCCCCCTACTTTCCCTCTTTGATAGCGCAATACCCAGCCCATTAGGGGTTACTCCCACTCATGAACTCATGGTCTCATCTGTTGTCGTCAGGATGCAAGGTAGACCTTCCGGGTACTGACGGAAGACCAGCGCTGGAGTGGTCCGCCTCTCCAGCACATGCTGAGTCAGAGCCCATTTGCAATTGCCACATCCACATTTCTCTCCAGTACTTCGTTTTTTTTTCTAATCACCTAATTTGTCATATAACTCGTTTTAAGTGTATTGTTTTTGTGCCTCTATGTTATCTGACTTTCTGGTGTACAATGTTTTCTTTGTTTTATTTTGTGCTCTCTGTTATATGTATTGTGTGTGTCGTTTTGCAAATAAATAAAGTACAAATACCTTACATCTCTACTAACGCCCACTTCCCTCCATTCCAGGTCCCTCTAATGCAGTGTGCTGAGGATGAGACCTGCAACGCTCACCTGGGAGGATGCTCCAAGACGCCCGTGCCGGAGTGTGACGTCACCAACGAGAACTATCAGCATGTCTGCGAACAGGTAACTAAGACACTAGTAAGTAAGTATGTTATTTATTTCAGGATAAAATTGTACAATAAGACCTTAAAGTTACTAAGGCCCGGTTTCTGAGTTATGAGATTTTTGCTAAGCAAATGGGTAAGTATCGTCCTGTCTCTGCAGATTTCTCACAAAACAGCGTGACAGAACGATACGTAAGTATGTGCTTAGTAAAATTCTCAACTCAGAAACCGGGCCTAAGGCCCCTGTACCCTGCTTCCTAAGAAGGCAAAACCTTTATTTAAGGGGTAAGCATTTCTCTCCAAAATCTTAAAAAGAAAGGTCAAAATAACAATCGGACCGACTTTTGCGAATTGGAACCAATCCACACAATGATAGTTTTGAGAAAAAGCAGTTTTTGTAACGAGATTATTTTGGAAAATTTTGGTACGTGGTGACGTGACGTGCGGTGGACAAGTGGCCATTGTACATGTATGTAACGCTACTTCGGCGCAGTCATCTCGTTCTCATTGACGTTGACGAAACTTGTGCGGTGGAATTGGCTAATAGCTATCCCAATGGCGACTGCAGACTACAGAGTAATTAGTTGCAGCGCCTACATAGTCGGATTTCGCACTGCTAGGCAGAACAATTTTTGTATGTTGCAGGGGTATAGTGAATACACAACTAACTATAACAATTCCATGTCCTACTAGCTACGACACAACTGAGTGTCACACAAGAAATGAGAAATCGGTAGTTGTCAGTTCGGTATTTTTCAGAATTGGCCCATTTGCATTCTGCAGTACCGTCAGCAAAATATCAAATTTTTCAAACATCAATGGGTAGGCAAAAAGGTGAGATTTCTTCCCATTTTCGTACAATGTAATCGTCCAAGTCACAGCGATAATAATTCAGCATCACCATCTACGACAAAATCCCTTTCTCATCGTATTACAGGCTTGATTATGCTAAGCCGATTTCAAAGGGCTTGAGCTATGCACTACGCCGAAGATCCCAGCCTCAATAAGGTCAGTTGCACAGCACCGAGCCATGCAATTTATGGCAGCCAGTTAATACAGTACACACAAAAGATTTGTCCGTGCATGAAGATGCTTATCAGCCCCGAGTCAAAAGTTCAAGGGGCCATAACTGTACTCGGCACGCTGCGACGGGCTAGAACGAGGAAGTGATTTGATGGCTATTTTGTGTGTGGTATCTTATTTTGTAAAGCTGTTGAGAGATCGCGAGAAAATCCGCGGCTTATGTGGCTCCGATGCAAAACATAGGTGAATGCGTAAAAAATAAAGTATGTACACGGACTGCACCGCGCCACTTAATTCTGTGGTAAAGCATCATTAGTGGAACACGAATAGCATAAAATAAAAAAAAAAAAACTCAGTATTCAAAATAAACATTAGCAAATTTAATTCATAATGCATCAACCTGTGTATCGCACTTTCATCTACGCGATCTAATTTCGATAATTCGGTGCACTGGTTGCCGCTTTTGGCGTCAGCGATACACAGGTTGATGCATTATGAATTAAATTTGCTAATGTTTATTTTGAATACTGAGTTTTTTTATTTTTTTTGAATTTTTATTTTATGCTATTCGTGTTCCACTAATGATGCTTTACCACAGAATTAAGTGGCGCGGTGCAGTCCGTGGACATACTGTATATAGCTGACTTTTCCTAATCTCTGGGCCGTGGCAGTGATGTATGTAGTATCGATAGTAGGTAACGGATCTCAATCGACACGACTTTTGACATACATAGATTTCCAACACTGCCTCATATTAGAAGAAAGTAGGTAAGTTGATAGGACCGTAGGAATGTGTTTACCTAAAATTGAGGTAGAACCTTGATTGGTGTTTCAGAAGTTGTACAAACGAGATGCAGCATAGGTGCCTCAGCGAGATCCTGAATCATGGGAATGCAAATTCACTCGAGACAGGACTTCAACTCGCAAGTCGCAACCTCTGGTTAAACATCCCATACCAGTGCTATGACCCTTTGACGGTAACTACGAGTACTTACCTGTCGATGTGGGGATTGTATATTTTAGTCCTAACTTAAGAAATACGTCCTTTATGTTTTAGAAAATTTTACGTTACACAGCCAAGTCATTTTCCTTCTTTCTGGCCTTCTTTTCCCCTCATTAGATGCTTGTGCAACATCAAAGAGTGGGCTGGTATCACAATCGCGGAAACAAAACTGAGGATAGCCAGGAACAGAGAACGATGCAAAGAGCTGACTGCCAACCTCCAATAATGGAGAGGCACTTCAAGAGAGATAGTTTTAGTTTAAGAAAGTGTTGGGATATTATTTCCAGGTGGGCATCTTTCCGGACGCCTTCGATTGCCGCAAGTTCCACCTCTGCTCGCCAGCAGCCGACCTGCCTTGGGGAGAACCAGCCACCCACCGACCCGCCTTATGCCCGAGAAACTACGCCTACAGCCCGCAAACTGCTCAGTGTTCGGTAACTTACTTACTAAGCGGCTCAGCGACCGTTTGTCCTCCGCAGGCAATAGTCGCCATCTCTCTCTGTCCTAAGCAAGCGTAGCGTAAGGCTGGGTTAGAGCTTATAACTAAATGTATTTCACTCTTTTGTTTGACGTAGAACGGGATAGACAGAGTTATAAACCCATAGAAACGCTCTAACCCAGCCTTATGCTACGCTTCCTGCGCCACTTTTCCATTTTCCACATGAAGTTCGCGCAGGTCTTTTGGAGCTTTCAATGGACTAAGATGACAGTCGTAGATTCGGCTTTTTAATTTCTTTGCGGCAAGCGTAGACAAACGAATCCCATTGTAGGCCTAATAGACCTCGGTCCAAAGCCAATTTCGTAAATGTTTACCTACTGTACTTAAAATATCGTCCAGCAGCCTAACTGGTTGCCTGCCTACCAGCTATCTATGATTTTAGTGGCAATACCACAGTTACAAAATGATCCATGTAGTTTCGTGACAGTAAGTTGAATTAATTTTTTCTCCCTTCAGATCCCCCTCCCAAAAGGCCAGTGCTTCGAACCACTGATACCACCCTGCGAAACGGTCGGGCAGACCCAGGCATTCCCTGGCAGCCCCAACCATTACTACATCTGCCTCTTCAAGAAGACCGACCTACTCCCGCAGATCTTCCTTTGCCCCAACGGATGGACATTCCAAGGTGGCATTTGCAGACCTTACGTACCTGTGGAATATAATGATACTACAACCAAAAAAGCCACGACAGCAGAGGCGGTCGAAGAGGACCCGAAAACCGACTTTAACTACAGCGGCTTGAGCTTCTTTTCAACTGAGAAGACCTCAACGTATCCGCCAGACACTTTTCTAGCTGACAAGTATGATTTGTCGGGTCTAACTACGGACACGGAGGACTCGGGCGTTCAATTCGCGAATTATGAGATGGACGGCTCGTTCGAGACGGGCTTCGGAATCGTGGATTAGGATAATGAATTGTTGGTCATCAATAAAAGGCGCTGCAGCAATTAAGGCGGATTTAGCTAAGCCGATAATGGAGAGCGTTTTATGTTTTATTCGAGTCTGTGGTGGAAAAGTTGGGACGGTGGGAAGCGCTACGGTAACTGGTAACTTTGCTGTAAAGAACCTAAATAAAAATGGAAAATATTTATTTGCACACCATTCTTGCATATCCCAAGGAACCGAGTGGTCACTAGACCGCTTTATTGTGAGTGAAGATGTCACTGGATACTAGTATGTAATGTAGCGCTAAGTTTGTTTTTTACGATCTAAATAACGCTGTACAAACTATCCAAGAGAGGCGGCCCCAAAGAACCGTACGACCTTTCAACGAAATCATTTCATTGTTTTTTTATCTCGCCATTCATGGCAGAAACAATCGTGCTGGGACCTTTATCCCAGAGGCACAAAGGCGGACTTATCGCGGCTATCTCTTCCAGGCACGGATTTAAACCTCCGCTGAAGATTTAGTGGACGCAAATGGGTGCTTAGAAGTGCTTCGTATAGTATTAACTATAATAAGGAAAAAATATATATCATTTTATTTTTGCATCATTTCAGTCTCCTTTCACAGCACGAGGATCTAAAAGGGGTAAGAAATAAAACAATGATTTAATTATTTTACACAAAATTCGCACCCGCATTTACCCAATATCTAGGTACACACGACAGCTCGTCGACCCTTACACGCTAGCACTCTACTCGGTTACGTTACGGGTGACTTTACAACAAAAGTGTACAGTCTGACGTGCTGTCGTGAGTACTTGCAAAAATTATCAATACCTACCCATCCAGTCGGTGCCGTTTTGGCTAGATTTCCCGAACTCCTTCATGCACAAAAAAAAACGTGAAAAGTTAAATATAAGGTGTTACAAAAGATGCTAACTCTTTTTACAGGGTAATAGCACCCGGTGATAGGGATCACAACCTAGATATTTTTTTTGCTCTATGACGTTCCGTTGATTTTTCAATAATAAAATGTGAACGCTGTGGCGGGAGAAAACTATATTTTTTTAAATTGTTTTCATTGACTTTTACACTGTTTTAACAACTCAAAGCTATACAAATGCACCTACACCCACTAACATATTTTTAAATTTGAGCTAATATCAAAAACAAAAAAGTAATGGAACATTTTCAATTTTGAGGTTATAAAATAAAAATTGTTTTTTTTCAACTTTTTTTTACAGAAAACAATCCTGTTGACCAGTAGGTAAAAAGAGTTAGGATGTTTTGTAACACGTTGTATATTGACAAACACTCGGCAAACGAGCGAAAACCTAAATAGGTACCATCTCCATCCATCCATCTCAATTTTCAGCTAATTACCGACCAATTCCACGAAAGCCGAGCTCAAACCCATCACGACTGGCAGGTTCCTTTGTCGAGCTAACGGTGAATAAAAAACACAACAAATCTGACATTCGACATTAGAATTGCATCACAGATCGACCCGGCCCGCGCCAGCCAGCCTCGTGGGAATCTTACCTATACGTTATAGAGCCTCGTTGGTACGTGGATGTGGAGGAGGCGTTTCTGGCGGATGATTTTTCCTACATCATTCTTATCGATGCACCATTCTTCGCAAGTCCCCACACCCCGATCATAGATAAAGATAAAGATAAAAAAATATTTATAGACCAGTGTGCTTATTCTGTAAAAAAAATTACGCACATTTGCTAGTCCTCAAACCCGCTTTATTTCTAGGAAAATATGTAGCTTTTATCGAAATAAGCAAACTTTTTTTTTCGACAAATAGATAATACGTATTATGTATTTGTCAAATTAAAGATTTTTATTTATATTTTCCTCGCAAATAAACCTGTTTTGAGGAGTAACAACTGTGCGTTTTTTTTAACAGAATAAACGCACTGTTCCTCAGGCTCAATTCTGTAACACCGTCGTATTATAGGGTCAAAACTGTATACCTGTGAACCTAACACAAAAGCTAACTTAAGATTCAACGAAAGGAGCGTGACGGAAAGTGCACAATTTTTATAGGCTTTTTTTTTCTATTGTGTACAACAGAACAACAATAATTCAGCAGATTATGTGCAGTTCTGGCCATAAAACTAGTTTTTTGGACAGTACCACTGGTTTGTCGACCACATAACAAAATCAGTTTGATTATTGTTGTTCTGTTGTTTACAATAATGAAAAGAATACAATTTTATTGCCTCGAAACAAAAATCGCTGAACAAAAATAGCTCAGTTTAGCTTCAAAACCTAAAAAACTATTTTAAAAAACTCCCACCAAGCTGCTTTCTTTGGATCTTTAAGAATTTTTCAGTTAGATCTTTCACAGCGTGGTACAGTCGACACACGTAAACCTACTTTTATTCGAAACAGAATTTATTTAAGCTATGAATCTAATAAGTAAACTTATTACCATACGAATATGTACACTGTATTTTAATTTCCTCTTTGCCTCTCAAAATTATGTTGGCCTTTTAGGACAGAAATAAATTACTCTTGGTCTTTGTCTAAAAAGCCTTGTCTACACTAGCCGTCCCGTAACCCTTATAACATTCGTCAGTCGAAATGCCAAGTTGAGCGAATCTACGCCAAACCGCTATACATAGTGTACTGCGCACGAGCAATCTCGAGACTTTATCAAATTGTATATTGTTTTACTTGTATGAAAATATAGGCTTCAATTACAATTTACTAATTATGTCTGTCCTTTCAATGTTTTTCTAGTAGGTACTGCAAATAATATACTGATTCTAAATCTAAAGAATTAGTTGGTTGTAGGAGAAAAACGAGGAAAACCCAGTTTGTCCTTCTAGTGGGAACCTATCGACACGCCATATCATAACAGATATCGTTAAATAAATAAAATAAAATAGAAAAGCCTTTATTATTCCCAAAATCGTTAAAAACTATAAGTAAAGGTAAAAAAAAAAATAAAAAAAAACAGAGTACAGATATCGTACGGTTACTTTATAGCGTATTTATTTTCGTTGGGCTATATGAAGTTTAGGCAAAGGAAGTCCTTTATCTTGACACACAAAAATATGTCAATCTTCCAGTGTTCATAAATTTTCCAGTGAAGTAAACCAGCAAACTGTCATCACATCAGTGTCCCAACTTTTTCAACTATTTTTTGTTGTCTTATAATTCCTATAAGCAATAATTCCTTTTTATGGTACAGTCAGCCACACGCTAGGATATCCCTTTTTGTTCGACTGGCGAGCTACCATGGGGTATCTGTGGCTATAGCCGACCATACACAAAAAATTACACTATCTATCAGCAAAAGCTAGACGAGCTCTACATTTTCCGCCAGAATGACCCGCCAAACCGCCACACCGCGTTGAAAAACCACACCGATAAAGAGGAAAAGTGGCCATAAACAACGATCAAGCGAACCGGTGCTACGAACCGCTGCCTTCAGCACACGTTTACCGATAAAGTGACTCGAGTCGGCGGTTCACTACCGAAGTACCGACCATTCATTACACCGACACCGCACCGACTCCACAAACCACGATGCAACACTAGAGCCTTCCGAAAATTCAAATATTTAAAAAACCTAAAGTAATTTTTTGCCGTAATTTTTTGTTTTGACGCCCGCGCGCGCCGGCCAGTTGTGCTTTTTGGTTTTCTTTTTTTTTTTCGCTTTAGCAGTTCTGTCAGTTTTGGCGCCACATTTTTTCCGTAGTGATTTGGTTATTGAGTGTTTTGTTCCGTCCATTGTTTTGTGCGGCTGAAGCGTTTGACGACGAAAAAGAAAAAAGGTGAGCTTTTATTTTTTGCTAATTCAAAGTAAAAACGAGTTCTCTTTTAATTAATATTTGTTGCCGGCAATTAACTCGTGGCGAAGCCTAACTGTTTAATTAATTAAACGGCGTTCTTAGTTACAAAAGATGTTAGAACAATACTTCATTTTACGAAAACTTATTACAGAGACGGTATGTATTTTAATATCTTTACAATAATTTCCTAACTTAAATGAGGAAGACCTTTTAGTTTTATATGTACCTATATGTATACACTTACTTAATTCCTTTTTCACTTTACGATTGCACGTAAAGTAAACATCTACGAAAGGTTTAACATCGCCGATGTCGTAAACTTTTTAATTGATCTCGTATATTCTTGCCTGTGTCCCTTTGCGTAATCCAAACGCATATCGAAAGCCTGAAAGTAAAGTTTGTTTGTTTCGTTAAAACCTAGCTATAAAAAAATCTTACTCTCATGTTGAAATGGCTAATAGCTTACTAAACGTACGTTTTGTATCAAAACGATTCCCCTTATATTATACCATGAGTTACTAGGTACTTACCTATTGCTGATCTACTTTTTTAGGACTATGTACATGAGGTTGTTAAAACAAAGAACTCTGAGCAAGACAGACAATAATAATGCACAAAAGATCGCGAACTCAGCTATCTTCAAAACGTAGTTTCCAACTAAAGTGATCTGCGCCTCTATTCTCTAAAAAATCCACTCAACCGTTGATGAGTCAAAACACTCGAAAATAGCCCTTGTTGAAATGGAAAGGTTATTTTTAGGGTGGATATTTTAGAGAATACAGGGGCTGACCCAAGCCGCGGGTAAAACCTAGTAGTAACAATATGCGAGTAAGATACAGTTTTAATTTCGGCCTCATTGCTCCCAATTTCGGAATAATGTGACGACAGTAAATTACTTTACGGCCATGAGCAAAGCGATTTTGTGGCGCGGAAATAAACGCCGAGCACGAAAAAGGGAATAAGTAGGCAGTATAATAATTATTTTGTGACGACATTCAGGGCTGTGTGTGTCGAAGTCACGAAATATTGCACTTTATGCAGTACCTGCTGGGCTAGCATGAGAGCCTTTACATGGATAGCATGGGGCTAATTCTCGGGAATCTCGCATTCGACACATCTCGAAGGAAAAATCTCATGTCATTTCGATCTCGACTCCTCCCGACCACTCGAGTCATGTCAAGCGAAAAAGGCAAATATCTCGCAGAAATCTCGTGCCTTTTATGTCTAGGATGACTTCGTGAGAATAGGAGATGTGACTTTTGCCGCAAAATGGGTTTTTTGCTTTGAGATGTGTCGAATGCGAGATTCCCGAAAATTAGCCCCCTGCTGGGTTAGCATGAGAGCCATATCTATATGGATACGATATCTCATTCCTTTTCTCTTTTCATAATCCATCTTTTCATAATTATTTAGAGCGGTCAGAAGTGGGTCCATTAATTACGTGAGATGATTTTAGCGATTGATTTTTCGAACCCCCCTTGGTGAGATATCGTGAGATTTGGCTCGACCTCCTACTTTCAATATTTACTTTCAAAGCACCTAGTTTCTTATTAGCTTTGTAAAAATTAACGATTTCTATGTAGGACAAAATAATAACGTTGATGAAAGAAACGCGAACCATATTGAAACTATTTTTTTATCAAAAATTAATACGAACATAAGTAGGTACTTACAATTTCATTTTCTCAAGTTCTGATCCGATTCTTTCACTTTTCGTTACTGTCATGTCACTCGCATACAGAATTAAAGGTCGTATCTTACTGAACAGGTTTTCGGTGAATTTCTGCTCTAATTAACAAGGTTGGAAGTGGAATAAAATATTTTATACCCAGCGGTGAATGGGTGCCTTCTCAATCAAGATGTAGGTACATCACTAGCTTAGTAGGTACCTACTTGTTGTTTTTAAAGCACTAACCCATGTTAGGTAATTATGCAAAAGCAGAGCATAGAAAGAGTTTCGTTTTTTGAACTTACATTTTTACAACTGTGGGTCTACTGGCTAAGACGAAGCCGATTGCCATTGGCGAAAATCGAAGTTCGATTTTTGAAATATGTACCCAGTTCATTTTACCGCCACGCAGTTATTTTTTCCTAAATCGAACTTCGATTTACGCCAATGGTAATCGGCTTCGTTTTAGCCGGTAGAACCCCTGTGTTTTAAAGTCTATTTTGTATTCATTATGATCATCATCAACCCAACTTAGCCCACTGTTGGGTATACAGAATATAGGATTCGAATTCGTTACCGACTCCACCAAATGTATGGAGCAGCTGGTATTTTTTGGAGATTTCGCACTTAGTCCTATAGTAAAAGTTGCTTGTCAGTTAATTGACCCCTTTCAGAGTGACAGGACCATTCTGAAACATCCATAGAGGTATTTAAGGTATTTTTTCCCCTCTCACAACCTCTCGGGGTTTAGGTTTTGTATTGTTTGTAAGTATCCTACTTACCTATATTATAAATGAGAAAGTTTGTGAGTGAGTATGTTTGTTACTCTTTCACGCTGAAACGGCTGCACAGATTTGGATGAAATTTGGGATGGAAATAGCTTAGACATTAGAGTAACACATAGGCTACATATTATCACGCTATTACACTTAGGGGCAATGTAAACCACACATATTTTTTCTGCAGTTCACGCGGACGAAGTCGCGGGCAAAAGCTATTCTATACTTATAATAAAACTCTAGCGAAGTCAATTCTGTACATTGAATATTTTTAGAAAAAAACTAGCAGGGGTTACTAAGTAAACTATACTAAATCCAAAAATGCAAAAAAAACGGTTTATGTCTGTCTGTCTGTCTGTCTGTCTGTCTGTCTGTCTGTCTGTCTGTATGAACACGATAAACGCGAACACCGCTGAATAGTTTTCAACCAAACTTAACATGGTCGTAACTCACGTTTCTGTGAGTAACTTAGGCTATCCGATGTTTAGAATACATTGCGGGTTGCAATTTTAACTTTGTTTTTTTGTAAGAAATATTCATAATTTGGATATGGCTTCTTGAGAAGGTATGTTAAGAAGGTGATACTGAACATATTTCTGCAAAAAAAAAAATTAAGTCCGACTTTGAACCACATTCTCTCGAAAACCTACATTGCGGGTTGCAATTTTAACTTGATTTTTTGTAAGAAATATCCATAATTTTGATATGGCTTCTTGAGAAGGTATGTTAAGAACGTGATAATGATGACATTTCTGAAAAAAAAAAATTGAAAAGTCAGACTTTATTATCTCGGAAACCGTTGATTTCCCAGGCATAGTTCCTTGGGCAAAAATGTTCTATATGATGAGGACTATACGTATATTTTATTTTGTTTTTATTTTATTTTAGCGGAAAATGTTAGTTCTACAAGCGTAGCATAAGGCCGGGTTAGAGCGTATCTATGGGTTTAAACAATCGGTATCTCACTCTTTTGTTTGACGTAGAGCGGGATGGACAGAGCCATAGATACGCTCTGACCCAGCCTTATGATGCTTGCTGGAGGGAATTGTGAGTGGTTTTCGGTGGAGGTCGGACAAAGTTTATCGATGTTAGAAATGTAGTACTGTTGCGTCGCGGTCGAAATGTTCTGGGTTTGAACCCACGCGAGGTTGAAATTTTTTTTGTGCCTTTTTAAAAATATTTACTCTACTGAGCCCAACTTGATATGAAAAACATATACTTTGTTTGCCGTAGAGCGGGATAGACAGAGTTATTTGCGGTAGATACGCTCTAACCCAATCTTATGCTTTGCTTGCTGGCTTAGCATGAGAATGGGTAAGTCCTTATCTATGGGCTTATAACTTTATCTATCCCACTCTACGTCGAGAGAGATACATATAAACCCCCATACTTCCCAGGCAATTCTTATGCTAAGCTTCCTGGTACCTTACACGGGCGATACCTAATCTAAACAAAACATATTTTATCATAAATGTATTGTTTAGATTAGGGCACACACACACAGACAGACACACAGACAGGCACACCCTCATAAACACATAAACAGACACACACACAAAGCTATCAAACTTATGAAGTTATGACACCCCTCTTTTTTGGTCGGGGGTTAAATAAAACCTTCCTTTTGAGTTTTCCTCCACAGTCGAATTTAAATTAAATGTCAAATGTGTAAAAACGCATACGAAGTCGCGGGCACAACTAGTTTACTATAAAATAATACGTCTGTTTACTTACATTACAGTACTTACTGCAAATCCTACTAGGTATATCATCGGCTATACGTAGATGAAAGAACCACGCTTCATTGGCTCTAAAACAAAATGTTGTAAGTAGATTTGCAACATTGGTGAAACTCTGTTTGAAAATTATTACTATGACAGCACAGCTGGTTATAATTTTATACTTGCAAAACTGGTGCTTATTGTTGTGATAATTTTACTGATGAGATGAGATGAGAATGGGATGCGACCTTTTGGAACTGAGACGCGTGCGGAAAGCAAACTCGCATCGAAGCAACCCTGTCAAAGTAAAATAATAGTTATTTGTTATGCAAGAATGCAAAATTATTGTTTGCGGCGAGTGCTTGTATTCAGAAGCACGAAACGCAAATAATATTGCATTCGTGCGAAACACAAAACTTTTCATCTCACAGAAGCGAGGAAAAGACTTTGTTAGCCAAGCGGGAAAAACTCTATAGACAACTACTTACAGGCAAAACAGGTGAGTCGAATAAGTTCCTTTTAAAAGCATATTTTACTGTAGTTATGGCTGCCGCACTAAAGTTTTCAGCTTCGTTGGTATTAAAACCATTCGTTTTATTAATAATTTCCTGAAGTTTATTTATCCAGACACAAAAATTATGTAAATAAAAGAATCTTTTTTTTTCCGGCTACATTCTGAACTTTTACCATACAAAATTAAAATTTCTAGAGATAAACAATAAATTCAATTATATCGTTCGAAAAAATGTATTTAACAAACCAACCCATGATTATCTATTTTATAAAACAGAAGAGGAGCATTTTTTTCATTTACTGTTATTAAAAATAAATATAGTGTTACAAAATATTAAAAAGACTGTAAGAAAAAACCGAGTTTCTGAATGTTCTATTCCGTGACTTTAGATGCCTATGCCTCATTTGCATTCACAGTTTTGTATAGAAAATTGTCACTTGCGTGGAGAGTCGCGTCTAAACGAGGCTCTACATTTTGAAGCTTTTATGAACTTATAATATAAGGCATCTAGTGAAACGGCCAGTGTTTTTTCTTTTTCTGCACCGTGGGGCGTGCAAAAAAGGGCGTTCAAATTTCGAAGTGAACAAAAATGCAGATTGGTTAAATTCGGGTTTTACACGGTTGTAAGTTGCTAGTAACAGCAAACTTTCCGAGCATGGGAGATGAAAAGTATATTTTCGATTGACTTTGACAAGGTTCCATCCCATTCTCATCGCGCGCGGATTATACTTAGGTAGGTACTTTTTTGTAATGTGACCTAATACTCAATGCCTGAAATATATTTTGTGGTTACAGTTTTCGGGTAACCATGTAATTACAGCCTTTTCCAATAACTGCACACCACAGCCATTAATGATTCACAAATCACCATCACAAATAAAGGTGCGTTGTAAATAATTATAATAATCGAATGTTTTGAGCCGAGGGTATTATAAGGACCTTTACGTGAAAACCCGACGAATGATGTTATTGCAAATTATCGTTTTATTATTGGGTATCTGTAAAATGTTACGACGAGGGATTTATTCGTCAGTTAACTTCGCTTTATTAGGCATTCTTCAAATGGCGTACAAATAAACTTACTATGTTTAAATACGATGTTCTACATCTACACAAGTGCACAGTTCAAGTTGAAAAACCTAAGGCCCTATTTAATTCACCCATAAGTAATTAAACTTAATTAATTAAAAATTTACGTTACCTAAATCGGAGAACTTCTTTATATCTTGTTGTTATGTTACTATGAACAGCATAAAAACTTGTATAGTTTTGTACCAAAAAACTCTACTCTAGCATCTACGTATTGAGATGTTTTATACACCGTCAAGTGGCACCTTCACTCAAACTAGATGGGTGAAGATACCACTCGGCGCTGCAGTGCCGTAGGTACACCCTGTAAAAAGAGTAAGGACCTTTTGTAACACGTTGTACGCTATGCGTGTCGCCGACTGTACCTAGACAGTTTCCACAAGTTCTAGCTTTCTATTAGTTCAAAGACCTAAGAAACTTTCTCTGCTGCATCAAGTCCAAGTTAATCCGCGTCTCGATAGAAACTCTACGTATTAATTGCTTTTGAATGCTTACATGAAGTTACATGTGCTTGTGCAGGGGTCGGCAACCTGCGGCTCGCGAGCCAAATGCGGCTCTTTCGGTATAAGTTGCGGCCATGTTGCGGCTCTTAAGTTCGATAAGCAAAAAATTTAAAAAGAAGTGGTTCTGAATACAAGCACTTGCTGCAAACAATCATGTTTCATCTTTGCTTAACAAATAACTATTTTAAGTTCGAACATGATCCAAATCGGTCGAGGGGTTGCCAAAATATTATGGGGGTTGTAAAGTTTATTATGCAATGCGCGCGCGCCTACGTGAATGATGTTAGCAAAAAGTTAATCATCACGACTTCACAGTTCGGGGCAAACTACTAGTAAATATTGTCGATGACATCAGGGAGCCGTTCGGAACGCTATGCCCAAAAATGGGCAACATTCATGGTCTGAATAGATACATAGGTAGATAAATTGTAAGAAAGCTGTAATTTTACCACAATAATATCTTAAAAGTTCTTCAGTCTACTCGTCACCAATGGCGCCTGCAACGGTCTCGAAATATTGGGGCTCACCAAATAAATAAAAATCGAAGAATACCGCTTTTCTTATATACCTAATCGAAGCGCTCACAGCCTAGTTGTACTAGCCGTTCTTAATCGATTGGCAAAGTTAAGCAACAACGGCCGCGGTCAGTCCATGGATGGGTGACCGCTAGTGGCAATAATATCTGAGCGCTTCCGTGCTTCGGAAGGCACGTTAAACCGTTGGTCCCGGTTGTTGTTGATTAATAACAATCGTTAAGCCATGTCAGAGACCCTTTGGGTGGCCTAAAAACTCTGACACCAGGGGTGGCTACTACCTCATACGATTACCTACCATATACCTAATGTTCTTGATGTAGGTCTGTCAGGATGGTATAGGTGCTTTGCAAGCCTACTCCAACTAAAACAATGTCCCAGGCACTGCAGCGGCGAGTGGTCTCTTCACCCATCTTGTGTGAGTGAAGGTACCACTGTACGCTGTATACATCATCTCATTACGTAGATGCAAAGGCCTTTATTAATGTTCTTGAGGTTTTCTCTACATCAAATGTCCCAGGCACTGCAGCGGCGAGTGGTCTCTTCACCCATCTTGTGTGAGTGAAGGTACCACTGGACGCTGTATACATCATCTCATTTCGTAGATGCAAAGGCCTTTTTTAATGTTCTTGAGGTTTTCTCTACATCAAACTTTCTTGAGGATTTCTTCCCAAGGCGCAACGATATTTTCGGATTTAGGTATACATGTATACCTAATCATTGTTGGCGTTTGTATTTCTAATTCTAGTATTCTAAGAAATATCAACGTGACATTTACAGCTTCCTTTGTCCGGGTCTCGTGCACTTTCTTTGTCATAATGTCATCGGCTGAAGGTCAGGCCCACCGCAATCATTCGTCATCTAATCATCGGTCAGTGTTTAATAGTCATTTTAGGTGACTAATCATCTGTTGCCGCTATTTAAACCTTAGCAATCAATCTTTACGAATATGTGGTAGGTACAGGTACCTACATACTTGCTCACATAGAAATTTTATTTTTGTTCTGATTGTTGCGGTAATACAGTTTTTTATACACAAATAATGAATAAATCAATAGAAATATTTTCTAGGTAGTTGTAGCGAGAACCGTAAGTAATAAGACTAGCTATAATACATGCAATATAACCTCCTCAGCTGAAACTGTTTTACCACCAATTTTATTACTCAGAAATAAAAGCAAGAGCTAATATCCAAGGCTGTACTTAACCTAGAATGTAGGAAACGAACTACCTCCGATGATTTTGGATCTCGGCCAAATCCCTTCAGATAATTAAAAACAGCCTACAGATAAAAGTTAATGCGGATATCTTCATTTACACACAAATAGCGTATTACGGTGCGTTTAGACTGGCAGTGCAAGAATGCACACAATCAACACTTTCCTCTATAAAATTGTATCATTAGTTTCAGTAGGTATTTTAATCAATATACCTCTCACGTTTTGCTGCTGGCTTTGCATGAGACACCGTATAATTAGAGGCTTATAAACTGATATATTATGTTGTCTAGTGGCACAAAAACGTCAACTAGGATCGACAAGTAAGTAAATAACAGCTGAAAGTAACACCTTTTTCGGCGCGAAAAACGCATCGCTCTAATTTCTTTCAGGCTATTGTTTTTAGTATAAAAACTATTTGCAAACCTCCGTATTGGTCATCTACTGATGTAAACTAAGTTTCAGTAAAATCCAGCCTGCAGTTTAGAAATTAAACCGGAACTACGTTTGTATGGGAAATCGCTGCTTCTGGGCGTTCTTAAGGCACAAACCTAGGCCCAACTAGGGTCGCCAATGGAAAAAAAATCAAATGCGCTCAATGGAATTGTTGTCTTTTCGGGATACATGGCCAAAAAATCTCAAGATGCGACTTTGTACACTACTTGACAGGCGCTGCTTGATGCCGAGTTCTCTAAGGATGTGTCGTTGGTTCTGAATTCCGTCCACGATACAGGTCGCGTCACGAGTTATGAGCGCTGACCTTGAATGCGCAGAACTCATTTTTTCGGTCTGTTTGGTGGGGTACGCGGGGGGCGACGGAGAGGCGCGGTCGCCGGCGAGCGCGGGCGCGTGATTGGTAGATCAGTCGCTCTAGCTAGCCTCGGGGTACAGTCGCACACATCGTTTTTTTGTTTCGTCGCAGAAAGAATGCCGAAACAAAATGTTTTAAAAAGCTAGTTCAGAAAGATTCAAAAAAGTTATTGAGAACCATACATATTAGATTGAGATTATTGTTCATTGATTGTACACACGATAGCACGACAGAGTGTACACTTTTGTTGCAAAAGTCGCCCGTAACGTAAGTGAATAGAGTGCACGCGTGTAAGCGTCTATGTGCTGTCGTGTGTACACCCATTTTATCGTAATGTCCGTTAAAATAATTTTATAGAAAACCATTTAAAATATAACGAGTGCAAAATCCGCAAAGAATACTTTCAATCTTTAAGTTTAGTCAGTTTCTCCGATTTTTATAGTATCTCACTCAACTATAGTTCAGCTCAGCGTCAGTCTTAGATCCCGCGTGGATATTAGACAGTTTGCGCGCGATTGTACACACCTGCGCAGACATCCCCACCAGTTTCGTCGAGCGCTCATAACTCGTGACGATACCTGTACTCCGAGCATTTCGTCGTGGTGTACTTTGACCGTGAAAACGCGGCTTTAAACGCGCCACTACACAGAGTGGAGGGTATCGATGGAAGAGCCATTGCTCTTATCTCCCTGGGGGTTCAGCCCGCAAACGGTTCGGTAGCTAGGTATCTTAAACACCTACCGTGTCGATACGGAAGGACAGATCAAGGCACCAACACGCTACTTTACTATCAAAGAACATAACGCAAGAAAAACATCTGGCTAGAATGACAGACCACGACCACAAAAACTTACGCACAGGGACATGTTGGTTTATCAATAGTTGGTCCGATAGTGACGTTTGATCCCCACAAGAACAAAAAAAAAAAAAAAAATTATTAAAAAAAACTTGCACTTTGTATATATTTTTTAATCTATAAAAATAATGGAACGAAAACAATATCAGCTGTTCCATACATAAGGTAGACTGCACCAAATCACAGAGGAAAAAAAGAACAAATGTATGGAACAGCCAGCGAACTGGATAACATGGAACAACTTCTTCAAAAAAAAACAATCCTCTAACACTGCACACGCATCTACGCGCGCAGGTTGCGTTGTCAAAAATATTTTAAACCAATAAGAAAATAGGAAACTCCTTGATTGGTTAATTGTTTACGCGCCATTGATGTCATTGGGCTTTTCACAGTGACAGCGTCATGCCATGCTGCAGAGGTCAAAAGCTTTGCACAGATTATATTTGATAATCTGTCATCGTGAACTGTAAAAGTTTCTATATATATAAACAGAAAATCTGTATGTTTGTCTGTTTTCGTATAAATCTGCGGTTATACGTATAGATAGGTACCTAATATTGTCTAATGTTTATTTGATTGTTAATATCACAAGTGGGCAAGACACCTGGCGAGACGTACCGATGGCAGATGGACAAAGTTCATTGCGGAATGGCGACCCCAAGGGGATGAGATCGGTTGGCAGACCACCAGCCAGATGGTCCGACGACATAGCCCAACTCTTTAGATTTTACACTCGGAAAACCGTGGTTGCACCTGGCACAGGATCGTGAGAGTTGGCGTAAGCATGAAGAGGCCTATACTCAGCAGTGGGTGTTAAAAGGCTAATGATAATATAACAAAAAAAAAATCTTCATTTAAAAATGCTTAGAACACATTCTTGTTCGTCTGCTCGGAATCCAATGCTGTTCATTCCGTTTCAGACGGATTGCTTCTACTCATCGCCGTTTTCGTGCAGGATCTTTAGGAAGTCTAAGATAGTAAAAATCGAACAATACAACATTATATCCGAAAAAAAAGAAATGGCGGCAAGCAAAGCCGAGGGTAAAAGTTTTATAGTTCCGCTTTATGAGTCCAAGATAATCGCACTGATGAATTTATCATGTTAAAACATACTAAGATGGCGAAGACCGCAAGCAAAGCCACGGGAAAAAGTTAGTTTCATATTTTTATTTGGGTTTATTAAAAGTTGTGAATAAAAACGCTACGAGACATTACTTCCGTATTGTAACCGATACCCACTGCTTTGTGGTGCACATCAGCACGGCTTTTGCATCATTTTACGGCACATGAAGGCATTTTCTATAGTTTATTTTATTTCATGCTTGTCTGAAATATAATTTTGTTTACTGTGTAGTATCCCTACTCGCTTGTCGATAGTATCGCATTTCATTTAGAGCCTAGATTAAAAAAAAAAAACTAAGCTTGATATATGGCAACCCTATGTGTCACTTCCTTTTAGCGCGTCTAAATGGTATCGTCGTTTTATTTTATTTTTGGCGTTAAATCAATAAATACGGAGAAGAAACGAAGAAAAAGACAGTGTAATGTGATTCACATAAGTAAACGTGAAAGAAGTGTTCAAAACCTTTGTAATCGGCGGTTAAAACTACGTGAAAAGCAAGTTCCAAGAATGAGCCGGCGTCGCCGGCACAAACTGCCTTATCTGACACAATTATTTGCTGCTTTCTACAGGATTCGACTAACCAAATCTACAGGTTACAGATTAAGTTCAAATATAAAGACATCTAACAGGTAAGACCAAACATGTTCACGAAAATGATTTTTTCATAACCTAAAATCTAGGTAGAAAATAAGAAACCCCAAATCACAAGAAAGACAACATATCTATGGATGATATATCCTTGAGGCTCCTGCAAATACATCGGTTACTTACCCGATAACCCCTTGCTACGTTTTGTTACTCTATAGATGTTTAGAAGTCTTGTCACAGAATGCCTTACAAATACAATACCTTACCTACGTAAGATGTCCTGACTCCAACCTATACATCGGATACGCGCGATATCCCTTTGCTACGTCGTGAGCATGAAGTGTATAGATGCCTTGTTATTTAATAATAATAAGATGAGCTACCTACGTAAAAGAGTCCAGAATCCAGCCTATACATTGGATACGAGATATCCCTTTGCTACGTCGTGAGCATGAAGTGTATAGATGCCTTGTTATGTAATAATAATAAGATGAACTACCTACGTAAAAGAGTCCAGAACCCAGCCTATACATTGGATACGAGATATCCCTTTGCTACGTCGTGAGCATGAAGTGTATAGATGCCTTGTTATTTAATAATAATAAGATGACCTACTTACGTAAAAGAGTCCAGGCTCCAGCCTATACATTGAATACGAGATATCCCTTTGCTTCGTCTGGAGCATGAAGTGTATAGATGCCTTGTTATTTAGTAATGAGATGCCCATTCTTCCGTTGAAATTATCCGGGAATGGAAGACCAACTTTGAAAGTTGTTAAGACGGTCTATCAAAGTGACAGCTGTCTCATAAGCACCAAGCATAAGATATACTTATATATTTTGATACCTAGGAGACAAAAGGATGGGAGATGCTGTAAATAAGTCATGAAAGATTAGGAAACAGTGAAGAAAAGGACAAACAACAACATTCACTAAGAAGGAATACCTGCCTACAATATACAATATGCCTGGCTCTGGCTCTCATAACGCGAGACGTTAAAGGATCCATGTTAAAATCCCAGTTCATACAGGTAGCTAACACCATGTATAAGACACCTATACAGGTTACTTAACATGGACAGGCCTAACTTATGCCAATTATTATGAGTACCTACGTGATGCTGAAAATAAATGTCAAAAAACATGTATTATACACACAAATACCTACTCAGTTATGTGTGTCCGATTCCTCAAGTATGCCACAACACTTCTGGTGACATGCTTTCTCAGCCTAGTTGGACTAGCCATTCTTAATTGATTGGCAAAGTTAAGCAACCACGGGCATGACCAGTCCATGAATGGGTGGCCGCTAGTGGCAATCATAGCTGAGCGCTTCCTTCCCTGCTTCACAAGGAACGTTAAACCGTTGGTCCCGGTTGTTAATAACAATCGTTAAGTCAAAACTCTGACACCGGGTGCCCACTACTTCATACTATTATCTACCTACTTCCGGTGACAGAACTTAGTTTAGCACCAGAATCTACAATTTATTTAGAACTTAGCAATAAATGTCTAGAGACACGTCCAATAAAAAGAAAATTTTAATGATTGCTCTTTGACAAACAAAATTTTGTAAGCTGTCTTCGCAAACGCACTGTCAACTGTCAGAAAACTTTTTAGGTTAGAATAGAATTGTATTGGAAAACAAAACATTAGATAAATTATTCAGAGTGAAATTTTATTATGCAAAACATGCTATAGTTGTCCAAATATTGCCCATGAAATGAGAGAATAATGAACAGTTATGCTGTTTAAATTCATTACCTATGTGATTCAAACTAAATCATAGTTAAGTACCACAATTACTTTGCTAATTAGATAAAAACAAACAAACGAATCAAGAAGTTCACAACATTGTGAATTATAAAGTATATCACTACAGATGTATCGTCTATTAAATCATTACCATGAATGAGATTATGAAAGTTTAGTGTTACACGGTTACACCCCAGTAAAGGACACTATGTTCTAAGTGTTACTCCTTCCCAGTGAAGGCAAGAAGACAAGCAATACATAAGTTTGGGTAATATAAGTACCTACCAACACATAAATAGTCAAGCAGACAAAAGCATGTAAAATCACAGCGGCTAAAGAACTTACAAATGTTTAACATCAGCACAGCGACCCGAAATGAGTCCTCAGACACAAGAGGTCACCACTGGTCTCTGTCATGCGCATACTCCTTCCAGTCATCTGCCTTTAGTTTGCACAGGTCATTGCAAAACTTCATCCCACCGTCCCAAATCTTTAAGATGGAAATACAGCCAGAAGCATTGTAAATCATGGAAAAATCACTCAATGTTGACAAGACGGGGTAATAATATCACCTTCAAGTTCCCTTCATACAAAAAAGTTAAATTATGAAGTCATTACGTTTATGCACCAAATCTACCTGTACAACTGTATGACCAACAGTAAACTGTATGAGTGAGTATAGTCTCTAAAAGTGGGGTCTGATACGTAGGCATGGTCGGAGTGATCGGAGGCAATTCAGTATGGAGAGGAGTAGCCATTAAAAGCAAACTATTCTTGGCTGATATTATAAAAATATAGAAGTTACCCACAGTGGTGGTCTATTTACAAAGACAAAATATATGAATGAGTGATTTGATAAGCATAAAATAAACATTAAATTATTTATTCTAATATTGTCATTATTACAGGATCCATCTTCAAACAGTCATGGTGATTGGTGAGCTTACTGTCAAGAAGAAGGTATTCAGTTCCATTAAATGACCTCTCAAAAGAGGTATTTTACCAATACCAAGGATTAAGATGCAGCTCAAAATGGTATGTTAATATTACAAGTTTTATCTCAGCTCATCCATAACAGATTGCCATACAATGGAGTACCTCCGCAATGAATGGTGAAATATTATAGCTGTGTTACCCTTTGAGCTCTCAAGATGGACAGATCTGCCCAGGCAGTCATTGTTTATCTATTGTTCTTTTTATTTTAAGTTTGTACCTTTTTAACCTACCACTGCTTTAAAACTTATCAGGCTGGCAATAATAGATTGGGTTGATTATCATACCTACTTATTTTTCTAATGATACCTACCTACTTATCCATCAGACTAGCCTTATATGGAGCTGAAATAGTAGAATTAGATCATGAAACATAGTCAGAAAAAGCTCAACAACACCATATCGGATGTACCTACTACCTACCTGCTATATTAATTATTGAGTAACTAAAATTACCTTATGAAGAGAGTCTATTAAGATTACTTTAAAGTTTATTATCAAAGTAATACCTATACATGGGTTTTAGAATGAGACTTCAATGGAAAATTGTGACGTCACACTTATTTATTTACATGTTCCGAGATAAAAATTACTTTAGGTTTCCAAAAATCCAAAAATGTGGATTTGATTTCTCTGATTACTCTAGTTTCCTATGCATACATATCTTTGTTCAAAACAAGATATTTATTTTATGTAAGTATATTAAAAAGCACTAACCGGTGCTAGGGAACATTATAAATTACATTATAAAATCCCTTCCACACTGATTGGCATAGGTACTTACTTCAATCAGCAGTTGTTACGGGATAAGTACAGTAAAAAAGTGTGATAAGCCTTCAGGCAGTAAAATACATGCCTGTTGCTAAGTTATAAGCTTAGACAATCTAGCTATCCAACAAGATTATAATGTTTATGAATTTTGACTATTTATGACTACTGCTCTAATACTATACTACTTGTGCCTATTATTATTCTCAGCCCATAAGCTTGGGGCCATATGTATAAATAATAAAAGTAATAAATATTTATTTAAGGTTCAGGCAATCAACAGAGTACCTAAAAAATGTGTTACAAATTCAAAGTCATAGCGCCTTTGTAAATTTACATAATATTGCCTGATATCTAAATGACTTCTTTGGGTAATTTTTTACCATTATTTACAATATTACAAAGCCATATTAAGCAATGTTGCCGACAGTGAAGTCAACGAAGTTACCTACGTCATCCACCACTCCCCTCACACTATGTAGTGACACCACCACTTACACTAAGGAGTGGTGGATTTGCTACTTGACATGCTTAGATCATCTAAAGATATATGCCACAAGTTTAATTTTTATTTCACGCTAGTATACTTTCATTCATCGAATGTCACACCCTTTTGAGGATGTCTAGATATTCCTTTAAAAAATACTTCTCTGACAACATCGAAAAACAATTAGTATTTTAAATGCCACATTGGAAAGGATTTCTCTGCGGTAGAATGACATTTTATATAGGTACTGGAAAGTGTTATTTCAGAATAACAAACCTTTAGGTGCCTAACAAATTTATTGGTGCCTACAAATTATTAGGTTTTATTTGATAATACCTACCTCACAAAGTTATGATATTATCAAAGTACTTATAGGCAGAAAAGATTATACATAGGTATAACCTAAATTATCATTCACTCATTCAGAATTAAGATCATCAATGTTAGGTACACAATGGTACATACCAAAGTTTGAGGAAAGTAATTAGACAATAAAGTACCGATTACAGATACTTGCGTAAATTAATAGTCATACCCATTGAGTGTCCTCAATTAAACGAAAAAATTACGTTACTTTTCAATTTGAAATTCATTACTTTTAAAGTTATGAGTGTAGTGAAATAACTTTGTTATTTAACTGAAGAAGAGCCCATTCCACACGTGGCTCTGAACAGCTACACAGTAAACAAAATTATATTTCAGACAAGCATGAAATAAAATTTAATAATTAAACGAACTTACATAAGTGAAGTTCTGATTTTAATTTTATGAATGCTTGTCTGAAATATAATTACCCACCCTACCCAGCATGTTGAAAGTCAACTAGCCCTGGTGGAATGGGAATACCAAAATACTCTAAAAAAGTGACACATAGGGTTGCCATATATCAAGCTTAGATTTTTTTTTTTTAATCTAGGCTCTAAATGAAATGCGATACCATCGACAAGCGAGTAGGGATACTACACAGTAAACAAAATTATATTTCAGACAAGCATTCATAAAATTAAAATCAGAACTTCACTTATGTAAGTTCGTTTAATTATTAAATTATTCACGACAAAATTTGTCAAAATTGACGTTTTCTCGGTCATGTCCGTCGAACTACTAAATCGTGAGAGGAACCATTTTGTAGGCTCCGCCCACACAGGAACCATTTACGTTAGGTCATTTCTCAGGGCTAATGCGGTCTCTAACAGCTGATAGTTTTTTCGCTCCATTTGTTTTGCCACCTAGTATGTACAAGTCGTTTGTAGTGATCAGTAAACAGCCTACTTAAAGTTCCGCTATCGAATTCGATTGCACCCTGTAGTGGTAGCGCAAAACTATCGTATCGTTTATCTTAATGCCATAACACAGTTACAGAGTGAGCAGTGGTCACTTTGAATAGATAATTATTATGAAACAACAATGATCAGCAACGTATGAAACTGAAACAATGGCGAACCCTTCCTTTCGTTGCATTTGTTTTGTAGTGGTTATCTTAAACGAATATCGGGAGCCGTGTCTGAACGCTTTTAGCTAAATAGTTTCTTAGACAAGTCTCTTTAACCGCACGTTCTACTGTATTGTACAGTCGGCCACACGCTCAAACCTGAAAATCGCCAAACCACATTACTTAAATTTTTCAAAGGAAGCTACTTTTATTCTGGAGTTGACCCCCAGAAGGAAAAAGAACAAGGAACTCTTGGTGAAATGGTGAGTGATTGCGTTACCAGTCTTTAAAATACATATAGTTACAAATTTTGAATTTATTTTGTCATGAAATTATCTCGGAACATAACGAACCAACATTCACAAAGCTTTCAGTGAAAACTGTATACACAAAACGCGGATAGATTACTTAATACAAAAAAACTGATGACGAGTAAAATAAAATTGAGCGTCAATAATCAAGTATTTTATCCGTTTACGTTTTTACTGAAATATTGCAAAAACACGAAACAAAGGCGTGCCGAACAAACCGTTTTGTATTGTAAAGTTACTGAGGTAAATCGAACAAATTGCGATAAAAACAACGAAGCTTTGTCCGAACCAAATCAAACGTGGTCAGTATGTGTTAAAGCGCCATCTATACTAAGTGCTCGACACCTGAGGTGATCCATGGATGAGATGGTGCTATGATGACTGATGTACCAAGAACTTCCAGATCTATCCACGGACGGTGGCGTGGCGCTAGTAACGCACCCTATATAAGTAAATCCGCGAGCCCCCTCGCTCTCTTCGATCATTTGATATACCTACAGACAACACTGTATTTTTATAATTGCAATAAACTCATCAAATTGTACCTGAAATCATTACACTCTTCATTGAAACTCCAAATAGTCAGATCCCTGAAATTCAAGAGCAAAAACATGGACCTCCAGAGCCGAATATAATTGGATGAAGATCACCAGCATCGGAAGGGTCTGTCTGACCTATCGTTCCACATCCTCATCCTCGTGGTTTCAATTCTGTGCTAAAACCTTTATTAACCGTGTTCAGGTATATCGTGTCGAAGAGCCGACGTCGGTGCGCATTTCATCGCCACGTCGTAGTAGTCATTGCTGTGCTGTTTGCAAGAAATCGTGAGTACCCTTATCTTTCTCATAAATCGCCAAAATGTCCGACAAAAATGTAGCCAATTCATTACTCTCACCTCAACGTGCAGCCACGACTGATTCAAATAATCAGATTCGTGAGCAACGAGGCACAGTCAAGGGTGGACTGACTCTTTTTATAAAGTTTTTGTCTTCCTTCGAATCTAGTGAACTCTCTGAGAGGCAATTGTTAGAGGTTAGGTTACACCGCATGTCAGATAAATCACTCATGACCGGGTTCGATACCCAGCAAGAAGCTCTAAAAAGCTCCGCAAAGAATATTGAGTTGATTCAGGTAGGTAGGTACTTAATCGCGAGATTTTAATAACAGCTACTACGCAGCAATGGCAAAAGCTAATATGTTTTTAGGGAAAAGAGTTAGTGCAACTCGTGATTTATCTAAATAGGTGTAATTGCTAGTTCGTCGAATAAGTTGCTATTACTATTCACCCCACTTTCGACGTATCTTACGATAATGTGCTTGAATTTAGGGACACTTTTCTACCCATGATCCATAATACTAAATGTGCTAGCTAGAAATGGTCAAGGTCAAGTCTAGTCTCCATCTATTTCATACTCGAAAGTGCCCCAAGATAAATCAAATAAACCTAGACCGAAAATTAAGAGCTTTGTTTTAACTAAAAACCACAAATTTTCTAAGCGTAGTACCCACGTTGGCAAAATGTGCAGCCAAAATGTGTCTGCTTTGTATGTAGAAATCAAGAATCTATGCAATAATATAATATTTCGGTAAAGGTCACTCTATAAAAATATTATCATGGCAGTGCCGCTATTATAACCTAAAACATAACAGCGTTTAAACGGTGAATTTAGCAGGAATAAATAGCGCATATTATTTGTCCCTGCTCAGTCATACTTATTCAGTGCAAAATAATCCCATCCACTAGTATCACATTGCATGTTTCGTCTAACGTGCAGACTGTCATGAAAATCAGTGTTAGTACTAGTAGGGTGAGATTACACACGCATTAGAAACCGTATTAGGTATCTACTATCGACTGCAATAATTAAAGTGCTATTATGCACCGATAGTAAATATTTCAAAGCGCGTGCATTGTTAGATCACGGTAGCTGCCAACATTGCATCATAACTAGAGCTTTAAGTAAAATAAATAAACGCCTTACCAATACAGTCCACTTATCAAATCTTTGGAGTAGGTAATTCGATAGTGCATCGTCCTACACGTGCTAAATTGTGCTTAAGTATATTTCGAAATCGAGAATATTAAATAATCAAATCTTTGTAGTAGCTAATTCGATAGTGCATCGACGTACTCGTGCTAAAATGTGCTAAAATCTCTAAATGGAGATTATTAAAATTATCAAATCTTTGGAGTAGGTAATTCGATAGTGCATCGACCTACTTACACGTGCGAAATTGTGCTTATAAATCTCTGAATGAAGATTTGAAAAAATAAATTAACTAGTTTGGTTTTGTCTAACATAACGTCCATGGTAATCCTTTAGGTATAAATCCCAAAGCTATCGCCATTCCCAATAACATTGAGTTGGCATTAGGTATCTCAAAATTATGTAGATATTTTAATCGGAGCTAGTCACTTTTTGAGATTTATTACTTGAAGGTAGTATTCGTTTACCTAGCGGACCGTGTTTGCAACTAACAAAGTTAGGCTGGATCGTATCCAGACCGCTTTACGGTAGTGATTTGCGCATGATTATCAAACACACTGTAACTTCATTCAATAATGTGCTTTGTTTGATTGAATAATATTAAATACATTCTGAGAAGTACTCAAGTCAAATGTGCTGACTGAGTACTCCCCAGAAGAACGTCTTGCAAAGAGCATATTGTCTTAACGTATAAAATAACTGAAAACGGGCGATTTTCAGTTCACATTCCACAAAAGGAATCAGCTGATACTTTAGGTAACAGCTACAATGTAGCGAGAGACCGGTTCTTACCTCTCGGTCGCACTCAATACAAATAAATAAATTAATTGGTGAAGATAGCAAAACAAAACTTGCAGATATATATAAAAAGTCACGGATGTTTGTATGTCTGGATGTTTTCCTTTAAGTAAATATAATTTAATTCCCCTGATTGTGTCAGATGTTACATAATTAGGAGGATAGTGCAAACTAGTTTTTGTCCTTAGGTGAAAACTATGATCTGGCAAACGTTAGGTTTAGGATGGTAGAATAATTTAGACGAGCTTCATTTACCTCCAAAATAATTATAGACAAGTCCAAAGTAACCAAGAGACAGATTTGTCTATAGTAGCCTTACAATCGTATCCCTACGTAGGTATAGATAAAAATCCAGTGTCATATTTTTCTGATGCAAGTGAAGCCGCGCTTGGAGCTTGTGTTGGGTTTTATTCGTGGGTACGATCAGTTCGATCGGTTACGCAATTCAGTCAGTCTTTTGTGCTCAAAGACACGCTTTACACCGATCAAACCGGTTAGTATACCACGGCTTGAGTTATGCAGTGCGCATATCAGTGCAAATATAATAGGAAAAATCATGAAATCTTTGCGTATTGAGTTTGAAAAAGTAGTATTCTGTGCAGATTCAACAACTGTGCTTGGGTGGCTACAAATGCCAGCCCGTTCGTTGAAAAGTTATGTGCACTTTTCAATGTTTTGTGTTGCAGAAATTAAATTAAATAAACGAGCTTGCAGGTAATGCTATTTTCTTATACATTAGTGAAAAAATAATACCGCGAACATCTTATCGCGCGATTTTTGTCTGGATGAGCTATCCTAGTGCGACTTGTGGTGGCACGGTCAATAATTTTATTATTTAATACCGATTGCAAGGTTGATGAACCTTTACTTGTGCTGAAAACAAAAGGTCAGTGAGAATATTTTATTGACAGCAACTTTGACGAGATCGCAATCGGATGGCTCACCTGAACCTTTGATTGTGAAAGATTTTCCTCATGGAGAACACTTTAGCGTGTTTTCTGTCTTGTCCTACGTTTTAAACGACGTGCGTGGTAGGAAAAACTTATCTGAGCAATTAACCAGATCATTGACAATGGAAGAGCTTAGAAAATAATCATTCAATTATTTGCATTGCCAGACTAGATAGTGCAGAAGGAATCTTTCCCCCAGAGAGTTCACAGATTTATTACACATAAATAAAATATGATAGTGCATCAAATAAAATAAAATTTAAAGTCTATAATTGATTGTGCCTTTGATTACGAAATAGATTTTTAATTTTATGTATCATCTTGGCGGTTTGTGAGGGGCAGGGGTCATTGTGAAATTTTGCAAGCATCACATTACGCGCGTAATAGGGAATAATTCTCATTTAATATACGCGGAGTCCAGTACGGTTTTAGCATAGATTGAAGCCGTCCTGAGCTCCCGTCCTATGTACGCAATGTCCTCAGACCCCAACGACTTGTCATCGCTGACGCCAGCGCTTCATCCTGGGACGACCGATGACAGCGCCTGCCTGCGATGAGACGTCACAAGTACCTACTCACACACTATCTCGGTGCCACTGAGTTGAGCAAATCCAACAACAGTTTGGAGAAGATGGTCCCGAGAATATGTAATCTGAGCTACAACGGCGTGTGAAATGGAAGAAAAAAACATGGAGACTTTCAACCGACTTCCATGGTCCTAATGAAGGAATATAAATATGCCGCCGCTGAAAAGGCGCATGGGAAGAATTTTGTCTGTGTTCCCAGGTCAAGACGGTGTTTCGCGGATCACGAAGCTACGCACAGATACAGGCGTCGCACAGAGGGCCTTCTCAAAGGTCTGTCCTCTTCCCGTCTCTACCCCAGACCTCTCGGCCAGCAAGGAACCACAAGCAGCTTCCAGTTCAGCGGCAGAAGACCAAAGATGTTGAGAGACGTGCCTCTCAACGCGGGGGAAAATGTTAAAGCGCCATCTATACTAAGTGCTCGACACCTGAGGTGATCCATGGATGAGATGGTGCTATGATGACTGATGTACCAAGAACTTCCAGATCTATCCACGGACGGTGGCGTGGCGCTAGTAACGCACCCTATATAAGTAAATCCGCGAGCCCCCTCGCTCTCTTCGATCATTTGATATACCTACAGACAACACTGTATTTTTATAATTGCAATAAACTCATCAAATTGTACCTGAAATCATTACACTCTTCATTGAAACTCCAAATAGTCAGATCCCTGAAATTCAAGAGCAAAAACAGTATGACACGGAAAAAACTCAATTCAAAATGACTCTACCTATAGTACCTACAGTAGCCCGTAACATTTTAATTTACTAAAAAGGTTACCGTTACCCCTTTTGATATGTTATTAAATACCTTAGTAATTCTGCATAGGTACTTATAAAAACCTAAGTCTTGCATTTCCAAACCCGCCGCAAACATAAAAACGAGGTATACAACATTTTGTTTTATAGACGGTCTCAGATGCTTCGGGGGGGGGAGGGCTTGAGCCCGTTAAAATCCGCTAGTGTGCTCGGCCATTTAGATCGGCAAACATGGCCATTTAGATCTTCTCTAATCAATTTAGGTACATCTATTAACACCGTAATAAGTCTCAAACTTGCGCCTAATTGTGAAGTGTCACAGCAATGTCGTGATGTAATCTAGCCAGTGGCCAGCATTAATGAATCAATCGTCGACCGATTGCGCGATAAAATACCGGATTCCGTTTAGGATGTCCGTCCGGACGTTCGACATTCTGGGGGCTTGCCACGAGAGCCGGTCAACTGTAACGGCATGACAGTCAGTAATTTTTTAAGGTTTTTGGCCCAACTTAGTATGAAACGTGAATGGTGTCCTTGGGAATGGGTGTAGTTTAGACATCAGAGATAATACATAAGATTCATAATATCACGCATTTACTTAAAAGCAAAGCACGTAATATGTAAGTCGTCGGAAAAGCATTTTTTTATGTACTGAAAAAAATCAGGTATTTTTGGAAATTTTTGCATACGATCTACTCCGAACATCCTTAGAACTTACTCTATCAATGAAATCGTATTTAACAGAATATGATGATGATAGTTAATTACTCTGCGATAACAATAAATGAAATAAATGAAAAAAAAAAAAAAAAATATTATTATCTTTTTTATTTTGTAAACGGTATTACCTACTAACTTTTTAACCTCGACCATAAAACAGGGGTGTTATTGTGTGTGTGTGCCTGTCTGTCTGTGCTGTGGTGGCCATAGCTCGGGTGCGGGTGAGGCTAAACGGGTGAACCGATTTTATTTGAAAGCAGGTTGTCTAGTGCATCGGCTCAAAATCTGTTCAGCCGTTTATGTGATGCTTATTTAAAGCTAAAATGTCAAGTGTATATTTTTTTAAATATTAGTTTTGTTTATGGTGGTGATGGTGGTGGTGACAACTGATGGTAGGGCCTCTGGCTATTAGGACATCGAGACGGACATGCTGATTAATCGCTCCGATTGAATATGTATGTCCGAAGAGTTATGTAGAGCAATCACGTTTTATTCCATTACTTCCAGACAAGTACGGTAAGCTACACGCTAGGATACCCCATGTTAGCTCTTATCGCCCGCGGTATAAGTGCGAGTATCGAGAAAAAAAAACAGAGTCATCGATCGACTCTGATCTAGTTTCTTGATATTCAAACATTCTTTGCAATACTTTTGAGGGTCCAAAGACCCCTGAAAAGTCCATGTCATGATCATGAGTAACAATAAACTTTGCTGTCGAGGTAACTAAATGGATTATAATTATTATTACCGTGCAAATAAAATTTGCATTTCGCACTTTTTATAAACAGCAGCAGTACTTTGTAGTTGCGGATTGGCAATAGTTACAGTAGGCAACACGCTAGGATACAGCTTTTTGTTCGATTGGCGCCCCTAGACCATGCGCGGTAAGAGCTGCCATGGGGTATCTGTGACTGTGGCCGATGGGCGCGTTTATTCGACACGAATTTTGTCACGCTGCTACCACACGGCAAACGTGCTGCCCGCTCTGGGGGGTTACCCTTGACGCTATTGCGATCAAATTGAAAAAGTTTTAAAATTAATTTTTCATTGAATTTGCATAGTAATGCTTTGATTTTAAATACTTTTTAATGTTTATTCAAAAGTAAGGCTGTTTTATTCAATAAAAACACAAAATGCGTCTTAATTTGTAATATAATAAATTTTGTAAATTGCGCCATATTGCGGCCGTATTGGAAAAATGCGTCAAGGGTAGAGGGGCTGATGTTCAGTGATGGCAAGAGTGATTTTTGTTTACAAGGTAACAACGTTCGTTGTTTCTCGCAATGCCCTAACCGCGCGGCCCCCGCGCGGCAGCCGCACGAACAGGGGCCTTAGCCTGCAACGCAATGGTTCCAAAATGGGCTCCCAGTTGACAGCTTCAATTACGATTTATTAATGCTGTCGGTACTTTTAATGTTTTTGTAATACTTAAAAGTATATTCTGCTTATTCTCTGGTTGTAGGTGAAAAACGAGGAAAGTTTGAAGCGAGGAGGTTTTGTCATTCTGCTGGGATGCCATCGACACGCCATTCCGTTACAGGCTAAGGCCCCTGTTTCGGCTCTTTCGGCTGCGCTCTAAGTCCCGTAAAGTGTTGTGAAGTTTTACAATCTTGGGGGGGGGGCAACCCCTTCGCTTGCCGCAAGGAATTTTAATACAATCCCGAACTTCCTCGTGTTTTACAATATAAGTGAAATTCATTTCGTCTTCGCCTTCACCCCGCTACTTGTTTTAAAAATTATCATCTTCAAATTTCCCTGAGGGGCAAGATATACAGGGTGTTAAAAGACCCCCAACGGACCTGAAAGGTACGCATACTAGACACCAAAACAAAGTACTTTTTCGATAAATTATTGCTGGGAAATAATTTTGGTTTTTTAGGTTATAATTTTGGAAAATATTTTATCGCGCAATGGAAGTGTAACGCAGACAAGTAATATTGCGCAAGCGTTGACATTAACTTAGGCTACTTACGTTTGAGGTGTCGATGTTTAAAATACATTGCGGGTTGCATTTTCAGCGTCGTTTTTTGGAGGAAATATTCAAATTTTTGATATGTTTTCTTGAGAAGAAATGTTAAGGACTTAATACTGAACACATATCTGCAAAAAAAAAATTGTAAAGTCCGACTTTGAACCTCATTATCTCGGAAACCGTTGATTTCCCAGGCATAGTTCCTCGGGCAAAAATGATCCTTATGATGAGGACAATACGTGGTTTCCCGCTTTGTTGGCGGTCTTTTAACACCCTGTATAAGTTACGTCGGGTCGTCGAAACATCTCATCGATTGCTTGCCTGCCCACATTTCTACTCCATTAAACTAGCCTTTTACCCCATCTGTGGTCTTGTCTACGACATAATTATATGGCCGGTCCATTTCCACTCTCTTCGGGCTATCACCTTAACTTTGTCAATCAATAATTTTCTTTTCTCCGAATTTCTGATCACAGATAGTCGCAACTTGAAGTGTGAAATTATATTGTAAAACACTAGGAAGGCTTTGACCTAATACAGGGTGTTTCAGAATGGTCCTTACAAACAACTTTTACTACGGGATCAAGTGCGAATACTCGAAAAAAATATCAGCTGTTCCATACATAAATTCGATTTCGCACTTGGCCTGTCTGTCGGTGTCACCGTACATAGCTCCGGGTGAACCGATTTGAGTGCGTTTTTTATTTTATTTGAAAGCGGGTTTTTTAGCGAGTGTTCTTAGAAATGTTTTATCAAAATCGGTTCAGCCGTTTAAAATATATTCTTATTTTAAGTTAAAATGCCGGAGGTTTTATAATTTTTCATGTTGTAGTTATTTCTCTAAAATTTCACACAGAGACACGTCTTGTTTTTTTCTTGCGAACCCACGCGCTAATCACTTCCCATTCGAAAAACAAACTACCGTTGGACAGCTAATAGCAAAAAATGACGAGTGTATTTGTCCGCGCTTCTCCCGAGTAACTGGAGTTGACCGCATCCGGGTGCGTGACCTAGTCATCTCTCGAGATGCCGCTATACTCTACACGTGCCATTGTTGTGTTGTTTTTTAGCCCTATGATGATACGTAACGTTTTTTTAGATGATGTATACCGCTGAGCATACCAGCAGAGCACCTCTACCTCAAGGTGGCCGGTGGTTTGTACGTTGTAGCTTATGCCTAATACAATAAGTGTACGAGTTTAGCTGTGCAAATGCCTTCTCTTAGAGAGAGTTCGAGCCACGCGGGCCCACTACGGGTTGGTGATTTTCGCGTTGAGAGTACCTATATTAGATAAGTACCAAAATGGGCTCCCAGTTGACGGCTTCAATTACGATTAATTACTAAATGCTCTCGGCCCTTTTAATGATTTTGTAGTACAGCAAAGAATATTCTGATTCTAATTTTAGCGCATTAGTTCGCTGGTTGTAGGAGAAAAACGAGGAAACCCCGGTTTAGTCCTTCTGCTGGAACGCCATCGACCCGCCATTGCGTTACAGACTTAAGCCCCTGGGCCTTAGGCCCGGTTTCTGAGTTGAGAATTGTGCTAAGCAAATAGGTAAGTATCGTCCTGTCTCTGCAGATTTCTCACAAAAGAGCGTGACAGAGCGATACGTAAGTATGTGCTTAGTAAAATTCTCAACTCGGAAACCGGGCCTTAGCCTGTAACGCAATGGTGCCTAAATGAGCTGTCAGTTGACGGCTTCAATTACGATTTAATAATGATGTCGGTCCAGCGTCAGTTCTTTTAATGTTTTTGTAGTACAGCAATAGTACATTACTGCCGCGGTCTTTAATGGGTGCGTTTCTGGCGCGCTTTTGATGGCCGACAGAGCGCAGCGTAGCGCAGCTCAAGGCCTTCGCAGCGTGGTCAGCATTGCAGCCCTTGATGGACAAGCTGGAATGAAGGCCGAGACCGAAGGTCGAGGCCTTTATAGCGCGGACAGCAAGGGCTGCAATGATGACCAAGCTTGACGGCCGAGAGCGTAGCTAAGCTAAGCTCTAGGCCATCATAGCGTGGCCAGAAGCGCACTCATTGCAGACCAAGGCTTGTATAGTGCTTTACTCAAACAATGCGAGTAATTTAAATATAACCAGCTTACCTTTTGTCTTAGTTTACTTTCTGTTGATTTTTCATTCCGCAAACTTTTCGTAGATAAACTTGTATTTTTCCTTTGACTTCGGTGGCAATAGGTTTTTTCGCTTCCTTTTTATGTTCGGCGTTGTTAAACACATTGAATCGGAGGATTCGTTGCTTGAAGAGTTCACTTTTATTTACAACAAAAACAGCACGCACAGAAAAAATCACTTCAAACAACGCGCGAAGCGCAGAAAACAATATGGCCGCGCTTTTTTTTTCTATGCAATTTGTAGACTGCCAGCACCCAAACAGCCAAATTCTAAATAAATACTTTTTGTGTCTGACTTTTGAGTTCTATTTTTGAAACAAAACTTAACATTAATGGATTTTCATACAGTTTTTCTGGCCGCAAAACACGACATTAATGAAATTCCATACAACTTTTCTGGCGCCTAATCAAAGTAGCCCGCAAGTCCTCCTTTGCTCAAAGAAGGTTGTCGAATTAATGACCACATTACGAGCTTTTTTGAGTAAAGAATATTATGAGTCTAATTCTAGAGGATTAGTTCGCTGGTTGAAGGAGAACAACGAAAAAGTTCCCGTTTTGTCCTTCTACCTGGGACGCCATTGATACGCCATTGTGTTACAGGCTAAGGCCCCTGGTATTACGCCTCAGACGCTCAGGTGTCTTCTCGTATTACTCACAAGTTTTAGGTCGGGATGCAAGTAATAAGTATTGAACAATCGGCTTGGGCGTCACCTCACACTTGACACTTTAATAATGTCAATTTGCACTAGTGCCAGAATTTTTGTGTGCCAGTTGACGTTGAGTTATTAATTGCATCCTGATTGGCAATCAAACTGCGGTCCAAACCTGTATCTCGCTCGACGCATTTATACGCTTTTACTGCTCAAAAACTCCTGCACCAAAAAACGGCAAAATGCTGTCACAGAAATAATTCCAAAATAAATGCTGGAATAACCCAATCACTGACTGCGCCAGTGCAGGCTAACAAGCATAGCAGACTACATTAGAGTAAATACAAGCAAAAGGTCACCTCAGGTTTCAATTCTTGCAATATGACTGTCGAATTTATCGTGATCATGTAGGAGAGGACAACTTCAAGATAAAAGTTTTATCCCAGCGGGTAGCGACATCTCGCTTCACGCGGTGAAATAAATCTATATGGGGATAGTCGATAATGGGATAAAACTTTATTGTGACTTGACTTGACATTGTGCTCCCCCCCTAGCATGTCCAAAAATTTGGTTGACGCTTACTTGCCAAAGGTAAATACAAATATGGTGACTTTTTGCGGCCTCCAGAATTTGCCAGTAGGTAACATGCGGTAACTAGTTGTTCGCCCCGAACTTTGAACTCGCGACCCCATATCTCAGCAACCCCTCGACCGATTTGGCTCATGTTCTCAAATTTACTCAAGTTATAGTCGAACGAACAATTATGCTTCGCCCGCTCGTTAAATAATTACGACGATTATTTTAGAGAGTAGGTATAGGGGCTGGTTTGAAAAAGGGCAGGCGTTTGCCCAGTAGTGGGATAGCCTCCCTAGTAACTAGAATGATGTACTTGAGACTTACGTAACCTCTGGACTAGTCCTTCTGTCGGTAAAGCTGATTGAGTGCAAGCAGGGCAGACGAGCTTGTTACAGTTTTACTGTTAACTATAACTGTATCACTGCCCGAGTTTCGGACAGTCGCCCGTGTGTTTAATAACTCTTAATTATTATTCAGAGATCTCTGGCCCATTGCGGAATTTTCCGTGGGTGGTGGGAAAGTTAAGTAACTACTTACACAAGTGCTTGTTCTTGGTTGTCACTGTTTGGACCTCAAATTCGGAACATCGGCTCGTGCTTTTAAACGTTGTAGGTATTGAGCGTGCATTGAAACGCTTCAAACGCAGTAAACGATTCATACTCAAGAGTTTTCTACCGACACAAGACCGACACCCACTTGACACCGCCAGTTACTCCCAAATAAACTAAATGGCACTCATAAATTTAAAATCTTTCGCTCACCCACTCAGCAGCGCATTTTTGTTTTGATTCAATTTTTTTATGCCCCTCGTAATGTCCTCATTAGTATTATTCCATCAAACTTCAGATACGTACACACGACAGCACGTCAGACTGTACACTTTTGTTGTAAAGTCGCCCGTAACGTAACCGAGTAGAGTGCTAGCGTGTAAAGGTCGACGTGCTGTCGTGTGTACGTATTTGACGTGTCAAATGTATGAAAACACATGCCTTCTCATCTCATCTTCGCTTTGGTAGATTACGGTCCTTATTAGGCCCTCCTAACTGAATACCCAATTAAACCCTTACCTTCTCTTCATTCCAGCTGTACAGGATGTCCCAAAACTGCAAGTCGACGTACAGCGCCGCGACGACAAGGGACGCGAATAACAACACGCTGTATCACTCGGGCGTAGCTCAGGGGTACACCGGGCGTGGCTACACTCCGCCAGCCTTCGCTCCAGGCGCTGGGTACCAGGTGTGTTACCGGTAGACATGCGCGAAACAGTGCACTTCCAAAAACCGCATTTTCACAATCTTTAACACTACAACGAAGAGCGCCAAATAAGAAAATTTACGCTTCTGATTGGTCGATCCCATCCGAGCTTTTACATTTTAGCGAGCTTGTCTCTGGCTCGGATGTCTAATCAGAAGCGTCTACATGCGCTAAACAGTGCACTTCTAAGTCATGATATTATATTTCACGACATTTCATACCGCGTGATATTACATTTCATGACACCAAACATAACACCATGACAATTCAGCACTCGTCATGACATGACCATTAATTACATTACAGTGCATGCATTTCATTAGACTGGATGATATGAAGCATGACACATGGCATTTCAGCACACTTCATTACAGTACAGTGTCATGCTTTGTTCTCTCGTGTAATGCGTAATATTTCATGACACCGTGGTGTGATATGTAAGAATAAGAATAAGAATAAGAATAAGTCTTTTGTAATATTACGAGCATTACCTACACATGCCTAGTTACCGGCCTTACTTACACAACGCAATCAAAGGAGGCTCTACATCTCTCTCCGTCCTACGCCACTACCCTCCAATCGTCCACCTGGAGTTCGCGAAGTGAAGTCTTTTGAGACTCCGTCTATCCAGCGATACTTTGGACGTCCAACTGGTCGAAGTTCAGAAGGTTGCCCTTCGAATGCTTTTCTTACTCCCGATCCTCTCCCATTATTTCTTCGTGACCGAGCGAGCACTACCGGCCTAAAACCGCATATTCGGAAGACGACGACGCGCCGCCGCCGCCGGTCTGAATTCGCTGCATTTGTATAATTTCAGGCACCCACTATCTTTATACCATAAAGAAAAATAACAAATTGAATATTTTTTTTATTTATTCATCGTCCAGGGGTACCTATTTCTAGAAGAATGATAGCGCATAGATACTTAATGCTGCCTTATGTCATGTTTTTCCTAGCACATCCTTTCTAGAAATCCTGACATCCGTAGCGCGCGATTTGGTATACTTCTAGGACCGTATAGTCGTAATTTTTACGCAAGATGACGCACTTGGGTATGCATTTTGTGTCAGAACAACAGAAAATCAGGCCTAAATGACGAAGGAAAGCTAAGCAAACTTACAGTTGACTCTACATTATGCTTATCGAATTTGCCATTCCATACCTGTCATAGTGTGATCTACGATGGTTGGCTCTTATTACGCCAGGCCTGTAGCATTTAGCTGGCAGACAAAAACCAGGTTTCCTCACGACGTATTTAGTGCAGAAGTCAGTCAAAGGCGGCGCCCCACGCGAGGCAAAGCAATAACCACTTCTCGATGCGTAATTGGAGCGCGCACCGCGCCGCATTCTGATGACGAAATTAACGAGTTGTACAGCGCGACGCCCAATTAGGGTGTAAACATTATCGCTTTATGGACGTGCGCGGAGAAAAGCCGTCTTAAGAGGAGAGTACCCCGTCCTACGAATAAATCCCGCACAAGAAAAAAACGGTCACTTTTGACTTGTGCGGGATTTATTCGTAGATTCTAGGATCTAGAATCTAGGCCTTAGGTCCTAAAAAATGTTCAGCCAAGGGATTCTCATTTGATGGCTCGTTTTAAGCAAAAAATGCATCCAAAAAGAAGATTTTTTTTTTCATCGGCGTTCTATCTGACGAGTACTCTGAGATTTTTTGGCCATATATCCCGACTCTCTCTCCGTCTTCCAAGCTTTAATTCCACATGGTAGTGGGGTCAGCTTTCCTAATTGTCTTTCTCCACTTCGCCCTGTTCTTGAGGCTCCGAACCCTATGAGATCTTTCTTGACCATGTCCATCCACCCCGTTTTTGATCTTCCTCTGGATCTCCGCCCGGGTATGGATAGACGCAGCGCCTCGTTATCAATACAGTCAGGTGGCTTCCGTTTAACGTGCCCAAACCATCTAAGCCTCCTCTCTTTCAGGCAATCTGAGATTTTTTGGAAATGTACTTTTCATCTTTTTTAAGGTACACAGGATAGCATGTCGACGCTTATACGCTAGCACTCTACTCGGTTACTTTAGGGGCGACTTTACAACGAAAGTGTACAGTCTGACGTGCTGTCGTGTGTACCAAAATTTCTCTGTATACGGTCCGTGGGCAGACCAACCCCGATGGTCGGACGACATCGTTGTGTCGGCGGAGGGTCCATGGATGCGGATGGCGAGGGACCGTGATAAGTGGCGTGAGGGGGAAAAGGCCTATACCCAGCAGTGGGCAGAGGTGGGCTGATGATGATAATGATGACCCTTGGGAATAGATTTAATTTTTTTTTGAACCAACGTCGCCTTAATAATTATTTCACCAGAGTTGGTAGATGCTCTACATCCATAATTTATAACTCGAAGATATTTCGCTCCAAATTGTGGGTTTTTCCATTCAACTTCCGGACTTCCTTATAAGGGCTTTTCTTCAAGCAGCTTGCTTTTAAGTATTTGACGGACACTATACAGGATGGATTATGTATCTTATTTATTGTTCGAAACAACTGGTTGTTAAATATTCTCATTCCGATATCTCGGGTATTGTCTGTATTTTTATACTATCAAATAGGTACCAGCTTCGATCCATGAACTGTCAAAAATGCACTTACAAAAGGCTGATTTTAGACATTTTGTTGAGTAGACATTTGACTTTTCATTACCTTATCAGAAATTATCCATCAATCAGTCTCCGCATGATTACTTACCAGGGGCTTTAGCCTGTAACGCAATGGTGCCAAAATGGGCTCCCAGTTGACGGCTTCAATTACGATTTGATAGTGATAATGCTGTCGGTCCTAATTCTAGAGAACTAGTTCTCTGGTTGTAGGAGAAAAACGAGGAAACCCCGGTTTTGTCCTTCTGCTGGGACGCCATCGACACGCCATTGCGTTACAGGCTAAGGCCCCTGTATGGGCGTTCATGTGCCCATTTGCCGTGAGCGTTCCGTATTGACAATAATTAATTATCGCTTACCTAGAGGCGGTCTTTTGAATCCAATATTCTTTTTAAAAGAACTGCACCCGGATGGCCTTGCTTCTGATTTGAGAATGCAGTAAAAATTTGCGCATTCTTACTTCACTCTGTTGCTGTAGTATCTGAGTTTCTCAAAACCTTAAATAGTTTTGTTCTAAGTATTTCTACCTCTTCATTCATCATAAATAGTGATCCTCTCGCGTCACCTCGCCAAATTTCTTGCCATCCGCATCCATGGCCATGGCTTCCACTGACACAGCAATGTCATCCCGCCATTGGGCTGCTGGTCTTTTCATTTTCGTACTAACACCACTCAACGAAGGAAGTGTGGTGAAAAAGCCCAAATTTTCAGAGATTTTTCAATTTTGTAGATAAACTGAGATATTTTCGTTCAGAAATTTTTGTTTCACGGCATTAAAATAGTATTCCTTCAGAACAACAATAATTCAGCCAATTATGGTGACCTGGTCACTAAACTAGTTTTTTGGGGAGTACCACTGGTTCTGGTTTGTCGATCATCAAACCAAATAAGCTTAATTATTGTTGTTCTGTTGTTTATAATAATGAAAAGAATACAATTTCATTGCCGTAAACAATAGTAGCTTCAAAATTTAAAAAGCTGTGAAAAATTTCCCTCCACGCTGCTTTCGTTGGACCTTACGGAAACTTTCAGATCTCAGGAAATTTCTCTTTTCTTTTCTTTTTCTGTAGAAAACGGCAAATTAACGTTTTTTTTTTGTCTGCATTCAAGACATAGCTGATTCTAGCAGACCAGGATGTAAAAGCTGTAGATCAAAAAGGATCCTTGCGTGTCACTGACCGTACAATAGATGTAAATCTAGGCAGATCCTTGCACATGGTGGTCACTGAAACTCATAGGATTACTTACATACAGCACTACTGAACCAGCCCACCGATTCACCTGTCCGTCCGTATGTCCACAGCAAGTGACGGCGAAAGTCCTTATCGGCAGCATGGCAGCGATCAACGACCTCAAAGTGAAGGAGACATCAGAGCGCGAGGCGCGGCGGACGCACTAGCGCCCTCTAGCGGCGGCTGCGGTGAGTTGGCGGTTCGGAGCTCGGTCTATAGATGGTGCTGTAGCTTAATGTGTGGAGCGGGCCAGTCGCGAAGAGGAGTTTCGAATGGTTCCGGTAGAATCTAATAGATGGCGCTGGCAGTTTAAACTAAGTTTAAATTTATTTTATAACAATGTCACCAACGGCAAACACCATACCAAACAATCAAAGTACCTAAATTACTTTTGATTGTACATTCAATGAAAAAAGGTTTGTAAAAATCAAACATTTTCTTGTGTACACGTACCTACTTTTCAAAATACCTAAGTACCAAAATATTATGCCACTCGTTATCTTCATAATTCAAGTATTATCTTCGAAGACATTTTTCCTGTAGCTTTAACGGATAATGGTGCTGCCCTATCAGCCCTACCTTAAAACTCTACCCTGTGTAACAAAGCGAGAAACCACCCATCAGCTTGTGTGCCATAGATTTTTTTTCTGTTGGTTTATATTCCAAAAACTTTGCTCGTTAGAATTGTGTAAATGTTGCCGCGTGTAGGGAAATATAGTATTTTGCCGTGTTGCATAGATAGCCATTAATTCAGGAATTTTAGTTTTCCATCAACATTCTAGAAGTGGGAAATTTATAATCGTTAATCCACATTGATGCGTCTTTTTCCCAATGATCTTGGTACAGTCAGCCACACGCTAGGATACCCCTTTTTGTTCGATTGATGCCCTTATGTCGCGCGCTGTAAAAGCTGCCATGGCCATGGGGTATCCTAGACTGTGGCCGACCGTACCTACTCTACACTACACTCTGAGAGTGAGCCCAAAAATGTATGAAGCGAAAATTATCTCCTTTATAACTGTTACACTAATAAAAAATCCGAATTATGCAGGTGTATATATTAACTTTGTTTATTTTTCAGGGGGACTGGACAATAATGTGATACGAAGAACGGAGAGATCTCTCTGAAGAGGAAATAGAGCAACGGTCGTTATTATTATTGAATATTTTAATAGTTTATTACTAAAAAGTGATAGATAGTTTTAAAGAAATACTGAAAATGTATAGCTAGGTAAAATTTACTAAGGTTAACAATGTTTATTCTAGACATATTTTACTGTGGTTAGGAATTTTATCTTTTTTATCCCTTAGTTACACTCTCTTGCTATCTCTTGCTATGCAGTGGCTGGTGTCAAATTGCCATTTTAACGATTTAATTTGACATCAAGGTCTAGGAGTCAAGATAAAAATATATGTAGAGCAAAGTATTTATTTTTAAAAGTTTCCCATCAAGGCATTTTTGGTTCCATAGCCAAAGGGTTCCAGTATATGACATCAAAATGCACCTTATAAAAGGCAAGAACCTACACACATTTAGTGCATTTTGCAACATATTAAGGAGAAGTATTACAATATCATAATATACCTTTGTTACTTAAAACCAAAACATTTCCCAGTATAATCACATTTTAATAAAAATAATTACATTTTAAATATTTTTTGTAATAAAAAGAAAAGTTTTAATAAACATTCCTAGTTTGACTGTGCACCTATTGGGTCTATCCATCACCCGGGTGGAGATCCAGAAGAAGACCGAAAACCAGATAAGATGGATGGGCCTCATAGTCGTGGAGTCTCCGATGATGACGACACCAGCCCCTCTACCCTTGACGCATTTTTCCAATACAGCCGCAATATGGCCCAATGTACAAAATTTAATATTTTACAAATTAAGACGCATTTTGTGTTTTTATTGAATAAAACAGCTAGGGTTTCTCATTTCTCGACCTTTTTTATTTCCCGGAGCACGAGAATTCTCGACCACTATTTCCCGGGAATTCCCGGGTTGTCGAGAAATATGGAAATTTTGAAAAATATGTGACTTAACAATAAAACTACGCTTTTTATGCAATATTCAACAACATTTATCAATCAACAACGTTAATTTTTAGTTTCATGTGACTTTAAATTTGGAAAACTTTAATTAAGCGAAATAAACTCTAGCGAGATGTTTTTATCATTATTACAAACAATTAGGACTAAATAGTCTTTTTCTTTGGAAAAAAACAAATAAAATATCTTCTAAAAACAATGTCACAAACAGCACTAAGGCTTTGGGAAAGTTTTTGAAATGAAAAGAAAATCCTTCAGACCTCTACTTAATTTTTTCTCCATACAAACTATTCCAGTGATGATTTCTCGAAAACAATATTTTTGGACTTTGGATCGAAATTGAGGTAACTTCTAGAAGTCCATAGCTAATTATTATTTTTCTGGTAATAGATAAATTATCTGAGACCCTAAAGAATAAAAAATATCTGTGAAAAGTCGAAAGAAAAAACAGTTAGAAAATAAAATCCTATGCTAGGTTTTTTTTTTCAAAAAAACCTTAAAAGCCCCATAACTTCTAAACGACAAAAAATGGCTGAACATACATGGGGGTGATTCGGGTAGCCCTCGGTGTCAGCTATCTAGATTTTTTCGCTTGACGTCTATGTTTGGGCCACCCTGTATGTGGTTGACAAGTTCACCGACAAAAGAATTGAGATCTAAATGGGTGCCGCCAAGTTCTGTAGACAATCCTTAAATTTATTTATAATAACGTATAACATCATTTTAAAACACAATCAATAGTTTTTTTTACTGCTACAACAATGTTTGCTATTTAAATGTATGACATTTAAATTTAAGGGTCCGTATAAGGCTAACTAGCGCCACCAATGTTGAAAAAATCATATCTCGCTTCAGAAGAAGTTTCTGACAAAATCCTAAGATGAGCTCATGCGCCATGCTTTTCTAGATTTTTAAGTGTGGGTACCCAACTTAATTTCTAGTCTTAAGCTAAAAAATTTTCGATAACCGCCAAAAACGGCCGTTTTTGGCGGTTATCGAAAATTTTTTAGCTTAAAAGTAAATTTCGAAGAGGGTATATACACTTAAAAATCTAGAAAAGCATGGCGCATAGGCTCATCTTAGGATTTTTCCAGAAACTTCTTCTAAAGGAAGATATGATTTTTTCAACATTGGTGGCGCTAGTTAGCCTTATACGGACCCTTAAATAGCAGAATTATTTACACAAAACAAATAACTTATGACCTATTGAAACTCAACATTTACTTGGGTAGTTTTAACGGCTAGTAAACTAACTACATAACATGGCTAACATATGAAAACTAAAAACTAAAGTCGTTCTTGAACTTGGCTCTTTGACACGCTGCTTTTATTTAAACTGAAACTCAAACGATCATTTATTTTGTTCAATACCACCTTCGATCAAGGATAAAACTAGATACAACATAGAATTCTGCAATGTGTCTGGAAAAATAGATGCCCAAATTGCCTTTGGGAGCTTATTTTCTCGTAGTCCATGCAATTAAAGTAAAACTGTAAACTAATGCAATAAGGTTGACATTCGAATATTAGACGTATGGTCGAAAGGATGTTTCGTATTGTTCTATTGCTGATAACTTTTGTTTTTGTGTGGACAAGTTTTTATTGTGATTTTATACGTAATGCGGATTCTATGGGATTTAGTTCGGTGAATACCACAAATAACCATATAAGAATTGAAATAAAACGGACGAAGCAACATAATTATACTAGTTTATAAAAAGAAAACCCAAGACAACATAAACACAGCCGCGCGCGCGAGCGCAAGCGCGTTATTAAGTTTTTAAAATTTTTGACTGAATTTCTCGATTTCTCGATTTCTCGATCACTTTTTTCTCGTCTCGAGTAAGGCAAAATTTCCCGGGAATTCTCGGTTCGAGAACTCTCGAAGAGAAACCCTAAAAACAGCCTTACCTTTGAATAAACATTACAAAGTATTTAAAATCAAATGATTTACTATGCGAATTCAAAGAAAAGTTAATTTTAAAACTTTTTCAATTTGATCGCAATAGCGTCAAGGGTAACCCCCCAGGAACGTGGCAAAAAGTTTTTTCATCTCCCACGCTCGGAAAGTTTGCTGTTACTAGTAACTTACGATCGTGTAAAGGCCGGATTTAAACTATCTGAATTTTTATGCGCTTCGAAATTTGAACGCGACGCCGGGACAGTCTTTCCCGCGCCCTATGGTGTTGAAAAAGAAAAAAACACTGGCTGTTTAAGTAGATGCCAGATCCCGACGGAAAATAAAACCTCATTCATAGTTCGTTTACACGCGTATTTCAGCGAAAGCGATTGTTCGTGCCTATTCTCTATACAAAACTGTGAATGTAAATGGTGCATAAGAATCTTTTAAAAAGGTAAAGTCACGGAATAGAACATTCAGAAACGCGGTTTCTTCTTATAGTCTTTTCAATATTTTGTACACATATTTATTTTATAATACCAGTAAATAAAAAAAATGCTTCGCTTCTGTTTTATCAAATAGATAATTATGTTTTGGTTTGTTAAATACATTTTTTCAAACGATATTACTAATTTCATTTTTTATCTCCTAGAAATTTTTAATTTATATGGTTAAAGTTCAGAATGCACCCGGAAAAAAAAAACATTCTTTTATTTACATTATTTTTGTGTCTGGATAAATAAACTTCAGGAAATTATTAATAAAACGAATGGTTTTAATACCAACGAAGCTCAAAACTTTAGTGCGGCAGCCGTAACTACAGTAACATATGCTTTTAAAAGGAACTTATTTGACTCACCTGTTTTGCCTGTAAGTAGTTGTCTATAGAGTTTTTCCCGCTTGGCTAACAAAGTCATTTCCTCGCTTCTGTGAGATGAAAAGTTTTGTGTTTCGCACGAATGCAATATTATTTTCATCTCCCACGCTCGGAAAGTTTGCTGTTACTAGTAACTTACGATCGTGTAAAGGCCGGATTTAAACTATCTGAACTTTTGTGCGCTTCGAAATTTGAACGCGACGCCGTGACAGTCTTTCCCGCGCCCTATGGTTTTGAAAAAGAAAAAAACACTGGCCGTTTAAGTAGAAGCCAGATCCCGATGGAAAATAAAACCTCATTCATAGTTCGTTTAAACGCGTATTTCAGCGAAAGCGATTGTTCGTGCCCATTCTCTATACAAAACTGTGAATGTAAATGGTGCATAAGCATCTTTTAAAAAGGTAAAGTCACGGAATAGAACATTCAGAAACGCGGTTTCTTCTTATAGTCTTTTCAATATTTTGTACACATATTTATTTTTAAATACCAGTAAATAAAAAAAATGCTGCGCTTCTGTTTTATCAAATAGATAATTATGTTTTGGTTTGTTAAATACATTTTTTCAAACGATATTACTAATTTCATTTTTTATCTCCTACAAATTTTTTATTTATATGGTATAAGTTCAGAGTGCACCCGGAAAAAAAAACATTCTTTTATTTACATTATTTTTGTGTCTGGATAAATAAACTTCAGGAAATTAGTAATAAAACGAATGGTTTTAATACCAACGAAGCTCAAAACTTTAGTGCGGCAGCCGTAACTACAGTAAAATATGCTTTTAAAAGGAACTTATTTGACTCACCTGTTTTGCCTGTAAGTAGTTGTCTATTGAGTTTGTCCCGCTTGGCTAACAAAGTCATTTCCTCGCTTCTGTGAGATGAAAAGTTTTGTGTTTCGCACGAATGCAATATTATTTGCGTCTCGTGCTTCTGAATACCTCGCTACGCTCAGGTTTCTTTTTTTGAACCACTCGCTACGCTCGTGGCTCAATTTTAGAAACCTTCGCTAGCTCGGTTTTCAATACAAGCACTCGCCGCAAACAATAATTTTGCATTCTTGCATAACAAATAACTATTGCGTCTCGTGCTTCTGAATACCTCGCTACGCTCAGGTTTCTTTTTTTGAACCACTCGCTACGCTCGTGGCTCAATTTTAGAAACCTTCGCTAGCTCGGTTTTCAATACAAGCACTCGCCGCAAACAATAATTTTGCATTCTTGCATAACAAATAACTATTAATACACGCGCGGCTCCTGTATTCTCTAAAATATCCACCGTAAAAATAACCGTTTTTAAATGTAAAAAAAAAGATTGTTTATTTCAGTTGAGTGGATTTCTTAGAGAATAGAGGCGCTGGACAGACTACGCTAAAATCTAAAATATATTTCCGTTGTCAACTGTCAAAAAGTTTTCGTTTCTGGAAAATTGTGGAAAATTGGTGGATTCTTAACAAATACCGATAGGAGCAGGAAAAACTTGGAAGAAATAAGTTAAACTGATCGAAAATGTTAGAAATGAATGCTAGACAAATGAGGTAGGTAGGTAGTGGCCACCCCTAGAGTCAGAGTTGATGCTCATAGAAGGCTTTAGACAACTCATTGCATCAAGGCTCGTAAGTCTTGTGCGTGACGTGCGTTATAAAGACGCTTAATGCTTGAGTGTGCTTGTGCAACATGACCGTAGCCCAATTAACCTAACATGACACAACTGCCGTGTCATGGCACCCATGGGTATAGATAGGTTTACGGTCTCTGCGTGCGCCCAGTTAGCTTATTGCAGGGGTCGGCAACCTTTTGAGACGAAAGAGCAAAAAATTAATTTATTTTCAAAATTTGTAGTTTTGAAAGAGCAAAAAAAATTTTTCTCAACCCTTTTTACCCTTAACTTTCTTCCTAAAAGTTAACATTGAGAATGAGACGAATTCGCGCGCAATGCGCCAAAAAATTCACCGATTAAAAAAAATCATATTGAAATTTCCTTTTCTGTAAATAGGAAAAAAGCGCGCAGCGCGTCCGAAAATTCACCGTTTTTGCTCTTATATTTCCTGATGGCCAATGATTTTTGGGGGATCATGATTCCCGAATGATAATGTTCGGCTCTCCATGTTTTACACTTATTAAGTTATTTTTATGCATATGGAACTGAAGAGCCGCAACTTTCTTCGAAAGAGCCGCATGCGGCTCGCGAGCCGCAGGTTGCCGACCCCTGGCTTATTGCATTTAATTTGGCAAAGGAAGTCGCCGAAGTAGAAACATCGGGTTGGTAGTGATAGTGGGGATTTGAGACGAAAAACTACAGAGCAGACTACTACATGATAGAGAGTAATCCAACCGAGAAGAAATACTAAATTATAGGCAGTAGGAGCCCCCCGAGAGGGGAAGAGATCCTTTGGCAGACCACCAGCCAGATGGTCCGACGACATAGCCC